>JALIGW010000005.1:38470979-39070979 GCA_023053685.1 Diadophis punctatus similis | reverse complement strand
TGTACATCTAGCAAGAGTTCATTTTATGAATCAAAGTCCTCCACATCATAATTATATTAGGTCTGCTTTTCTTGTCAGTAAAAAGCAGTTAGAAATCAACACCTTTATATTACATCTATTTCACACTCTGTACTATCTTTTCCAAATCATTTGCAGTAATTTAAAATCAAGTAATTAGTTATGACTTTCATTTTTTTCATTAAATATGTTTATTCTTTTTTATTGTTGCTGTTTTTGTGCCTTCAAGTCAGAGTTGATTCCTGACAAGTGCCTGGACTAGTCCCTGCAATTTTCTCGGGAAGATATTTTGAAGTGGTTTGCCATTGCCGCCTTCTTTCTAGGGCTGAGAGACAGTGACTGGCCCAAAGTCACCTAACTGGCTTCCTTAAGTGTGACTAGAACTCATGATGTCCTGGTTTGCAAATTGGTGTCTTAATCATTAACACCCAACTGGCTTTCTTATTCTGCCTTTCAGTCCAATGAAGGTTCTTACCAAATGATTTACAGGAAGAAAATATATATAATATTAACATAATACATAAAGACTGACACAATGCAATGAACAAGTGACATTGAAAAAATCCCAGAGAATATTAATTTAATCTGACTCCAGAGTTCTGGAAAAATCAGAACATTTTAAACCAGGAGAAATCATTCCATGTTGTTAAAAGCAGAGGAAATGCACTATCCCCAGGAAGAAAACCATTAATTTCTCATGTATGCTGAAAAATACTTTCTAGAGTAAAATTTTGTCTGATTATTTTTTTTTACATATAATAATGGTGGACAACCTTTTGTAGCATGAAATTGAATTATTTTTGAAAAATTAAAATAATTTTTCAACTGCTAAGTGCTGCTGTGAGTACTATAATGATGAAACTGGAAGGGATTATGCTATTTCCCCCCCCTCTCCCATTGCAGAGTGGTATGTCTGTGTGTGTGGGTGTGGGTGTGTAAAAAGTAAATAAGTACTTTTAAAAGTAAATAACCTATTGAAAACTTGGAGCACTTATTTTACTGCTCCTTTGATCAAAAAGACAGGAAATTGTCTCACTTTTATTTAGCAGTTTTCTGCTGAATTTTAAGCTACAAATAATGAGTTACAGTAACTGTCAGTAAAAAACTTGCATTAAAAGATATTGTAAAATGCCAGCTGTCCAGTCTAGATTCTGCAAAAAACTGAATTTTGACACAATCTTAAGTCTAACATGAGAAAGCATCTGTTTATAGCTTCCCTCCAGTTTAATGATCTGTAAAGGAAAGCTCCAATATATTTGTGGAACATTCCCCAGGAACAACATCCTACTAATTTCAATTATGTGAGGCAGTTTGTGTTTATAGACATTTACAAAGCATATATTAACATCCTCCATGGGACTACTAAGCATGCACATTAAACATGCACAGAACACGAGACATAAGCGGAAACTTGGTTCAATCAACATACAGCTTGCTATCTCTCTCACAGTCTCCATAAATAAAATGGAAGTGCCAGCATCCGACTTCACTAGACTTTTATAGGAATGAATGAGTTCTAAAATCCCAAATGGTAAAAATATTTTTAAAAACTTCCTATGTGCGTGTCTTATTTTGGTTTGATAAATGTTTAAAAAGCTCACTGATTTTAAGAAGACCCCAAATTATCTCCTCTTGCTTCAGTGTCAGAAGAAAAATCACTCATGGTGTACATAGTTTATTCTTGAAAATTAAAAATGTGGTTTTGTGGGGGGAGAAAGAGGAAGAAAGTAGGAGGAGGAAGTTCTGAATATTTTTTATTATCACAAGAAACTCAGAAGAACCTGGTGTTAAAAGAAAACATCTTCAGCTCACTCAGTTTAGGACGCCATCTTACAACTGATCATTCCATTTCATTCCGTCTTAAGTCATTGCCATTTTCCTGTCCTATCCAGCCACAAGCTCTCCCCAGCTTTTATACCTTTCTCTACCACAGGCAGTTTGTTCCAGTTGTGCCAGGATTTTAGCAGGCAGGTTAGGATGACTGCTCATTGCTGCCTGATCTCATTTACACAATTGCAATGGCAGCACTGGTTGTCGCAAAACAGAGACCCATCTGCAAGAAGCTACCTGCTCTTGTACTGACATTTGCAGGCTAACCTCTCTGCAGATGGTGAATGTCCCATTCCTCAAGTTTTGCTGAATCCTTCTGTACTGTATACTGTACAGATCTTCTCCCATTACCTTCACTCCAAATAATCTGCTTTTAAAATTCTGACAGCTTTTTCTCTTTTAACCACAAGAGGGCAGCATTAAATTGCATATTTTCATAGGTATGTGTGTTTGATTTTATACACACTGCCTAGTCAGTGTGATCACACAAGATTATTTAATTTGTTTGAAACTTTGGCACTTTAAGTCAAATAATATTCATACGTATATCTCTAATATTTTAGAAATGACAACAGATGGCAGGAATCTTGTGGGTAAAGCATTTTTCCCATTGGGACATTTTTGTTTAAGCATCCCTTTGACATACAAGGGGATATAGAACTCTGAATGCACAGTATAAATGTTTCAAGTGGGACACAGACAAGGCTGGCTAATCTCAAAAAGTAAGCAGGATTGGATCTGGTTAATACTTACGTGGGAGACTAAAGGGAAAAAAACTCGGGCTATAATCTAGACTGAGAAGTTAAAAACCAACCTGGAAAAAGGCAATGGAAAAACACTCACACTGTTGCTAAGAAAACAGATCCAGATATTCTTTGGACATCAAGTTCAACACAAAGTTGTTATTAAGCCCTTGAACTAAATACTTTAGTCAATGTTTGCTGGTGATACATTTTTCTTTAACCTTCCCCAATTTAAACAACTGCACAAATTAGTGTTTCCTTGTTTATGATCTAAATCCTTGTCACATGGCTTAGCCCGGTTCACATGAATGAAAATGGTTCCTTCTGTCATTTCTGATATCTATTTAAATGTCTGGCAACTGTCAACACTTCCTTTATTCCATTCCCTTGAGCTAAAATAACCATTTCCTCTTTCTGTATGTGATTGATCCTCCACATCTTTTGTCTTCTTGGAACTTGTTTCTAAACCCTTTACAGTTTTTCAATATATATATATATATATATATATATATATATATATATATATATATATATATATATATATATATATATATATATATATATATATATATATATATATATATATAAATTGTAAGAAGTTGAAACATTTAGGAGTTTGGAAATCTTTGGTACCAAACTAAGCATGTAGCAGTTCCTTGTTGGCTGTACATAAAGAACTATATCAAACATGGTTTTAATTAATATGCAAAAGTCTCACTCCCACGCTTCCCCAAGTTTATAACCTCTGGATGTGCTGTATTACAGTTGCCATAATTTCCTGGCAGCATCACTGACTAGGCTGATTAGAATTCAGAGAGTTGCCACCCAAAGCATTGGGGGGAGGGCTTCATTCTGATATGGTTGCTTTAGGCGTTACCTTCTGTTCATCCACTACAGGCAGGCAAGAAGTCCACTGGCCTTCAATGATGTGAAAAGGGGAGCCTCCTGCAAATAAGACAGAGAGTAAAAAACAGTTAAACACTCTTTAGAAGTTAAGCGTTTTGGTTTTGCATACAATACACAGTTTGTGATAGAAGGTTACAGTATATTGTAATACTACTGTATTTTTCGGAGTATAAGACGCACCTTAGTTTTGGGGGTGGAAAATAGGGAAAAAATCTATCTACCAGGTATTCATCTGGCTAGTGTCCCTAGTCTGTTCAGCTTCAGCACATTATTTTATCCCCTGGTTAGGGCTGAAAAAACCTTTTTCAGAGGGAGTAGGAATGAAAACAAGCCTGCAAATACTTAGGGCTGGTAAACTACTTCAAGGGAGTAGGAATAAAAAAATGCTGTAAGCCGGTAAGATCATTAGCACATCGTTAGGGCTCAAAAGACCTTTTTCAGAGGGAGTAGGAATGAAAACAAGCCTGCAAAGAGGAGTAGGAAGCCAGGAAGATCGTTAGCACCTCCTTAGGGCTGGGAAAAAAAGTTTCGGAAAAGCTGAGTATAAGACGCACCCAAATTTTCAGCCTCTTTTAGGGAGGGAAAAGGCGCGTCTTATACTCCGAAAAATACAGTATTTTCTAAAACGGTAGGAGAACAAGCAGATGTCAAGAGATTTATCGGCAGCAAAATATTTAAGAAGTGGTTTTTCAAATACTTTTGCCACTTTGCTGTCCTCCAAAAGTGTTGGATTATAGTTTCCAACATTCCCAATCCAAGTAGTAACTAATTACATGCGACAATTTTTAATTGTTCTGAGCTTACTAAAAATCGATTTCATCAAATGGAAATGATGGTTAAAAAAGGGAGGAACAAAATCTCTTTAATTCTGTTTTTTGTCTTGGTTTCATCACCTACTTTTTGGAATGCAGCTCTATCTCTTACTGACTTGTCATTTGAAGGCATTATTAATTTTTGTGGTCTCTGCGGTAAAATACTTTACAAAATGATTTGATGAAAACAATATTCCTGGTTCAAACCTCTTTACTCATCAATATATGCTGAAAGAATGAGGAAAAGGCAGGTCTTTCACAGCTCTCTAAATTGCTTGATTGCAAGAATGAAAAGACACTGAAAGAAGTTTAAATCAATTTGCATGAACTGGGACTGAGTTTGCATCCTGTGACATCATATTAATCTCTCCCTCCTCTCTTTTGCTTAAACCTGGAATCTGGGAAAGAAGCAAGGAAGCAAATCAGGCATGAAAAAAGGTTTTTTCTAGATGTAATAATTCACGGTGCTGGTGATTAACGTTAAAGGCCTGCATGGCATAACATCAGGTTACGATAGTTGAGTGAAAACCTTTTCCCAAGAACATCTGCCTGTCCCACACATTCTCTCAGGGAGGACATGCTCCAGGTTCCTTCTTTTAAATCTTGTCATCTTTGGGGACTTAGGATGCCTGTCTTCTCTGTGGTTCTGCTGCTCTCTGGAATTATCTTTCCCCACCCCCATATACAACAGGCCCGAATTCTTCTCACCTCTAGGAAAGCTCTGAAGACTTAGCTTTGTTTATAATGGACTGTGAAAATAACCTTGAGAAACAGAAGGAAGAGGGGAAGACAGGCTCCTCTTGTTCCTCAAGATTATTCTCACAGGCACTGGGGTCAATTATGTGGGAGTGCCCCTTGTGTTGTTCTACTGTGTGCTTGGTTGCCATGTTAGATTTTGTATATTATATATAGTTTGTTTCTTGTTAGATGACTTTGGGTTTTGTTTTGTTTTTCTTTTGGATTTATTGCATGTTAACCATCCCAAGTTAACATTAAAATTAAAATTAAAATAAATTTTAATTAAATTTTAAAATTAAAATTAAAATTAAAATTAAAATTAAAATTAAAATTAAAATTAAAATTAAAATTAAAATTAAAATTAAAATTAAAATTAAAATTAAAATTAAAATTAAAATTAAAATTAAAATTAAAATTAAAATTAAAATTAAAATTAATAAAAATAAAAATAAAAATAATAAAAATAAAAATTCCTAAGCGCACCATTCTGCCTATCATCCCTGTCTTACTGTCCTATTGTCCAAATTTGCCTGTACCTACTTTGCTTTTATGTTTATACCAATACCTGCTATCTTGTACATGTTCTGACAAATAAATAAAATAAAAAAGTCACACTCTCTGACTTGGAAAGCCTTATAAATTGTGAAATAAATAAGAAATAAAATAAATACTGAGGAAGTTTAGCTTGATACTGCAATAGTTGCGAGTGAATGCTGAAACGCATGGGCAGGCAAGGAAAGGACTCTGAGTTAATGGGGGATTCACGTTTGCTAGAGCTGCCTAAGCGGAGACTGAAAGTCACTTGGAAGATCAACAGCTCTTTGGGTTTTCAATGTATCTGAGTCCCCTGGAGCTGTTGCCCATCATCTGCTCAAGAAAGATACAGACGGTTTTAAGACTGGCTCACAGAGAAGGTAAGATATGTCCACAGCTTAGCCTTTCGATGGCTAATGGCTGTAATAAAGTTGAAATCAAAACCTGTAGCTCCTCTAAGAAAGCAAGCCTGCCCGCCCATCCTGCTTCAGACTTCGGCATTTATGTCGACTTTTGATGTTTGCTTTTTTATAAATAAGCCCAGCCCTCCAATTGCTTCTGTGTCTGGAGCAGCAATGTGATTGGCCCAGCAGGGTGCCTGGAAATTCACTGAACAATCTTGCTCCATGATAGATATTTTTGGGTGGATGGGGGGGAGAGAAAGTGAGCGAGAAACAAGGGCGAGGCCATTCTTGAAAAGCAGAAACACCCTTCAATGAATGTAAGTGGAATTCAAGAGGCAAGTGTCTCCAAATCTTGCTTAATATCTCACATACCTAGGAGGCAAAATGAATTGACAAGTTTCAGCCGGGTCAATTTCATAGGGCTGGTGAGAGCATCAAATACAAAATACTTTATACTCTTTTAAAAAGTCATAGGAATTATGAAGACTCCCCAAACACTTTAGCACTTCTTAATTCCAATTTTTCAATTCTACTAGGAAAAAAATATCATCTCCTCCTCTTCTTATTCCATTTTGGTATGTACAATTTTGTTTACATTTTTTTGTAGTAAACCATAGAATAATCTGAAGGGCTAAGGCTTGTCTTTTAACTTATGTAGGTGTCTGTGTGTGATCTTTCTTAGCCTGAGGGCCAGTTTTATTTACACAACATACATTTTACCACTTAAAACAGGAGTTTCCAACTTGGCAATTTTAAGACTTATGGACTTCAACTCCCAGAATTCCTCAGCCAGCATAGTATAGCTGGCTGAAGAATTCTGGGAGTTTGAATCCACAAGACTTAAAAAGTCTTAAAGTTGCCAAGTTTGGAGATCCCTGCCTTAAAACGTTCACACACATCTCAAAAAGCAATCAGATCTGAACATATTGGCCCAGCCACTTTGGGGTCTCTGAGGGAAGCAAACAAGCCCAAGAGCTGCTTACTTGAGCATCTGTCTAACTTGCAAACTATAATATTTTATTTATTATTTATTTAATTAATTAATTATTTATATTTCTATGCGCCCAACTCCCGCCTAGGGACTCTGGGCGGCTCACAACAGGAACAAATATAATCAATATAAAGGCATTTAAAAAAACAGATTAAAAAATACATTTTCAATTTAAAATAATTTCAGTCATCCAAACATTCACGGGCCAACCTTGTTCATCCGCGCCCGAGGTCAATGGTCCCAGGCCTGTTGGAAAAGCCAGGTCTTTCCGGCTTTCCGGAAGGCCAATAAGGTGGGGGGGGTGCGGATCTCAGGAGGTAGCTGATTCCAAAGAGCCGGGGCTGCCACAGAGAAGGCCCTCCCCCACGGGCCCGCCAACCGACACTGTTTAGCTGACGGGACCCGAAGAAGACCAACCCTTCGTTTAAAAGATTTTAAAGTAGCAAGTCACAAACAAACCACTTTTGGACACATACCAAGCAGACGAACTTTTTATTAGCTTGCAGACCAGCGCAGCAAAATGATCTAATACAATTTTGGAGGATTTCGAGTTTTTGAAGTCACCTTTCTTAAATATTTAAAACACCACATTTATTGGAACTTAGGCATCATCTAATGCAGGTCTAGACTGATCTTAAATAAAAAATACTTTAGCTGACCATAAAAGAGTTCCTTATTATTTATAAATAGGAGAGTCTTTCAGACAGCCCAATCACATGCTCATGTAATCAGAAATTTCAAATTTCTACAGCCCCAAATTTATGACAGACTCCAAATAACTGCTCAGTTTGCCAAAATAGGAAATACTTTGAGCTGAAGTACATGTTAATACGTGTTTCTGCCTATTTCTAACAAATGTTCAACCTCAAGTCCGTTTTTGAAAGTCCACCTTAGAAGAATTTCTCCCCCTCACATTTTAATTAAACTTAAAATGTGACTGCATGCTGTCCAACTTCCCTAACTCTTGCACCAACATACAAAATTTCGTATTTGTAAATTCAGTCTTTCTCAATCCACAGCTGATGGTGGAATACATTTTACAACATCTGAGTTGTATTAATATTTTTACTGTTCCAGTTCTAATGCATTAATAACATATACTTCCACAATACTATTTTTCTCCTTAATATCCCACAATAACCCTCCTTTTAGTCAAGATGGGGAAGACAAAATGCAGCCATACTGTAAAGTTGGTATGGTATCTATAGCTGGAACTTTTGATAACTTCCAGGTACAGCAGGCTCCAAATTTCCAAATTATTTCCTTGCATTCATTTCCTGTGTTTATTTTCGTTCAATTTTTAATTAGATTAATAGTAACAGAGTTGGAAGAGACCTTGGAGGTCTTCTAGTCCAACCCCCTGCTTAGGCAGGAAACCCTACACTACTTCAGACAAATGGTTATCCAACATCTTAAAAACTTCCAGTGTTGGAGCATTCACAACTTCTGGAGGCAAGCTGTTCCACTGATTAATTGTTCTAACAGTCAGGAAATTTCTCCTTAGTTCTAAGTTGCTTCTCTCCTTATTTAGTTTCCACCCATTGCTTCTTGTTCTACCCTCAGGTGCTTTGGAGAATAGTTTGACTCCCTCTTCTTTGTGGCAACCCCTGAGATATTGGAACACTGCTATCATGTCTCCCCTGATCCTTCTTTTCATTAAACTAGACATACCCAGTTCCTGCAACCGTTCTTTATATGTTTTAGCCTCCAGTCCCCTAATCATCTTTGTTGCTCTTCTCTGCACTCTTTCTAGAGTCTCAACATTCTTAAATCAGACTGCCCCTCCCCAAAGACTGTAAAAGAAGACAGAAAATGTAAAGCTTCAATACCCAAAAACTGAAATAAAATAATACAACTGATATTTTTAAGACCGAGACAGCAGGTCAGTTAAGAATTAGTTCCCCAACCCTTTTAGTCAGGAACCTCTCACAAGATAATGTTGAGCTATATATCTACTCTCAAGTTGGCATGTAGATGAAATGCAAAGTATTGATGGCATCTTATGTTTCTGAGAAGAAATACAATACAAATGCATCAATAACCATTATAGAAATAACAAATAAATAGTAAAATAATCCAAACATTTTAACTGAACAACTTTCCTGTGGACTTTGTTTCTGAGCAAGCCTTAGAAAAATGAGTTCCACAGAAAAGGTGTGACTTTGAACAGATCACTCATGCACTAATTACTTTGTATTTTGGCTCCATGATGCATTCAATTCCTTGCAGGTTATATAAACCTAACTCAGAATGGGAGAGGTCAGCTGGTGCTTTCCCAGTCTCTCTTTCTAGCTAAATATTCTAAATCATTTCATACAGCTATTTATATATACTGTCTGGCCAATAGTCAAGGCAGTTTATCATAGACATAATGTACATGCATTAAGACCATCCTCAAATAGACAGTCAAAACCAAATAAAGTGAGTCTTATCCGAAAACAAATCCTACCCACTACCCACCCAATGCCTGACAGAACAGGATGGTCTTCACAGCCATCAAGAAGGTTGGGGTTTTTACAAGCCTTAGGCATGATGCTATTCACCCATTCACTTCATGTGGGGTATGCTAGAACATCCCCTCTTGGGAAGATTGGAAAAGGTCAAACCTAATAAGGAGAGATAGACTTGTAAGAACCCATGAGCTGAGCTAAGCAATGGGGCACTTTATAGGTCAACCGCAGCACTTTTAATCATGCTTAGAAACTAACTGACAATCAATACAGCAAATTGAGCACCAATGCTTTAGGTCTGTGATGGTGAACCTATGGCACGTGTGCCACAGGTGGCACGCAGAGCCATATCTGAGGGCACGCGAAGTGTTGCCCTATGTCAGCTACAGCGTGCATGTGTGTGCTGGCCAGCTGATTTTTGGCCTTCCAGAGGGCGGGGGGAGGCCATTTTCGCCCTCCCCAGGCTTCAGGAAAGCCTCCGGAGCCTGTGGATGGCGAAAAATGGACCCAACGGGCCTACTGGAAGTTCGGAAATGAACTTCCGGTAGGCCCGTTGGGCCAGTTTTTCGCCATCCACAGGCTCCGGAGGCTTTCCTGAAGCCTGGGGGGGCCAAAAACGGCCCAACTGGCCTACCACAAGTCTGGAGGCTTCAGTGAGGCCTGCTCGCATGCGGGGGGGAGCGCAGGGGTGTGTGTGCACACATGTGCAGGGGGAAGGGCATTGCATTGTGGGTGTGGGCACGCACGCGCATGCTATCGTGTGTGCACGCGCCCTTTTGGCACCCGAGTTAAAAAAGGTTCGCTATCACTGCTTTAGGTAGTCCCCACTGAACAACGACAATCGGCACCAGCAACTTCATTGCTAAGCGACATGATTGTTAAATGAGACATCAGGTGACAGACTTACAACCTCACTTCTCCTGCGGCCATTAAGCAACCCATCATGTGACTGCAGACTTACAAGTCCAATTTCTCCACGGTCATTAAGCAAATCATCACATGGCCCTGACTTGCAATTTTACTACTGGCTTCTCCATTGGATCTGCTTGTTAAAAGCCTGCTGTGAAGCTTGCAAATGGTGTTTATGTGATCACAGAGGACAGGTTCAGTGGAGGGTTCCGGTTATTTTTGCTACAGGTACGCATCATGAGCATGCGCAGAAGTGAACTTGCGTTCCATCAGGAGATTTCACTTCCGCGCATGCTTAGGACAACATTACAAGCCAAAACACAGCTGAAGAGCTTCTCAGCTGTGCTTCAGAGGAAGAATAAAGGTCGGTATTGAAACAAGGGCAGGAGGGAGGGCTTTTTTCCGACAGCTCAGGACACGGAGAAGCCGGAAAAAGCACCTAAAAATGACGTCATCGCCGGGCTCCTACCGGTGCGGCGTCCCACACAGCCCTGGTAGGAACCCACCACTGGACAGGTTGTAAAACTACTTTTTCTGTATCACTGTCTAAGTTCAATCAGCTGCTAAACAAGGCAGTCTTTAACAAGGATTACCTGTATGATAATGACGATATTATAATAATCAGGGCTTTCCAATGCAGAAAGGCATACAACTAGCACACTGGCTGAAATTGAGTAAAAGCTTCCCTAGCCAGGGCTTTCATCTGTAGCTCCAACAGAAGGCAGGGGGAAAGTAAGGTTATAGACCTGCTCATTCATTTAAGAGAAAAGTGACCACAATCAAAGCCAAATTCAGTATTAACTACCTAAATTACCAAGAAGCAATATCTCTGTCTTGCTAGATTTTAATCATAATTAATCTATAATTTTGGATTTCTATAAAGGCATTATTGTTTGCAGTGTTATTTTTAATGTATTCATTAGAAAAGATAATAAAAATAAAACTACAATCACCAACACAGAATTTGTCTTTTATACAGCAGCCATGTGCTTATTCTTCTGTGTAATTAATGTTACCTTTAATATGGATTTTTATCACATTATCCCAGAACAATTAACCAGCTTCTAATTTCCTGGAGCCCCTCATGAGCCCCTTAAAAATGTTGATGCTATACTAGCTATTTTCATTTTTTTAAAAAGTAATTTTATTAAAAATTACAATTGAAAAGATAAAAACTAATACAGATCAAAAAGAAGAACAAAAATAGAAGGTGCCTGAGAAAAAAATAGAAAAAGACAAAAAAAATATAGCAAAGAAAAATATATAAAAATAACTTTTCCCCTCATCACAAGTATAAACCAATTTTAATAAATTATCACATTCTCTTAAGATACAACAAATGATCATTTTTTCCCATATCCATTTGTTTATCTATAAACAAATCCTTAAAACTTCATCATTTCAGCCCTGATCAGCAGAAGTCCAATAAGGGTTATCAAAACAAAAATGTTTTTCTAAGTATATCATTTGAAGGATATTGTGTATTGTTGTCTTGCTGAAGTAACCAACCTATTTTCAGTTTCAACTTCTTTCCTAACTGTGGGATATTAGCCTTGACGACCAAGAAAACTCTGCCGGAACTGCTCCAATAGCTGGTCAGTTCTGAACATTACAAACCAATGGATCACTCCAAACAGCTAGTTGAAAAGTTTAGCTGACACTGGAGCAGTTGTCCACAGGTGCAGAGTGTAGCAATGTTTATATAATAGTGAAAAGCATGGTAGAGGTGGGAAAAATAAATCTCTTCTCTGACTTCATCACAGCAGTTTTGATCTCATATACAAAAAGAAAATCTTGATAAGTCTGAAACATTTTGGAGCATATGACCTATAAAACAAAAACTGAACTGTTCAACCACAACTACACAAGATACATTTGGAGAAAACAGGATGAAGCATTTGAAGATAAGTCTTGCAAACTATTAAGCACAGGGGTGGTTCTATTATGCTTTAAGGTTGTGTGGCAGCCAGTGGCACAGGAAATATTGTGTGGGTGGAAAAAAGAAAGGGTTCAACTAAATATCAAGATATCCCAGAAGCTAATGTCCCAGTCACTAAAGAAATGGAAGCTGAAGAGAAGCTATTTAATCAACAGAGGAAGGAAGGAAGGAAGGAAGGAAGGAAGGAAGGAAGGAAGGAAGGAAGGAAGGAAGGAAGGAAGGAAGGAAGGAAGGAAGGAAGGAAGGACATACTAAATGACCATTATATGTGTGGTAAAAAGGGGCACCTAGTCATGCCTTATCATTTTGAAGCAAGTGACAATAGTTGTGGATGCTTCATCAATGATCTCAAAGATGCAGTGCACACAAACAGCTATAAGAATATTTCTAAGTTAAAATAGTTTTGCAAGGAAGAGTAAGGAAAAGATTCCAAAAGCAAGACTAGAAGGACTCTTAGGAGCTGAGATGGTGCAGTGGTTAAAAGCAGCACTGCGACCTTCAGTTGATTGCTAGTTCAGCAGTTCAGCTGTTCAAATCTCACTAGGCTCAAGGTTGACTCAGCCTTCCATCCTTCCAAGGTGGGTAAAATGAGGACCCAGACTGTTGGGGGCAATATGCTGAACTCTGTAAACCGCTTAGAGAGGGCTGTAAAGCACTATGAAGCGGTATATAAGTCTAAGTGCTATTGCTATTGCTATTAGGGTATAGGAAATGCTTGAAAGCTGTTACTTCTGCCAAAGGAGGTGTTCAAGGATGTCCATTTCTTTGTATCTGCTATATTTTTTTCCTTATTTTGACTCTTAAATAACTGTATTTTGTACGCAGCAATCTTATTCTAGCATGTGTTCACCCCTTAGTTTTGTTTTAGTTTTATCACTGCAGTTATTTTTTCTTTTTTTCTTTTTCAAAATAATAGTTTACAGTATTTTTGTATTTTGGCTTTTTATGTTTGCTTTGATCATATATATTACCTGAATCTGCTGCCAACATTTGACAAATGTTGCAAAAATAATAAAATAAAATACAATAAAATACAATAATAAAATAAAATGAAATAAAATGAAATAAAATAATAAAAAAATAAAATAAAATAAAATAAAATAAAATAAATAAAATAAAATAAAATAAAATAAAATAATAAATTAATTAATAAATTAATAATAAAATGAAATAAAAAAATAATAAAATAATAAAATAAAATAATAAAATAAAATAAAATATAAAATAAAATAAAACATATAATATAATATAATACAATGTAATGTAATATGTTAATATAATATAATATAATATAATATAATATAATATAATATAATATAATATAATATAATATAATATAATATAATATAATATAATTTATGTTATGTTATGTTATGTTATGTTATGTTATGTTATGTTATGTTATGTTTTATGTTGTTATGTTATGTTTTATGTTATGTTATGTTTTATGTTGTTATGTTATGTTTTATGTTATGTTTTATGTTGTTATGTTTTATGTTGTTATGTTATGTTTTATGTTTTATGTTTTATGTTTTATGTTTTATGTTTTATGTTTTATGTTTTATGTTTTATGTTTTAGATGTGTTGTGTTGTGTTGTGTTGTGTTGTGTTGTGTTGTGTTGTGTTGTGTTATGTTATAATTTGCTACATTCTCCAGTTTAATTCCTTTGTTACTATAGTGACTCTTTATCAGATGGATAAATATATTTCCTCCACTGATATTCTCCTTATGATCGTAATACTAGGTTTTTGGACACACCTCTTAAATTTCCCTCCAAGACTGCTGCTTCTGTGGAATCCACTTTGGATTGAAATCCCCTGGGCAAGAAATCACAGATTCCACTTTATGCAAAGATCATAATGATCAGAACACACAATATTGCAGAAGCTGTTATAAAAGATGGTGA
Organism: Diadophis punctatus similis; assembly: GCA_023053685.1. Classification (NCBI taxonomy): domain Eukaryota; kingdom Metazoa; phylum Chordata; class Lepidosauria; order Squamata; family Dipsadidae; genus Diadophis; species Diadophis punctatus. The sequence goes on along the minus strand of JALIGW010000005.1, from coordinate 39,056,798 downwards.
GCCTCAAAAGAAACCCAATTCTTTTTTTCAAAGCTACTAATGGAAGCTGCCTAAATTCTTAAAAAATAATAAGCAAAGATAAGACCTTTTAGTTTCACATTGTTTCAATTCGCCAAGTAAAAATAAAAATCAGGTAAATCTACAATTGCTTTCTTTCCATCTCGTTCTTCAGATATATTGGGACAAGCTCAAGAATTCTCAGCTAGCAAAAAATTGAGGAAGGATGATTTACATGATTTTTAGGCAAAGCATGAGAGAGCAAGTTGCACTCATATTTTCCTGTATAATATGGGTAGTCCTTGACTTACGACCACACTTGAGCCCAAAATCTCTGGGTTGTTGTAACTTGGAATGGTCACTAAATGAACTGTTGTGAATCGATTACTACCTGTATTCTGAGAATACTTTAGGACAGTGGTCCTCAACCTTTGGTTCGTGGATCCCGGGGGACCGCAATGTCATCACAGGGGGTAAAACAAAAGCTGGAATAAATGTTATGATTGAAACCTTGAGTTAAGTCTTGGGGGTCTCTGGCCATGGGCACAAAAGGTATTTAAAGACGGTCCATGGTGAAAAAAAGGTTGAGAACCACTGCTTTGGGGGGGGAGGAAAGGTGAAAATCCTTCTTATTCAGGAAAATAAACTGTGCATTTCAGAATGAAAGAGGAAAAAACAAAATATGAAGTTCTTTCCTCTCGACACCTCTCCTTTAAATGTAAAAGTTGACTATATTGAATAAAGGTGACATACAGTTTACACAATCTCAGCTTCTCTGACTGCATCATGATTTCTATGCCAAATGTTAGGTCATTATATGAGGTTCCCACTAAAGTTTATGGCTGGACAGAATGGGTTACGGCCAATGACCCTTCGAAGAGGTCTTTTCAGATCGGCCCATGTATGTATGTGTGAATGGATTGCATTTTAAATATGTTTTTAAATTGTTTTTCTTATCTGAATATGTATTTCTGCTTGTTGTGAGCCGCCCAGAGTCCCCTGGGAGTTGGGCGGCATAGAAATTTTATTAATAAAATAAAAAAAGATAAATATTTTAGCATCTGTTTTTATTTTAGCATTTCAGTAGCTTATAAATATACTCTACTTTTCCTACTTCTCTACTCTACTTTATCCTATTAATCTTTAAAACTCTGGTTATGTTCTATTAAGTTTAATCAGATAGATTTTAACAATGTTCTGTTATTATGATACTATGTTCCTTGCCTAATACCCTTATACTCCACAGTCGTTATTTGTCAGCAAAATATCCACTTTAAAAGTCTAAACCAGCTCAACACTGACTAGGGTGCTGGTATTTAAACCCCCCCCCCGGTGATTGCTTTGATATTTTTTTAAGATGTGATATTACTTCGATTGTAAAGTTGAAATATTTGAGAGAGATGCTTTAGACGAGTGTTTCCCAACCTTGGCAACTTGAAGATATCTGGACTTCAACTCCCAGAATTCCCCAGCCAGCGAATGCTGGCTGGGGAATTCTGGGAGTTGAAGTCCAGATATCTTCAAGTTGCCAAGGTTGGGAAACACTGCTTTAGACTTCCTTGTTTTTTTGGTGAATGGTCAACACTGTTCTCAGCCAGGCCTTCCTGCAGGCTGAATGGTTTGCCTACATCAGATAGCGAAGAGTTAACTTTTCCCATGCTTTAGCCATATGACTGGCACATGATAGATTCCATCCTGTCATATGAAGCCTGATATGTTCTGAGTGGGGTGTTCTGCATCCGGAGTTTATGTATTATTGTTGCATTTTTTTTTTTTTTTGGAGCAAAGGACAGTGCTGAATAAACAAAGGGCTGAAGCTAATTGCTTATGCAGGACTTAATAGGAATGGTGCCCTGACAAAAACTTGCTCAGGTTCTCCACAGCCAAGGAAATACCAAGAACAGCCCCTTAATCCATCTTCATAAAGAGTTATTTGTGTAGTAGATAGAAAAAAAGACGATTTTAATACTCAAAAATCATCACTTCCCTGCCCACAATTTCATTTATCTCTTGCAATACTTTTCCTATTGTCATTGTGCCAAATACAGGCAGTCCACGACTTACATCCATTCATTTAGTGACCATTCAAAGTTACAATAGCATTGAAAAAAGTCACTAATGACCATTTTTCACACTTACAACCATTGCAGCATCTCCTGGTCACGTGATCAAAATTCAAACGCTTGGCAACTGGCATGTACTTTTGACGGTTGAAGGGTCCCGGGGTCATGGGATCATCTTTTGCGAACGTCTGACAAGCAAAGTCCATTGGGAAGCCAGATTCACTTAACAACCGTGTTACTAACTTAACAACTGCAGTGATTCACTTAAGAACTGTGGCAAGAAAGGTCGTAAAATGGGATAAATCTCACTTTAAAATGTTTCACTTAACAACAGAAATGTTGGGCTCAACTGTGGTTATAAGTCGAGGACTGTCTGTATCCCTGCATTGTAAAGTTTTGTAACTTGCTGGGCATGCGGTAAGAAATATTTTAATACCATAGTGAAATTGGCATGTATAGCTAAAAATCCAAAGCAATTCCCAAGAGAGTTTAGATATCAAACTAAAGTTCAATTGAAATGTATGTCCCATTTCCCAAATTAGAAAGGCATGGCTGCAGGTTAATATTTGCCTAACCAGGTGCCTCTCAGGTTTGTTGGGCTACACTGTAATACTGTCTGGAAGATGATGGCAGTTTACAGTTATGGCAGATTATGGGGAACTTGTATCATAAGAAGACATTAGACTAGGGCAGGGGTCGGCAACCTTAAACAATCAAAGAGCCACAAAGGCCCTAACCGGAAGCCCCCCAGTTCAATTCTGGAGCCAACCGGAAGTCCGGTTTCCCCTACCATAGAGTCTCCTCCTAGTGCGGCGTCCTTTTTCCTCTATGACAGATAAGAATAACTCTCATCAGAGGCGAAATAGATCTTTTCCTGGAACTCTGACATTAGAAAAGAAACCGCAGTTTAAAGTTCTAAGTAGAAAATATTTATTTCGGTACAAAAACAATAAATTCTCATTAATCACATCTTAGCTATAAAAACACATCTTGCTTCTTACAGAAGCTGAAATAGAAGGACGGATCAAAGAAAGGAATGTACACATGCGTATTAGGAACATATTAATCACGTGCTCAGGAATAAACCATTATATTAGATAGGGATGCAGCTTCCTGCATATACATGTAACAGGCAATATAAAATCACTGCCTGACACTCTACCTATCCTAACTGAAAGCCCTATCAATTGTGGAGTTGACTGGCGACAGGGAGCCACAGCAGAGGGATGAAAGAGCCACATGCAGCTCCAGAGCCGCAGGTTGCTGACCCCTGGACTAGGGAAAGCTAAGATAAACCATGGTGTCGTGCAGCTCTTCACATGGCTGCTGTGATTTAGGCCAAAATCTCTTGAAAAGGAAATGTGAATTTTTTTTAAAAAAATTGCTGCAATTATGTAAGCAAGCCAGAGACCCCACACAGTCACATAATCATGACTGCGGCCACCTTCAGATTATTCAAATCGAAACTCTTTTGTTGGGCAATCTCTGCAAACTGAAGTTTTATGTTGCAGCCCCTGCATTAGCATTAAACTGCAACAAAGCAAGTGGAACAAAACTAAAGCTACTTTCACAGTACAAAAATATGGGGGAGGCTTGGAATTGTAGCACAGCAGAGCTTCTGTTGGGACATGTTCAGAGTCCATGGAAGGGCAGGATTGTTTCCATGACAAGAATGCATGATATAGCCAGCTTCTCTACAGGAGCCAGGCCGTTTCTTCCCAGAGCACTGGAATCAGTGTTTCCCAACCTTGGCAACTTGAAGATGTCTGGTCTTCAACTCCCAGAATTCCCCAGCCAGCGAATGCTGGCTGGGGAATTCTGGGAGTTGAAGTCCAGACATCTTCAAGTTGCCAAGGTTGGGAAACACTGACTGGAATGAATACTCTTCCTTTCTGTTCCTTTTTCTTTCTTTTTAAATCTTTTTTTGTCCTTTTACAACACAACAATGCAGATGATAAAAAAAATAAAGTCAACTGCTTCAACAAGTGTCCTCGATAAATGGATGGTGGATATGTTCATCCAGCATTTCAAAAGAAACTAAATTGTGTCATATGACAGGCAAGATCAAATTGCATTTACAAAAATTATAGTGAAAAAAATGCAGCCCAAGTCAGATAAGTAACTAAAATGGGACAAGAAAAGTGAATATGGTTATGATGCAATTATGTTCCTTTCTAGTTTTCCATTCTTTTTTTAAACAACCGTAAGTTTTGTATTAATTTGCATACCGTAGTTTTTTAGTGCATCTTTTTTTTTACCAGAAGAGGATCTTGTAGTGTTTGAGAGTGATTTACAGTAAAATAGACATGAGAAGACTCAAGCGTGCTGAATCTTTTGTGTAAGTTCCTAGAACAAAGACATCCATAGTGCAAACCAGTTCAAATACTGGTTTGAACTGTGGGCCAATGGGGTGGGGGTTGGAGAAGCAAATTAGTTATTATTTCCTGTGAGCCACACAGTAATGGGGAAATCTAAATCTAACCAAAGCAACAATTCTAAACCATTTTATTTAAGTGAGAAAAAGCAGATCTGTAATTGCTAAACAAGTTGGAGACGAAGCCTTACCAATCTACTGCTGATCATCCAGTCCTGAATAAAAGATTTCAATCTAGTTTAGCCCATTCCAACTAAACACAATGCTTCCAGCCTCCTGCATCATGGAGATAAGCAGTCGGTTGCAAACTCTGACTTCAAGTTCAGCATGTCCCAGCTCACTACTGTGGTTTCTTCTTCCCAAGTATCAACACTCCTCTCCCAATGACAAGGAAACACCCCATGCAAAACAACAGAGAGGATAGGAAGGCCGTGTTCAGCGGGGCCTCCCACATGTGCACCAGTTGGGCCTGTTCTGGAGAAAATTCAGCCTGCAAGGAAAGCACGCCCTTCTCTCGCTGCATCGATCTGAAGATCACCGAGTAACTGGTAATATCATCTCGGTGTAGGAATTATGTAGATGTCCTTTGTGACCACAGCCAGCAAACAGCAGCGATTTCCCCTGAGGAGAGTTTGGAGCAGAGGAAGGGTCTGTAGACTTGTTGCTTCCAGGAAGGCGCATTCTTCTGCTTCAAGTTCTGAGTCTGGAATTTTTTTTTGTAATAAAACAGAGATGCGGAAACAAGTCCTTTTGGCAGGCAAACATACTGCCAGATGGAGTGGGAGGAGATGGAACATTTCTGCACAGGTCCTAGCTCTTTGCCAGCCAGCCAGCAAGATTTAGTATCTTAGACCTCAATATCTTTACTAGCAAGTGCTAAACATCAAAGGCAGTTCCTTATGTTACCTGATACTTAGTGTAATATTTTGTTTCCCTCAAAGTGGACATTCCCTCAAAGAAGAGATGCCGCCTGACTCCTAAAAGCCTGAGTCAATAAGAAAAGCAACCTTCATTCCCCTAGCAAAATAAAAATAAGGCACATGCACCAGTGGATATGCACAACATGTAAAGATCAGTTGAGAGGTCCCATACTCTCTATCTATGGCTTTGCCCAAAAAAGGGAGAGAGTTTAACATAGTTATCTCTTAATTGCAATGCTCCTCACTCGCCTGACTCAAAAGAAATTTTAGGGCAACTCCGTGGAATCCATTCTCTGTGTGAAGATGATACTGGAGACCTGAGATATTTCTGTTAGAAATATACAGCTGGGCAAATGGGAAACAAGCAGACATGTAAGTGCCACTAAAATTTGAAACAGAAGCAAACCTGCACTCCAAGACCCTAAAATTTGACTTCTGCAACCAGAATAGCTACAGTAACCAGCCCGATTTCAGACATCATCTATCTAGCATTTTTCTCATCAAATTCCTGTAATAACATACAATATAAATACTAGCCAAAGATCCTGTGAACTTGTCTTTTGTACATTCTCAGAAGTATCAACTAAGTTCATTATATTATCGCATTTGCCAAAGCTCAGCATGGAATGTTTCTTGGGTTAAATCTTCACTGTGGATTTGCCAAATTTTCCTAGGACCTGTTTTATATCATTGTTTACCCCAATCTGGTGTCCTCCAGATGTATAAATCTTTAGTATCCAAAGGCCAGGTTGGCTAGGAGTTCTGGGAACTGAAGTCCCACACATCTGGATGCTATCAGATTGAGGAATGCTATTTAAATGTTTAACTAAAACTAAAAGCCTTGGAATCTGAACTCAGAGCTTCATATGCTTGCCAGCTGAAAATTGAGAAAAAATGTTCTTTACTGCCTTCTTTATTACAACCAATGTAGAATTGTTAGCATCTTGTCCTATTCTATACCACAAAGTTAGATGCCAAAGAGCTTCTTAAACTTCTGCATATACTTTTCTTATACAGGAACATTTTTATGCTGCACTGAAAGTGGCTTCTGAGGGTTATTTATTTATTTATTTATTTATTTATTTATTTATTTATTTATTTATTTATTTTTTATTTATTTATTTATTTATTTATTTATTTATTTATTTATTTATTTATTTATTTATTTATTTATTTGTGAGATTTATATACCGCCTCATAGTGCAAGCACTCTCTAAGCGGTTTACAACATTAAGCAATGTATATATTTACATTGCCCCCAAAAATCTGGGTCCTCATTTTACCTACCTCGGAAGGATGGAAGGCTGAGTCAACCCTGAGCCGGTGAGATTTGAACAGCTGAACTCAAATGATCATAGTCAGCTAGCTTGCAGTACTGCTCTCTAACCGCTGCGCCACCTCGGCTCTTTAAGATGCCATTCTGATTTTTTCTATTCTATTTTTATAGGACAGGACAGGAGAGGACAGGACAGGACAGGACATACCATCGATGCAAATGGCATTAAGTAACAGGAGACAGCCTCCCTTGCAGAAAGGAACTCCTGCAAGGTCCCTTCCAATCTGTTAACTCAGGGGTAGGCAAAGTTGGCTCTTCTATGACTCATGGACTTCAACTCCCAGAATTTCTGAGCCAATCATGCTAGCTTAGGAATTCTGGGAGTTGAAGTCCATGAGTCATAGAAGAGCCAACTTTGCCTACCCCTGTGTTAACTCATAATCTAAAAGTCAACAAGACCTCAACAAAGGAACAGGAGAGACATGGAGGAAGCAAGAAACAGGGGGAAAATATATGGTGATGCCAGAAGAATGGCTCCTACTGTTACCAATTGTACAGCTATTTCATCATTTTCTCCTTCATAGACTTTTAGAAGAATAAAAAGGGATTAAAACAACAGGAGAAAAGAGTTACAAATGAGAAACAATGTCATCAGGAGCCTTTCATATGTTTACAAATGAAGGACCACAGTAGGGTTCTTGGTGTTCTATCAGTGTGGTTCTTTGCTTGCAGACATTTTATTACCTAACTAGGTAACATGTCCTACAACCATGTTTGAGCTGTTGTTAATAACCTCCCCCCCTTTCTTTGAGTTCTCTGTACTTTATACTAAAAGTTGTATAAATATAATTCCTCTTCAAGCAACATTGGAGGGAATTCCTATCATGTCTGTTGTTGTTTTCAACATCCTGGATGCTTTTAATACTTGGAAAGTTCTTCATTTTTTTTCTTGCAGCATGAAGCCTTGCAAAGCATGGCTGGCTTACTATTAATAATTCCACTTAGCAGGGGAAAATACTGTTAGGAAATAAGACCTGCCTTCTGAAGAGACGGCCCACTGAGCCTGGTCTGCACTTTTTAGACCACCGCATTGGTAGTTAGATCTTCCAAAGTGCATGCACGTGCATACAGACACACACTCAATAAAAAACATTTTTCCTTATTTATAGGCTATCTAGTTAAGCTTTTTCTTTGCCATATTGAATTTTGACACTGAGGAATTTGGTTTTTGTTTTTATGACATTTTAAATAAATGAGCATCTACCTGCCAGCTGAGCTAATAAAACCCAGACATAGGTTTTACATCTTAGATGTTAAGCCAGAGAATGATAACAATTCTAGGTGGGAGCTGTTTATCTCTTCAAAGATTATGCAACACATGGAAATATATGATTGCCTTGAAGATAGCAAACATGGGAGGAAACCGATTACGACCAGAAAGGCTCACCCCAAAGTATGCACAAAATATTGCTTGCTTTGCATTCAAATCATGCTCAACTGAAAAATTAGCATAAATATACTAAGAGACAATCCATATCACCAATGTATACTCTGTGAAGCTAAGATACTGATTTTATCAAATTGGGCTTAACATTTAAAATGAGCAACTGAGTAACATAACCCAAAATGTGATCAAAATATAAACAGAAAGCAAACATGGTGAAATACTTAAGAAAAACAAAAGATAAAGAGAATGTTTCTCTGAAATGGAGTTGTCAAATTTTAACTGGAAGCAATAAAAACTTTAGCAAGACTACATGAATACTGAACTCTTAAGGACATAAATATACATATACTGTGTATACATATCAAGTCTTAATTACTATTTGACCTGTACTTGATTTTGTGAAAAAAGCCAGGCTGGTTCATCTATTCATTAAGTAGTAGAGTAAGCTTCCCTACTTCCGTTTCCTGATCTAACCATTACACTATCATTTGGATGGAGTCATACAATTGTCTATATAATTCTTAATTTAGTGTGAGAGTCTCAACATAAATATGCAGCAAACATTCTCACATTTGCACATTTCCCTAATCCACAGCCTCTTCATTATTCCATCAAGCATCATTTTTCATTCTTCCTCTTGTAAAATTCCACATGCATACTTTTTCATAGAAGATGCAAAATTACTCTCCCTGGAGTTTTTCTTTCTGGTTTTCCCCCCCTTCCTTTCTTTTTTTTTTTCTCCATGCCCGTCCATATTTCTTCTTTACCTTTGCAAAGATCCCTTTCCCACTGCAGAATATTTGAACCACTGTCCCTCTGGCATTTATTTTGCTATTTCTGAATGCAGCATTTTGCAATAGTTGAAATATCCATAGGAATTTCAGGCAGTCCTAAACAGAGTATATTATATAATCTATTTCTCAAAAAAATTGAGGAACAGGGAGCAAGTCAATCTCATTATTTCCTACAAATGAGAAAACTCCAGACAGAGACAAGGATGTTTTATTATATAAGCATGGCAGAAGAATATGTCTTTGAACCAATAACCAGGCAAAATGAACACCCCACCCCAAGGAAATAGATAACTGCCTGTCTTCAGTACATTACAGAAATTGTAAGTAGCTATGCTCATTAGATTTGGATCTAACTTTCTTCCATGAGAAAAATCACATACTCTGTGTTTATTTCTCACTTCTCCTTATACCAGATACCCCATTATTAGGTCAAAGTAAAATACACCGGAAAGCTCCCACCTTGGCCAGATGGCATTTTAAATGAAAGAGTCTTGCATGTTACTTATTTCCTTACATAGAGTTCCATGATTTTTATATGCTCCATCCAACTACTTACCATTTTTTAAATAAATAGCCCAATTTCTGATACTTAATTGAAGTGAACCAGTGGTGGGTTCCTACCAGTGCGGTCCACTCTATAGCACCGGAAGCGGCCCGCTGATGACATCACAGTACCAATGCGGGCGGTTGCCGGTGCCTGGGTACCGCCAGTTTTTTTTTTTTTAATTGTAACTTAAAAATTTTTTTCTTCTTCTGCGCATGCTCAGAAGCCGAGCTTCCGGCACTGCGCATTAGCTGCCTTTCTACCCCACAGTGAGTCCAAGCAGGGGAGGATGGCTGAGGGAGCACGTGAGACCCTGAAAGAATGGGCGGCAGGAGCTATCTCCATTCCCCTTCCTTCAGCAGTCCGAGAAGCCACGATGATCCTAGGCATTTTTGCATGTTCAAGGCTTCTCAAGCTGCTGAGGGGAGGGGGAACGGGCGGCAGGAGCCTAGGATCATCGAATGGGGAGAAGCATTCAGACCGGACGGAGCCTCCTAGAAGAACCATTGCCGCGGTCTTGCTGCTCCCGCTGCGGGGGGCTGCATTGCGGGTGGGCAATGCCCCCCCTGCTTCGGCCACTGCCAAGCTCCCGAGGCCCACGCCCACCTGGTCACATGGCTGGTAAGCCACACCCACAAAAGCCACGCCCACAGAGTGGTAGTAAAAAAATTAGGAACCCGCCCCTGAAGTGAACAATAGAGAAACCTCGGTAAGAAGTGTTGGTTTTGACACAACAGCTTTAGCTCGGAAGGCTAGGGATTGGGCGGCATAGAAATCCACCAAAATAAATAATAAATAAATAAATAAATAAATAAATAAATAAATAAATAAATAAATAAATAAATAAATAAATAAATAAATAAATAAATAAATAAATAAATAATATACAAAATAAGGAGCACAAATGATTCCCAGGGAATGTGTCCTTTCAGTAATCCATCCTTTTTCAAGGAAAACTGCTTCATACTTAGTCAAATACAAACTTTAATACCATCAACATTGACCAGTACTGGCTCTCTAAACTTTCTAGCAGTGAGTTTTTAGATCTGCCTGGAGTTGCTCAATAATTAACCTGCAACTTTCTATGTTCAGTGATGTCACAAGAGCCCACTTCAACCAGCTACCATTCCATAGCTTTCATCAGATTTCGTCTTACACAAAATTGCACAATAATAAACTTTGCCATTCTGCAAGTATTTTTGTAACCAATTACAGTGGAACCATATTAAGTGATCATGCGTGAATCTTTGCAGGAAGCAGCCAAAAGATCCACTGCTGTTAGTGATCAATCAGAGGGCATGGTGCCTGTCACTAGATTCTCTGGTGATCAAGGAATCACCAAGGAATCCAAATCTAGCCCTCGCTTAAATGGAAAGTTATTTATTTATTAGTGAGACTTATATACCGCTTCATAGTGCAAGCACTCTCTAAGCGGTTTACACCATTAAGCAATGTATATTTATATTGCCCCCCAACAATCTGGGTCCTCATTTTACCTACCTCGGAAGGATGGAAGGCTGAGTCAACCCTGAGCCGGTGAGATTTGAACAGCTGAACTGCTGATCACAGTCAGCTAAAGTGGCCTGCAGTACTGCACTCTAACTGCAGCGCCACCTCGGCTGTTTCTCAGCTTTCATAAATCTAGTTTTCTACCACTCGGGAAAAGAATGTCTGTTCTCTCCCCTATATGGGCTGCAAAGAGCCAGATGGCTGCTGGATCACCGAAGAGAAGTAGGGGGGGAAATGCCCCATCTCACTCTTGCTCCACAAGAAGCAGTTTGAACGAAGAGTGCAGAAACAGGCCACAAAGCAAGCAAACTTACGTGACTGGACCCTCTAATCAGAGCCCAGGAAAACAGTTGAGCCTGTTCCTGCCCAGCAGATGAAGGAGTAGAGTCTTGTCTGGCTCTGTCTGGAGTTTTACACAGACCACGTGCACGTTTGGGCTTGCATTAAAACAGCTACAGACTCAGAGGAAAACAAACTTCATTTAAAGGGGAAATGACCTCTGATTTGTTACTATCATGTGCCTCCTAGCTCTGGCTTGTTTTGTTCACTGCTATCTCTGCCATCAAAATGTTACCTATTTTGGATAGAAGCTACTGATTGAACTCTACTCTGTTCTCATTCTTCATATTTTGTCAAGTTAAGTGCCATTGTTACAGACATCAGATCTATCTAATTTAAATACATCAAGATTTTAAGATTTAAGATTTTAAGGGGCGTGCATAAGCGTACAATTGTGCCTACCGTTCCTGTCCTAATGTACCCATATATTCATACCTCCTTTACTCTTATTCATGCTTGAATATTACATATATATTCAATCATGTTTTACTGTTTAAACTTTGCTTATAATCATATATGCTTGAGAAATAAAACAAATACAAAAAAATACAAAAGATTGAAATCAGGATTGGAAAAGCAGGGTGAGATAGAGTGGAGTCTAGCTATGGTTTCCAACACATGCAGTTTTTTTAAATATAGCACTGCAAATTGCTAACCACACATTTGGAAGGCTTCTCTTTACTACAAGTTCATGGAGGATTCATCACACTGTAAACTAGCAGTTTCTTCCTTACCTTACCAAGAAGTTAAAAAATAAATCGAAGGACTTAGAAATAAGCAGTTATGTGTCTACTAAAATTGAGTTCTTAAAAATGTGACTACTCACCACTCTTAACATCTTTTAGGGCAGATTAAGAAAGCGTAATATTAAATGCCGAAATGTATCACAAATGACAGCCAGCAAGTCTAGGCTTCTTGAGCAAAACTGGGATTTTGAAGGAAAAGGCCCTTACATCCAAGACACTGATACCCCCCTCCTACATAAGGTAACAATTAGTTACAGACAATTTTCCCCAGGCACAGTAACCTAAGACACAAGCTCCAGTGATCTATTGCTGAGAATGGCAGGACACATTGACTAACCACTGAACCACTTTAAAAGCAAGGACATTCCAACAAAAGCAGCAGAAAGAGACTGACCTAGATCTATTTAAGGAGGAGTGGAGGAATTGCTCTTGTCTAGGACCATAAAATGGAGTTCTGCCTTGGCTTACCATACAGATGGTTCTCCCTATTTCTGCACTCAAATCAGCCATGCTGAAACTCTGGCCAACCACCTGGAAGCAAGCACACCATGTTGTAGGCCTATCAGGGTAACCAGTCCCACAGAGCTTCTTTCTCCTGCTGTTTTCTGAACTACAATGACACACTCTTTTTAGTTCAGTTATCTTTGTGTTGTGCCATCTGTGCATCCCACAAAAACAGCATCTTCCTTAGGAGCTGTGACCACTTCTGATTGCTATTTATTTAGATTTGGGAGGAAACTGCAATTAACCAGATATAATTATTGCTCTGTTTTTAGGGATTCTATTGAGATACAATTCCCCCACCCTCTGACAAAATATAATTTCATACCAAGTGGGAGACCAATATAGTACTTTCTGCAAACCCATGAAACCATAACAATACAGCACTAAGGTTTCATATTTAAATCAGGAAGACAAAATTAAAACACTGCATGTGTAGCTCTGGAATAGAAAAAATATATACCCATGTACTACATGTCTGGTGTTCATATACAAGCCTATCATGATATAAGGACAGTCCCAATTAATCAATGTTTATTCTTTTCTATACAGACTCTTGGAGGCTTGATGACTTTGGGCATGTTACTCTCTCTCTCTTAGCCCAACTCAACCTCACAGGGTAGTTGTTGTAGGGAAAAATAGGAGGAGGAAGGAGTATTAGGTATATTCAGTACCTTGAGTTATTTGTGAAAACAAAAAAAGATGGTATAACAAAATCAAATAAAGTGTCTCAGTATGCATAGTTGAATCAATTTTCTACTGAGTTGACTACAGAAGGAATTACAAAGCATGTGAAACTAGATCTATTTTCATTCACAGGCCTGATACTAATGTGCTCTAAAGTAAACAGGAAGTTTCAATAGAAGAGGAGCAAAATCCCATTTTGCAATTTTTTTCTTCCGTTCAGTCATGCTGCTTCTCAAAGACTGCCTGGACAAGTCCTTGCAGTTTTCTTGGCAAAGTCTTTCAGAAGTGCTTTGCCATTGCTTCCTTCCTAGGGCTGGCGGAAAGTGACTGGCTTTGTGCCCAAGATGGGAACAAATTCACAATCTCCCAGTCTCTAGCCTGGTGCCTTAACTACTACACCAAACTGGCTCACCAAAATACATCCGATTGGCTCATTTCACATGACATCCCTCCAAATCCCACCCCTCACTCTTCTGAAAGTTCACTGATTTACATTTGTTTTCTTTTTGAAAAATAGCTGGCAGAGAACACAAATAACTTTTAATACACAGTGTAAGGTTTATACCAAGTGATATTATTGTTCTATTGATGTCACACACTGTAGAGCAGTGGTTCCCAACCTGTGGTACGTGTACCACTAGTGGTACGCGAGGGCCTTCCAAGTGGTACGCGAACACTTTCGGGGTCATGAACGATTTTTAGTTAGTTATTTTTTACTTCACAAAAATGTTTACTGCCTAACACAAGATAATCTGGCAACGATTTGCAACTGTTGCCACACGCCACCCACCTGGTCCCAGCGGCCTGAGAATCCAGTTGCTGGATGCGCGGGGCCAAAAAAGGAACGGTACAATTATGGAAATAAAGTGAATTTAGTTTCTCTGGAACCAGGTGGTACGCGGCGACTGTACGGGACCTCCAAGTGGTACTCGATCACAAAAAGGTTGGGAACCACTGCTGTAGAGGCTACCCAGAGTTTTGAGTTTTGTTTTCTTTTGGTTCTCAATCTTATCTGCGGATACTCCAGGCCAAACTTTGAACAGTTGACATCCAAATTCCTCCCTGTTCTGAGCTATGGCCCTTCCACTTTTTCACTACAGGAAGTCCTCAACTTACAACCATTCATTTAGCAACACCTTTGAAGTTATAACAGCACTTAAAAAATTGACTCACAACCGTCCCCACACTTACAACTGTTGCCGCATCTCCACAGTCACATGATCAAAATTTGGATGCTTGGCAACTAGCATGTGTTTTATTTAGTTTATTTTTGTCTCAGAGCTGATATTATATGAGCTGGGGATAGAAGGGATTTCCATCACCCTATTGGTATGGTCAAATCACTGCCTGATCCAAATAGAACTGGCAGCCTTTTATTATTTCTATGGGTTAGGGAAACTAATTTGAATGATCCAGCATAAACACCTAATGGATCTAAATGATTTCCAGAAAGCATTTGGGAAGTTTAATTACTGTCCCCTTTCCTCACATCCAAGATTACAATTTGGTAAAATTATAAAATAATTTTGTAAAGAACTATACCATACCAAAACTAGCAAGACAAGCTGCTGTATATAAGCAGGAAGCAAACCCCACACTTATCACATTGAGATGTTGTTACCTAGTTGGGTAATGAAACGCCTGCAAGCAAACAAGCTCAGAGAGCACCAAGCATTCCACAGTTCAACCCTGAACTACACATACCCTCTTCTATTAAAAATATTAAAGTTGCATTTGAAAACACAACAGGCAAGTGAAAGCCAAGGATCACCCTTGTTGAACCAGAGACATGTAACAGAAGCAGATGTGGAGTAAATTATAGTGTTACTACACAAGGCAGTAACAAACTGCAAAGACAGCCCCAAGGCTGCCAGTATCCAAAAAGCTTCAAAATAGCCTGACATTCATTTCCCTGAAGTTACCATCACAGCGGCCAACTGCCTTGAAACAGAATAGAAGGTTATATGGTTTGTTGGGTGATTTTTCTCAGCCATTCGGTGGCTTTCACACAGAGAAAGCCTTGTTGTAACTACATAATTCACTCCCCTTGGATAGTCAGAACAACTATCCCAGTTTTTTTTTTCCCTTGCCACAAAGAAAGAAGTGTCATACAAAATTAAGCAGGCAGTATAAAACCTCCATTTTGGCAGCCAGAGGGCAAAATGAAAGAAAAAGGTTCTTTAGGTTTTCGTTAAGATAGCAAGCAAGTACATGATATACTGTTCACTCGTTTAAAAAGATTACCTGTTTCATGACATAAGGCAGCATACAGATAATAAGGACAGCCAGCTTTTATTTAGCAAATTGCTAGTCCTAAATAAGAACACTGAGGTGAAGCATTTTCCATGTTACTAAATGCATTGCTTTTAAGCAGAGTGTTTGTAAGTATATTTCCAGGGATTGCCTAAATGAAGCCTCTGTCACATCAGTGCTCTGGAAAGCTGCTGAAGTAAAACTTCCATTATTCCCATTCCAGCACAGCTATAAGCCCCTCCCCCTTTTTTTGTTTTGATGTTTCTTTCTGGGGATGACTGCTGTAATATGCCATACATTTGCTGAACAATAGCTTGGAGGAGGCTTTTTTATATACACACATAATTATCCACAGACCATCAAACAGAAACGACCCCCAGATCCCTCTCCAAGTCAGCCATCTGCTTTTCAGCAAATATAAATACTGTATAAGGAATATGAAAGACAAGAGGAAAAAAAATACAGAAGAAAAGAGGGAAGGAAGCCTGTTTTTCAAAATGTGGGTTTTGATTTTTTTTTTTTAAATCGGCATTCTTCTGTCAATCAAATCTACTGCGCTTTGGTCTAATTGTAAAGGGTTCCTAATCTACAGGAGGAACAAAACGCTTACCTTTCAGCCAAAAGAGAGAGCTGTTTTAAGCTAATCAAATCAAGAACAGAACCATCAAGACAATTCCTTTCAACCTGGAACACAAATCCCATGTTCAGAAATCCAATAAATACAATCTTGCAATCTTTACTCAGAGATCTTTTTCTTGTCTTAGGTCTTGAAAGTGAACTATGCACCCGGTTTCTGACTTTTTCCTAAAACATCAAGAAAAAAAATAAAACTTAGAAGCTCCAGCAAAACATCAATGCAACTTTTACCTGTGGATCCTGTGATAAATATAAACTGTCATTTTAGCAGGTTTTCATAATAAGCTATCAATTCTATATCGCTCTACATTCCCTATCCAGTTGCCAAATGAAAGTTAAGCAGCAGCATAAGATAAATAAGTAAAATCTAAATCACTCCTTCTCAAAATTCATCAACCTTTCCTTCTTTCTACCAGTGCAATTTAGATATCAAAATAATTTTTATTTATTAAATAAGATTTTTTTCTCTACTTTCCATCAATCTTATCATTCTTCCACTCTATAATCATGTGCACTCTTAATCCGGCTGCTCCACTGTAGAATTCTCTACCCGGAAAGCTAGTTTGGGCACCCAAGTTAAAAGCACAAGCAATTAATTTTTACAGCAGCCTAATAGAATTTGTTTTCTCTTCTGAAACATATCTGAGACTCCTTCCCTCTAGGCAACATTAAGATTCAAATTGTGCCTAGAAAATTGAGTTCTATCACCACTACTACATTTTGCATCTCATACCACATGCTTGGCAAGCAGGCAGGCAGGGAAGATGTACAAAACAGATGTAATTTGACCTTAATGGACAATGCAGGAAAATGAGAGAGGACACATTCTTCTAGAGTTAAAACTACTTCTAGTTTCAAGGTGAATTCTCTTGCTGTCCTCCACACTGGCATTTCAAGTCCCCCTTCATCAAAACAAAACCCTTCTAGTCAGAATCATAGCCAAACATTCATCTGCAGTTAATCAGAATACACCAGGGAAAGATTACTGTTTCTTCACATTTCTTTCACGCTGACAACTAGGTTTGTGTGTGTGCAAGTTCCACTAGTTCTTCCCCTGTTTGCATACAATTCACTTATGGGTCTCTACACCAGGTTCAAGGCATAACATAAAGCCCACTGAAATCCATGAACATGAGTCCCATAACTTAGGATAGCCTAGCTAGAGTTTTTTCAACCTCAACAATGTGAAGACATGTGGACTTCAACTTGTAGGAAGTTAGCACCCACTCCTCTCCTAGAAAAATGAAATATCCTAGGAAATATTAAAAGGCAGAATATAATCTATAGAATATCCCTAAAGATATCGAGAAACATGCTGTTAGAAAGAAACAGACTCACTCTTAGCCCCCTCCCCCTTTTGTTAATAACCAGCAGCAGTCTTCTACATAACAAAGATTTATCTCCTTCAGTCATAGCCATATTAGGAATTGCCCAAGGCCCTTTCATTCAGCCAAGCCTGGGACAGACAAAAGCCTATAGAGTTGCCACTGCATGGCCTCCTGGGAGCCTGACCACCAATCAGTGCACTACATACACAGGAACAGGAAACTAAGAGGTGAGGCCCAACAGAGGTTATAAAACCAAGGGACTCCGCATCTTTCCCTCTCCTTTCTCTTCACCCACATCTGGAAGCATGTGATCTACCTTTTCTGTACAGGGGCTCATGCCATGTGCTCCTGTCCACCATTAAACCTTCTTTCCAAGCAACTTCCATGAATCCAGTGTTCTTTTTCCCCACTTGGAACCGAACCCAGAAGGATATTCCTTACAACAAACTCCCAGAATTCCCAGCCAGCATTCACTGGCCTGGCAGACAGAATTCTTTATAAGAGATTATACACAGCACAAAATGCAGAAAAACTCCTGGATTTTTGCCAAGAGAAAGCCCAGAAGTTTATTCTCTCTTCAGCTGAAAGTGGAACAGTTTAGGAGCTCCTACTATTCCCTTACCTCTTTCCCACCCTTAAATTCCTACAGGCTTTGAAGTCTTAAGTATTATATTACAGAAATATCCAATCATACTCCAAATACTCAGAGGAAACCACTGAGCAGCTGCTGTCAGTCTAGAATCTGCCACTGGCTTCTAAACAGTTTCGGTTACAAGCTCTGAAGAAAAGCATTATAATCCTCTGAAATGTTGCATATGGTATATTTGTTAACAAGACTGTATCCAATAAAAATGCCATCTTGGCCATTTCTTTTTCTCAGGCTTTTGTTGCATATAGAACCAGGTCTGGAAAAACAAACAGAAATATAACTACCCTCACTTCCAAAAATCTAGGCAGAAGAAATACCATTTTAAAAATTACTTTTTCAAGTACTTTGAATTTTGCCATTAGTTGTAAGCTGGAAAAGTAAACTTTTTTTCCCCAAAAGCAAGAGAACAAATGTAAACACATTCATTCCTTATGAGAATCATGCTGAGGAGTTTTTTTTCTTAATTTGTCCATTAATACATTATGTGCTATCAAGCCAATGTAAACTCTTAACAACCATATAAATATATTTTCTTCAGAATAATCTGCTCCCAGCTTTCTACTTCAAGTCTTCCAATTGTGCATTCATTGCCCTTATAACCGAATCCTTCCATATTGTTGCCTCCTCTTGTTGTCATCTTCTCTTTCCTTCTGTCTTTCCTGGCATTAGAGCCTTTTCCAGAGAGATGGATCTTTGTTTAATATGTCCATGATATGATCATTTGAGCCTGATTATTTGTACCTCAAGGGACAACTCTTGATTTGTTTGATGATCCATTTGTTAGTTATCTTGGCAATCCATGCTATTCTCAGGAGTTTTCTTCTACAAAAAATACCGTTTCCCAGAAAATAAGACCTATCCCAAAAAATAAGCCATAGCATATTTTACGCATGTGCCTAATATAAGCCCTAATCCCAAAGTAAGCCCTACTTAAGAGCCTGCGCAGCTACCCGCAAGCCCATTCCATCTGGTTGCTCGCGATGCCATGGCCACGAGACGAGGCGGGTGGTGGTGGTAGAGCTGCCCCACACGCCCCGCACTGGATTACCTCAGGGCCCCAGCAGCCAGGCCATCCACACCCTGACACCTGCCTCACTGGCAGCCATGTGCAGCAGGAGCTCACCTGGCCGCCAGCCCATTTCTTCTGCTTCTCACAGCCACAACGGAGCAGGAGGCTGAGCGGTGTGCTGCAGCTGCGGCTGCAAGGTGAGGCAGGTGTCAGGGTGTGGATGGCCTGGCTGCAGGGGTCCTGAGGTAAACCGGTGCAAGGCTCCACCCCCCTGCCTCACCTCATGGCTGCAGCACTGGCAGGTCACTCAGTCTCCTGCTCTAATTCAGGCAACAGCAAGCAGAAGAAGTGGACCAGTGGCCACGCAGGGTACTGCTGGACAGGGATGCTGGAGCTGCCGCCATGAGGCAAGGCAGATGTTGGGGCATGGGTGTCTAGCTGTGGGGGCCCTGAGGTAAGCCAGTGCGGGGCATGTGGGGCAGTACCACCACTCCTGACCTACCACGAGTAAGCAGAAGTGGGCCTCCCATACATGGGAAAAAAGACCCCCCCTGAAAATAAGCCCTAGTGCTTATTTTGGGGCCCAAAAGAAAATAAGAGCCATCTTATTTTCGGGAAAACACAGGTATCAAAAGCATCAATACTTTACCCGTACTGCTTTTTCAAACTCCAACTTGTGTTTCCATAGAATATCGTAGGGAAAAAGATGCCTGCACATTTCTGATCTTTGTAGATCAGAAAGCTGAGCTGAGATAGCGCAGTGGTTAAAAGCAGCATTGCGACCTTCAGCTGATTGCTAGTTCAGCAGTCCAGCTGTTCGAATCTCACTAGGCTCAAGGTTGACTCAGCCTTCCATCCTTCCGAGGTGGGTAAAATGAGGACCCAGATTGTTGGGGGCAATATGCTGAACTCTGTAAAACCGCTTAGAGAGGGCTGGAAAGCACTATGAAGCGGTATATAAGTCTAAGTGCTATTGCTATTGCTAGATAGAAAAGAATCAGATGCTGAGATGTGTCACCAAGATCTTCAGACCAACTGCAGCATAGTTTTTGACTGCAGTTTCTTTACTATTGGCGGTCAACCCTAAAAGGCAAAAGCTGTCCACAAATTCAATATCTTCACTATCACTATCAGCTCTCAGGCAATTTCCCTACTTGTTATTAATTTGGCCTTCTTTATATTTAAACTTTTTTATTGTGCTTATTGACTTTTATTACTAGAGTTTGCAGATCATTTGCATTTCAGCTAGTGTTATGAACACATTGCATGTTATTAATGTTTCTTCCTATAATTTTAAAACCACATTCATCTTCTTCCAATCCAGCAAATCTGAATATACAGTATATTCAATATATTAGCCAAATAAATAAGGAGAGAATATATAGCCTTGTCTCATTCCCTTGCTAACCTGGACGCAGTCTGCGTTCTGTCCTGATCAGCTTCCCTTCCATGACCTTTACATGAGGCTATGGGATTCCCATTTTCCACAGGTTGACATGGTAGACATAGTCAAAGGGCTTTCTATAATCAATGAAACAGTCACTAATTTTGTTTTTTTCAACTGTTCAGCGTGCAGCAGCTTTTTAAAGCCAGTTCAAAATCAGGCATCTCTCTCATCTCTCTTTCCCTGTAGGGCTTTATTCCACACTGAATGATCCTAAGCATTATTTTGCTAGCATGTGAAATGAAATATATTGTTTGATAGTGTGTACACTCTGTTTGCAAAGTGTGCACAGCCATTTTCCTTGGTGTTGGTATGTGGACTGACCTCTTCCAATCTTTGAAAGCACTGTGTCATTCTCCAGATTTACTGGCAGAGCTTGGTTAGGATCCTTACTGTTCTTTTTCTGTTGTTTCCCATATTTCTTTATATTCCATGAATTCCTGTAGCCTTCTCATTTGGTAATGACTGGAATGCCTATCTAACTTCATCTTCTAGCACTAGATAGTCTTGCAAATAGAGAATGTTGGACATCGACTTCTGAATTGCATAGAATGTCAGTACATATGCCTTTCATCTTTTATCTTCCTTCAAATAACTACTAACTGGCATCCTATGGCATCCTTCAACAAACCACTTTGAAGTTGGAATCTCCTGAGTTTAGAAATACTTTGGAGGCTTTTTGTTTTTCCATGTACGTTCCTATTTGCAGTGTCTTTACAGATATAATTTTAGTACTTTTTCTTATCTCTTCTAATTCCTCTCTGAAATTCTTTGTTCCTTCCTGAAATCCCTGTCTTTCTTGGCTTTGATTTTTCTTTTTGGCAATTTCTATCAATTGTTCAAATATCCAGTTTCCTTTGTTTCTTAGTTTTTGACAGTTTCCTTTTATATATATCCTTAACAATGTGTTTGATTTCATTGCATTGTTCCTCTGGCTCTGAATCAGTGAAATTCAGGAGTTCAGAATGATTCCTGGTGTTCTTCTTGAAAATGATGGTGATTAAAGTTCATAACAAAATTAGTTGGCCTTCTTCTTTTTCTTTAACTCAGTGTGGAATTTGCACGTGAACAACTTATTATCTCTTCCACAGTAAGTCCCTGACTATGGCTTTGCTATCATAACTGGGCTCTTCTCTCTTTGTGCCAAAAATATAGTCAATTTGATTTCTGTATATTTCATCTGGTATTGCACAGTCATTTTGGCTATTGGAAGACTATGTCAGCAATGAAGAAATCTTTGGGTTGGAAAAAATTGATGTTGTTCTCCTGCTACGTTTTCTTCCTTTACATTTTCAACTTCAAATATCCAACCACAAAGAAGCATATCTTGCTTGCCTATTCTATCCATTTCAGATTGAATTTGACCATAAATCTCCTAAAACTTCCCTACTGCTGCATCATTTGTTGGCTCATAAACTTGGGGAGGTGTCACATCACAGAGTTGCCCATAGAGTCTGTTTTATATTACTCAGTCACTGATTGAAGTGTACCAAGTATTATCCTTGCTGTATTCTTCCTGATTATGAATCAATCGCTTTGTTTTTCATGTCCTAAATAATAAATAATAAATCTTCTGACTGAAAGTGTCCAATTCTGGATCATTTCAGTTTGGTGATGCCTAAGATATCAGTCAATAATTCATTTTGTCTTCAACTGTGTTGAATTTTCCCACATTTATGGGTCTTATGTTCCATCACCTACTTTAATTCTGTCTTTGCAAATTTGGATTCTTTTCCTGCATCAGCATCAGCAACTATACTTCCCAAAAACTTTAATCTTACTACCCTACATCATAAATATAATTAGTGCTCTGAGATATCCCCTGCTCTTCCTCAGTAGCCTGTTCACTGCCACCCAATCTGAGGGGCTATCATCCAGCAGTATATCATCAATCATGTTATATTGGTTACCCATTGTTTTTTGTAAACTACAGGAATAGTTTATTATTACCTTCTCTAGCACAGTATGAAATTATGCCTTTGCCATTGTCACTAAACTGATTATCTGCCTCCAGCATTTTCGTATAGTGCTGCTGTCTCATATAAGTGTCTGGTTGCTTTAGCCAGGCACTTGAGATGACCTTCACATCTAAGGTGACTCTGCTGGGATTGCGTACTTTTAGCATGTACTTCTAATGTTCTTCTTTCATCTAATCCAGGGAGCCCCTACCCCACCTGAGGCAGCATAGCAGAATTTAGTGGGCTTAGAAACCATGCATACAACCAATAAAACTTTCTTCTGTTTTAAAGTTGTAGTCCCAGACATATTTATTTGGAATAAAATAAAGCCCAGACAATTAGGAGAAATTACTGATGAATAAACAAGTATAGAACTAGAAATAATCATGGACAGTTCGCCTCCATTTTATAGATGAGAAACATCTAGTTCAAACTACATACTCTGCTCTCAAACAAATTGGGGTGGGTGGGGAAATCCCACTTATTCTTAACTACATTTTTCACTGTTAACTGCATCCTTGGCTGAAAGCTGTATGGACCGGGTGCCTCAAACAGACATGTCTTCAACAGTGGGCCTAATACTAATCCAGACAGCATAAGACTAACCAAAAATGTTGGCAATTTTTTAAAAGCAGAAATAGATATAATATAGGACAATGGGGCAGAGGGGGGGGAAAGGGAATCTAGACTTTCATTTGATCAGGAGTATTGCTCTGTATTTGATTTCAAGGCAGCCAATTTTTCTTAAGTGGCTGTGAGGCAGGGAAGAAAAAATATTTTGAAAGGAAAAGGAAAAGGTTGCCAGGGAACCTATGAACCTCTTCATAGAGAGAACTCTATGTGCTCAAAATAAGCTTCACAGAAAAACTTGTGCTAGAGAAACCCTTAGATGTGGAAGCGCAGGCACTACCACAACACTAAATATTTTCTTCATCTGCCAGGCAATCCTTCTTAAAGTGACAGTAATATCAGATTCAGGCAATTATCAATCAGATCCTTGAGCCCCAAGACTTTTTCCTGTCCCTTCAGATCCCCTCATATAGACCCAATATATATCAGCTTTTCCATTTGCCTGCTTTTCTGGCCACTATCCATCCTTATATCTCATCCTGTCTGGTCTTTTTCTGAATCCCTACAGTTAACAGTTAATCCCTAAGTCCAGTATGCACTGCAAGCTCTTTCTCTCTCCAGAACCACAGACTTCTCCAATACAGCCTTTGCCTACAGTAAATACTGTACCTCATATCCTCTACACCAGCTTTCCCTAACTTGGCCTCTTCCAGATGTGCTTAAACTCCAACTCTTGGGAGTTTTGGCCTAACAAATCTGCAGACTGCCCAGGAGATGTTCAGTCCCTAAATGTGAGTCATTTCTCCACTTAGTTATTTAGGTATTTATTTGCTATGTTATACTCAATTCCGCTTTCATTCCCGGATGTTCAACAAACAGTTCTAAAGTACAAGATAAAGAACAGTAAAACTAACCTAGCTAAACACAAATGTGAAAAATTGAAAAAGTGTACCAGTTTCCCCAGTCACCTCCACGTATAAATATACATATTTAAGATGCAGGGCAACACACATTCAAGACATATGGCTTCTCGCTTTGCTTCCTACTTCTGTTGGAAACACCCTTTGGTGCATTCAAACAAGATATTTGAAGGAATCACAACTTATTCAAGTCAGTACTGTAAGTTCACACGACATGCTAAACTACAGCTAACGACGTGCAGTGAAGTTCCTTTAACACGCCACGCTAGAAAGTGGTTGGCTAAGGAACTCTAAATGTTCGAATCCAGTTTCCCCACAAATACAAAAACAACTCTTGCATTCTCTTTCTCTTCCGCAGATACCACCGAGGTCCTGCCTTCAACAACCACAACCCTTTTTCTTCATTTTCGGACCGACCTTCCTTGCATTTAAGCAGCTGCTCACTCACCCTCGCGAATATGAGCGTCAGGACAGCCGATTCCAGTGTCCGGCTCCCGTCGCCCACCCCATTCGACTGCCGCCCCAACTTCTCTCCATGCTCTGCCTCAGATTCAGGCTCCGCCCGGCTGCCACCCCCTAAAGCCTCCCCAGAAAGGCAGCCAGTCGAGCGAACGGACAGAGGCAAAGGGCCGGGCTCGGGGGACTCTCGACAGCCGGCGGCCGGCCTCGGATGATCCAAAGTGAGCAGGGGAAGGAGGGGACTCATTTAGTGACGTGTGAAGGCGCTGGAAATCGTTGAGTGGGGAAATTGCTTACATAAACTAGACGCAGTACAATAAGGATCCTTATTCAACATTCACTTTCTCTCTTAATATCCAGACTGACCATGAACAATTAGGAACATTCCAAAGTTGGTCCTGCTTGCTTTAACAACGAACCAAGATGGTCCGCATGATTTCTATAAGTTGAATACATTTTTTAAAAAACTAACAAACTAAAGCACTCTCTTTAAGTACCATTACATCAAATGCCAAAGCACCGGAAACAAAAATTCTACAATATCTTCATGCAATAATAAGAAATCATAGTAAAATATGAATGACACAAATGCATGACACAAATTAAAATTCTTAATATAATAACCCACCTTATGTTTTCTAATAAATATATATTGAACGTACATTGCATACAGGAGGCTGTTCATCTTGATCAGCGGTTAGAGACCTTGATAAAATGTATTGGACTATTTTGTATTATAATAAATCACCTGTTTAATCCTGATCTCTATTTCAAAGAAGTAATCTGATGCTTGCATTACCTTATACAAATTGTAGCTCCCTCCCAACTTAACCTGGAAAATATGGTAGCATCTGAAGAGGGGGGAGATGCAGGGGTATCATTTGAAGTTCTGTGAAACTACAGTATTTTGAAAAAGGAGACTTGTTG
This sequence comes from Diadophis punctatus similis, assembly GCA_023053685.1. Taxonomy (NCBI): domain Eukaryota; kingdom Metazoa; phylum Chordata; class Lepidosauria; order Squamata; family Dipsadidae; genus Diadophis; species Diadophis punctatus. Next base: position 39,031,448 of record JALIGW010000005.1, on the reverse strand, counting down.
TCAACTAAATGATGAGCTGGGAATAAAAAAAACAGATGACTCTGGAAGCATGAAATTAGCACATTTATTATCTCAATTATAGATCACACATTATTTATTCAGGTATATTAATTGTAGTTCGTGAGAAGAGTGGTTTCTACGCATGTAGTAATAAAGCAGGGAGGGATCCACTGCAAAAGACTGGTGTCTCTGGAAACTAGGGAAAAAAGGGACATTTAGCAAAATGTATGTAGAAACAAGGAAGTAAAGAAACACAACATTCTGAAAACAGGAGAAGCACATGAGAGTCTACTGAATTTTAAAGCTGCTTCAGGAAGACACATAGCTGTAAGATGATGCATAATTAGTTAAGCATTATTTCCAGTGGAATGATTTTATAAGATTTGTCACGGAGCATGATTTTTTTTGTCATTAACTATGTAGGCATCTCAAGCCAGTTTCCTGTGTTGCCTGCAAGACAGGAGTTAACTTCCTTTGCTGGAGAGTGAGCAGAAGCCTGTTTTTCTACTCCATTTGACTCTTTTGAGGAGCACATACTTCCATTAAATAATGTCTATTTTCACCTTTTACAAAAAAAAATGCACACTTATTTCAAAAGTGTAGAAATGCAGAATCATAAAAAAACATAATTTCTCAGCAAAGTGGAAGCAAGTTCCCAGCCTCTTCTGTGAGAGGTGGGGCTGAGATCCTTGCTTTGCCTGTTTCTGCAAAAGCACATAAATCAGGCAACCCCACAGGCTGCATTGGAGTCAGTGTGTGTTTATGTGTGAACAACACATGGACAACCCTCTTCCTGTTTCCCTGACACAGCTGAGATTAATTTTTTTTCTTGTACCAGGCTCCAATTAATTCACTATATTTTTAAAAACCCACTAGCATTCACCTATTTAAACAGACTTATGCTTTCTGATATGTCAGTCTTCCCCAGCAGTGCACACATATGCACAAAGTACTTGTCATAATTATCAAGCTTTTTGCTGCCTGATTTTTAATTACTCAATAACTATCAGTTTGACATCTTATATTCATGCCATAGCCGAACCTCCCACCCAACTTTCTGTTAGTGAAACCAATGTTAAAATGATGTTTTATTTTTTCTTCCAATATAAACCTGCTATCTATATGCTATTAAAATTCTTATTATATTTATCTGTTTGTTTGTTTGTTTGTTTGTACCCTCAGGTTAGCCCAAACAATGCATTATACTGCAACCATTTTTTAAGCTAGTTTAAATCTCCTAATTTAAAAAATGTGTAAAAAGCTGGGACCCATTAATCCTGTGGAATTGAAATTTCCATGATGACCAGAACAGTTTTATTTGCAAATTTGTGAAATGTTGCAGCATCCCTACAGTCACATGAACATGATTTCCAATACACCCTGCTAACTTCCCACAAGCAAAGTCAGTGGGGAAGCCATCAGGAAGTCAGAAGCTGATCCCTCTCTGACTGCTCTTTTGCCTGTCTGTGATCTGTTTTTCAGTTCAGGTAAGTAAATATTGTAGTCCTCAACTTACAACCACAATTGAGCCCAAGATTTCTGTTGTTAAGTGAGACTTTGTTGAGTGAGTTTTGCCCCGTTTTAACAATGGCAGCAAGAAAGGTTGTAAGGGAATCACTGCAGTTGATAAGTTAGTAATCTGGTTGTTAAGTGAATCTGGCTTCCCCATTGACTTTGCTTGTCAGAAGGTTGCAAAAGGTGATCATATGACCTTGGGACACAGCAACCGTCATAATTATGAATTGTAATTGTGAAAAATAGTTATAAGTCATTTTTTCAGTGCCGTTGTAACTTTGAATGGTGACTAAATGAACTGTGAACAAAATGCACTAAGCTAGCTGTACAGTATTAGCACATGAGCCGAGGTGGGGCAGCGGTTAGAGAGCAGTACTGCAGGCTACTTTAGCTGATTATGATCATTTGAGTTCAGCTGTTCAAATCTCACCGGCTCAAGGTTGACTCAGCCTTCCATCCTTCCGAGGTAGATAAAATGAGGACCCAGATTGTTGGGGGCAATGTAAGTATATACATTGCTTAATGGTGTAAACCGCTTAGAGAGTGCTTGCACTATGCGGCAGTATATAAATCTCACAAACAAACAAACAAACAAACAAACAAACAAACAAACAAACAAACAAATAATAAATATGCAGGTAGCATCTCTACCTATTTGATTTGCAATATTCCCAAAGGAGAATTTCCTTTTAAGTTGTTAATGCAAAAACTGCCTTTTTCTCCTCTGCTTTGAGTTGCTAATCCTGTAGGAAGAACACTACTCAGAAGGATGATTTTAATGTGAAACGTGCCATGATCTCAATTCTGAAACTGGGCCCAAATTCTTGATTGAATTCTGTCATTCCAAACAGGTTAATCTATGGCTCCCATCTTCCCAGCCACAAGCCTATTACCTGCTGAATGAGGTCACTGGGGATTTTAATGCAACATGTCTGAAAAAATATCTGATTAAGGGGATCTAATGTGCTTTATTTCTACCAATTCTGCTGAGAACCAATTGGTTTGGAGACCATTGGGAGGAGGATAAAATTGCTAGGAAAGAAAGTGATTGGTTGATTTATTTGTCATTGTCAACTCTTATTGACCACATATATAGATTTTTTTCCATCATGATCTGTCCCTAATCTGCTCTTTCAGCTCTACCGATGATACCCCCACCTTGCTGCTGGTTGTCCTCTTTCTTTCACATTCAGAAGAAGCATTAGAGCCTTCTTGAAAGTAAAGCAAAAGGTCAGCATCTCCCTTCTCTTACCAATTCTCACCTAAAAAACCACACAGACAATCCCCTTGACATTACTCAATAATCATAGGCTAAGGTTCCTTTATTTTATTTTGTAACATATTATTTTACCCTTAATCTCCTGTGTTTATAGTACAGTTTAACCCAACTAATCTTTTCACTGAAAAGATCTTTTAGAGACATTAGAGGAAAATAAATAAAATACATCTTCCAGATAACAGATATCTAATATGGATTTTAGCATGGTTGTGTCCTTGTGAGTACAGTTCATAAGGACAAACAGTTTCAAAAGTAGCATCCTGTTATCACTCTCTGTAGAATTTTTTTTAATTGCTTGGAAGTTACATAGTTCGTTACCAATATGTGCTTCCAAGCATTCTAAAATAAACTGATTAATGTACACAAAAGTTGATGGTCTTGAACAGACAACCCTCACAATGTCTAAGCCAAGTGTGTCAAACTCGATTTCATTGAGGGCTACATCTGGATTGTGTTTGACCTTGAGGGGGGAGGGGGGCATAGTGGGCATGGCCAGCTCAACATCACTCGTGTTGGGGGTGCCTGTGATGGTCTGAGCGTTCTGCCAACAAAAACGGGCTCCCAAGCTCAGTTTTCGGCTGTGACGGCTTCCTGCAATCCTCTGCCAGCAAAAACAGAGCTCGGGAGAACTGCACGCGGCCCGCGCAAGCTCCGTTTTCGCTGGCAGAGGCACCGTGAGCTGGTCTTTTGCTGTTTCCAGAGCGGCCCCGTGGACCAGATCTAAGCACCCCGCGGGCAGGATCCGGCCCACGGGCCTTGGGTTTGACACCCCTGATCTAGGCATTACTTTAACAACTTTCTAAATTTTCATTTTTTGTGATGTCATAGTGTGTCTTGAGCCATTCCTAACACCATTCTTTTTTAATCCTATGATACTTATTATATTCCTGAAACAACTGGGTACACCTCAAGAGGGACAGGAGTAGAGTATAGAGCAAAACTTATCCTCCAAACTGAAGGAAACAACTTGTATATTATAGTGGTAGGTAGGATGATAGGATAACATGCCAAAGAACACTTGCAGAAATCCAAAGAGAAGGCCCATGAATATTGTCCAATTGTGAACTGACTACAGAATAGTATATCCTTGGTGAGGATATAGAAACAACACACATTGGCACACTATTAAATTTCTCATGTGATCACATTTAATGTTGCAAGTAAGCCATGCCACTAATAGCTCCAATTAGACATTACCAAGTAATGTTAGTATATTAGATTTCACTACTGTTAATCTTTACTTATATATAGAATGCCTTGGAAAATTACCAATGAAAAGTATAGTTTTCATATTGGAGATTATGATCATTGTGTGGAAATGAAAACCACACAAGTTTGAAATTGGAGAACATAGTCCAAAGGTTATCTGCTCAGGGAACATATGGATAAAAGCTACTTTACAAAAGGTCAACATTTACATAGGAAGTCTATGCAAAAAGAAAAGATGCTTCCATTGCCCCCACAGCAATCTTGCACAACTGAAAGATTTTAATGAATTTTTACTTTGAAATGTTCCACAGCACTTTTTTTAATTTGCCAGGAATTTTATTTTTTTTATTTTTTTCAAAATCATGAGGAACAGATGTTTGACTTATTTAAATGATGTTTAACACTGGTCTTCCAGCCCAAAGGGTAAAGGTATGCTTCTACTTTGCAAAAATGAAAGCATTCAGCAAGTTTTCCCAAGAAAGAATATAGTTGGGGGTTTTATGGCAATCAATCTGTTTTGGCTTATTAGGATTTAAAAGGAGAGGAGCACAGTAAAAATCAAATAAATGAAATAATTCTCAAATGTATCAAGACCAGGTTTACAAAATTGCTAACAACAAAAACATCTACAAAACCATTTTCTGTTGGTACTATTCTGCAAAAACGTCAGACGCAACTGATGTTAGAACAGTACACACAATTGTCAAAGCAGAATGCATAATTGCAGCTCTGATTAAGTGGCACTATACATTGTTAGTAAGAGAAAACAGCAGGAAAACATTTGGTTCAACTCCAAAGTTGATTGTGTTGAAGATTGAGTGTGATGCTTTTAGCTAGTGTAGCAACTGTACAAAGAGTTCATGAGTCAGCAGAGGTTTTACTTTGGGAGCCCTTAAGCTACAAAATGAACATTTGTGTAACTTATATAAAATCAAATAGTGCATGTACTTGAAAAATAAGTTTAAAAGAAACTGAAAATTCTGATTTGGGAATTACAAGATGACACAGGAAAATATTATTGCAGGTTTATGCAATAATTGCACTTAATAATGAATTGAAGGGTCACCATCAGTGAGCTGTTGGATAGTATTACTTGGTCTGTTGTATGGATGTTTGAGTGGTTCAGGGTGGGGAATTTGTGGCGGGTGGGGATTGCTATGTGTGTTGGGACTGGTCTTGAAGCGTTATGTGAATTTTGTTGTATGGGTGTACTGTGTATATACGTACAATGACAATAAATTATTATTATTATTATTATTATTATTATTATTATTATTATTATTATTATTATTATTATTATTATTATTATTATTATTATTATTATTATTATTATTATTATTATTATTATTATTATTTAATTATATTATAATAATATAATATAATATAATATAATATAATATAATATAATATAATATAATATAATATAATATAATATAATATAATATAATATAATATAATATAATATATTATTATTATTATTATTATTATTATTATTATTATTATTATTATTATTATTATTATTATTATTATTATTATTATTATTATTATTATTATGCAATGAACACTGCAAATAAGATTTTTAAAAATGTATGATTTTAACCAAAAAAATTACAGTTGTGCTTACATATAACCTGTTTATCATCTTGTTTTCTTTAATTTGACACTGGTACATTGGTAGAAAGTTGTGGGACCTTAGCTGGATTGAATGGAAACATGATTTTATTATAATCTAATATGAATATTACTAAAAGGGGCCCCATACAGTACAAAATAACCACATTAAACCTAATTAAAAGAGCAGTAGAGTAATCTAGTGTAAGAGAAATGCCCCCCCCCCAAGAGATTTAGTGGTAGGGTGTTGTTTCATTCCATACTTTAGTTTTGAGAACTTAAGAAGGATTTCTGGATCTCCCCAGAACAAGTTAAAATATTAAATGTCATCCAGAACATTAAAAAAAACCTATTAAGTGGAGATACTCTGAGGGGATTTTCCTGGTGAGACTCTTGATCTGGTGCCACCTGCAAGTGATTCCATGTCATTGTCAATATTGGGCAGATGATTCAATTTCTTCTAGCTCAATGATACAGCTCAAATCACACAACTTTTATTTTGCAATTGCCAACAGAGATGCCCCACAAGGTTAGAGGCAAGGCAGGCTAATTTCCCATTATGAACGTCTCAAACCAACCCCCACTCTCCTAGCTTTCCTTCTCTCTTCTGAGCTGCTAAAATATGGAGATCTTGTACTGGGTTTCAGAGCAGCCTTGCAGTTAAAGTTTTGCCCTTTTAACTCTTTCATCACAAAAACCAATATGGTGCACAGTAAAGATGGCGGACTGAAGCACTGGTATTATAAAAAAGAACAAACAGAAGAAAAGTCATTTAAGCTTATGCTTTATTTTCGGACAAAATTGCTCTCTGTATAATAATTGCAGGTTCTTTTTTTAAAGGAACTCTAGCTTCTTAAACACTTTGCAACAGTTTTGAACTTCGGTTACACAAGATAAATGTTTGCTTATTTGAAAACAATGTATTAAAGGGCACAGGTTTTCTAATTGAACACATAATGCAATCCAATGACTGTTTCATCACAGTATAATTATAAACTTCATCTTCACAAAAAACATATAAGCACTGAGATGGAGTGTTGATTGTCTCATTAGAACACTGTATAAAGGGCAATGTCATTATAATTTTAGGACAGCCTACTTGATTGGTTGCACACACAATAGAGGGGCATCAGATGAAATGGGGAGAAACAATGTATGACGCCTGCAAGGGCATGTCAGTATCAACAGTGAGTGATTATGATCATGGGCAACACTTAATTCAGTCTCTTTCCTCAGCTGCACTTCTGACCTGTCACTCAGCTGAGATGAGGAAATAGCATTGCTATTGTCAATTTCAGTCCAACTTCAACAAATCCCAGATGTTTAGTGCTGCAAAAGAATGGCAATAGCTGACACACCCAGAAGAAACCCATGGGGTATGGGCACAAATGACTTGTCCATTACAACTAATAATAAGGAGAAAGTATAGCCATATGAAATCATTTCTTGGCAGAAGTAGCAGAAAGACCACATCATGCTCATTCAAGCATTACGGTGGCAGAAGCATCTGCAGAAACTAGATATTTGTCATGCCATCAGAACAGGCCAAAATAGCCATCTAGAGCAGTGCCTAGTGACAGGAGAGGAGGGAACCAGGGGTGGGATTCAGCAGGTTCTGACCAGTTCTGGAGAACCGGTAGCGGAAATTTTGAGTAGTTCGGACTGGCCCCACCCCATCTATTCTCTGCCTCCTGAGTCCCAGCTGAATTGGAGGAAATCCCCTGGGGAGGGAATGGAGATTTTACAGTATCCTTCCCCTGCTAGGCCCACCAAGCCACGCCCATAGAACTGGTAGTAAAAAAATTTGAATCCCACCACTGGAGGGAACCTACCTGAAGCAAGCTAAGGTCAATAGGAACTGGACAGATCCCAGTTCCTGGTTGAATCACCTTGGCAAACAAGGGTTTCAGATTGTTCATACAGCAAAATTTGTGTCTTAGAAGAAGATGAAGAACACTACTTTAAGACTGAAACAGCCAAAGCAACTTCAAGCTGCCTCTCTCACTGGCTGAGGAGTTAGAGGCAATGTCATGAGATGTCCTCTAAAAATCATTATCAAAGCATTTTTTACTGCAGTTGGCATGACATAGACGCTCTACAGCTATAATAATAACTGAAGATTCAAATATCACATGATTTTGAAGCACTAGATCCATGGAATCAAGGGTCTACCACACTAGACAGGACTTGAGGTGCAGATTGTATAGGAAAATCTCAGAGATAACCCAACACATAGTGCAGGATGTAAGATGGAAACAGGAACACTGATTGTCAGAACCAAGTAACTGGCACTGTGTATAGGAACATCCGCACAGTATATAGTCTCTAAACCCTGACAACAATATTAGGAAGAGGCTTGATAAGCCAGAGAAATACCAGGACCTGAAGAAAGAAGTATAGAAAATGTAGAAAGTAAAGGCCAAAGTGGTCCCAGTGGTGGTAGGAATGCACAGGACTGTGATTCCTAAGCCGGGAGAGTGGTTCCAACAGATCCCAGCAAGAACATTAGAGCTCTCGGTCCAGAAGGGTCCAGTGATAGCAGCAGCTAAGATATTGCACTGAACTCTCAAACTCCCAGGCCTCTGGTAGAGGACCTGAGTCTGAGGAAGACACATACCACCCATTTTATTTATTTATTTAGAGGTTGTATATGGCTGCCCACTCACTTTCAGTGACTCTAGGAAGCTTACAAACAATAAACACACAAACAGGCTGCTTTAAAGAAAGAAGCAGGATTTAAATCCAATGGATGGATAGATGGTTTCTTGGCTTGTCCTTTGAACAAATGAAAATGAATATTTAAAATAGGCTAAACTTTCCATTTGGCATGTCTTTAAAAAAGTGTTTTCTATGTGGGGAATTGATTCCTCCACCCCCAATATAGGATTGTTTGTGTTAGAGACAGACAATGCCATCAAGACATCTGGCACAATGCCCTGTCTCCACTTACACTGTGTCCAGCCTAGCACTGATTGTGGAAGAGTCAGAATGTTTAATATTTCAGCCAAGATGCTTAATATTTAAACAGAGTGCTGCTTTAGGAGAGAATGCTGAGGCAGCACCAGAGTAGAGAGAGGGGCATGTGGTTAGGCTCATTCTCCCAAAGTGTTAGGCAATTCTCTCTGTGAATCCACAATACAAAACTTCACTTAGGCATGGCAAACCAATCAGCCATGAATATGTCTGCAGTTAATAAGACAAGGAAGGCAATTTATTTTATTTATTATTTATTTATTTTGTGAGATTTATATACCGCCTCACAGTGCAAGCACACTCTAAGCGGTTTACACCAGTAAGCAATGTATATATTTATATTGCCCCCAACAATCTGGGTCCTCATTTTACCCTACCTCGGAAGGATGGAAGGCTGAGTCAACCTTGAGCCGGTGAGATTTGAACCGCTGACCTGCGGATCAGTGTCAGCTAAAGTGGCCTGCAGTACCTGCCTCTAACCGCTGCGCCACCTCGGCCTAACCCCAAGCTATATCTCTGTGGCAGATGAAGGAATCTCCTTCATTACCATTGAAAAACCTATTTCCTATTTCTAAAGTGTATACAACTGAACTGAACAGAACAGACATTCAGGTTTACAATAGCTGGTTTCTGTTTTCATGTCATATCTGCATCCTGACCTTCCTCTGAGTGGGTGTCCACAGGGGAATGAGGGAGGACAAGGGATTTGTGCCAGATGCCTTTAACAATCAGGACAATGTACATCAGTGGTTCTCAACCTTCCTAATGCCGGGCCCCGCGCCCTGCCCCCGCACCCCCACCGCGACCCACCCCGCCGCCGCACCCGCCGCCGCGACCCCCACCCTGCACCGCCATTTGGGTTCTTTTACCTTCTGCGCATGCGCAAAGCATTCTGTGCATGCGCAGAGGGTAAAAGAACCCAAATGGCGGCGTCCGGGTGAAGTCTCCCAACCGCTGTGAAAGGCTCATTCGACCCCCAAAGGGGTCACGACCCCCAGGTTGAGAACCGCTGATGTACATGAAGATATTCCATTTCATTCTCATAAACATCTGGTGAACAAGGCCATTTGTACTTCAAAAAATGTTTAAATAGAAGGAAATGCCTGGAGTAATGCTAACAAAAGACAAAAAAATCAAGATGACTTCTCAGGTTTGAACCTACACCATGGAGGAAAGAGGACTGAAGCGCATCAATACTGCTCTGCACACATCTTGCTGCAAAATTCTGCCCATCTGCCTTATTTAATGTGACTCATTCCCCCTTGGGGACTACTGGCTTGCAAAACCCTGCTATGGACAGAGTGCCAGGCATTTTGCTGACAAAATCACTCATATTCAAGCAGAGTTGGATGATGGATGTATATGTTCTCATGAGAGGACCAGAGGTAATGTCTTGCAGTTGCAATGTCATCTGGGAGTATTTCAAATGGTGACATTTGAAGAAGCAGACAAGAGTCCTCTGTGGGATAAGTAATACCACCTATAATTCTGTGTTCCTCTTGTCTTTTATCTGCAGCCAGAAGGGAATGATGAAGTTGGTATGGGAAATGGGAAATGGGCCCTACAGAGACCAGCCGTTGAAGGTGGTGATTACCCAAGAAGAAATGACCTAACCCTGCCATTTTAATCACCATCCTGTTGTCAGCCTTTTCTTATTAAATAGGGAAGAGGTAGGGGAGCAACTACACATGCTGTGGATGAAACAAGTTATCTAGATCCTTTCCAGTTGAGGTCCAGGTCTAAGCATGGGATGTAAACTGCATTAATTACTCTTATGGATGGCCTATGGCAGGGGTAGGCAAAGTTGGCTCTTCTATGACTCGTGGACTTCAACTCCCAGAATTTCTAAGTTAGCATGATTGGCTCAGAAATTCTGGGAGTTGAAGTCCACAAGTCATAGAAGAGCCAACTTTGCCTACCCCTGGCCTAAGGCAAAGCCTGAATAGGAGTGGCTCATCTCTCCTAAACTTTTTAAATTCTCATTGACGTTTGTTATCATTGACCATAGTATCTTCTTGGACTGTCTCTGAAGGTTGAGAATTGAGAGCATTGTTTAGTTATAGTTCTGCTCCTTTCAGAATGGGCAGTTTAATTTAGTACTGCAGAGGAAAGAATGGCAAAGCGCAGAGTTTGGCTGCCTCCCCTATCCTGTAATATCTATGTGAAGCCACTAGAAGAAATCATCCATAGGTGTGAGGTGAAGCATTATCCAATTATATATTTTCATCCCAGGCCCAACAAGAGATGCAGCAAGAATCCTAACACGGTGATTGGGGGCTCTTAGCAACCGAAACAGATTGAGACTGCATCTCAGCAAGATGGAGTTGGTGTTATTACAGAGACCACCAGGTATCATGGATTTTCTATATGTCATTCTTGATTATGTTGTACATCCCTTGAAGGAGCAAGTGTGTAATCTAGGTTATTCCTAGATTCATGGCTCCTGTTAAAGAAGCAATATTTCCTGGAAACTGGTGGTGATGCTGAGGAATCATGTCCTTGTCATCTCCTAGTTATAATACTGCAATTTGTTCTTTGAAGATACCTAGGAAAGTAGAGCTGTCAAAGAATGCTGTTACTCAGCTGTTGATCCATGCTAATTGGCTTAGCAGAGTAAAGACTTCACTGCAGAGCTGCATAATTGGTGGACCCAATTCATGGTGCTTGCCTAACCTATAACACCCTTGCCTTATAGTGGCAAGTAGCCATTATACAGGTAGTCCTTGACTTACAACCATTTGCTTAGTGACTATTCAAAGTTACAATGGCACTGAAAAAATTGACATGACCATTTTTCACATTTATGATAATGCTGCAATTATCATAAATATGAAAAATAGTCATAAGTCAATTTGGTCATGTGATTTACATTCGGATGCTTGACAACTGACTCACGTTTATGACGGTTGCAGTGTCCCGGGGTCATGTAATCCTCTTCTGCAACCTTCTGACAATCCAAATCAGTGAGGAAACCAGATTCACTTAACAACCGTGTTACTAATTTAGCAACTGCAGAGGTTCTCTTAACAAATGTGGCGAGAAGAGTCACATAATGGGGCAAAACTCACATAATAAATTTTTCACTTAGCAACATAAATTTTGGGCTCAATTGTGGTCGCAAGTTGAGGACTACCTGTACTCTTTTTTTTCAACCAGATAACTACCACTGAGAAGAAGGAGATGGCCTGCAAAATGCAGCTGCGCTAGCTGTGGTAGGTGTTTCGAGATACACCCACGTAACACCTATTCTCCGCCAGCTGCATTGGTTGCCCATTAGTCTCCGGATGCAATTTAAGGTGTTGGTTTTGACCTTTAAAGCCCTACATGGCTCAGGGCCAGGTTACCTCCGGGACTGCATCCTACCACATACCTCCCTTCGACCAGTTAGGTCCCACAGAGTTGGTCTCCTCCAGGTCCCATCAGCCAAACAATGCCGGTTGGTGGGACCACGGGGGTGAGCCTTCTCTGTGGGAGCCCCATCTCTCTGGAACCAACTCCCACCAGAGATCCGGATTATCCCCACTCTTCTGGCCTTCCGCAAAGCCGTAAAGACATGGCTCTTCCGGCAGGCGGGGTGAAGAAGATCGGATTCCCCCCTGGATGAATGGTTTCTGTTGCTTTTTTAAAATTTTATGTTATGCTTTTGAATTGTTTTCTTATATATTGTACCTTTCTTATTCATGCTGTACACCGCCCTGAGTCCTATGGGATTGGGCGGACTATAAGAACTTTTAATTAAATTAAATTAAAGTAGCAACCCTCTTACTCTGTACCAGCTATAGCATCCTGAAGTCAAAATGGCACCCAACCTGTTAACATTTAGGAAAACCGTAAAAGCAATTTTCTTTCTCAGTATGAAAAAATCCAGATATGGAAACAAGCACTGATGGCGTTGTAATTATATGTTTAGCTGATTATAATTACAAAAACGTAAGAATACTCTGCTTCCCGTGTTGCAATCAGGTAATATGCAAATGACTATACAAATAAATAAATAAATAACTACTCAATAGCACAAAAATCTAAAAGCTTCAGAAGAACTTTTTGATTTTCAATAAAGGTTTTAAAAATAGCACGCATCCTCCTCTGGGCAGAGAGCATAAAAACTAGGGCAGGGTCAAGTACAGTAGATTTATGGATGGCTTTAATAGACCTCAGCTTCCAACTGCTTAACAGCAGCAGTAATGCTCCTTTCTCCATTTTAATATTGTGCTTAAATTTTAAAAAGCTTAAAAGAAAAATCAATCTAGATTTTTGTGTGAAAACAAATTTAGTTCTTCCATTAAACAAATTATTGGTCTTAGTTATCTTAATAACTGATTCTACAAAGTATTTACTCTATTTGCTCTAAGCTACTCCTGCATTCCCCCTTAGTTTGTATTTTTCAAATGCCTGTTAAAAAAAAACTTTGCATAAAAGTAGAGGAAGGACATCCACATATATTTGAACTGTGCCAGTAAAGGACTTTGCAGACTTGGATGCTTCCTTTGTATGCTCAACACAAACATTTGCGATGACTTCTGAATGAAAGTTGCAGAATGCTTATAGTTAGGAAATTGCTTTAACCAGTTTTCCCATTCTGGGAGTTCTGTAAACATTTTCAGCCAAATGCACTCACCAAACCTTTGCAAACCTTGAAAATGAGGAGATCTAGAGAAGTGCCAAACATGTTACAATGCATAATTTTTATATTTCTCATTTTAGCACAATTTTCTCTCTCACTTTAGCACCAACGAGACAAGTTCGTGCATAAAACTAAAGCAGCTTTTAAAAGTGCAGAGTCTTCTTACCTTCATTCTAGTGAGAAATGCACATATACATGCTGGTTGCTAACTTGTAATAGAGCCAGTTTTGTCTAGAGGTTAAGGCACCAGGCTAGAATCCAGGAAATAGTGAATTTTAGTCCTGTTTAGGCATGAAAGCCAGTTGGGGGAAATGCTAGGGTGGAAAAGAAAAAATTCTTACTAACGTGTAACAATTTATCTTCGTTGGAGCAAAGATAAAACCAAGGGCATCTTCTTCCCTCCATCTTTGGACTGCAACACTCTAAACAGGATTAATATTCTTCACAGGTTGATGCAGGTATGCCTCTCCATTCAGCTCATCTGCTGCCATCTTACTAGTGTCTACCTAAGGAAGTGTGCTGAGCCAAGGGTTCCTCAGAACTCTGTAATGGTGCTCAGGTACTTAGCTAGAAGCAGTCTGAATACTTTATGACTCTAATCTAACCAATTCGGTGCAAGGCTGAAATAATGAAATAGTGAGATATTTATATAGAGTTTAAAAACACCCGACACCCAACTACTCTGGGTGAGTGATGCCAACCTCTCATCCCATTGCTTCCCCAAAAGTCCATCATCCCTTGTAGAAGCTATTGTCGTAGCAGAATTCATATAAGAGAAGGGGCCAAGGAAGAAACTTAGAGATGTCAGAGGACTGCAGGCAGCTTAACCCAGTTCCTGCTGAGACAGCAAACCTAGCAAGTGTTTTTCCAGCCAGAAAAGGAAGGGTAGCAAACCAGTCCCTTTGACTGCACACAACGGACAAACTCAACTCAGCATCACCTGACCACAACTCAGAGGAAATGCAACAGAGAAGTCAACAATAGGGCAGTAATTTTCATGCTGGTATAATTTTCAACCACTAACTCAAGATGGAGGTGGGTGGGTGGCTTTTTTTTATCTCAGTAGTGGGGAAAACCTCAAAGTCCTACTGAATTCAGTAAAATTGCCTCTGTGTGAAATCAGATAACCTACAAGCTATGAGTGTTACATATGGCTGACCTTTCCATTATCCACTGACCATCTGTACCAGGGGCGGGTTCCTAATTTTTTTACTACCATTCTGTGGGTGTGGCTTATTTTGTGGGTGTGGCTTGCCAGCCATGTGACCGGGGGCGTGGCTCAGACTGCTGAAGGGAGAGGAACTGAGATAGGTCCTGCCGCCCATTCCCCCTCCCCTCAGCAGCTCAAGAAGCCTCAAATGTGCGAAAATGCCTAGGATCATCACCACGCGTTCGTGGCTTCTCGGACTGCTGAAGGGAGGGGAATGGAGATAGCTCCTGCTGCCTGTTCTTTCAGCGTCTCACGCGCTCCCTCAGCCATCCTCCCCTGCTTGGACTCACTGTGGGGTAGGAAGGCAGTGCATGAGCAGTGGCGAAAACTCGGCTTCTGGGCATGCGCAGAAGAAAATTCAAAAAAAATTTCAAAAAAATTTTAAAAAAATGGCAGCACCCAGGCACCGGCAACCGACCGCACTGGTACTGTGATGTCACCAGCGGGCTGGTACCGGTGCTATAGAGTGGACCGCACTGGTAGGAACCCACCACTGATCTGTACCTTGTAAAAGTAATTATAATTATGCACCAATCAATTGTTAATTTTTATTCTGATTTTTAGCAACTGGACAATTGACCAATCTATTTCAGTGAGACATTTTGTAGAATAGATTGGTGGTATGTAATATACAGGTAGTCCTCGACTTAATGATCACAATTGAGCCCAAAATTTCCATTGCTAAGAAAGGCAGATGTTAAGGAGGGGCAGCTTAGCCCCATTTTACAAATGTGATCACCGTTTGTAAAATGGGGCCAAAACCCCCTTGCTTAGCAATGGAAATTTTGGGTACAATTGTGACCGTAAGTCAAGGACTACCTGGGACAGTGCAACTTTATAAATACATGCCAGTTGCCGAGTGCCCAAATTTTGATCATGGGGATGGCTGCAACAATCATAAGTGTGAAAAACGGTCGTAAGTCAGCTTTTTCAGTGCCATTGTAACTTTGAGCAGTCACTAAACAATGGTTATAAGGCGAGGACAACCTGTAGTTTTAATTTAAAAGGGAATGATGTAAGAGGGAAGAAACAGAAAGCTATAATTCATTTCCATGAGATGAATATTATTATAGAATGAGAAGATATGATAATTAATTAGGACAATGAATTAGCATGACTGATTTGCTACCTGAGGAGAGAGTAGCATATTAGTCTTAAGAGGTTCAAAGATCTATATCCTACTCTTTGGTGAATCAAGTAACAGATATTTCTTTTGGACTCCAGGTCTACTTCATTCCTTATTTTAGTTATTGCTTTCAGAAAAGTAGAATTTAGCACGTACACCAGCTTACATTTTAATAAATGAATATTAAAAAATAGTTTTAGCCAGACTGCTTGGAGCAGCATACATGGGTTAAGTTGAGAAGTAGTGGTGACCAGAGTACTGTAGTAACCTTCTTGGCTGGTCAGGAATGTTTCCAGCCACAAGCCAACACCATAAACACTGTGTAACATAAACATCATATTTCTCAAATCACCATTTTATATAACTCTGCAGAATCGATGTTACATTTGTAGTGAGAAAGAAGCTGCAAGAAAAAAATGTTTCATGATGCTGTTTATATTTGAATGGCAGTCTCACTTGTTTCACAGATTGATTGGCATGCTTATCGTTGGGCACTCACTTTCATTTGGGCACTCCTACACAGGAAAGCAAGAGAAACTGGCTTCCATGATCGTTATTGATATGCATTTTTGATTGCACCTCCTAATTTTGCAGCGTTATGGGACATACACTCTCAGTAGCCAGGAGTCATGTTCTACCATGATTGGTGGCAATTGCAAAGAAAAAGCTAGCTTTGTACACAAGTCATAATGTGGTTTCTTTGATTTGGCCTTAGTTTGCTGTGTAAATCAAGGCACTGTGGTTTATGAGTTGTAGTTAATGGTTTGTAGTATTGTGCAAACCCAGGTAACTGTGGTTTATTCAATGAACCATACTGAAATAGTGGCTTAGCACAATGTGTGAATTGCTGCATTATTACAGGACTCGAAAGAATTCAAAAGTGTTTCTTCCTCATTTATACAAATAGAGCCGAGGTGGCGCAGCAGGTAGAGTGCAGTACTGCAGGCCACTTTAACTGACTATGATCCGCAGGTCAGCGGTTCAAATCTCACCGGCTCAAGGTTGACTCAGCCTTTCATCCTTCCGAGGTAGGTAAAATGAGGACCCAGATTGTTGGGGGCAATATAAATATACATTGCTTACTGGTGTAAACCGCTTAGAGCAGGGGTGTCAAACTCGATTTCATTGAGGGCCAGATCAACATTGTGGTTGTCCTCCGGGGGCCAGGGGAAGGGGTGTGGCTGGGGTCGTCATTGCTGACTAGGCGTGGCCTGGGGGCATGGCAGCTCAACATCACTCGCCTGGGAGGTGCCTGTGGAGGCTGGGCGGGGTTGGGGAGGTAATCCAGGGGTCTCCAGTGGGTGGGGCAGGATCTAAGGCTGGCTGTGGTCTGGCTCAGATAGACACCACCAAGTTGCAGATCAGTGCCTGGTCATCCTGGGTCGGGCTGGCCCCATGGGCCAGTCCTTCACTGTTTCTCGGGCAGCCCTGCGGGCCAGATCTAACCACCTCACGGGCCACATCTGGCCCGCGGGCCTTGAGTTTGACACCCCTGGCTTAGAGAGTGCTTGCACTGTGAGGCGGTATATAAATCTCACTAGTAAATAAATAAATAAATAAATAAATAAATGGACATGAACAGATTCCTAAATGCCATGGCCACTCACACTCTCAACTGGCTCAAGGTTGACTCAGCCTTCCATCCTTCTGAGGTCAGTAAAATGAGGACCCAGATTGTTGGGGGCAATATGCTGAACTCTGTAAACAGCTTAGAAAGGGCTGTAAAGCACTATGAAGCGGTATATAAGTCTAAGTGCTATTGCTATTTATATCTGATTAATGAAAGCTGAGCTGAATAAGGTCCATTCAATATAGATTTCAATGCATTCTGAAAAGATTATAAAGTCTCCTGATATGTAGTCAAGATTACAGTCACAATGGGGGCACAAATGGTGGGAGGGAGGGAAGTGTAAGGATCATGTGATGTTTTGCATTTTCCCAAAAAAGCAATTCTCAATCTAGGAGGCGTGTAGAATTTTCAAAGGGGGTGAAGCAATGTAACATTTGTAGAAACATCAATGCAAAAATAAAATGTTATATTGTAGTAGGGAAGATCAACAGAGGTGAACAGGCTGATTGGAGGGAAAGGTATTGCTGCAACATTTTGCCTAATACTTTTAATAACCAGTGTCATTTAAAAGAGCCATGGTGGCACAGTGGTTAGAATGCAGTATTGCAGGCTCACTGTTCACTGCCAGCAGTTCGATTGCCACCGGCTCAAAGTTGACTCAGTCTTCCATCCTTCTGAAGTCAGTAAAATGAGGACCCAGATTGTTGGGGGCAATATGCTGACTCTGTAAACTGCTTAGAGAGGGCTCTAAAGCATTGTGAAGCAGTATATAAGTTTAAGTGCTATTGCTATTTGCATGGTGATATTATAACAATGTGATATCAATAAGCCTAGTAATGGAACCCTGTGGGTTGGTGGGCACATTTTCACTTTGAAAATATGTTGTGGCAGCTATCAACAGATAGATATTGGAAATCTTACCCATTCATAAAATGTACGCCATAAGAGAGTTATCACATACAAGGCAAGGTTTATCAGAATGTCCCTGCTATCTCCTCTAGCCTCATATCCCTAACCCACTTTCTACAAGATGCTCTGTATTATGTATGCTTGCTATTGTTCTTTTTCTGGGCAGAGCGCTACACCTTCTGAAAAGCGCTAATTCTAGATACCCATCATTTAATGAGGCCTAGAGGTATTCTTGGAAATGGATTCTGGAAGCTGGTACATTATGGACTCCTACTTTTTACACACAGATTGCCTGGGTGCACCAAAGCACCCCATGGATACTTTTCAGAATCAGAATAGAGCTGGAAGGATCCTTGGAGGTCTTCTAGTCCATCCCCCTGCTGAAACAGGAGATCCTATACCCGTGATGGCGAACCTATGGCACGTGTGCCACAAGTGGCACACGGAGCCATATCGGTGGGCACGCGAGCTCAGGTCCGGCGTGCATGTGCACGCCGGCCAGCTGATTTTCGGGCCTTCTGGACCCACTGCGGGTCAGGAAACAGCCTGTTTTCAGCCTCTGGAGGGGGTGGGGAAGGCCATTTTCGCCCTCCCCAGGCTCCTAGAAAGGCTTTGAAGCCTGGGGAGAGTGAAAAATGGGCGTGCCATCACATGCCGGGAGCGGGGGTGTCATGCACGCATGCGTGGGGGGGTGCATGGAATTATGGGTATGGGCACGCACGTGCGTGACCCCCCCCACCCGCTTTTGGCACGCGAACCAAAAAAGGTTCGCCATCATTGTCCTATACCATTTCGGACAAGTGATTGTCCAGTCTCTTCTTAAAAACCTCTAGTAATGAAGCACCCACAACGTCTGAAGGCAAGCTGTTCCACGGGTTAATTGTTCTCACTGTTAGGAAGTTTATCCTTAATTCCAGGTCGCTTCTCTCCTTGATTAGTTTCCATCCATTATTTCTTGTCCTGCCTTCTGGTGCTTTGGAAAATAAATTGACACCCCCACCCCATCTTTGTGGCAACCTCTCAAATACTGGAATACTGCTATAATGACTGCCCAGTCCTTCTTTTCTCTATTTTCACCTTTGTGGCACACACATAAGACCCTGGCCTTAGCACATTGTGTCATAACTGGAGCTGGTGGTTCCAGATCAAATGCTATAGGTTTCATCTTACAGTGATGTGGTTCCTTTGGTTTCATCTTTGTGTGATATGTGAATCTGTTTTGTGATTTGTAAACTACAGTTTGAGTGAAGTAAGCCATAATACTTGATTCAAGAGTGTGCAATCTGAGAACGTAGCCTCGGAGTTTCAAATAGGTTTTCTTGGGGCCCTCCAAGTGTCTTAGGAACTGCAGTTCCCAATATCTCTTCCAATTGGCCATCTTGGCTGAAATTCCTGGGAATATAGTTTCCTGTTGTGATGTAGGTGATAAAGACGTCATTTAAATAATGAGCAAAAGAGCTGAACAAGAAAGGGGCTGAGACTTGCTCAGTGCTACAGACCTTGCACAACACAATGGGATGTGCTGGGATTGCAAAAAGTAAAGCAAAGCTACCTCTTTGTTGCTGGCCTTTTTCACACTTGGCAATTTGATGCTGTTGGCTGAGTTCCTTGCCCAGAACAGTAAGCAGCTTTCCCCCCCTGTTGCCTCCACCACCTATGTGCAGGCATTTTTGCTCTACTGGCTAGCATTCCTTCTTCCCCACTCAAGCCTAACTTGTTCTTGGGTTTGGTGCAAGAAATTCTTTTGTAACTGGTCTTAAGGGAGTGAGGAAACTGCTGGATTTCCTTTAAGAATCAATTTGCCAGTTAGGTAAACCTTCCAGATAGTTATTGCAGGCCTGGGAGGAGGATCACTAGGAGGGAGAATTAGAGATAAAAAAAGAGAATAGCAGCTAGGAATTTGATCCTCTAAGTCAGGGGTCTCCAACCTTGGCAACTTTAAGACTTGTGGACTTCAACTCCCAGAATTCCTCAGCCAGCAAAAAAAAAAAAAAAACTGGCTGAGGAATTCTGGGAGTTGAAGTCCACAAGTCTTAAAGTTGCCAAGGTTGGAGACCCCTGCGTCTAAGTTAGCCCTCCTCCTCCTCAAGCTGAACTTCATCCAGCTGTCTGTGAGAAAAATTCCCCATGTCTGCGGTTAGGACAACAGAGCCAAGAGGCAGCTGCAGACTACCCTAGCACGCTTTCCGCCCCCCTCAGTCTGTAGCTCTCCTAAAGTTTTCTCAGGATCACAAAGGGGCAGAAACGCATTAAGTTTCTCTTTTGCCAAAAAGATCACCGATGAGCCTACCCATTTATTTAATTACCGGTATTAAATTTATATAGCTTCCCATTTCAGGTATGACTCCAGATGGTACATATAATTAAAAAAAACAAAACAATTAAAAAGCCAAAAACACTAAAATATAATTTAAAAGTTAAACATCTATAAATAGAACAAAAAACATGGGAGAGTGCATTTCAAAACCTATGAATCTTGTAACTATTTTGCAGGCTCTATACTTCCATGGGATCCCCAGGCTCGATGACAAAACCAGTTTGAAGGACCTTCTGGAAAGGCAACAGGTTGGGGTCAATGTCATCTTGGGGTAAAATGTTCTAAGGGTGGGTGCCACGGCAGAAAAGCTCTCCTTCTGGGTCCTGTCAAATGAAGCTCTTTAGTTCAGTGGTCACCAACTGGTGGTCCGTGGACCACCGGTGGTCCATGAGAAAATTTTGGTGATCCACAGAAAACTTATTTGCATTTTTTATATTGCACTAAATACTATTTATCTTTTATAAAAAAAAAATGTATTAGTGGTCCGGGGAATTTAAAATTGTGGATTTAGTGGTCCCTGAGGTCCGAAAGGTTGGTGACCCCTGCTTTAGTTTACAGTATCCATAATGTGCCCCTCCTGCCAGACCTGATGGGATGGGTGGAAGTCCCACAAATAACCTGGCACCCTGATATGTAGGGTTTTAAATGTCATAACCAACACATTGAATTGAACCTTGAAAATTTACATCTGGCCTTTCACCATTTAGATCAATTTAAACAATCTAAAAAAATCAGTGACTTTTTTTTAAAAAGATGACATACCACATGGCAAATTGTAATGTGGCTGTTGGGTTTTGGTATAGCACGTTTTGTGAATTGAAACTTTATGGCTGGTAAGCCATGGATTGCAATTCAATATGGAACATAAAGCCCCAGCTATGACTTACTCAACAAACTATGTCTATGCCAATTATGGCCATCAAGTGACCTACATATATATTTGAAGGCCAGGTTCATACACCACACTAAGCTGTGAAATGCTCTATAGACCTAACCCTCAGTAGATTGTAGAGTACACTATGGTTAGGCAAACCTTGACTTAGCATGATCTATGAATAAAGTCAAATACTGACCAAAGTGTTATAGGTTAAACTAGTTTTGCCAGATTTGATACAGAAGGACTTTGCTTGAGGGATGCAGGTCATTAATGAGAAGAACTCCAGTTAATTAAAGGGTTATTTCTAAACCAGTATAGCCAGCCCAAACAAGATGGTTAGGAACTGGCAGAAACCAGGACCTCCTGCTGTCACAGAACAACACTGATTCTGCCTTGAAGGACAGGAATATGGTCTCTGAAACACTCCTATGAAACTTGCAGTGGCAATTTACTTTACAACCAAGTGATTTTATGTACAGTATTATATGCATGAACATGCTTATTGTAATACCGTATGACCCTTGTTAACTTTCCATCTTCTAGAAAAGGTGGATTTTTATACTGCCTGTTTAAGGAGGGGAAAGGTAAGGAAATACCTGAAATTCCCTGTGTACTAGAAAATAAGTCTTATGAACTCCATGCCACTTGTTTTAGAGAGATTATATTTCTTTTCTTATTATTCCAATAATCAAACTTCATCTCAGGGATAACAAAACCATTTAACACCCCTTTTGCAAGCAACGGAGGCATAATCCAATGCTCAATTCTTAAAAGCGTGAACTTCAGATGCAACATACCGTATTTTTTGGAGTATAAGACGCACCTTTCTCCTCCCTAAAAGAGGCTGAAAATTTGAGTGCATCTTATACTCCGAATATAGCTTTTCCAAAGCTTTTTTCCCCAGCCTTAAGGAGGTGCTAATGATCTTCCCGGCTTCCTACTCCTCTTTGCAGGCTTGTTTCATTCCTACTCCCTCTGAAAAAGGTCTTTTCAGCCCTTTTCAGCTAACGATCTTACTGGCTTGCAGCATTTTTTTATTCCTACTCCCTTGAAGTAGTTTACCAGCCCTAAGTCTTTGCAGGCTTGTTTTCATTTCTACTCCCTCTGAAAAAGGTTTTTTCAGCCCTAACCAGGGGATAAAATAATGTGCTGAAGCTGAACAGATTAAGGACGCTAGCCAGATGAATACCTGGTAAGTAGATTTCCCCCCCTATTTTCCTCCCCCAAAACTAAGGTGCGTCTTATACACCGGTGCGTCTTATACTCCAAAAAATACGGTACATTTCATTAAACCATGTATTTCATAGAGCTGGAGGGTAATGAATCACATGCAAACAAGATATGGATAAACATGGACTGAAGTAGAAAAGCCGGAAAAACGTACAAAAGTGTGAAACATCCAAACAAATTGTAATTGTGATTTGAAAGCCTTTGAGGAACAATTGGTTCTGTCATCTGTCCCTTTTCTGACTGCCTGTGAAGAGTGATGCTTGTAGGCCATAACTGAGTTATTTGAAACTCAGGAGTTTCATATCACCTGGATTTCCACGATTATTAAGCCACAGCAGAAAGTTGGTTGTTGCTTGGTGTCACATGTCAGCTCAACCATTGCACTCCGTAAACAGTGGTTATTAAGTAATGTGTAAACCCAGCATATTCTGACTTATTCCAAATTATAAAAACATAGTTTATCATGATGCGCGAACCAAGAAATTATTTTTCAGCCTAATTTATCTCACAGGACATTTGTGAAGATGACAATGTGAGAGGAAAAATGGACATTTCTGTTATAAATGAAACTAATCTTTCCATGAGTGGTATTATTTATGCTAGACTACGTAGTTGGAGTTCCCCACTCCCATCAAACCTGTAATACTCTCTTAAATCGGAGATGCACAGCATCCCACCTCACAGGGTTGTTATTTTGGGAAAATAGGGAATACAAGTACTCCTTGATTTACCACAGTTCATTTAGTGATTATTTGAAGTTACAATGGCACCAAAATAAGTGACACGATCATTTTCACATAACTGTTGCAGTATCACCATGGTCACAATCAAAATTCAGATGCTTGACAATTGGCACATATTTATGATGGATAAATGGTCCCAGGATCATTTGATTTCTTTTTGTGACTTTCTGACAAGCAAAGTCAATGGGGAAGCCAGATTCACTTAACAACTGTGTTACTAACAACGGCAGTGATTCACTTAACAACTGCGGCAAGAAAGGTCATAAAATTGGATAAAATTCACTTAACAACTGAAAATTTGGGCTCAATTGTGGTTGTAAGTTGTATTAGTTATGTATAATAGGTACCACTTCAGTGGGAAGGAGAAGGTAAGAGTTCCATGCACATTTGGCATATAGCCATGCTGGCCACATGACCTCGGAAGTGTCTTCCGACAATGCTGGCTCCCTTGGCTAAGAAATGGAGATGAGCACTGCGCCCTAGGGTCGGACACAACTGGACAGAAAAGCCTTCAACTTTTTTAATAATAAAGGCAGGATAACGATTTAATAAATAAACATTGCCAATCTTGTAGGGAATGATTCAGTTTGTGAAAAAGAAATTCATTATTTGGTTGGTACCATCTCTCCTCATGCTGCAGGAAGAATAAATGAAAACAGAGAATGGTCATAGTGACTATATTTTCCCAGAATAGTGTGTAAAACAGAAGCCAAGTCACTTGCGGCAATCAGCTATCATACAGCCATTTCTGTATGGGGCACTTTACAACAAAACAAATTCAAACCTAAAGAATTTGCAGGTTGTTTTTTTCAGAATATTGAGCTATGGATTTAGTTTGAAATATGTTATTGGACCAAGATTTAGTTTTATGTTCCAAAGAAGAAAGTATTTGTAGCTCAGGATTGTGGAGTTCTTAGTGCTGAGTTTGGTTTGTGTCCAATGATGTTACCTAGCCGAGTTATGAACCATCTGCAAGCAAACAACCAAGTCAAAGAGCACCCAGAACTCATTTTTATGTCTCGTTCCTGCCCACTTTGAGCCAGCAATCCAATTTAACTCAAATATTATTGTTGCAGGGAGAACTTGGTGGGTTAAAATTAGTGAGAACAGGAGACGCAACAGATGATGTGATATTAAGCAAGAAACCCTTGAAAATGTAAAAATATTTCCTGGAAGATTATCCTTGCAGCTGAAAGGATTATAGAGAGAAATTCAGTATTTTCTAATATAAATTTAAAGAATCTTATCTATACTGTAAGCATTCCTAAAAAAAATTATCAGTCTTCAATTTTTGAGGCTGTAGAAAAGAATGTGTGTGTTAGCATGGAAATCAGAAGAAATGCCCTCAGTTTGAACAGACAAGTGAAAACCTAAGTCAAGCTGACCTCTGGTGGAAAACAGAAGGAATATCACACTTCTGCAAATGCAAATGTTTAAAGCAGGGATCCCCAAACTTGGCAACTTTAAGACTTGTGGACTTCAACTCCCAGAATTCTCCAGCCAGCATATCTGGCTGGAGAATTCTGGGAATTGAAGTCCACAAGTCTTAAAGCTGCCAAGTTTGAAGACCTCTGGTTTAAAGTGAAATAAACAATTCATTTATATTGCATGTGTTTGAAAAATATTTACAGCAAACCCAAAATTTTGTGGTTTTGCATTTCTATCACTGGAGTGAACCAGACTAAGAAAGAATGATATAACCTAAAGATATCATATCAAGACTCAGCCTACAATGAGCAAGGCATCCTCCCCAGAATCTCACAAATACTAAATCTGAACTTGATAGCATAAAACTCTTTATTTTCCTATCGAAGTCTTTTACCATGCTCATTTATCATTTTAAAAAACAATGTTTTCCTTTCTCTTGTACAATGGAAACAAAACACTCATAAGTCTCCTTTTTCAATACAAGTTTTCCTAAGCAAGAAATAAATCGAATGTAAATTTCCTACAGTGAACTGCTGAAACTGGAAGGTTGAGTCACAAAATAAAGCTGGGAGAACCGATATAAAATGTTAACTAAAATCAATGTGGAAATCATTGAAGGTATAAGCAATGCTTTTTGAATAAAGCTGCATTACTTTTTTTTAATGGTTTTTCCATAGCCCCCTTACAGCTACATGGGTGTGTGCATCTCCCTTTTCAGCTTTCTAATTTCATCACTCAGTTCTCCAGATTTTTTTGGGGGGGGAGTTTCTATTGTAAATTTTTATTTTTCCAACCATTATTGTGTATAGTACTAGAGGATTCAATCAGAATTTGTGATTCCACACCCTGATTTATCACACTAGCTTGCAGGGAACCTTGACTGTATCCTCATGTACATACATCAAATGTAGGAGACAACTTACATACATTGGTGTTCCCTGCAGCTGAATTATTCATTCCTTGTTGCAAGTAGACATTATGCATCTCTTAACACAAACACAACTCCTTCCTTGCACATACCCCACTGTATGTGCAGCTGAGCCTTTCAGCTGCATGCATTAGATCTGCTCTCTATTCTGGATGGCATGGGGAAATAATCCAAGTTTCTTTTCAGATTATTTCTTAATAGTAAAACAGTGCTATAAACCCTGCTACCATTTACAGATCTCTCCTGCAATTGGTTCCATCGAAACAGAGCTGCAACAGAGCAAGAAGAACTTGACCAATGCCTATATGGTTGGACTGATTATTCCTATAATCAAATGAACCACAGTGATACTGCTGGCTGAGAATCCTTTCTGAATAAAACTCAATTCCTCATGGCTTGTTGGGTCCATCGGATGATACATTTAAGGCAGGTTTTGTGCTCTTATTGGATTGCTTCTGGGATCGTTGCTTCTTTGGAACTTCCCCAGCAGCTGCTACAGGTTTTTGGACTGGCTCCTCGGTATCCTCTTTTACCTTCTTTACCCTGGTTTTGCTTTTGACGGGGTTAGAGAACGTAAGGCAAGTTTTGCTGAATTCCAGGGGAAATATCCCCACATCTCCATCAAAGCGATTCTTGGAGACCTGTAAGTAGCGCCTGCCTGGTCCTGTTGTTAATTTCCTATCCTGCAGGATCAACACATTGTCAGCCTCCTGGCTGGCCTGCAACAGAAAGAAAAATAACACTATGATTAGAACAGGGCAGACAGAAGGATCGATTGAGTGGATGAGTAGGTATTTGTCCAGTTCCTTGGAAAAACTTTTATCAAGAAGGATTTACCTTTGCAGATCCAAAAATGGAAGATGTTTGCAGCTCTCTTTCTTCATCTTCCTTCCGGGGATGAATGATCAGTGTTACATGGCAGTTGTTGTCTGTAGCAAATTTTCGGAAGGTACCCACAATGTAGTCTTGGAGAGCAAGCCTAGGCAGCAATAGGGCAGTATAAATAATATACTTTGCTGTAAAAGCTCATGAATATCTGAAAAAATGTGTTTTTCTTTTTCGGTGAACAAATAGCGCTAAATTGACCAGAGGGTACAAAGTAGATATTTAACACTCCTCTTTAGTACACACCCTGAAACATTATGGCATTAAAAGCTATGTAAATTTAGGTCAGAACAGGCATAATGATCCTGAGCAAATGTTTAACTATGAATAAGCAACTGGAAACAGGATTGTGGGATTTGCACATGCTCTTCTCATGGCTCTCAACGCAGCTTGCAAAACGTCGTGGACAGAGCAAAAGAAAAGGAACAACGCTATAATCACACAGAAACTGTGATTCTGTGCTAAGGAAACATGAAATGAGAGGATTACCTGTCTACACTGAGTTGCTCCTGGCCCATCATAAACTGGAGATTGTCAATGACAACATGAGTAATATCATACATGTACACAGCATGGAGCATGGTATCAATTACTGTCCTGCATGAAAAAAATTATTAAAGTTACACACATGTAGAGGTTAATTTACTCTGCCATTCCTACCTAGGGAGAGATCAGACCAAGTTCAAAAAAGGAGTTTTTAAACAGAAACATTTGCTACAAATGTTAAATGTTGTTTGGTCGATTGGATGATACATGTTAAAACATGTCCGCAGTCTCAATTAATTCAGAGTAACAAATACATTTATAAAGTTAATGACTAAATAAGGTATCTTAAAACCCTCAGAATCCCAGGAAAAATTATGGTAATTTCATTAATACCAATCAGAACAAAGAATGAAGAGCTAAAGAACTTCTCTGAAACATTCATTTACACATTGCAATATACAATTTATATCCTACAGTAAAGGAAACCACATGATATTGTATATCTAAGGGAACCAACTGCCTTAACCTAAAATAGTGTACTCACTGTATAATTTGAGACCAGTCTCAATATTTGCTAGGCAAAGGGTACTTTGTAACACTTTAATATCTCTGGATTTTCCCAGACTAACATTACATAGAGCTAATTAATCTAGTCTTACTTTGGCCTTACTATTAAATATTGCAACATATTTTTTCAAGTGGTACTTTGGTACTTGACTGCTTCAAAACTCATCAAATTTGGTACTCGATGAATTTGATGCGAAAATATTGTCCCAGTACTCACTGCTCGGTACTCAACATGCTGTAATAGGAAAAGGGGGATGGCTGCGGAGAATGGACAGAAAGTTGGCCAGGTCAATGACATAGGAAAAGGGAGAGACAGAAAGTCCTTCCAGGCTGAAACAAAGGGTCACATGGTAAGTCACGTGGTTTGCTTGGCTCTCGTTTTTAGTACTCGTTGAGCCTCCCAGAACCAATTAACAATACCGAGGTACCACTGTATTTCTTTCTGAATTATATCTATTTGCTGCTAATTAAACAGAACTAAGACTGTAAACTCAGCATTACATTAATTATAGCACTGTTTCATTTCTACTGTCTCATTAAAAAGCAATAACCAATGATATACACAGTAGGAAGCTGCTACCCCAAATTTTACTTGATGTTCTGTTGTCCATAGAAGGTCATGAAATGAAGTGGAAGATCCTCAAACTTGTCTGCCCACTCATCATATTTTTCCAGTTGCTCATCCAGTTTTTCCATGGCAAATTGAGTAAGCATGATCTTGGCCAAACGCACGTTATGGATCTCAAAGCTCCCCCATAATGTATTAACCCCTTGCATGCAGAGATCCAGGGCATATTCACTTATGAAAGTGGTCTTCCCACTGCCTGTTGGACCTGATCCAGAAAGACAAAGGCACAATTAGTAAGAAAGGCAGTTTGATCCAACTTATGTAGAATCTGGTTTCACCTGGAACAAACTGACATGCCCTTTCCTTTGATGGGTAGCTAAGTCTCTTTATTGAGAGGGGTGGCAGGTAGGGCGGGGGAGAAACGAGACACATGAAGCAAGACATGGCTCCCCTTGCTGTCTCTTCTACCCACCCTCGCCAGGCATGGTAGGGCTCCTGCCTCCTGCTTAGCCACCTGCCCCCTTTAGGGATGCAATTTGGGGGTGGCAGGTGGGGCAGAGAAGCAAGACGCGTAGAGCGAGACATGGCTCCCCTTGCCGTCTCTTCCCCCCCCCCAACCAGGCATGGCAGGGCTCCTGCCCCTTGCTTAGCCACCCACCCCCTTTAGGGATGCAATTTGGGAGTGGCAGGTGGGGCGGGGTGGGCCGCAAGACATGCGTCTTACCTTTCGAGCTCCATCACATTCCTCGCCATTGTGTCCAGAGAAGCACGTTGTAAAAGAAAACTTCTCGTGAGTTCGAGAAGTTTGATTGAACTCGCGAGAAGTTTTCTTTTACAACGTGCTTCCCTGGACACAACGGCGAGGAACACGACGGAGCTACAAGTCTCAGGTAGGATGCGCGTCTCGTGGCCAACCCCACCCCACCTGCCACCCCCAAATTGCACCCCACCGTGAGACGCGCGTCCTACCTGACACTTGTAGCTCTGTTGCGTTCCTAGCCATTGTGTCCAGGGAAGCACGTTGTAAAAGAAAACTTCTCGCGAGTTGCGAGAAGTTTTCTTTTACAACGTGCTTCCCTGGACACAATGATGAGGAACGCGATGGAGCTACAAGTGTCATGTAGGACACATGTCTCACAGCCCAGTACGTCCCACCTGCCAGAAATGAGTCTTTGTGAGACTCGTCGCGCCACTGCCGCTGCCTCGTGGAGCAGGACTCTGCAAGGCTTGTTGTGCTGTTGCATGCACGAACGGCAGCACTACTGCGAGGTTTGACATACCGGCAAACCACGAGCAGCAGGATGCCAGCTGTGCCAATATGATGAAGCTCGCGGCAGTCCTGCAGTTCGTGCGTGCAATGGCACAACAAGCCTTGCAGAATCCTGCTCTACAAGGCGGCGGCTGTGGGCCAGCCACTTGGCCGGTGCAAAGAACAGGGAAGGGAGGCAGCGGCGATGGGACATTCAATCCCACGCTCGCCGCCTACTGCACCTCCAAAATAATAAGCCCTCCCCCAATAAGGCCAAGGCCATATTTCGGGGGTCAAAAGAAAATAAGACCCTGTCTTATTTTCAGGGGAACACGGTAGATGGTTTGACCACTATTTAGTAATGTAATAAAAATCATGCTTGGAGACGTATATCAAATCTCCCATAGACACTTCTGCATACAGAATCACAATATTGCAATAAGTCAGAATTTCATTTACTTTTATCTTCACTTTTTGCCAGAATTGGAAACATGCACAATTTAATTTAAGAAAATGCAGCACAGAAAATAAGTTAAATTTATTTTAGACATCTCCAACACCTCTTCCCTTTTCTTTCTAGTAACCATCACTTCTATTAAGTAAATTGTGCTTCTCCAGACAAAAATATCATACGGAAGCAGAAAATCATGAGAAGCTTGTGGGAAACTGGCTTTCAAATCATAAGCTATGTCTGACAAGTAAGCCAAAATCTGACCAACAGCTCAAGAACATTGCAGAAAATATTTTAATGATTACATATGCTGGTGGAGAAAGGATGAAAGGGAAACAGCAATATATTGCTGCCTTGAGTTATTTATAAAAATAATAAAAGCAGAATATAAATAAATACATAAGTAAATCAAATATGCACTCACCTGTGAAAACAGTGAGCTCTCCTTTGCGGTGGCCTTTGAGAAGTTTGCTCAGTTCTGGGAAACGAGCCCATTTGACTCCGGCCACCTGATCTACATTGACCAGCTCCCCATACACCTCTTCCCGCAGTTGACAAAACGAAATTATAGATTTGTGGCCAGCTGGCAAAGCAGAGCGTAGAATCTTGGTAAGGTTCATACCACTGCTAAAAGCCTCTAAAGGTCGAAGCTGCTGGTCACTAGGTCGCACCAAATAACAACGCTTAGGATTCAGCTTACGTGCAAAATGTTTAGCAGATTCCCAGGACCGGAGATCCTCTCCTAACCATAAAGTGATCCTTTTAAACTGTTCTAAGTAGGGAAGTAAGGGTGGGGGAAGACAAGAAATCCCACGAGGCAGAGCCAAGGTGGGTAAACCAGTCACTTGATGCAACACCAAAGCATCCAACTCTCGGCCAGTCAACACCACTTCTGTATCACGCCGACTGATCAGAGGCAAACCAAAGAGGTTGTGATAGGCATTGGGACGAGGCAACATATTCTCCACATGGTGTACTCTGTCTCCTTGGTGCTCAACTCTGAGGAGCTTCAATCCCTTCAAGCTAGTGCCAGAAGGACTGAACCATGGGAAGACCAACGCTTGAGCAGTCCGAAGAAAACGCACCCCAAAGTGTTTGAGGGTGGTATTCGACACGCTGGAAATGCCAAATGTAGCCTTGACTTCTTTTGTCTCCTGTTCATCCAGCAATTGCCAGAGAGGCAAGGCTCGGTCCCATATGTGTCTAGCATCCTCTCCACTTTGGTCATTTTGCTCATGAATACTGTGTCTGTCGCTTAACGTTAGTCCTTTATCCTGCAGC
Source organism: Diadophis punctatus similis (assembly GCA_023053685.1). Classification (NCBI taxonomy): domain Eukaryota; kingdom Metazoa; phylum Chordata; class Lepidosauria; order Squamata; family Dipsadidae; genus Diadophis; species Diadophis punctatus. Next base: position 39,000,412 of record JALIGW010000005.1, on the reverse strand, counting down.
TCTACGTTGGCCTGGAAGTCTTGCCAATTCCCTTCGACCAGGGTGGCCGTGCAGATAAACTGGCCCGTAGTCTTATCAATAAAGAGGCTGTAACTATGGCGGTGCTGCTGTTTATCCCCCACAAAAATACTGGGCACATGAATGCAACTGTAGCCATCGTGAAAGGGGATTTTCTGCGTTTTGAGGTACTGCCGGATCTCGGTGACCGAGGCAGGAGGAATCGGGTCCTGCACCGGTGGAAGCTTTTCCTGTTTGTAGTGCTTACAAGGAGAGCTCCCAACAAGCATCCATTGACCTGGAAGGCGCCGGTGACGTAAAAGGAGCCGTGACGTCACCGAGAACATTTTTTCCTACGTCTGGAACCCCCGTCCTCTGAGCATAGGTTGGGACCTCCTCGCTCTACGACCCTGCAATGCCGTCTCCTAAATGCCCGAACGATCCCGCGGGAAGCACCTTGTTTTCTCCTGAAGGAAAGCTTTCCACCCTCCGAGAAGCAGGCGCCTGCCTTTCTTAAATTGCAAGACCCTCCTATGCCGCTGCCCTCCTTCCAGTTTGCGATGGAGCTGCACCCCCCATCCCGATTCCCGCCGCTCTCCGGCCAAGGCTGCCTACAAAACCTCTCCTCCGGCCGCAGCCTGACCGCACAGCTCGGCCTCCGCCTCTAGCTCCGGCTCAGGGTATCGGCTCCCCACGTGCAGTTGCAGAAAGCGCGCCATGACCTTCCTTTAAAACCATCACTTCCGACAGCGGCTGCGGGGGAGGGACAGGAACCAACCCGGAAACAAACACCGGCTTGGCGGAACATACGGACTTCCCTCGATAGAGATAGAATAAATAAAATGAAACTAATATACACCCCTCCCTGCTAGTCTCGTTGCATGAGAGTTTCTGGCTTTCAGGCCCAAACTGTAGAAATTCGAGGGCGGCAACCAAGAGAGAGAGCTGTTGGTATCTGGCCATTTTTGCAGCCTTATGAAGACCCTGGTAACCTAACCTCAGCCGTACAGGCAAACCCTTCCTGGCGATTTCTGTTAGTGCATCACACAAACTGGGTCTACATTGCAAATTTTAAATAGATGCTGGCGCCTCAATGATTTCCCCCCTCTCTCTCGTGAGGATAAACCGGAGGCAACATGACAGGCAACTCCTGCAACGGAAAAGCCTGGAATTTCTCTACATTTCTTGCGAGTTCTTATCTCGCAGAAAAGGGGGAGGCGGCTTTAAAAGGAATTGCCATTCCACGGGCACAGAGAGACTGTACGCTAGAGCGGCGCCGATTCCGTGTTGCTTCCTGCATCACTTCCTGTTCCGCTTCTGAGTTCCGGTACGCGTCGCGTTGCCAACGACGATGACCGGCCGGGGGACCTCAAGCCGTTTCTTGGCCAGCGTCCTGCGGAACGGCGTAGGCCGCTACGTGTGTCAGCTGCAGCGCATCACCCTGACGGTCAGCCAGCACATGTCCAACTCGCTGGGCGCCAGGTGGGGAGAGAGAGGCGTTGCAGCAGCCGGGCCAGTGTCTCTGCAAGCTTCGGAACCGTCCGAATTTATTGTTAAGCAATGCAGGGGTTAAGTGAGACAAGAAAGATGATTAGGGAACTGGGGGCTAAAACATATGAAGAACGGTTGCAGGACTTGGGTATGTCTAATCTAGTGAAAAGAAGGACTGGGGTAACATGATAGCAGTGTTCCAATAATTGAGCGGCTGCCACAAAAAAGTGGGGGGTCAACCTATTTTCCAAAGCAACAGAAGACAGAACAAGAAGCAATGGATGGAAACTAATCAAGGAGAAAAGCAACCAAGAACTAAGGAGAAATTTCCTGACAGTGAGAACAATTAATCAGTGGAACAACTTGCCTCCAGAACTTGTGGGTACTCCAACATTGGAGCTTTTTAAGAAGAGATTGGACAACCATTTGACTGGAATGGTATAGGGCAGTTATGGCGAACCTATGGCACGGGTGCCACAGGTGGCACATGGAGCCATATCTGCCGGCACGTGAGCCGTTGCCCTAACTCAGCTCCAGTGCGCATGTGCATGCCCGCCAGTTGATTTTTGGCTCGTGTAGAGGCTCTGGGAGGGCGATTTCGGCCTCTGGAGGACCTCCAGGGTGGCAGGGGGAGCGTTTTTGCCCTCCCCAAGCTCCAAGAAAGCCTCTGGAGCCTGGGGAGGGTGAAAAATGGGCCCACTGGGCCCACTGGAAGTCGGGAAATGGGGAAGTGGGGAGGTTGCACACGCATGTGCAGGAGGGTGGAGCAAATGAGGGGCTTTGAATTATGGTTGTGGGCACGCACTCACGTGCAATAGCGCGCGCACGCCCTATTTTGGCACCCCAGGAAAAAAAGGTTCGCCATCACTGGTATAGGGTTTCTTCCTTGAGCTGGGGGTTGGACTAGAAAACCTCCAAGGTCCCTTCCACCTCTGTTATTCTGTTATTTGCTTCCTCCTTCCCGATGTTTGGCATTGACTCCTAGCTTCTTAGGAACAAGAAGGGGAAGCCCTGGCCTCCCTTTTGTGCCACAATGGCTGAGCCATGACTCCAGTTAATTGTATACGTATTTCACTTATATTGCCGCTCTTGCTTTTCTCCCTATTTTTGATTTAGTATTACCATCCAAAGTAATCTCTTTGATCCCAAGGATATAATAGAACTGGGCAATATTGCTATAATCTGTTCTTCATTCGACCAATCTAAACTATTTTCAGACAGCAATTAAAAGTACTTTATGTAAAGGCAGGATTGAACAACTGTGGTTAGAATTCACAAAGAAAAGGCTAGACAGTCTAATATTCAATAGATTATTTGCACTATTAAGTCTGTACAGGTTTGTGGAATGCTTACTCCAAATATAGGCACCCTGGTACATGGTTTTTTTAACAAATGAAGGTATTTATATAATTTGATTCATTTATACTGTGATACCATGAGTTGCATAATATCACTCGGGTCTCCCTCCTTTGAATCATTGAATGCAAAACATTTGGAAATGCCTATTTCCACCTATTTTGGAAAAGAAGTCCTGGACTTGGTGGATTTTTGTTCTAAGGGAGTTCTCCAATCAAAATAATTTTATAGAAAAGTTCTATGTCCAAGTAGACTTCATTGCTTCAGCAGTGTAATCCGTCACTTGATTTACATGTATTTTTTAAAACGCCTCAATGAAAAATTTTTTTGTCTGGTTGTAGAGAATATGTTGAAGAAAAGATAGTGGATTTTGCAAGGCAGAACCCTGGGATTGTGGTTTATGTAAACCCAAAGAACTGCAGGACCCCAACATTGGTTGCTGAATACTGTGAGTATGGAATGTAATACTGAATAAAACCAAATAGAGGATAATGTCTTTTTTACTGCCATTAACCAAGAAATCTGCTCCTAAAATTTAAAGTCTTTTAGGAGAGGTGCTCAGCTCCCTCTTAAAACATAGTCAGGATTTTTTTCTATTTAGCCAAACCTTTTCAGTTGGCGTGATCTAATTGTTTCAGTGAAAATGTGAGTGTTATGTTGTGTGGACAGAAAGATAATAAAGATGGAAAACAAAATGAATAAATGAATCACATGGGTGTTCTTTTAATAAGATTATGTAAGCACAGAGACCTTCATTTTCTTGCAAAACAGTCAGCAGTAAAAACTCTATTCCAGGGGTCCCCAAACTTGGCAACTTTAAGACTTGTGGACTTCAGCTTCCAGAATTCTGGGAGTTGAAGTCCACAAGTCTTAAAGTTGCCAAGTTTGAAGACCTCTGATCTATTCTATCTAAAACTATCCCCAATATGACAGTCCCCAGGTGTATTGTGATTGGAACTCCTAGTATTCTAAGACAGCAGGTCTTTTGACCCTACAAGGAAACAATATTGCGAGCTGCAGTCTCAGAGCAACTTGATAGAATAATTAAGTAGAAATGACTGTATCTTCATTGGAAATTCTGAACAAGCTGGTTTACATCATTAAAATGTAAAATTACAGAGATTGAGGAATTGGAAACCCATGCTATCCAGACAAATGTGTCTTCTAATATGGAACAAGTTTTTAAACAATTTTTCTTTCTAGTGAATGGAACTGTGAAGGAGGAGCCTTTAACCAGCAAGACTGCAGAAGAGATTGCAGATATCGTCCAAAAGATGGCCAACCAGTCTGGCCTAGAAATCATTCGTATCCGAAAACCTTTCCATACAGATAACCCCAGTATCCAAGGCCAGTGGCATCCTTTCACAAATAAGCCCAGCGTGCTCAATGTGCAAACCATAGGAGCCAGACTCCAGTCACTGGAAAAATGAAGCTATGCTGTATACCCTGTGATATTTATGAACGTGACATCTCCTGCACGCAGGAAATCTTTTATTTGCTTCCTTCCTTACCTAAGAAAGGGAGTGAAGGGAAATGACTGACTTGTGGTTGCGAACTGAACTATTTTCTACTATTGGGTGGTTCTAGGCCTGCATGGTTATGCTAGTAGCCTTCTTCCCCTTGTACTTTGCAGTTTAATTCTTACTGAAAATAAAGGATGAAACCTAATTTTCTCTGGCTCAACATTTCTTTAGACCAGATGTGGGAAGCTTGCAGTCTTTCCTCCCTACATAACAATTAGTTTTAAAATACAGAGAGGCTTATTGTGAGGGGTTCATGGTTCCAAAGTTGGAAATCATCCTGTTTTGAACACACTTTTCCAGGTTTCTCAGATTGAAGCATGTTTTTTATTAACTCCAGTTAACAGACCGTGTCCTTTCCAGAAAAAAGTGACTTGCAGTATATACACCAGTAACTCCTAGGCTTGATTTATGTAATACATTATACATGAGGTCTTTTTGCATGATTTAGAAAATAGTACCCAAAACCTGGAAAGTCTGAAAAGATTCAGAGTATTTTTGCTAAAAGTTTTGCACTGACTTACCAATTTGTTTCCAGGTGAAATACACAGTGATGCTTAGTATTTTTAAAACCAAGTATAATTTGGGCTAGGCTCAGTGGTGAAATCCAATTTTTTTTACTACTGGTTCTGTGGGCGTGGCTTTGTGGCAGGGGAAGGATACTGCAAAATCCCCATTCCCTCCCACTCCTGGGGGAAAGGATATTGCAAAATCTCCATTCCCACCCCACTCTGGGGCCAGCCAGAGGTATTTGCCGGTTCTCCGAACTACTCAAAATTTCCGCTACTGGTTCTCTGAACTACCCAAAATTTCCGCTACCGGTTCTCCAGAACCTGCTGGATTTCACCCCTGGCTAGGCTATTTGAAAGAAGGCTTGTGCAAAACATTTTGTACAGAAGCCTAAATAGACTTCACATGAGAAGAGGAGGGGTCATTGCTAGATAAATTTATATATGTATATCCCTTATTTTTAGAAATAACTAAAGGTGATGAACATAACACCTTTCTCCACAACAACCCTGTGAAATGGGTTGGACTGAGAGAGTGACTAGCCCAAAGTCACCCAGCTGGCTTTCAGGGATAATGTGAAACTGAACTCACACATTTGTGAGGGTTCAATATACATTTGCTTCAATATACTGTATATCTTGACATTGTTGCAATTTATCTCCAATTTGAGCATAATATTCAGTTGGTGAAACAAATTTGCATTCTATATTGGCCTCAATTTATTCAGATTATATAGTGAATTTTCAATAGAAAATTTGCCCTTTATGAAATTCCTCATTTTCAATATATGTTTACTAAGGAAAATGTCAGAATGGGGTTTATGTCAGTCAATATTTGTTTTTTTTCCCTTAAAAGCTACCATGTATTATCAAATTAAATTAGCAGTTAAAACCTTTTTATTAAAAATTTAAAAAGTATCAGTGCAATTACAGAAACATGAAATGTACAGACTCATATTTGATACATCTTTTAGATGCCAGATAACCCATAATTTCTACCAGATCAAGTGATGGTCTGCTGTTGGCATAAAATTATTCACTAGTGAGCAGGACTGAATAATTCCAAAAGGATCTCTTGAAATGCTTAGTTGAGTATATGCAGATCCCCCCTTTTATAAGGGGACAAAAAATCCTCATTATCCACAGAGAATCTGAGTAGATTGTGGGGTGGATGGAGGTTGGAAAGGAACTTAAGGCTGCAGATAGAATGAAAAAGCAATGGGGGGGATCAGTAGGGTGTATTAAAGACATCAAAATACCAATATGCTTATATAAATCTATGACACTACTTTAGAATGCAATACAGAGTTTGGTGGGCTCATTTTGAAAGGATTATTGGCAATTTGAAAGAAGTACTTTTGAAGTTCTTGAAGAGAAGAATTCAGAGGTCCGCTTATACAAGAAAGGAAAAAAAGAGATGAAAGGAGGTATTTTTATTTTTTGTAAAAGAAAGGTAGCAATACTTCCTGGTTAAGTTGCAGGATGGTAACATATCATCCATTGTAACTGCAACAGAAGTGAAAACATTTTGAAGCTTGCTATTTCTCCATCATGGAAACTACACTCAAAAGACAGCAACTTTTGCTGTCAGTGTTTTGGATATGCTAAGATCTTTAGGCTGATTGTTAAGGTTTCATTCAGATGGTCTTTAACAAAGTTGCAGTACAAAAATATCTTTGTATGTCCTTTAGCTGTACACATTATCATTAACATAACAGAAAAGTTTAATATGGCCCACAAATACCTTAAGCAATTTTTGAGTGATCTAAACAAAATGAGCTATTAATGAGTTTCTTAGCGGTATCTTAAACATAGCTGGAGCAAGTAAATTACATCATATATTGAAGTATCTAAGTTCAAATGTTATGCAGAAAAAAAATCAAATTTCCTAATGTTAGAAAAGGCCATCAAAACATGATTATCACAAAATAGTATTCTTCAATGCTCATGTTGATGTTTTAGAATTCCTAACAATACCCTATATTAGCGGCCCATGCCTACATACCATTAATTCGAGTGATCTGGAGTGAAAAATTATTTCCGATTCATATCAATTTGATTAAAATTGAAAATAAAATGTTCCTTTCTATCATTGAAGTCACTTTTTCATTAGCAAATTCTTTTCTCACTCCATAATGTAGATCCTCACTCATTCATGTTAGAACAAAGGCAGCTCTAGATCAGTTTTGGATAGTTTTGGGAAAGTCTTTCACATCACCCCAGATGTGTTCGAATGCAACCTCATGTTTATAGCAAGTACAGGGAATGGTTTCTTGAGGCTTGCAGCCAACACATTTAGAGCGTACCATGTTGCGAGCCGAGGTGGTGCAGTGGTTAAATGCAGCTACTGCAGGCTACTCCAGCTGACTGCTAGTTCAGCAGTTCAGCTATTCAAATCTCACCAGGCTCAAGGTTGACTCAGCCTTCCATCCTTCTCATTTTACCTTCTGGTAAAATTTTACCTTCTGGTAAAATGAGAACCCAGATTGTTGGGGGCAATATGCTGAACTCTATAAACCGCTTAGAGAGGGCTGTAAAGCACTGTGAAGCGGTATATAAGTCTAAGTGCTATTGCTATTGCTATTGCTAGGAACTCAAGGTGGCTGGAATATTGTGAAGACCCTTTGCTGTAGCACTTGTTGATGTGTATTTCTTTGATGAATATTTTATTGCAGTTCTAATTCATTGTCCTGTTGAGAATGAGATGGGTGGTACCTAAATATGATCAATAAATAAAAATGTTTCATCTTTTGTCAGTCTGGTGTAGATTTTTTTTAATCATTTTACTGATGAGGATTTTGTAAACCACTTTGAGTCTCCATCAAGCAGAGCAACATATTAACCCAAGGAGGTAAATAAACTAAACTTCAGTGTTCTCCTGCTCTATATTAGGCATAAGCAGCTTTGTCTCATGAGGTTTGGCAGATGTGAACTCTTTCTCTATATATACTAAATCCAATCGAAAAAATATTCTCTGTAGATGATTTTAGAAAAGATATGGCCTAATACCAAGATCTAAGCATCTATTCTTGCACCTCACTAAATTCAAAATTTACACATTTTTCTATGCATGAGATCTATTGTCAAGAGAAAAAGAAACACAACACTTTGAAGGAAACAGAAGAGAGTTCATATAGAGAAGTAAAAAAGTTCTGTAACCCAAATATATCCGGGTAGCTCTGAGGCAAATGATTGTTCCATTTTTGACCTTTTACTCTGTCCCAGCAAGGTGGCATTCAAAACTTGCAAGTTACCTTTAATGAGCCTAAGGTTTGTTTTAATGTACTTCATGGTTATTAGAATTTAAATGCCAGGTTTGTAGCATAATTCACTAGTTGCTAATGGCTGGGAGCACCCTACAGCCCTCTAGACGTAGCTGAATTACCACACTCAGTACCTCTCTCCTGGCCTTATTGGCTAGTCTACTGAGAGGAAGATCAGAGATGACCTATCCATTCATTATGCTGACTCCGGTCAACAACTATGAATATAAACTGTATGTGTAAAATAGAGAACAACAATAATGCCTAAAGTTATTCACAGTAAATCACGTTTAAAGAGGATTCATCTATCACCATTCATGATCGCAATTCACCTTAAAAACAATTTTAAGTGCAATTTTCACATTAAAAAAAGAAATACATAAAGGTAATTTGACTGTAAATTGTGGTTTAGAGGGTTTTTTCAAAGTTGAGCTACCAACTTCTTAAAATCATAGTTAAACCTTCGTCTCTTACTTAAGACCCTTGGCTGGCAGGATTCAGAGATGCCTCATGATGGAAGGAAGTAGGAGACAACCAGACAAACCCAACACATCTCTGTGGCCCCCTTTTATTGATCAGCCTTTTATATAAATATAATTCCCATTTAAACAGATTTCTTTGTTTACAGCAATTGAAAAACAAAACAATCAACAGCAGCAACAACAAAAAAGACAACAGTAAGATAAAAGAAATGAGTGCGGAGTCTGTGGCGGCTCCGGAGGCCCACTCCGGAGGTAGTTGCTGAGTCCTAACACTGGTTCTTTTGGCCTGAGGCGGCGAAATTGTGCAGTGGCAAGAGAGAATAGTTCAGCACATGGACACTCTCTCCCCCTTACACAGAGCTCTCATCCAGTTTTTCTACCAACTGGGTGTGTTTCCGCTTCTCCAGAATTTTGCTCAGCTCCTCAGTGAAAGAGTTGTACAGCGGTGACGTACATGGCTCCTCGTTCTGTCGCAGGAGCATGTAGCTGTTGCCATTCATTTTGCGCAGCATGTTGGGCAATGTTGAAATGCCATTGGTGAACTCAGCAGGGAGAGGGGGAGGGGGAGGGGGGAGGGCCAGAGGTGTCACTTTGGGTGACAGTGACAAAGTAGGGGCCTCTCCGGGGATGATCTGAAGGCAGCCATCTGGATAGGTGCTCAGCTCCTCTTCATCCTGCCTTCCTTTGCTCAGGCAATTTGAAGAAACAGTCTGCAGTTCTACACTTGATGGTTGGGGAAGCCCCAGCTGATATTTGCCTCTACGCCTCTGCAAGCAGCAGACATAGAAAAGCACAACAATGAGCACGAAGCATAATCCACTCAGCACTGTGATGATCACAATGTAGATAAAGTTTATGTTCCCAGCATCATCTCTGGCCAAATGCCAAGATGGGAGGGTTGGAGTGCTGGGCAGCTGTGGCCCCAGTTCTTTGGGCAGCACAGTTAGAGCATAGGTGGCTATCAAGGTCTGCAAGCCATTCTCCTCAGCGTAGCATTGGTATTCCCCACTGTATTCCAGCTGTGTGTCCGTCACCAACAATCCATCTACGCCTAAGCGGAAGTGTCCTTGCCCATCCTCAGCAAGCACTTTGATGCCATTCACCATCCAAGTCGCCCGTGCCAAGTTGGATGTCTGTTCACAAGGCAAGAGCACATCACCACCATGCAGCACTGTCCGATTCTTCTGCACGAGCACAGCTGCAAGAGACACAATAACAGACAAGAGCTCTCTCACTACCCAACTTCTGTTGTAATAATTCAGTGTCAGCACACAGGGTCACTTTAACAGTAGGGAAGAGGGGTTTGAGACTCTCAATCTGAAGGAGGTAAGATTCCAAGTGCTCAGGTAAGAATGAAAACTTCAAAACACTGAAAATAGGGTTAAAAAACAAATTAACCAAGTGCTTGCCTTTTCAGGAAAGAAAAGACAATCTGGGAACCGAATTTGCAGAGATCCAGATATTTAAGCTTAGCTCAGGAATGATCGCAACTGCTTCATCCAAAAGCTCTTTCCATTGGCTGTGTCCTTCTATGCCCATGAGTCTAAGCTACTTGCCTTTTCTATCTTCTCCTATCCCACCACTGAACTTGCTTGCAGGATCCAGGAAATTATTTTTGAAAGCAGAAGAAACTCATAAAGCTAAGAATTATATGTAGATTGCCTTAATATGTAGCTACAATTTGTGCATGGATAATTGGGCTTTTGTGTTTATTTTATTATTGCCCAAAAATTTATAATGGTTATATTTGGTTATCTAGGAACACAAAGTCTGCAAAAGGAGAAGAAAAGGAATCTGCCACTCTTTCTGTCCAAAAGAATTAGGAAGCAGTTGATCTCTTGCACATAATCATTCTTTCAACTACTAAGAAGGAGAGGGGACCAAGGAGGGAAGGGACTGACAAACTTACCCTGCACAGAATCATTCCAGCAGCCCATGTTGCCATGCAGCACATCCTGAATCAGCAGAGATCTGGTGAAAATAAGCAGGACTCTAATCAGTTAGGAAACACAGCAGCTGGAAGATTCTTAATCTCTGCAATATTCAGCAAACTTCACATGAAATTTCTTTGGCATGTATGCAGATTCTTTAATAATGCCATTCTTGACAAATGTATCTTTTCTTTTATGTACACTGAGAGCATATGCACCAAAGACAAATTCCTTGTGTGTCCAATCACACTTGGCCAATAAAGAATTCTATTCTATTCTATTCTAATACATACTTATATAAATACTCGTTTGCTCAGCACTTCAATATGCACAATTAGAGAAACTGTAGTTCTTACCAACATTTCTTATTTCATCTCACAGTATAATGTGCAGTCACTTTACAGATACCTAAATACTCAAACAGCACATAATAACAACATAAAATAAAGAACTCTTCCAAGCTTACATGAGAAACTGATCCTCAGGAATGTATTATCTCGGGACACCTAAACTGATCCTAAACTTTCACTGTATTTTTTAAATAAAGTAATAGATAAGAGATATTTATTTAAAGAAATAAAGATATTTACTGTTTAAGTAAATAATTAAGCTGTTTAATTATGTTTAATGAGCCTTGCATTTTTGAGCTGTTAATTTTTGGAAGCTTTTAATATACTTGTATATAGTAACAGAAATATATAGTTGAGATTGGGTTGGTATGCTCCAGGTTCCACTGATTGAACAATGCCTCTTTAGATTAGATTATTATTAGAGTTGGAAGGGACCTTGTAGGTCATCTAGTCCAACCCCCCTGCTCAAGCAGGAGTCCCTACACCATTTCAGACAAATGGCAGTCCAGTCTCCCTTTGAAAGTCTCAAGTGTTGGAGCTCTCACAACCTCCGCAGGCAAGCTGTTCCACTGGTTGATCGCTCTCACCGTCAGAAAGTTTCTCCTTATTTCCAGGTTGAATCTCTCCTTGGTCAGCTTCCATCCATTATTCCTTGTCTGGCCCTCTGGTGCCTTTATCAGAGTCTAGAAGAGTACCTTTTCTGTAGTAACACCTGCCCTCTAGAATGAGGTTCCCCCCCCCCATACACACCAAATTCAAACAACTCCCATCCTATTGGTATTTCAAAGCGGCTTCAAGGCCTGGCCTTTTGCCCAGATCTCTGGAGAAGACAACTAATGCTCCTTTCTGTTCCTCTCTGGGTTTGTTTTATTTGCCATCATTGTTTGTATTGTTGTGTAAACTACTCAGGTCACTGGTAGATGGGCAGCCTATAAATTTAATTAATACACCATCAAACAACAACATCTATCTATTTCAGGTCCTTGGAAAGCTTGATAGGTGGATAAAAATGCAAATCCAGACGAACTATGTGACCAACCACAGTAATAAATATGCTTTCACTTTTTTTCAACTATGTCCTTTACTGTTGTTGCTTGAAAGTTACAACTGGCTTTCAATATGAGCCAAATGTTAACAAACACCAAAGCAAGAGAATCCTACTGGATGTCCTCTTTTGAATGAAATGGACAGAGAAGGCATACTTCAGACCTACTGTGATTCTACCGATCTAATAAAAAGGATGTCTACAGAAGCTGCAGCAGATCCTCAAAGAATAACCTGATCTCAGTTAGAGACAGGAAGCCTGAACACACATTTTCTTCTTCACAATCATTATTTTCATACCTGTCCAGAACATCAGCTACTTCACGGCAGCTCTTGCCATCCCAGGCACAATATGGATCCCGGGCCAGGATGCAACTGAAGCAGGAGATGTATTGTGAACAAGTGGACAGTGGTAACTGCAAGACACCACTCTGGGCCCCAACGTATAAGTTTCTCTGCAAAAGAAGGATGCTTAGCACCGATTCCGCATACTATTCTTGATGAATGTATCTGTCATGGTCTTCCCATCCCTACCCTAAGGCAGGGTATTGATTTTGCCAAATCACAGATGAATGGCAGCTTAAGGACTGACATTTCAAGGCCTGGCTTAAGACATGAAAGAGTGGAAATGTTAAAACATGGACATTACTCTTTACCACTGAAACCTCCACTGACACTCGCTAGGATAACACAGAGAGGGCTTCCTGATGGAGTTTCTGTCATGCCAGACTCATTCACAAAAATGTACAAGGGGTTAGGATAACACAACAGACTCTTCCCCCCCCCCCCAGTGCCCCAGCCTGTTTTTATTTCCACAAAACATTTTTTAAATGTTTAATGTTTAATTAGTTCAATTAAAGAACCAGCAGCTGGTTTTTTTTCACTAGCTTGGTTAAGGTAACACTTAAGTTTTTAATGAGCAGTTCAATAACCAGATTAAGCATGTGAATGGAAATCCACAGCTACACAACCATTTTTTGTTCCTGTACTAGAACTACAATCTGGAAGCACCCTTAATATCCTGACCACTTCTTCTTCCCATCTAGGTAGATAAAGGAATGGAGATAGGTAGCCATTATTAGGTGATGGCAAGTAAAAGAAAACAAAGTGTGACCCTTTTTCCACAATACAGAGAGTCCAGTTAGTCACTGACTTCGATCTTTCTTACTGGTGCTTTTGGAAATAGTGATGCTATTTGAACTAAAAGCATCTATTTGGTCAATACAAAATACCTGCCAGGAAATAATCAGCTTTCCATCAGTCCTTGCATCTGGAGAATTCTAGCATAGCTTTACTATCTAACATGTCCTTCCCATCAGTCATGCAAAAGGCACTAGGTATAATTGGGTTGCTGCAATTTATCACTGTCTGAGATATATTATTATGTGCTGCCAGGCCTTGGCAGTGGCACTATAATGGAGAGGCTTGCTTTTTCAGCCACTCTTTCCTCTTCAGATCATGTCCCTGGAGAACCAGGGAAGTAAAACCGGGCAACTAGCTTTTTTAAATATTCCCATGGTACAGCTGGGTGGAATTAGTTTGTGCAAGTTTTGGTTGGTTTGGTGGTATATTTACCTCCCCTCCCTTAGTTGAATCAGTCAACTGACCCTTCTTTGTTGTTTCCATAACAAACATCCATGAAACTAGTTAAACATGTGGAAGCAAAACCAATGACTGTTTATATTACACAGAAGGCACAAACCAGGCAAGCACTTTTTGTCTTAGCATATGATACAAAGTCAGCCTCTATGGATATTGTGTCATGTGAACCCATGCAATATGGGTTAATGAAACAAATCAAGGTTATGCTTGTGTAGCATAACAAATGTCGTGAACGTTATCTAACAATAGTTGGTAAAATGGTTCTGCCTCGGATCTCTCTAACTACTTTATCCTTCTCTTTCATCAACAGAATACTTCTCTCTCTCTCAGAATAATATTTTGTGTTTCTGCTAAGGAGGATTATGATCCCCCCCAAAAAAGATACTCTTTGTTGTATTGGCTGCATCCTCAGAGTTTTCCAGCAGATGGAAGCAATGAAACAGAACACAATGCTGGCATTATCCATGCAGCCATTTATTTCACATTTATTTATTATTTATTCAACATGGATCAAGAGTATTATTCTATCAACTCCCTATCCTAGTATGAAGAAGTGGGTCTCCAATAACAACCTTCATATTAAAACATCCGGGAATAGACATTTTCTCTTTAATGGAAGAGAGAACCAGTCTCCCTCCTTGCATCCTCCTTGCATTTTCCTTCTAGTAAGCAAAAGGGTTGCTAATTAAATATTGTTTCTCAAAGTGATATGAGCAAAAGACAGATGAGCAAGTTCAGTTAAAAGTAAAAATGTTCTATTGAAACAAAGACCGTAGTAAGAGCGCACCCTGGGTATATCATACTTGGGCTGAAAAACTCCAAATGAACACTAGATGATAGCATAGAGAAAATTCTGTTGCTTTGCTGCCATCTAGTTCCCCTGGATTTTTGTAGCCCAGCTATGTTATGCTTACAAAACTAATAACTTAAGTTTTAACACAGCTTATCCCATATCCTCCAGATCAGCGGTGGGTTGCTCTCAGTAGCAAAGGGTTTTAGAATCCACTACTCAGAGGTGGGTTGCTCCTGATTCGGACCAGTTCGCACGAACTGGTAGCGACCGGCTGGTGACATCATGATGATGTCATGGAACCAGTTTGGTCGGTGCCGGTCCGTGGGCGGCGCCATCTTTTTGGGAATTTTTTTTGGGAATTTTTTTTTAAAATTAAAAATTTATTTTTCTTCTGAGCATGCGCAGAAGTTGAGTTTCTGGCACTGCGCATGCGTCGCCATCTTGTTTTTGGGGGGGGGTTGGATTATTTACAGATTTTTTGGGTACTGCGCATGCACATGTGCGTGAAGCATGTGCGTAGCCACGTGGTGCAGGAAGAAGTGAAACGGCAGCGAGGTAAGTTAGAACCCACCCCTGCCACTACTGCTCCAGTTGCGTTGTATGCCAACTCTTCATACCAGTGGTGAGTTCCTACCGGTGCAGTCCATTCTGTCATTCTGGTAGTGGCCAGCAGATGGCGCTATTTGCCTGTGACAGCTCCGGTGCTGTCTTCCCCAGTCTGTCGCGTGGCGCCATCTTTTTTGGGGAAATGTTTGGGCTGTTTTTGCTTCCTGCGTATGCATGGAAGCAAAATCTCGCAAGGGGATGTGCGTGCTCATGAGATTTTTTGCAATTTTTTTGCTTCCACGCATGCGCGGAACCCAAAAAAGCACTGAAATCGCATAAGCGCACATGTTCCCTCATGAAATTTTGCTTCCACGCATGCACAGGAAGCAAAATTGCATGAAGCGGCGCGTGTGCGCTCATGGCAATGCGCAGGCAGCGCACCGGTAGCGCGAAGAACAGGCAACCTGCCCCTGCTTCATACCCATGCTGAATGAAGATGAAGAGTAATCCAGTTCATGGAGACAGAACCCGAATGAGGAAGGCTATTATATAGATTAAACATTACTCCTTCCTGCAGCTTCTCGCATTTGGCCATAAATCAATTGTAGCATTTAGAGCAGGGGTGGGAAATCATGGTCCTTTTACAGCTAGCTCAGGAATTCTGGGAGTTGAAGTCCACAAGTCATAAAAGGGCCATAGTTTCCCTCCCCTGATCTAGAATAAACTTGGGAGAAAGCTGAAACAGTCAGCACTTTTTTGCCTGATAGGAACAGAGAAATTCAACAGGAGAAATGCTAATGTATTGACTTCCTAACTAATACCCCTGTGTTGACCTCCTTTCCAACAGTTATTAAAACATCTAATGAAAAATGTCAAGTAAAAAACAGCAACAACAGCCAGGCTTGAAAGATTTAGGGGACATTTGGGACCTTGGAAAGAAACCATGCAAAGTGGGAAGTAAATATCCTCACAAAGGAACTAGAATAGTAAGCTCCAAACAGTTGTCAGAGGACAGCCATATGATTAGTCCTTGGACAAGTGGTAGTTACTACACTGGGTGGACTAAATAGCTAACAGAAAGGATAAACAAATAGCTTCAAGGCAATTTTTTTTACCTAGGAGTGGTACCACCACTAATAAAACCTTCATCCACACCATGTTTCCACTACTGTAGTTGTATTTTTATTGCTTTATTTTATGGAAGGCAAGGCTTGAGGACAGCCTACCTTTGTTTCAAGCTGCAACATTATGTTTAATACTAGTGGCAGACAGAAAATAAATCTGGATGCTGGGTGGTTGGTTTTTATTTCTCAGTTGTATAATGATAACAACAAAACTGATTTTTTTCCCCACGCCTGAATTACATGAGAGAAATAAAGGAAGTTCAAGGTTACCATGAGTGGACTACTGCTGGAAGAAATTCAGTTAAGAAGCTGAAAATAAACTATAAAAGTCTAAAATATTCATCCTTTTTTAAAATTGAGTACATTTTGCTCTAGGGTCTAATTAGTGGGTCTTGGAATTCAATTATTAATGAAAAACAAGCTAAAATCACTTTTAAAAATAAATTAAAAGTGAAAGAAAATAAAGCAGGTTAGAAAACCATTCTTAAAAATAAAAAGGTAAAATATACCCATTACTTTATCTTCCAGCCTGTTGTGGACATGGAGACCAGCTAAAGAGAAGTTAGGCAAAAGTTGGTGATAAATTCAGATTGTCTTGGTTTGATTCTTACATTTGGATACAACTATTCAAATTAGTTTGTTATTTTTGTAATGCAATGTCTTTTCACTGGGAGAAGTGTAATTTAAAGAGCTGTATTTAATGGTATTGGAGGCAGGTCTACAACTGTTTATACCTGTTGCTTGGAAATGACGATGTTCTCTACAGGTTGGGGGTTCTTGAAGGCCTGAATCTCCTCTGTGATATGGACCGTGGAGCCAATGACGACAGCCTTGTGAATCCATCCATTACCTATTCAGAGGTAGTTAATTATTTAAAGGAGCAACAAGAAGAAATAACTTTACAATCTCATTATTAAGACCCTTTTGTAGGATGTGGTTTCATACTGATCCTGATTAGGAAATGAGGTATCTATCCAATTCCATATTGAAACAGAGCAAATGTACACTTTAATAATGTAGTCTGTGTTGCAGGGTGGAATTCCTAAATCTGCATCATCAGAATATTTTAGCACTGAAATTCTAAGAATTGAAGACTTCTGGAGGAAATCTGATTTCAAGTGGTCATTTATAGCAACCATTACAAATCAAATATTTTCCTGGTCCACCCATTCCGACTACTGAGAATTATATTTCTGAATTAAGAGCATTCTAAATACTACCCAGAACTGTGTGTCCATGAGGTCACCTACCCCTTTCTAGAACAAAATTCCCATTCCTCTTTATGGATTAAATCTGTGTCCCTTTTTAATCAAAAACCATTAAGTTTAAGACATGGGGAAAGCTTATCTGAGCAAGGGAAGTTAGAAACAAAAAAAGGACGAATTATTTGTTTGCAGGGAAGGGGTGGATGAGTTCCCTCCAGAAGCAACGCAGAGGGAGGTAGACTATAAAGTGCTATAAGGAAAAATACAGCACTTGTATGTCAACCATAACTGAATGACACTGAGGTAGCTTAGTTTTAGGGAAGCCAAGTTCTGTGTTATAAGGAATATAGAGGTTTGGAGAATTTATAAGAAAAAAAGCAAATTATGATTATGAACTATATCCTTGCATATAGTTAAGAAAGGAGCTAACAATTTAAAGTCTCTTGAGTTGTTAGAGTGCACACAAACATACATGCATGATGAATCTAACTGTAATTACCTGTTCCCAAAAAGAGGATGTCATACATACGCCCATCCAGGGCTTGGACTCTGTCTACTGCAACTTGGGTGTAGACCACATTTTTCTTTATTAGCAGAGGGACTCTATCTGTAGGTTTCACCTCTTCATACATCAGTGGATGAAGCTTGATAAAATCCAGCACACCATTGGGCAGATCCTGGGAGGAGTTGTAGCCTCTTTTGCGAGCACGATTGGTAATGCACTGTAGAGAGGAAAGTGCTATAATTGGCCCCACCAGATCCAAAGCTTAATGATCCTTCCTTTAACTTGGTTCCTTCCAAATATGTTTTAGTCCAGTTCCCATCATTATCAATTAGGAATGTTGGAAGCATAATCCAAAACAACCGGAGGAATTAAGTTTTCGAAAGGTTACATAAAGAGCTAATGCATACAAATTAAAGTCTTCTGATGGACTTGCACGCCTTCAAACTGCAGCAAAGATTTAAATGTATTCCCATATAATTTCCCCATATACTCAGCCTACCCCTTTTGATCATTTACCTACAGTTTTTTTTTAAAAAAGGCATAACTCCTCTGTAAAATATCACAGGGAGTTCCCATATCTACAGTATTTCATCCATCTTTGGATCTCTTATGACAAGGGAGTACATGTAACTCCTGTATAGTTCATCTGAATAAAGATGAACATGAGATACAGATGAATATAACTCACTGATCCTGGCCGTGGCTCTGGTACATCCCCAATGTACTGGGACCACTTGCGGGAGGAGTCTTGGTATTCCATGTATGCCCCTTCAAAAGCTTTTCGCACCTCTGAGATGTTGTATCGGCAAACAGCAGACACCTCTATACTCCTCCTGGAAAATATAGGAAAATTTATTATTTATTAGTGAGACTTATATACTGCCTCAAAGTACAAGCACTTCTCTAAGCAGTTTACACCATTAAGCAATGTATATTTATATTGCCCCCAACAATCTGGGTCCTCATTTTACCTACCTCGGAAGGATGGAAGGCTGAGTCAACCTTGAGCCAGTGAGATTTGAACAGCTGAACTGCTGATCACAGTCAGCTAAAGTAGCCTGCAGTACTGCACTCTGCTGCGCCACCTTGGCTCAAATGGTGGGAAAGGCTAAATTTCAAGGATCTAAGCATTGGTCACAAACCAGGAGAAGGTAAATTTTAATTTCTGTGAAGGATTACATTCCCTTAGGACTGACATGCAACTTTTTTTGCAGTCAAACAATTGGTCTTCTTCATTTTTATATTTGTTCGGCTTCCAAGAAATTGTCATCAGCATGGCAGCAAAATACAAAGATTCACTGGGGTTGTGAGGCAACTTGTCTGGCAGATGATGTCAGTAATCTGAAAATTTATCAATAGCACCAAATACAATCAGGCAACTGCCAGGGTCTTAAAATATCAACAAGATTTTGTTACTACACTATTGATGCCACTAAAACTCCCAGAGTGTTTTTGATATAGGTTGCCTTTGCACAATAGGCCAAATCACGCCGTACTTAATAATATTTAATAATAACCCAATGGACTTTCATACAACATGCTGAACTATATAAATAGGTTTATTTAAATATAAACCACAGAGCATATTTAATCTATCGTTTGTTGTTGCTTTGATCACACCAGCTACAACGTTGCTATTTTAACATCTTATAACTCATAGCAACATTGTCAGATTCTTTATGCTGTATCCCATCATTGTTGCTAACCTGCCAGGAAGTACTTCATCACAGAGTCTCTGAAGCTTGCCATTGGTCTTGGTATGTTTCCTTGATCTTATGAATGTCTGGTTTTAGAACACAGATTGTACACCAAATTCTTTAAGTATACCATTCTTTGGAGCTGGCTCAGTCTCTTTCATGTAATAACTTAATAACTGAATCTGATGACTTCCTGTCATAATCTAGGACAGCGGTCTCCAACCTTGGCAACTTTAAGACTTGTGGACTTCAACTCCCAGAGTTCCTCAGCCAGTTTTGCTGGCTGAGAAATTCTGGGAGTTGAAGTCCACAAGTCTTAAAGTTGTCAAGGTTGGAGACCCCTGATCTAGGACATTATAAAAAATCTGAAGTTTCAACATTCCTTATCATGCTCTGAAGAACAAAGCCACCATTTCTTCATATTTGTCTTTATCAATTATTTCCTGCCACGTCCTGGGTCAAAAGAATGAAACACATAGAGAAATGGCAGTGAATCTACTAGGGCTAGGCCGTGGGTTGAATATAGCCCAGTGGTGGGTTGTTGCCGGTTCGGACCGGTTCACCTGAATCGATGGTGGAAATTTGCCCCCGCTCGCCGAACCGGCAGCGATGGCCGGCTGGCCACACCCCTGAACCAGTCTTCCGGTGTCACCGCTCCTCGAAGGCAGCTGGCAAACAACCCTCTGCGCATGCGCAAAGGCTTCTGCGCATGCGCAGAGGGTCATTTCCTTGAGGCGATGCAAACCAGGAGGGAAGGTAAGTGGAACCCACCCCTGATACAGCCCATCAGTCTACCCTAAGGCCTAACTCTCACGAAAGACAAGGGAACAGGGAAGGTGCAGTAGCAGAGGATGGTGAAACCTTGGAATCTTAGCACAGAAGTATTAGGCCAAAGGTCTCCAAACTTGGCACTCCCAGAATTCTGGGAGTTGAAGTCCACAAGTCTTAAAGTTGCCAAGTTTGGGGACCCCTGTTAGGCTAAGGACTCATTTCACCCAGCTATCTGTATCACACAATTATGGAAGTAGCAAGCAATCACTAAGATTAATTGCCACTGATAGCCCCCCCTCCCAATTTTCCAGTCCCTTTAAAAAAATTTAAATTACTTGGGCCATCCTGATTTTTAACAGCAAATTCCACAATTCAACTATACTGATTCATGAGGGGGGGGGAAACAACTGAAGGTGCACAAGATTGATATGATTTATTTTTGAAGATAAAAGGAAGTCCTATACATTTGAAAGGCTTACACATAAAACATCTTGTACATTCCAAATGCTTCTTTGAGATCAATGGCATGGGCTGATTATTAATAAATACGTTTGATATTCAGTCCTTTCACAATGGGGATGTAGCTTCCTGGGTGGCATTTGCTATGAATGCAGACTTCAAAGCTGACAAATATTACAAAAGCACAAAGGTGCTAATTAACTGAGGAGAACTTGTAAAAATTCACAGTATCATTAAGAGAAACATGCAAAAAGCAGGCCTCCGCTTAGTTCAAAAATAAGAGGAAAAAGAAACATGCAGCTGTGGTTGTAGTTACAGTCCATATGGTAAACTGCAATCTTTGTCCCCCAGTCGCACCAAAGGGATCTTGCCAAAATATTGGTGTGATTTTCCTTCCAATCACTATTTCCTTCTGCATATGCAGCTAATATTAATCTATAACGACAACTAGTCACCCAGAAGAATTTCTTTCATAAAACGCCCACAACAATTCTGCTTGGTTGTTGTACCAATTACAAACCAAAACATTTATAAGGACAGATGACTGTACTGGTAATCACAACCATGAAGTCTTTTGTGTTCCTCTATCCACTCACAGCTCTTCATGGAATGAGAATTGTGCATAGTTAAAGAATCTTCCTGTCTTGGCCAATATAAAATGCCTAGGCTAGGGTCACCAGTGCTAGAAGAAGAAAGATCCTGCTGCATCAGTGTTTAAGAAAAAAAGTTTCAAGAAGTATCTGAAGGCAAGAAGAGTTAGCTCAAGAGCTCCTGAAAAGATTAAGAATTCAATTGCCAAATTTTCCCTATCAACATCAGATGATTTTCTCAGTGGTTTAATGAGTTTGTGAATAGTAGAACATGTACAGCATACACTCTAGAATTCTTTCAAAAGTGGGCTGAGTCTGTATCTGTTGGCTTGGAACTTAGACTGAACTAATTTATGCCAGTTTGTGAAAATATTTCCTAAAACATTCAGATATATATGATCAACTTCTTTTATTTGAGGACTTCTCTACATTATTTGCTATATGGTAAAGGATGCAAGTTCTCCAGCACAACAGGTAGATTAAACAGGTAGATTAAAATTGACCCAATACTCAGTGTCTCATGGCATTTCCTTTCTAGTTTCTGTCCTGTTCCCTAAACATTCCTAAGCATTCTGCTTGCCTTTTGGTAAAGCTGATGGATCACATCATTCGAAGTGTCATTTATGACACATTCCAACACCTCTTTCATTTATTTATTTTTATTTAATTTGTCAAAATGTGTACAAGATAACAGGTATGGTATAAACATAAACAAAAGCAAAGTAGGTATAGGTAAATTTGGACAATAGGACAGGGATGGTAGGCACGATGGTGCGCTTATGCACGCCCCTTACAGACCTCTTAGAAACGGGGAAAGGTCAACTGTAGACAGTCTAAGGTTAAAGTTTTTGGGGTTTGGGGAAGAAACCACAGAGTCATGTAGTGCATTCCAGGCATTGATTACGCTTTTGCTGAAGTCGTATTTTCTGCATTTGAGTTTCGAGTGGTTTACATTGAGTTTGAATCTATTGTGTGCTCGTGTGTTGTTGCGGTTGAAGCTGAAGTATTCATTGACAGGTAGGACATTGTGGCAGATGATTTTATGAATTACATTTAGATCGGATCGAAGGCGACGTAGCTCTAAGCCAGGGCCGGGTTGCTCATTTACCTTGCTACCGGAGCCCTGCGCGTGCATCGCCACGTTTCGTGCGCACGTGTGCTCGCTACGCGCGTGCACCCCCTTACACAATTTTGCTTCTGCGCATGCGCGGAAGCAAAATCTCACCTAAATCTCGTGAGGGGACGCACGCGCGATTTCGGCGACATTTTGCTTCTACGCATGCGCAGAAGCAAAATCACCCAAAAATACAGCACCGGAGTGAGGGCGTGCAAACAGCGCCATCTGCTGGCCACTACTGGTACAGTAGAGTGGGCCGTACCGGTAGCAACCCACCTCTGCTCTAAGCCCAAAATTTCAAGTCAGGTGGAATAAGGTATTCTGTTGCGAGCAGAGAAGTGCAGGACTCTTCTTGTGAAATATTTCTGGACTGTCTCAATTGTATTAATGTCCGATATGCAGTGCGGGTTCCAGACAGGTGAGCTGTATTCGAGGATTGGTCTGGCAAATGTTTTGTATGCTCTCGTTAGCAGTGTAATATTGCCAGAGAAGAAGCTACACAAGATTAGGTTAACAACTCTTAGTGCCTTTTTGGCAATGTTGTTTCAATGGGCTCTGGCACTTTGGTCATTAGATATGAGTACTCCAAGGTCCTTAACAGAGTGAGGGTCGTCTACAAGGTCGTGTCCTCCAAGTTTGTATTTTATGTTCGGATTCTTTTTGCCAGTGTGTAAGACAGAGTATTTGTTGATTGAGATTTGAAGTTGCCAGTTATCAGACCATTGTAATACATGGTCAAGGTCTTTTTGAAGGGTACAATTGTACAATTATCTCAGAGGTAACCAATGTAGCACATGTGAACACCTCTGTGCCTTCACATACCTCCTTTGGTGTCTAACAGCTTTCCTCTTCCACTGACTTTAAGACAGAATGTTTTAATTAAAAATAAATATGTCAAAAACTGACATGGTGCAGAGCAAAGCATATTTTTTTTCAGCATAAATGTACACTGGATGGTTAAAAAACCAGAAGTCTGTAGGCAACTTTTCAAACTAACAACATTTATTAAAAGGCTTAAGCTTCTGTGAACAACTGATCCTTTCAACAGATATATGGAGTGGCTGTAGGGGTGTAGGGTTAAAACTGAAATGAGACTGAGGGGGAAGAAAGAAGAAAGGAAGACAAGGAGGTTATGCAGATATGCAGAGAAATTACATGTAAGAAAGATTTCAAAGGCCTTACCAATTAACAACTGTAAAGATGGTTTTAGGAGATTCTCTTCAGATAAAATGCCATGAACCATAACAATAAGTTCACTGTTCTGCACCTCCCATGTTTTCAACATTCCAAATTTCCCCCAACCTTATAAACTATCTAGTCCCAAAATTATACAGAATTCAACAGTATAAAAATGCTTGGCTCACCATTGGGCTGATAAGATGAATGTTGCATAGAAGACAGTGCTTGTCCAGTTACCACCATCCAGACTAGCAACATCTTTCAGTACTTCATAGTAAGGGATGTAGCAGACCAGCCTTGCTTTCATAAAGGATGTCCATTTTCTCTGGAGAATCTTCTTGCCGCCCAGATCATTCTGGAACAAAAGAAGAGAGCCAGGTAAAACAAATCCTTTCCTCAGTTTAATGTTTTTGTTCAAATTATGGGGATGACCAGAGGTGTTCATAGCATCTATTTCATTTGCATAGTAGCCTGAACCAACCTGTTCTGACCTAGGCTTCCTGATCAAATAATACAGCACAAACGGAGTCCCCAAAACCTCTTTTTATTTTAACGGCTGTGAATTGTTTTCATTCTCAGCCGTAATAAGTCCCAAACAATGATAAGAAGTCCGACAACAGTCTTTCGGGGAATGGCAGATAAGCACACGAACCTTTGTCTTTCTTGACAAACTGCCAAAGACCAATTAGCAAGAACCTTGGCAAGGCCAAACAGAAATACGGAGTCCGAACTGAAATAACACGAGTTGAACAAAGTTGCTTCCTGCGACGAGCACTTCCGTGTGCTCCATTTATATAGCTTATGGGAGGGGCCAATTATCTCCAAGTCTTACTCCTGAGTAGTCCTTCTCTTCTGTAACTGTTCTTGTCTTCTGGCAGCTCTGCACATGCGCGCATTGAGAACAGGCTCCTCCTGTTCCTCTGCCTCGCTCATGTCAGCCTCTGGAGTCGAGACAGACCTCCCAGATGGCCCAGGCTGGATCCCTGCCTCTGGCACTGAGCCTTCTCCAGACTCCAGGCCTGGCCCATGTTCCTCCCCAGCCTCCTTGCTGTCTGACTCTGCTGCCAGCTCCACAGGCCGCTGGCGGATCACAACACAACCCTCCAAATGCCTTCATTAGTGCAAATGTATATTCACAACAGAGCAGACCATTTATTTTACCTTACACACTCGAGCTACTCGAGCTACTCTGGGCAGCTGAGTCTTCTCAAATATTGATGTGCTCTCCTCTCCAGCACGTTCAGTAAAGAAATAGTAGATTTTGTCATCATCTCCCAGAGAGCTCCTTGTGCTCTCCCTGACCAACACAGAAGCCACAAACTCTGCATCTGCAAGAGAAGAAGAAAGATTAGCACAGTCTTTCAGAGAAAAGTGTAAGGCTGCTGCTGCTTACACAGGGCAGATCAACAGTCATGAGCCTCGAGTCTTTCAAGAAAGTGAGGCAGGGTCTGTCTGTTCATACCTTGAATTTTCCAGAAGACAGCTCAAGTGGCTGGCTGTCATTTTCGGGGGAATGGAAGTAGGCTACGATTCAGACATACAAAAGCTAACCCATGTAAATGCAAGATTGTTTTTACTCTCTAGGAGGGTGAGAAATGAAAGACCTGAGCTATGGCTGTAGGACCTACC
Organism: Diadophis punctatus similis; assembly: GCA_023053685.1. Taxonomy (NCBI): domain Eukaryota; kingdom Metazoa; phylum Chordata; class Lepidosauria; order Squamata; family Dipsadidae; genus Diadophis; species Diadophis punctatus. The sequence continues at coordinate 38,975,252 of JALIGW010000005.1, read as the reverse complement.
ATTCAGCCAATGCAAGGGGGATTCTTCAGTCCTCAGAACCCGCTGGTGCCGGTTGCGTCGGATGTCTGGTAGGCTGCGGAATTCATAGCGTGTTGCTGTATATAAACTGCCATCTGGGAAACAAATGCAGCAAAAGCAATAAGGACATGCTGATCCCAATAGATTTGTTCATTACAGTATATGATCAACCTTTTTTCTTTATAAACTCTCCTCTGCTTCTTCCAGATCTGTTAGAACCACTGGGGTGTGCCAAGGATATGGAACTTTTAAAATGGTTAGACAAAGAAAGATTTTTCAAGAAATAACCCAAGCTTTTCTCACCCATGACATTTCTATAATAAACAAATAAGCAAGAAAATATATGGATACGTTGCCTCCCTCCAAGCAAGTTTGATTGGTTTACAAGTTATTAAGAACATTTAAAAACAGAGGAACGACAACCAATCCCCCTCCTCCCCAAGAATAAAGGTAGCATAAATGACAAAACTGGGAACACTCTTTAAAAAGGAGATTCAATCACCCTCACTAAAGGGGGGAAGTATTTATAGGATTCCTTGCCTGAGGTGGGCACTGCATGGACGGCTGGGCTTTGTTTTCTGATACCAGAAGAGACTGCAGCTGCATCAAACCACATCAGTGGAGGTTTCAAGAAGAGACTGGACAGGCCTTTGTCCGGAAAGGTATAGGACAGTGATGGCGAACCTATGGCACGCATGCCACAGGTGGCACACGGAGCCATATCTGAGGGCACGAGGTGTTGCCCTATGTCAGCTCCAGCGTGCATGCACTCGCTGGCCAGCTGATTTTCAGCCTTCTTGTCGGCCATTTTCGCTCTCCCCAGGCTTCAGGAAAGCCTCCTGAAGCCTGGGGACGGTGAAAAACGGCCCAACCAGAAGTTCACTTGTGTGCTCACCCCCAGCCTCCTTTTCACTGTCAGAGGTCTTCAGGAACTTCTTCAGCTTTGGACAGTTGTACCCAGGCCTCCCACACCTCGGCCCATTTCTTCTGCAGCCTGCAAGGCTTTCCTGAAGGCCTCTACAGCCAATAACAGAGCTCCAGATCGATCTGGAGCTCTGTTATCGGCTACAAAGGCCTTCAGGAAAGCCTTGCAGGCTGCAGAAGAAATGGGCCAAGGTGTGGAAGTCCTGGTTGCAACTATCTGAAGGTAAGTAGTAGGGCAGCTCCACAGCTTCAGTGAGGCCTGTGCGCATATGCGGGGGGGGGCACATTGCATTATGGGTGTGCGCACCCGGGTGCATGCTATCACGCGAGCAGGCACCCTTTTGGCACCCGAGCCAAAAAAGGTTCGCCATCAGTGGTATAGGATCTCCTGCTTGAGGAGGGATTGGAAGACTTCCAAGATTCCTTCCAACGTTATTATTCTGTTTATGCTTTGCATCACAAAACTAAGTGCAGGGGACAGAGATACATTAGACCCTCAAGCAATGATCACTGGTGATGCATTCCTTTGAAGCTCCATGCAAACACTCCACAGACATTTCAGAGAGGAATTTCTCACTCTGCCCATTCTGAATTCAAGTTGCAGCCTGGGAAAGGGTTGGTGAGAATGGAACTACATACCCACAATGAGGCCTGTATAGCCATGAGAAGGATCATAAGGGCATTTTTCTTTCCCTTCCTCAAAGTGAGAAGGTAACAGGAATTTGTTGGTGTCCTGCAGAAGATGAACAGAAGACACAAATCATTCTTAAGACACAGAACTCTGCCTTGGAGCTTCATTATCCCACTGTGGAAGCAAATACAGCACTTCATGTTCTGGGAGCAAGATAGAAGACAGGAAGGGATTCTTTTTAATTAATTGTATGCTCACTCTCCCAAAAAGCTACAAGGTGCCTTTTGGAACAAAGACTCCCATTCTTCCACATACTCACTGCCCTTTTACAATTCCCATACTTCCAGTTAATCAGAATCAATGTGGGTAGCTCACTATGTTTCTGGTAGGCTACAAAGATCAGCATTTCCCAGAACTGAGATTACTTCTCTCTCTGCAGAACATGTGCTGTTGGTGGCAGTGCATATAATTGTGGTTTAGCACAGAACTGCAGTACCTGAGGTCCCTGGCCTGCATGGGCTCCTCCCCCCAAAACATGGATACAACTTCACCCAAGTAAATGACCTTCAACGGTTTGGATTCTGGCGGTATATCAAGGTGAGAAATCAACAAATAATAAACATTGCTTCAAATGTTTATTTGTTGGATTTTTATCCTACCAATTCAATGTGGCAAACATACATAATACTCCTTCTTCCTACTATTTCCCCCCAATAACAACCTTGTTAGGCTGATAGAGCCAGTTAATGTGACACAACAGAGAAATCATGTTATATACGATCAGAATATAATTAATAGAATAGAAAATAGAATAGAACAGAACAGAACAGAACAGAATAGAATAGAATAACAGAGTTGGAAGTGACCTTGGAGGTCTTCTAGTCCAACCCCCTGCTTGGGCAGGAAACTTTACACCACTTCAGACAAATGGTTATCCAATCTCTTCTTAAAAGTTTCCAGAGTTGGAAAATTCACAACTTCTGGAGGCAAGTTGTTCCACTGATTAATTGTTCTGTCAGGAAATTTCTCCTTAGCTCTAGGTTGCTTCTCTCCTTGATTAGTTTCCACCCTTGCTTCTTGTTCTACCCTCAGGTGCTTTGGAGAAGAGCTTGACTCCCTCTTCTTTGTGGCAATCCCTGAGATATCGGAACACTGCTATCACATCTCCCCTAGTCCTTCTTTTCATTAAACTAGACATACCCAATTCCAGTAACCATTCTTTATATGTTTTATCCTCCAGTCCTCCTATTGATTACATTTAATTTTGATTAAATGTTAATGAAACAAAAGCTTACTTTAGATCTGGTTCTACCTTTTGGAGTATGCCCTCCTTCCACCCCAGGCTCACACAAGAATGCCACACAAAGGTTCTTGGCTGTGAAATGGTTACATGATTTTGGTTTACCATAATAGGTGAATTTTTACTGGTCAATAAATACATTTTTCCTGCTTCCATTAACATTTTTCACAAGAGGCAGATACTTTCATCCCCAGTTTTTCCACACATTTATTTATTAAATGTATATCCTGCCACAGTCACAAAAAAGACACTCAGTAGTTAACAATAACAAAAGTATAATATCAGAAACAAATACATTGCAATGACTTCAATTTTCCAGGATAATGTAGCAGATCAGACTCCAAAAGCCCTCTGAAAAAACTTGTTTTTAGCTTTTTCCAGAAGGCAGGTAACTTTGGAAAGTGAATCTCCAATGGGAAGATACTTTAGGGGGGCAACCCCCAATGATCCCAAGGTTTGGTCTGATGCTAGTGGGGAGACACAGTCCTACAAGTAGCCAAGCTGTGAAGAGCTTTATTGGTTAAAAACTGCATTTTAAATTGCAACCAGAAAAAAAAAACAGAGAGCCAGTCCAGAATTTGCAAAACAAGTTTAATATGCACTTAGTGGCAAGTACCAATGAGCATTTTGCATCAAGCATGGATTCAGGATTTTTTTTTTAAGGGCGGCCCCATGTAGAGTATCTTGCAGTAGTCTAATCAGATGGTAAGCCTCCTGTCCTAAGTAAGACTCCACCCACTTATCCAGCAGGAGCCATGAACCCAGGAGGATCCTCAAGTTATGGACCTGCTCCTTTATTCCTCTCTCCTGCCCAAACCCAATATCAAAATTGTTTTTAAAAGTAATGGCAGTTGAATCAATTACAAAAATATAATTGGCAATCGAATGATCTCCTATTTCCTACTCCAGGGGTTTAGAATCATTGTGCTGATTTTGAGCAAAAGTATTAATGTCCTCTCTATGAACCAGATGGTTGGCCTCAATTAGCATTAAGCATTAACTAATCAGCATTAGCTTCTTGGTCTGAGGACGAGCCACACTCAGTATATGTAGATTGAAATTGACCTAGCTCTGATGCAGAGCACCAAATGCCTATACTAGTCTCAATATATCCAAATCTTATGTTGTGGCAGATTCAGAAGTGGCATTCAGACCTGGGCGCTATGACATCCTATTTAGCCATGTTTTCAAGCTGTGCGCATGCATGCAAGCCGCGCGCGCAAAGCGCATGCGTGGAAGGCCGCGCACATGTGCGTGTGTTTATGTGCTGGGCGAACCGGTAGGGAAATAATGAGAATCCCACCTCTGGGCAGATTTACTATTTTATCGTGACCTACTGACTTAACATACTTTATACCAAACTACTGAATGACATTCTTTTATCATGACTGATAACAGCATGGAATAATCAACCACTATTTTAAAATAAAACACTGTAAAGCAGAAAACACAGTCCAAAGACCCAGGTCACATATGCCGTTCCCATCTCCTCTTCAAATTTTGTGTGTGTGAGAGAGAGAGAGGGGGGGGAGGGAGGGAATAATGAAATATGGGGGGGATTCATACTACTTAATTTATGAGGCCATCTCTTAATACTGTCCTGTCATTTTGAGGGATTGTGCCTTTCAACTGCAACTTGTAAATATAAGGAAAGCTCTCAGGTCCAAATAAGACTGTCCCTTTAGTTCTAAAGTAACAATTTAGAGTATAACAGTTACTAATAGAAACATTTCCAGAAATTTCTGGAAAATAAAAACAAAAAATAAATGAAAACACAAAAATTAAAAGATCTGGAAAAGCAAATAACCATTTTCTTTTATTTGTGCTTCTCTCATTCTTGATCCAACAGGCATACAGGAGAAAATATTTACCGGTACTCTGAAACATAAGCACTAATGGAAAACAATCTTAGCTTTAAGATTTAGCTTCCTTTCCCTTCTCTCCCCACTCCACTTCAACCCCATTGCACTCCACCCTACCTTACCCTACCACAGATAAGCCAACTAAGCAATTGAAGGTGCTTGTCAATCATACCGGGCATTAGGATACTTTACAAAACAATGGCTGGTCTGCAATTTTTTCCCCCCAGTGCCACATGAGACAGCGAGATTTGAATGTACTGAGCTTGATTTCTTGAAAGAGGTGTAGAAGAATGATGTGAATTATTCCAAGATTGGCTATGAAGACAGTGCAATGGTCTAAAACAGAGGTCTCCAATCTTGGCAACTTTAAGCCTGGCGGACTTCAACTCCTAGAGTTCTTTGCTGGCTGGGGAATTCTGGGAGTTGAAGTCCTCCAGGCTTAAAGTTGCCAAGGTTGGAGACTCCTGGTCTAAAAGAATAAAAATGCTAGTGGTATGGAAGTTCCCTTCATTTATAGGGAGCTTTTTAAAAGATAAATGTATGGAACTGACACAATGCATGGAATTAACATGGCATAACAAGAAAGAAGCATCATTGTTAGTATAACAAGAGACAAGAAAGTAAAAATAAATGCAAATAAAAATAGAAGTTGCAGTTGTTCTGATCCCCCAAGGATAACATGTAATCCAACCAAATGATTTATAAAAGCATCATATTTCACATGAACGGAGGAATAAAAGGAACAAAAAAATACAATAGATCTCTGTTCAGCAAATTTGGAAGTATGTGCTTCAAACCATAAATGTAATATTCAAACAACAGGAAGAACTTTCATCCTAAATGTAATTACTTAGAGACTGAAGCAGTTATTCTCTCATTTTTGTTTCTCAAACTCTAACTAACAAGAGCTTTTATTTTTCAAAAATAATCTTCTGACATCTTTTGACAATTGTGTCAACTACTGTATATCTTGTAGGTTATGGGGTCTAAATTTATGTTACTTTTATACTAAGATAATATAATTTATTTTCTTTCTTCTGTTCTCTTTACATTTTAGTTTATTCTAATCACTATTATGTATCACATTTTTGGCTTACTATATTTCACTAATAAAAATGAAATACAAACATGTACACCATCCTATCTTGCAGCACTCAAATCTGCCACTTATTGGAGAGGTTTCATAAGGGTTATTGTGGAGGGATGATGTTACAAAGACTAGATAAACCCTCATCCTTGTTGTATTATACTTTAAAGCAGATTTTATAGATCAATATGAAAACAAAAGATGGAAAAGGATAAAACCCATCTCAGTTTTAAGGGATTATGACTCTTCTTTCTTTTCTTTTTGTGAGAACTACCAAGATCAATTTGACAGTATCTATTAAATCCGCTTCTGAAACTGGTAGTTAAAAATAGAGGCAAAGGGAGGTGTAACAAAGCCTTATCAATTCTTATCAGTAACCTTTCTTGTTCTTTGAAATGCAGTATCCAAGGAGATTTGTCTAAGCCTGACCCTATCTCTTTGGGGTCTCATAAAACTTTGGATTTAGAAATGCATTCAATTTATTTTCTACATTTGAGAAGTCAAGAGCCATTCCTTTTTAATTTCATAATAAATCAATCTGTTGTATTGTTTTTAATGAAACTGTAATTATTCAGTACATTCTTGGAGTCCTTTGAATGCAATAGTATAGATATTTTGAATCCATATATTGAATACAGAGATCGGTATTAATAACATAGGCATTAAAACTAAATAAGCATTATATCTGGCATTAAATAATCCTTTAAAAAGCAAAGGTTGATTTTTTTCCCCTTCACATGATGAAATTATCACATCAACCAATAGTAGAAATTGGTTGTTTCTATTGTTCCAACAATAGAAACAAGAAATCCTATCACTAGTGACATAGTCAGTTATTACATGACCTACTTCAATTGGTACAGTAGTTAGAGAGAAAATATAGAGTATTTTCCCAACTATAGCCAATTGTAATTTGAATGTAGAGAAAGTACCATTTATTTGCAACAGATGCACCAGCTTGAAGAACAATGGATCCAACATAACAAGAAGCAGCTGAACAGGCCTTCATCCCCACTTTGCTCTCCATTGCATAAAAGAGCTATTGAACCATTATTTTTACCAACAAAATCTCCTTTATTTGAGTACTAGCAAGTATATATCTAACATTACAGATGTTGATCCCTGTCGTTCCTCAAAAAATCCAAGAATATATATATGATACAGTTAATAACATTTTGAGATAAGTTAGGCTGGAATATTATGATATGTCCAAGGTAAGCTTCAGGGAGATCTGAACCAAAGTCTCCCAGATCCTGCCTCAATATTTTTTTTCTGGTCTCCAAATAACAGGAGGCATTCCAATATTAAAGAAATTAATGTAAACATGAATTTACAGAGACTTTCTAAAGGCATATTTATCTTTATTTTCCTGTATTCTTTAGGGAAAATAACTAGTCTTCACCATCTTGATGACTTTCATGGACAACTGAATGAGAATTATTGCAATTGTAATTTAACACACTTAAAGAAAGCTTGAGTTTGGCAAAAGTTGGTTTCATATGAACAAAATTAAAATAATGCTCCTCAAAATATTAGTCTCAAGTCAACTGGTTCCTGAAAATCAACACAAAAGAGTGCAGGGAAAAACTGGCATGTTCTACCTTCATCATGGCAAGCCAAAGAAATAGATTCTCATCCTCCAGATCTTTTTATTCCTTGGCAGGAATTAGCAATAGGACTGCAGACTGAATTATTATCCCAGAGTCAGGGGTGAAATGCTACCGGTTCGGCCTGGTTCGGGCGTACCGGTAGCAGCAGTCGGCGGTGGTTCGGAGAACCGGTAGCAGTGGCCGTGCGAGGCTCTGCCACTGGCCCAGACGTTGCCATTTTTTAAACCCTCTGCGCATGCACAAAGCCTTCTGCATGCGCAGAGGGTGAAAAAGCACGTACGGCGCGTGCTTCCGAACCGGTAGGGAAGGTAAGTAGATTTCACTGCTGCCCCCGATACCTGTCTGTAAATAGAATATACCTACATCTAATTCTGTATCAAAAAGCTGTTGATGGGAATAATGACTGGGAATGTCAGAAACCAGTTAATAATAATTTCTTCAAATTTGTCGGAGTTAATTATTTAATTATGATCTTAATATCACTCTCAACTCACCACCAATAAGTAAAATGAAAGCCCAGAGCAGTGGTGAAAACCACCTTCACCCCCACTTTTACTTACGATGTAAGCACAGAGTGGGTGGAAGGCATATGTACCACAGGCATACAGATGGGTTGAATTTAGCCTCTGCAAAAGCTTGACGTGATTGTAACACTCTGTCTGCAAAAAGGGAGCAAGAGCATAATTGTCATAAGAGTTTTCATACATTTTCTCATTCATTAAAGGTTCAAACAAGCTAGTAGCTCACCCAGAAAGAGGCAAAAGCAATGCACCCACCTTGTTGTTTTTGCCTTTTTTCAAGCATTCTGCTTGCATCTCGGGAGATGCTTCCCAATTTAACTGCAAAGTAACAGAAAATGAGTTCATTATTCTTTCAGCCAACCCAGCACAGGAAACAGGGATTAATTAATTATGACATTAAAAAGCAAATTCCATGAAATGGAGACTGGGGGGAGGGGGCTGCTGTGGGGGGGATCGTGAAGAGTCAGACAAAATTTAGTGACTGAGAAGCAAAGCTGAAAGGATAGAAAATGACTTGCAAAATTTTATTCATGAAGATCAATTTGGCTTTCTACCTAAAAGACAATTACGGGGCAATATCAGAGGTGTTTTTGGCAGATTAGAATACTTGGAGCAGCATAATGAAAAACAAGCTGTGTTGATTTTCCTTGATGTGGAAAAAGCATTTGACAATTTGAACTGGATGTTTTTGTTTAAAATCCTAGAAGAGAAGAGCTTTGGAGAAAATGTTATTAAATTGGTGAAATTTATATATATGTTACAAAGGGCACAAATAGTTAATGGGGAGCAGACAAAACCCTGTGAGATACCAAAGTGACAAGGCAAGGACACATGTTTTCTCCATTGGGATCATTCTAGTTCTTGAAGTTCTTGAGACTTAACACATGATGAGAGAACAATTGAAGTGAAGGTTTAAAAGAAGTATACAAAGTAAGAGCACTTCAAGATGATTTGGTTTTAATTTTGAAAAATCCTACAGAAGGAATACAGATATTAATGGAAAAATTAAAGGAATTTGATATATTAGCTGGATTTAAAATTAACAATAAAAAATGAAGATGTTAACAAAAATATAAAGATGGAAGATCAAAAACAATTGATGGCAAAACTTCTTTTTAGATTGAGAAAAATGTAACGTATCTGCTATTACTATCTCTAATATGAATTGTATGTTATTTCAAAAAGTATGTTAAAGTATGGAATTAATTTGTTAAGATCGGAAAAGCTGCAGCTATCACTGTTTGCGAGAATTTCTGTGGTAAAAATGAATGTACCAACCAGAATGATGTTATTTCAAACAACACCTGTTTTGACTAATGATGCACCTTTTAAACATTTGCAAAAAAATACATCTAGAATATGATGGGAAAGAAACCAATGTTTAAATATAAAATATTTTATATTTAAATAAAATACTTTATTTAAAGGAAAAAGGATTAGGGCTTCATGGTTTTAAATTGTAGTTTTTAGCCCGCTATCTGGTTTGGATGAAGAGTGGGTGCTGTTTAGAAATAAGAAAATATTAGAATTCGAAGAACACAACCTGAGACTTCAGGGGAATGGTTTTCTATGGTATGATAGTTAAAATTAATGTAGGTTTCAAGATTAAGAATATGGAATAGATATAATCCCTGGCTGTGCTGAAAATACCTTTACAGAATTGGCATAAGAAACATTTTGTAGAAAAAAACAGGCAAAGATGAATGGTTAACTTATCAGGATTTGTTAGTACTGAAAAATGCAGAACTTAAGATGAACTAAAGGAAAACTGATCTACAGGGATTTAGTTTCCAATGATTTCCATGCTCACAATTCGGAGACAGATTTAATATGGATAACAGGCTAATTGGTATTGAACTACAAAATAATCTGAAATTGAATTATGTTACAAATGATGAATATGTTATTGCTAAAATGTATAAACCTTTGCTAAGATTTGAAATAGAAGACGACCAAGTTAAAGAGTGCATGGTAAAATGGGCTAAGAACTTTGGTTATAACATACAGATAGGCCAATGGGAGGAAATGTGGAATAAAAAGGACTGACATTCAAATTGTGTTGCAACTTAAAAGAGAAGTTTTATAAAATGATCTGTCATTAGTATATGATCAAAGACGTCTAAAGGTACTTTTAATCGATGCTGGAAATGTGAAAAATATGAAAGGACATTTTCTCATGCATGACTAACTTAATAGAATAGAATAGAATTCTTTATTGGCCAAGTGTGATTGGACACACAAGGAATTTGTCTTTGGTGCATATGCATAATTGGTGATTTATGGACTTGCTGATTAAAAAGAGTTGAAAATGGGAAGAAGAGAACTTTAAAGAGGGAGGAGATATAACGAAGTTATTTGCAAGTGCTGTAAAGAAGATCGGAAGCCACCTCTTTAAATCTTTTCTTTTTCCTACCTGTACTGCCTTTTCTACTTATTTATCTTTCATTCTGTTTTAATTTCTATATAAAATCATGTTTATCTTTTACTTACATGAAAATCTTTAATAATTATTATTTTAAAAAACCTCTCTCTCTCTCTCTCCCTCCCCCCTCTGCATTTACCAAGGGAAAAGGCAGCAGGCATGGCAACTGGATAAGATAAAGACTTACTTTCTGATAGAAGCCATCAGCGATATCAGAGATGTTGCTGGAACTTAAGGAGAAGATTGCCCCCCTGGCTCCCACATACAGAATTCCCTTCTCATCTTCCAGCAAGAGGGTGGTGTAATTCTGGGCACTGCTGCTAAAACGCCTTGCATATTTCAAAGCTAGGGAGAAAAAGAAAGAACTTCTATAAACAAGAACACAGAGACATTTGAGATCGTAAAGCAGATGTCTTCAAACTTGGCAACTTTAAGACTTGTGGACTTCAACTCCCAGAATCTGGGATTTGAAATCCACAAGTCTTAAAGTTGCCAAGTTTGGGGACCCCTGCCTTAAAGTGTTATTAATACCCTGGATATTATATTGCTGGACTGAAGTAAACCAATGAGACATGAATTACTATGGAGCAAGCAAATTAATTCTTACATTGCTGTTCAAAATATGCATAACATCTTTCAAACAGATTTTTTAGATATGATGTTAACAAATCTAGATTAGTTGCCAGTTAACTTCCAGGCCTGATTCAAGGTGCTAGTTATGAATATGACCTAACCTAAAGGTCAATCTAGCATAGAGCTGGTAATTTGAGTGACCACTTATCTCCCATAGGGTCTACCTGTCAGTTTCAAGTTGTTGCACCACGGGTTTATTCAATAAAAAAATATCAGGTTCCAGAAAGCAGAATTTCTCTGTGTTCTGGACAGCCATAATGACCTGATATTTTTCCTGATGCAATTCTGAACAATTATCTTAAGCACTGAATAAAGCTATAGGACATCACAAGCAATTACTGGGTTTTTTAAGTACAGGTACTATTGTAGCCATTCCTCCAAATAAGCTTTTCCAAGAACCTCAGATCATTCAGCAAGTATCCAACATCTTAACACAATCAAAAAAGGTTCTGATGACTCATCTCACATAGATGCTCAGCAAACTCAAGAATTATGGCTCACAAACATTTTGATTTATGTGTTTTTAAAACAATTTTACTGATTTTGTACTTTTTTTCTCTCAACAATGGTTCCTCTCCACTTTATGTCTATGTCACTGAAAGGAAAAAGCTTATAAACATTCAAGTGAATAAATGCTTTACAACAAAGCTTCAAAGAGATATTGACCGGTTAATCTATCAAGTTTTTGCAGCAAAAAAAAGCTTGTGGTACCACAGCAATTAATACATTTATTACTCCTTAAGGTTTTGCAGATCAATACACTGAGTCCTAAGAAAGCAGCATTAAAGACACAGACAGGCAAACAAGACACAAATTTATTTAAACAAGACCTGCTGGGGTGGGGTAGAATGAAAGGAAGGGGAATAGTGGAAAGAGAGGTGAGAGACAAAGTAGACAATGGCTGTTAACAATGTGATACTGTAGTTAGGTGTGACACAAACATCCTTGCATTAATTAGCTGGTTAACTGTGTGATTAAAGGCTGCTGTTTAATCTGTAAGAAATGGTGCTAAATTTTCTAATAAATTGTAAATCAACCGTTTTGTAATCTAAATTGATCTTTTTCATTCCTCTGCTCCATTAGTGATAGCATGTTCAAGGGAATTTTCTTTTTGGTCTTTGAATGTTGCCATTTCTGCATATATCATAGCACTTAGACTTATATACCGCTTCATAGTGCTTTACAGCCCTCTCTAAGCGGTTTACAGAGTTCAGCATATTGCCCCCAACAATCTTGGGTTTGATGATAAAACCACCGGAAGAGATGAAGGAGGTCTGAAACAGAATTTGAGTCCCATGTCTCGGGTGTGATCTGTTGTGGATTAATAGTTGTCCCAGGCTGGGTGAATTTCTGTAAACAAGTACAAGTTTACCACCTAAAGTCTTTTAAAGGAAAACATCATCATCCAGGATGGGCTGTTGATCACAGCTATTTGAGTTATTTCAGTCTCCCCATAAATATGTTGTTTCCAGCTAGATCATCTCAATCATTAAAAGTGCAATCTTATAGGACAGTGATGGCGAACCTTTTTTTCCTCGGTTGCCAAAATAGTGCGTCTGCGCGCTATTGCACGCGCGTGCGTGCCCACACCCATAATTCAAAGCTCCTCACTTGCCCCACCCTCCTGCACATGCGTGTGTGACCCCCCACTCCCCCATTTCCCGACTTCCAGTGGGCCCGGTGGGCCCATTTTTCACCCTCCCCAGGCTCCAGAGGCTTTCTTGGAGCTTTGGGAGGGCAAAAACGCTCCCCCCGCCATCCTGGAGGCCCTCCGGAGGCCAAAATCGCCCTCCCAGAGCCACCACGCGAGCCAAAAATCAGCTGGCGGGCACACACATGCGCACTGGAGCTGAGCTAGGGCAACGGCTCACGTGCCGGCAGATATGGCTCCGCGTGCCACCTGTGGCACCCGTGCCATAGGTTCGCCATCACTGTTATAGGAGATAGGTGTTAGGAACTATTACTATTACTATTAGTCTTCTCATCATTTCTAACACCCATCTCCTCCCACTTATGACTTATGACTGTAACTTGTTGCTTGTATCCTTACAATTTATATTAATATTGATTGTTTCCTGATTGCTTATTTGTACCCTATGACAATCACTAAGTGTTGTACCTCATGATTCTTGACAAATGTATCTTTTCTTTTATGTCCAGTGAGAGCATATGCACAAAAGACAAATTCCTTGTGTGTCCAATCGCACTTGGCCAATAAAGAATTCTCTTCTCTTCTCTTCTCTTCTCTTCTCTTCTCTTCTCTTCTCTTCTCTTCTCTTCTCTTCTCTTCTCTTCTCTTCTCTTCTCTTCTCTTCCCTTCCGTTCCCTTCCCTTCCCTTCCATTCCATTATACACGTCTATTACACAGTACTGTGCCTGCTGCTAAAAAATTGCATATGCGGTTGCAGCATAAAGAAACCATGCAGGTTTTCATCTGCTTCGCTGTTTTCTAAAGAAGCACTTTACAATGATTTTAAAAAATCTGAATATGTGATTATACATAACAAAGGAATGGAGGTCACTTATTATTTTGCAGCATAACTTACTTCATAGGATTGCTGCGAGGATAATAATAGAGGAAGCTAATATGAATGCTGCCTTGAACTCCAAGTAGAAAGACAGGATATATGAAATAATACATGTAAATTCTAAGCGCTAAATGAAGAGAAACTGTGATTTTAAAAAATCAGATCCATAGACTTTAAAATGATTTGTTTTTACACAAAAACCAAAGCCCGTAAGTTTGATATTGATATGTTGCAGAAGTGTTGCAGTTTGGCTACCTTTAATAGTTACTCTATATATCCTTAATCGGGAATCAATTATGTTAAAACTTATAGAACTCAATTTTAAGCAGGTTCACCCATTATTAACCATGATTTGTTGACTAATCCATGATGGCTAGCTTGAAAATAATACACGTAGTCCTCAACTTACACCAATTCATTTAGTTACTGCTGGAAGTTACAACGGCACTGAAAAAAAGTGAGTTATGAGCATTTTTCACACTTACGACCATTGCAGTATCCCCATGGTCATGTGGTCAAAATTCAGATGCTTGGCAACTGACTCATATTTATGACGGTTGCAGGGTCCTGGGGTCATGTGATCATCTTTTGCGGCCTTCTGACAAGCAAAGTCCCTGGGCAAGCCAGATTCACTTAACAACCATGTTACTAACTTAACAACTGCAGTGATTCACTTAACAACTGTGGCACAAAAGGTCGTAAAATGGGGCAATATTCACTTAACTGTTTCACTTAGCAACAGAAATTTTGCGCTCAATTGTGGTCGTAAGTCAAGGACTACCTGTACAAAACTTCAAACCATCTATTATTGGCTTAGCATGAGACCAATTTTAAAAGTGACATGACTTGGATTATAACATCAATTTAAATAAACACCTCATTTATTTATTCATTTAAAAAAAAGAGTGGTTCTTGCAGTAGGATTCATAAAAATCGATAAAAAATAAAACTTCACCTGCTGACAGCCTTACAATCCAATAGGAAAAAGGCATATGGTACCAAAAAACCAGCAAGTAAAACCAGTAATTGCTGTAAGGTTACAGTATTTAGACTGTTGCAATTTGTCTTCAAAACTACCACTAGATGACCACTAGATAGAAGCAAAGAGTTTTCTTTTGCTGCTGTACAGTAATAATCTGGATGTTTGTAGCCTAAATATGGTACTTCTAATAATACTGTTTTCTTTTATTAGATGGAACAGAAATTGTTAAAAATGAGAAGGAGCTGATAACTAATGACAGGCAAAACCCATGGTTGTTTACCATTTTCTGGAGGGGGAATATGACAAAGCTGGTCTCTTACCAAAGCTTTATTTAACATTAAGTTATCAAAGTTTGCATTGATATTGATGTTCCCAGTGCAACGATCCCAATTTTACTCATGGCTAAAAATTAACTGATTGGTCGTTTTTAATCTTTCCCACCAAATAGTGTTGAGGAGAAATTATGTGAAAAGGCTGATCTCTCCGCCTGCCAGTCAATTACCATAATGAATATTTAAACTGAACTGAACAGGATGAGATTTATTGTAGAGGGGAGAAGTCAATAAAAATAGATTAAATATAGAAAAAAGCCAAAATCTTGAAAAATTCCTCTACTAGGCAATATGCCAGAAAATTGTTGATTGCTCATTTCAAACTCCTCCCAGTTACTGACCTAGAATTAGTTGTTATTAAGAACTTGGAAAGGAGTCCAGAAGTCATGCTTGATTTGGTCTTTTTTGGTTATCTAATTTTAATAGTTAAAATTTTAACCCTCAATATTTTTAGTTGATTCTTAAGTTTCCCCAATTGATCTCAATCAGTTCTGTGGATTTTGTTCTGCCACCAGTTGTATCATGTAACCATAGCAACCTTTGCCCAAAACAGAGATTTTTTCCTAGTAGAATGATGTCAATCTTTAGTAGATTTTGATTCTTTTAACATTTCTTTTTTTCCTACCTACACTGCTTTATTTTTTTCTAATATGCTCTGTGAATTCACCTAATAATGGCATGCAAATATGGTTTATGGCTTAGCACACACATGTGAAATCACTCAACTATGGTTTACTAATTAGTGTAAATTGTGAAGCCAGCTATTATGAAGCCGCTTCACTTGATCCATTGAGGTGTTTCTGACTTGTGAAGATAAAGTATGAATTCTAAATCAATGCTAACCATGCTGCAGTATCTGTTCATCTTGAGATACCTCTCTCTCCTTTCTTCAGAGTCAAAAATAAATAAATCCATAAGATAGAAATCTAAGACCCAGTACTAATGTAGGGACAATACTTAGATTAGGTACCAATAAAGAACGTGACTTAGATTATCAGGTTCTGAGTGCCAGGCAGCCTGGTATTCTTCTGCAGGTACTCTTAAAATAGGTGGAAGTTTCAGAGGAACAAATAAAAATGAGGGAGAAACAGGAGTTTAGTTAATATGTAAAGTTAAACTCTAGGACAAAAAACACTCAGATCAATATTCAAGACAATAAGTAGAAAAGAGAAACAAGGACTAAGCAACTTTCTAGAATATGTTCTAAAAATAATTTTAGAACTAAGCTCCCTCAAGTTGAAGTCATTTTGAAACTTCATCTTAAAAGGTGTTAGGAGTAGCCCTTGAAGTCAACCACCTTGATGTCTACCAAAGTCACAATATGAACAGAACACCAGAAGTATACTAGGATGGCTCCTGAATTTGTGTGCGTACACACATATGCTCATGACCTTCTACATTTCACCTTTCCCAATTGAACTCTTCCTGGTGGCTTAGAAATCCATAATCTCCAGCCATAGGTAGATAGCATACCCACTGAATTTTAGCTTAGACCTTCAAAGGGTTATGTTTTATGGCAGCCTTTCAAAACTTGGAACTTTTCAGGTGGAGCTACAATTCCCATGCCATATTCAGTCAGCATGTTACCATGCTGGCTGCAGTGATGGGATTATCATTCTATTCATCTTCAGGATGTTAGGTTAAGAATGTTGTTCTCTACAATATGAATTAAAACTAATCAAGAGATGGTTCTTCCTTCTTATCAAGATTGTGTTTTTCAATTGGAATTGAGTTTCAGAAACTTTCAGGGGGTGGGTGGGTGGGTGAATGAAAGGTAAAAGACAATCAGTGTATGACTGTCTTAGAAAATAAATCTCCATTTCCCATGCAATTAGAGACGCGCTCATTACAACCTGGCAAGAAATAAAAAGAAAACACTATATTAAAATTCCAAATTGGCTTTCTATAACAGAGGCAATTATATATCCAAACACAACTGATAAGAGTAAAAAGGTAAAATATAAATACATATTGGATGGAACCGGTAAATTAAAAGACAGAGATGAACTACAAAGACTAAATATAAACATAGACTGGTGGCCTTACTCGCAGATAAAATCTAGATATAAGACAGATATAGAAGAATACGGAATTGAATTGGAATCCAAACCATTAGATAAAATATTGATTGGCCCAGAAAACAAAATTATCACAAAATTATATAACTATCTACTACAGCAGGAAAGATTTGAAGATATTGTAAAAGGTCCTATGATAGCATGGGCTCAGAACATAGGACACAACATCCATTTGGCAGATTGGGAACAGATATGGAATAGAAATCTTAAAATATCTAGGTCAGTAGCATACAAAGAAAAATTTTATAAAATGAGTTATAGATGGCATTTAGCCCCAATTAGACTTGCAAAAATTTATCCAAATTTGAATCCTATATGCTGGAAATGCAAAAAAACACAGGGTACCTTCTTTCACACGTGGTGGTTGTGCTCAGAAACAAAAAAAATTTGGAACATAATTCATAAATGGTTATCAGAAATATTCAATGAGATATTAGAATTCACTCCAGAATTATTTCTCCTCGGCATATTTAAAAAAGATTACCACAAAGATATCAAGTACTTAGTCCTCCATATCACAACTGCAGCTAGGATAACCTTCGCACAATTTTGGAAGAATACAGAAATACCTCCGGAAAATATAATAGTTAAAAAAATCTATGAGTGTGCAGAAATGGAAAGATTAACAATGTACTTAAGGGGCCAAAGTGATTCGGATTACTACAATATCTGGGAAAGATGGTACAAATGGATTAAATTAAGAAGGGAAGAAAAGAAACAGTGAAATTATAGACTGTAAAATGTAAATATGTAAATTAAATTATATGTGTAATTAAGATAAGCGATATAGATTCTAACTGTAATAAGGAATATGGGAAAATGAAAATACTGTGTATGATTGTAGAAATGCTTTAGGAAATATGGAAATAGTCATTTTAAAGAAAAATGTTGAAAATCAATAAAATTTAATTGAAAAAAAGAAAATAAGTCTCCATTTCCTAAGACAGCATCAGAAGAAACATTAAACAATATAAAATATACTAAGGTAAAACCCAAAGGATTTTATCTCTAACTTGTAAAGCAAAATAGATTTAACTTCTTCTAGTGATATTATATTGCTTTTAACAAAAGCACCTCTTTTTGACAGAAAACAGTAAAGTATCTGCATACCATCTGCTTTTATAGAAGAACTAAAAACATATGTGAGAACTACAGGCACAAATTTTGCTTGTCTTATAACTGAACTATTTTGTTCAATTCTAGATGTGTAAAGCTATATTCAGTAATACCTTTCAACAATCATCTTGGCCTGCTCTTCTAAGAGAGGAAAGAAAAACCCCTTGAGAGAAATGAGAAAGAAACAATCATCTTGATTGGGACACAAAGACCTTTGGGAAACAGCTACCTGCATAATGTGCTATTTATATCACCTAATGTAACCTCCTTCTCAGGCTCTTGTCAGAAAGCAGCTCATACCAGCACTGGCAGTCTAGGAAATAGTTTGAAATCAGGAAGGTTAAAAAAACAATTCTCCAGACTAGCTTCCATCTGTGAGCTTTCCAAGTATTTCCAAAAATTAATTTCATAATCACCTTTCATAAATGTAAACAGTATTTATTGGAAAGGGAGAGCTTTTCCATCTCCCACCAATACATAACTTCTGACACTTATACTGTAATGAGGAACATAATAAATTATTTGGGCAAGCAAGATAACCTTGCACAAAATATTGAAAGTTAGTTATTGGATGGCATGTATTAGTTCACCAGTATTAATGATACAGTGTTGATAGAAATTTTCTAATATCTAGAATATGGAATTCAGACCACTTTGAAATAGTTTCCCAGATTTATAAAAACTAGGTACATCTAATTCAGAAATGAGGAATTTGTGGCTTCCAGATTCTATTATCGTACAACTCTCAGCAGCTGCAGCCAAAGTATCCAGTGCTAGCAGTAGTAGTGGCTAGAGTTCAGAAATGTCTGCAAGGTCATAGTTTCCCATCACTAATCTGCAGGACAGGACAGGACAGGACAGGACAGGACAACAGAGTTGGAAGGACCTTGGAGGTCTTCTAGTCCAACTCCCTGCCCAGGCAGGAAACCCTATACCAGTGATGGCGAACCTTTTTTCCCTCGGGTGCCGAAATAGTGCGTACACGCGCTATCGCACACACGTACGTGCCCACACCCATAATTCAAAGCCCCCCACTTGCCTCACCCCCCTGCGCATGTGTGCATGACCCTCCCCCACTCCCCCGTTTCCCAACTTCCAGTGGGCCCAGTAGGCCCGTTTTTTGGCTCCCCAGAGGCTTTCTTAGAGCTTGGGGAGGGCGAAAATGCTCCCCCTGCCACCCCGGAGGACCTCCGGAGGCCAAAATCGCCCTCCCAGAGCCTCCGCACGAGCCAAAAATCAGCTGGCGTGCATGCACATGCGCGCTGGAGCTGAGCTAGGGCAACAGCTCGCGTGCCGGCAGATATGGCTCCGCGTGCCATAGGTTCGCCATCACTGCCCTATACCATCTAGATGCAGCCTTTATAGAAAATCATGTTCTAAGACTCTGCACTCTTTCCAATCTGATGGCTTTCAGATATATTCAATCACATGTTAACAATTCCAAGTTGACATGGCCTTTGATCATTTTGCATAGAAATTCTGAAAACTGGTCTAACATATGAGAAGGGTACTAATTTAAGAAAGTGTCCCAAATGACATATTGCTTATGGTAACACCAATTCTGCTTATGTGCATGTTCTAGTATGGCAAATGCAAATGACACATACATGGAAAAGGCACCAGTCTTAATGCACCAAATTGCTATATAATACATCTCTGTACCTTGATGATGTCACCTGCCTTCCTAGAGAAAATACGTTTTCTGAACAAAGCTCAAACACTGGAGAGAGAGACACCTTGTTGTGCTGCAGCCCTAACAAAGAGGGATCAGATCAGTAACAGATGGCAGATACCTGCCTTTGAAATGTCATTGCTGAACAACAATGCAGAGCTTCAGGATGAGTCTCAGCAGAGAGAATTGAAGCACTAACATTCCTTTCACCCAAGAGAATGTTAGTTCTAATTGTGAAAGAGAACATGATTCAAGGCCAGCAATTAACCCCATTGGTCTCTTGAGATGCCATGAAGAAAGGTGACATTCACATTGGATGGCTTTCTGCTAGACGCCCTTTCCTGGCTGCTTTCTCACTCATTTCATATCATTCTTCTCAAGGTTTCCAAGCTTACTGAATCTGTTGATCAGGTTCATCATTCCATTACCAAATGTTGTGCAACACATTTCATTAAAAAAAAAAAGAACTTGGAGAAATTTGCATGTGTGCATAAAACTGTGTTTCTTAGAACTCAGGGCCATTCAATGACTACTGGATATTAATTATAAAATATGCCAATATGAATGTCAGTAACCACAACACAGACAATGCTGGGGAATGAAGATTGAAATTAAGGCTAATATTTTTGCCATTTGCAGGTGTCCCCTCATGACATCTTTATTCTGCCACATCCCCAAAGGACTGCCTTCATCTCATCTTCAGCCATGCGGAATATATCCTTAGGTTGTGGTTGGCCATGATAGTAGTGTTTTCCACTTAAACCAATAGCAACCACTAATACTTTCAGGATACATTTAGAATGTATTGCATTTTCATTACCTATGCTGACAGCCCCAATTCTTTGCATTAAGCTGGAAGAGGGGGGTAAGGGAAGAGAGCAGAGATAGCTGACAGCTGCTAGCAATTCCCTGCAGCTGCTGAATAGCTTGACTGAGGAACTGTGGGGTGAAGTGGGTTTGAGCTTAGCTGGGCAGCTCCCCTACTTCCAGTGGTGGGTTCCTACCGGTGCTGTGCGTGACGCTGCACCGGTAGGAGCCCGGTGATGACGTCATTTTTAGGCGCTTTTTTTTCGGCTTCTCCGCGTCCTGAGCTGTCGGAAAAAAGCCCTTCCACCCACCCTTGTTTCAATGCCGACCTTTATTCTTCCTCCGAAGCACAGCTGAGAAGCTCCTCAGCTGTGTTTCGGCTTGTAATGTCGTCCTAAGCATGCGCGGAAGTGAAATCACCCGATGGAACGCGAGTTCACTTCTGCGCATGCTTGCGATGCGCACCGGTAGCAAAAATAACCGGAACCCTCCGCTGCCTACTTCCCAAACTGGTAGAGACAAAAAGTTAACTTCCTCAAAACTAGCAAGAAAGTCAGCTGTCTCACTTTACCACACAGCTCCTCGATCCACTCATCACTTACAAAGTTATATCTTTCACTGAATCATCACTTTTCCAGAAATCTATTTACCTGCTTCTCTGCCTGCTTCAATTAAATTCAGAGGGAAGGTAAAAGAAATCAATATCTTATATTGCACATAATAACCGCGGCTAGAATCACATATGCTCAACACTGGAAAACAGAAACAGTTCCTTCAAGCTCAATGATAATAACAAAAATATTGGAATGTGTGGAAATGAACAAATTAACCATGGAAATACAAGATAAAGAGGAAACAGAATTTTATAAAATTTGGGAGAATTGATACAATTGGTTGGAATGCAAAAATCAATCTAAATAGTTAGCAATGAATATAGAACATAAGGCGATAGGTAGATAGACAGGATACTAATGATGAGGAAAATAGTAATAGGTTGAAGTTAAGAAATATGTGAATATAGATAAGTTAATGAAAAGTGATATAGTAATATAGAAGATATAACGATACATAACGCTGCAAAAAGACATTAATATCAATTGTTTATGTTTTTTGTTAAGGTTATGTTATGTATGTTGATGTTATGTGGAGTTTTGTGTATGTTTGATTTGTATATATGTATATTTGTATATACAGTATGTGTTGTTTTTAAAACTACTCAATAAAAAATTATTTAAAAAATGAAAAAAAATTCAGAGGGAAGATACAGGTGCTATTCTTTTAACATACCTAACCGGTCAAGTACATATTCCTGCCAGCAGTTTTGACAACTCAGAATCAAACTGGGTCAAAACCCATAATTTTTGGGCAAAGAGAACTCCCATGTTTTATTGAGGAAGTACCTGGCGTCCCAAGATTTCATGGAGAAGGAGAATATTAGCAAGGTTTCATGACATCACTAGGCCTTTTCCTATTGAGCAGGTAGGGAGCAGTAGATGCAGAGTGGATATGGGAGGTTGTTACACAGTGCCAGGCCTTGGCAGTGAGTTCTGTAATGGAGATGCTTGTTTTTTCAACTATTACTTTTCTCCAACAATTTTTCTTGGAAGACTATATATACCAAATATGACTAACTTGATTTGACATTCTCCCGACACAGCTGACTCGAAGGAATTTAATCCTGGGCAATAGCAAATATATTTTGGGGCTACTTTTAACTCCCTTGTGGTTAGTTGATTGGATCAATTGACTCATTTTCAATGCTCCTGACCCAAATATGCACATTTTTGGAACAAGGTCAATATAAGAGAACACTTCCCATGAGGTTATTTCAGCAAAGCTAGCCAGGAAGCCTCCAAAGTTAGAAAAATCTGCAGTAGGTGTATTATCATTTGTCACCTCACTACAATGGCTGAAAAGAATTAGCAAGAATTTTACGGTACCTTAAGAATGAGGACTGGTTGGTTTCCAACATTCTTAGAAATGGTGGCACATTTGCAATTTTGAAAACCTGTTGGCCCTCTCAAAAAAGAAAAAGAAAAAAACAGCTTCTGCAGTCTTTCCAATCACAAAATGACTGCCACAGGGGGCATAACCACCTACAAGATACATATGGATCAGTAAGCAAGCTGCCATCCCCTTTATCTGTTGTCAATGGGATAGTTCCTACTAGGGTGGTGGAAATCTTTCAAAAGGAGGGTGTTTCAGTATGAAGGGAGACACCCTTAGCATCTTTTTTCTTTATATTTGAGCAGTGGTGCAAGGCTTTTCCATTGGCTTCTTAAGTGCTCTTGGCTATCTTCACCTACAGTATGTCTGCATGCACCGCCAGCTTGCTTTCTTTTGTATATTTCAGACACAGATGCAGCCAGGTGGTATAAAAAGCTGCTTTAATAATTCAAAAAAAATATTTGGTATTTGTTCCTATGTATCATAAATATCTTTCGACAGCTGTGTATTTCCCTATCTCTTGTGTTTGCAAGTTTAATACTTGCATACTGTATATAAGAGACCAGCAAGAGGTACTACTCTCCTTCTTCCTAAGTAGGCCATACTCTGCTCTAACCCTTGGGCAAAGCCATGAAGTATTATGGGTTCCAATAATCAGACTGGTATTTTCTTGGTGTGCTGGAAGGCCGATACTACAAGGTATTTGTCCATTTCTACAGCTGGTAATATGCAACTGATAATATGCAGCAAAGGGCCACAAGGATTCTCCCTTGCAAATAAAGCCCCAAGATGCAGTTGCTCTCTATGAAAAATATTTATTTTTATTTATTTATTTAGTCTGTTGAACAAGTAAAAGATGACAGGTATAAGTATAAACATAAATATGAACATAGTAAATGGGTACAAATTAATGGAGACAGTAGGACAGGGACAGTAGGCATGCTGGTGCGCTTATGCACACCCCTTACAAACCTCTTAGGAATGGGGTGAGGTCAACAGTAGACAGTCTAAGGTTAAAGTTTTGGGGGTTTGAGGATGTAACAACAGAGTCAGGTAGTGCATTCCAGGCATTGACCACTCTGTTACTGAAATCGTATTTTCTGCAATCGAGTTTGGAGCGGTTTACCTTGAGTTTGTATCTATTGTGTGCTCGTGTATTATTGTGGTTGAAGCTGAAGTAGTCATTGACAGGTAGGACGTTGTATCAGATAATTTTATGTACTACGCTTAGGTCAGACTGTAGGCAGCATAGTTCTAGGTTGTCTAAGCCCAAAATTTCAAGCCTGGTGGAATAAGGTATTCTGTTGTGAGCAGAGGAATGGAGTACTCTTCTCATGAAATACCTCTGGACTCGCTCAATTGTATTAATGTCCTATATACAGTGGGGGTTCCAGGCAGATGAGAATTGGTCTAGCAAAGGTTTCGTATGCCCTAGTTTGCAGTACAATATTACCGGAGAAGAAGCTTATCAAGATTAGGTTAACAACTCCAAATGCCTTTTTGGCAATGCTGTTACAGTGAGCTCTGGCACTTAGATCATTTGAGATGAGTACTCCAAGGTCCTTGACAGAATGAGGGTAGTCTACGAGGATACCCAGCTTGTATTTGATGTTCTGATTTTTTTTGCCAATGTGTAAGACAGAGCATTTGTTGGTTGATATTTGGAGTTGCCAATTGTTTGACCATTGTGACACATAGTCAAGGTCTCTTTGTATGGCAGCAGCATTGTCGGTGATGTTGAATAGTTTTACATCATCAGCGAAGAGAACTCAGTTCCTTATTATATGATCACAAAGGTCATTTATCTAAAGTATAAAGAGTGTGGGTCCTAAAACGCTGCCTTGGGGGACACCGCTGTTAACTGGTGCAGGGTTTGATAAGGCGTTCCCTATTTTGACTCCCTGTTGCCTATTTGACAAGAACGCAGCTATCCACTTATGCAGGGATCCAGAAATTCCGTAAGAATTTAGTTTTAACAATAGTTTGTCGTTTACCACTGAGTCAAAGGCTTTGCAGAAGTCTATGTAAATTGCGTCTATTGCTTTACCCTGGTCGAGTTGTGTAGTCCATATGTTTTTGCAGTGTAGGAGTTGCAGATTACAGGACAAATTTTTTCTGAAACCAAACTGCTTGTTAGAGAGTAGGTTGTTTGTCTCTAAATGGAGGGTAAATGTCTCTAAATGGATTGGTTTATTATTGATTCCATGACTTTGCAGGTGATGCAACACAGTGAGATTGGTCTGTAATTTTCAACTAGGCTGGGGTCTCCCTTTTTGAAGATAGGAATGACCCTATAATATACTATATAATATTATAATATATAATATACAAGGTATTTGTCCATTTCTACAGCTGGTAATATGCAACTGATAATATGCAGCAAAGGGGCACAAGGGTTCTCCCTTGCAAATAAAACCCCAAGATGCAGCTGCTCTCTATGAAAAATATGTCTTGATATACAATAAATAGTTCAGTTGGAAGCTGAGTAAAATCCTAGTTTAGCCGCGAACTAAAGTAGCTTTTCTTCTATTTGTATATAGCAGAAATTATATGCTTTCTTGTAAGATAGTTTTGCAGACATAAGGGATAAAGACAGTTATTTATATTTTTATAAGCTATCCTAGTGCACACAAAACCCTGACATGGAAAAAAGCTGAATTAACTTCCAGTGAAAGTGTATAGGTCCAAAGTACAAATTATACACACTGTTTGATTACCATATTTTATTTCACTTTCAGAAACATCAAGCGGCTTAGCCTCAGGTGACATTAGCTGTATACGGTCTCATGCAAAAATTAAACCCAAATGGCATTTCAGCAAGATAAAAAAATAGATAGCAATTAAGCAATGTTGCTCATCAACTTGTATCTCTATAAATGCCTCACTGCTCTGAACTTCCCTCTATCAACTGTATGATCTGATGTAAAATGAAATATCTTTAAATATTTTTTTACTGTTAGTAAAGCTTCCCCAAAGCTTAATCAACCTTACTGATAGTACCCAATTGGAAAAGGCAGTTTTGCAGAAGAGAAGTCAAAATATGTTAATTCAGAATGTGAGGTGAGAGGGAAGGATATAGAGGGCTATATGCCTGTATATCCATCACCATTTAAAAGGGGTTTTCTTTTATCATTAATAATAGCAAGGATAACAAAGGAAAATGGAAAAAAATAATTCTCTATTTTCTGAGTAACTAGTATGTCTGCTTCCACATGCAGGTAGTCCTCATTTAGCAACCACAGTTGGGACTGGCAAATTTGTCAATAAGCAGAGCAGTGACTAAGTCAAACCATGACAGTGCTTATGAATTTATTTCAACTTTTCTTCCTTTTACAGACCTGCAAAGATCCCAAATGCAAGAATTGGTCAATAAAGTTACTTTTCCATCACTGTTGCAACTTCTAAGCATCACTAAACAAGGCAGTCTACCCTGCACTGCCTGTATTTACTGTATATATCCCTTTCAGAAATTATCCTTTTCTATAGTTTAGATTTAGAACACCCACAAAAAATAACTATTTCTTAACCTATTGCTAACAAACTATTCCACGCACTGATGAACATTTTCCTAGGAAATATTTTACTCCCATCTTTCCTATAGGTCAGTGGTTCTCAACCTTCCTAATGCCGCAACCCGCGACCACACCGCCCCCCACCCCACCGCCGCGCCCGTTGGGTTCTTTTACCCTCTGCGCATGCGCAAAGCGTTCTGCGCATGCACAGAGGGTAAAAGAACCCAAATGGCAGCATCCGGGCGAAGTCTCCTGACACCTGTGAAAGGGTCGTTCGACCCCCAGGTTGAGAACCGCTGCTATAGGTATCTTATGAGGATCTGAAGAAGAGCTCTGTGCAGTTCCTAAGCAAGTGGAACAGAAGGAAAATATTGTTTTCTTGTATTTTTTCAAGGATGGCACTGAGCTGCAGCAGGCATGAGTCAATGTCATTTTGCTAATCTTTTCACTCAGCCTTTTGAAAAAGCAGCATAGGCACACATCCTTTTGAGCCTCAGGGGAACTGGATGGTTTCCTTAAAGTAAAGGCAAGTATGCCTCCTATGAAAAGACAAATAGAGTATCTCTGCCCTCTGCCTACAGCAAAGGAGGAACATGGCTACAGGGCAAGTTAAAAGCTTCTAGTGTATCGGTTAGCCAGAACAAAGGGATTCATAAATCACCCAGGGCATGCAATGCAGCTGGCAGTGTTAGTTTTTTAGAGAACAATCCCACAACATGAAAGGGATTGAAAAAAGGTTGCTTTCTTCTCTAAAAGAGAGCAGAGGTGGGGGCCTTCACTGAGCAGAACTACCTTCTTGAGAAAATGTTCTAGCAAATGCATTGCTTTATATAATATTTTGCATCTACAAATTGCCTCAGAAAATATCACGGAATGGGGCACAAATTTACCCTATCAAAAAACAACAAAAACCAAGGGCTTTTTCTTACCTGTACTTAACCATGGTGACCTCTTTTTTCTACCACGTTCCCATGATGCTGCCTTCCCTTCATTCTAAGCTCATGAGAAACAAGCTTAAGCCATCCACAGATGCACCAGAAATACAATAAAATACAATAAAATTGTATTTCTTCCCCTTATTCTCAAAGCACCCAAGAATAGCCTCATGGTGAGTAAATTCAGTCTTAATTTATCATCTGCTACTATATTGGAAGGAATTCAGGTGAATTAAAACACAGGTAGCAAAGGCAGGATAAAGATCAGCCATGAGGAGAGCAGATTTTGTGCAGAATAGTTTTTCTGCCAACTTGAGGGCAAGATGGAGAACATGTCAACTCACCCATGGGGAAAGGCCACTTTTTTTTATTAGAATTCCTCACCAATCCAAACTTAAGTGAGGAGTACATCGCTCTCCTGTTTTAACAAAATTTCTGGAGGTGGCACATTATTTTTTAGCTCTATATGCTAGGAATACCATTGACTATCCACAACTACCTAGTACATTCCCTCTACAGCACAACAGCCCAGAGGTTACTCAACTGCCTATTCTGGATTTTTCTTTCTTTCTTTCTGATTTTTATCTTGGGCCCTGAAAACCTGAAGCTTATTTTTTATCAGTTGGATTGATCTTGATAGAAACTTTACTGTAGATTTCAGGGTTTTTTTGGTCTTGAACCAGCTTCAGCTATTATTGTAGGGTTGGTTTTTTTTCAGAAGCAAAAGGCGTGTGTTCCATTTGGTAAGAATAATTAATACATGGCAGATTTATTTCTGGAGATCCTTAGATCTATCCTCATAAATGTGATGAAAGTAATTTCTGCCATCACTTCAATTACCCTTAGGAAAATAATCTCTGACAGGTGCCAAAGAAGTGGGAGAATTTTTAATGGAATCTTGATTATAACAAGAACAGTTAAAAAATATCTCTAGAGTTACTTTGTTTTTTTAAAAAAACACTGACATACCTGACATAGCAATATCTTAGTATAATACATTGAATCATACGAATTGTGGCTACTAACTGAGCTACAAAAATCCAGATAATTATTAGATACTGAAAATTCTATATCTTTGTTGCCCTTTAATGATCATCTAGTGATTGGCAAGTCATTTGGTATCCCCAAATTAATCACCAAATATAGGTTCATACAGCATTCTAGCCTAAATTATGGTTGACTAATTTGCAATTTAGTGTGTCATATGAATAAAGCATCAATGATTAAAAGTTTCTCTATCTAGTCCAGTAGGGCAGGAGTTTATTATCACATTTTATCACAATCCATCAATCTCTTTTTCCTCTTCTGTTAAATATAATTTCACATAATGCTTTTCACTATGGAACTATATTGAACACTTATAGTGTTCAGGCAAACTTTTCCCAGGACTTCCTCATATTTGTATAGTGCCAGGTAGGGGTGATTAACGTTCAGAGGAATCTCTTGTCAGACTGGTTTTACAGTCTCTTAGTTTGCTCTGAATCACAGCATGGAAAAGAAAATTTCCCTTTGTGGAAGTTTTCACTCTGATAGCCTTTACTATGTATCCTTTCCCTTTGTACTGGTTGAAAATCTAACTTATTTTGCATAACTCAGAGCATTCAAGGGTTCATCAATTTGTCCTGTCTAGCCTCTTTCAACATGACATCTGAATAGCCTTATGTTGGGGAAGGTCAGAAGATTATGGCACCTTGGTCAGTATAAACGCTGCTGGGTTGAAGAAATATACAGTATTACCCGGAAGACACCCGAGTCATATTAGAGTGTTATTCTTCACAGGAGAAGCTCCTTCTAGCTGTGGCTTGGTTCTGGTCTCTACTTCGATTTAGCAAATCTGCCTTTCTGTTCTAAGAAGGATTAGGAGTATTGTTTTCATTTTATTTCAGGTGCGTTGAATATTTGTGCTGCCTTTCACCCATTACTAAAAGCAGGAAATAGGCACTACTGAACACCAAAGCAATGACACATAGTCCACATTTCAGAGAACTCTGAAAGAAAAGAAAAGGGTTCCTCACAGAGGTCATGTTGCTATATTCAATGTACACACATTCCATAACCTCCTGTGCTCCTTTTGCTGACAAAAAGGGGAAGGCCGTCGTAGCCGAAAACAGAGCTTGGGAGCCTGTTTTCGCTGGCAGAGTGCTCGGGCCCCCACAGGTGCCCCTGAAACAAGTGATGTTGAGCTGGCCATACCCACCCTGGCCACGCCCACCCCATCCCCCCGAAGTCAAACACAACCATCAATGAAATCGAGTTTGACACACCTGGATTAGGTAATGCCATAAGCATCCCATGATAACTAGCACACTACAAAGAATTAAGCAACTTGAATGTGGGCAATAGGCTACAAGAATAAGTTCTTACAAGTCAAACATTTATTTGAAAGAAATTCAGAACAGTTTTATTTGCACAACTGTCAGTGTTTCCAGGTCAGGGGGAAAAATATTTCAATCTTAAAGTTGAAAGTTGTTTTGGGAATCAGTTGTTTATTGCTATTGCTAATAGCACTTAGACTTATATATCACTTCACAGAGCTTTACAGTCCTCTCTAAGCGGTTTACAGAGTCAGCATATAGCCCCCAATCTGGGTCCTCATTTTACTGACTTCGGAAAAATGGAAGGCTGAATCAACCTTGAGCTGGTGAGACGCGAACTGCCAAACTGCTGGCAGTCAGCAGTCAGTAGAATTAGCCTGCAATACTGCATTCTAACCACTGCGCCACCACGGCGCTCACACACACACACACACACACACACACACACACACACACACGAGTTTCATTGTATTACTAAACCTTAGGATGTTGTATTCTAAGTTTGTTAAAGTCTAATTGTTATTTCAAAGGGACTTTGTAGATTTCTAGAAAAAGATTGTAACCCCAAAAGTTAAACAATTACTTTATTCGATTTCTATTGTGTATGAATTCCCTTACCAATTCTTCTGTTGCAATTTTATTTTTTAACTATATATCACAACAGGTTCTCACAACAATTCATGTCAGCAGTTATATATACTTAGTAAGTCAGTTTATTACAATATAGTGAGAATTGTTCATAGCACAAGTTAAATGCTATACATTATTTGCCAGTCTTACAGAAAAGCTTATTTAATAAACCTACAAACTTAAGCATTCTTCAGCTCAAATGTTTTGCTGCCTTGTGTTGATTTGACAATTGTCAATCCCAAATGTATTCCTTTCTTCCAGCTATTTCACTTTTTCCATGTTCTGTAACTATGGATTGTTTTCAACAGGTCAATTATAATTGTTCCAGTAATTTATTCCTAACTATGACTTGAAACTTATTTCATACCAATTCCTTGTTAGTTGTAACCAATTTATTATACTGAGGACCTCCAAGATTTCTTTCCCAAAGAGCAACCACAAGAATCACATTTGGAATTGCAATTCAAAATGGAGGTTACCTCCAGAAAATTGTCCCCATAAGCTTCCACTATCAGCAAAGAGCAATGATAGATGGGTTTTCCCTCCTCTGCTACTACAACAGCAATAGTTTGGGAAGACTAGCAATTGATATAGATGATGCATAAATAAGGATTTAATGAGTCATCTGCATGTCCCTGCAGGATATACCCGAGTGAAACTAGGGCTTGCTGTATCATTTTTGTTTTACCCATAACCTACTTCATTTGAATGTCATTGAACCAGTAGCATTTCACCCGTGGTATGCATGTAAAGGATGGATTTTATGTAAGAGCAAGAGGAAAATCAACTCCTTTTAGCTATAGCATTGGAGAAGGCTGTTTCAGATTCCTAGGAGACCCAACTGTTTGATACTAGAGGAACTCAAAACACAGTGCTCACTGGCAACAAGGATCATGAAATAAAAGCTGTAATATTTTGGATATATCATGGGGGATGATACATCTATAGAAAAGATAATAATGCTGGGCAAGTTCACCAGAAGGCAAAGAGGCCAACGAGCCATAAAGTAGGTAAATGGGGGGGGGGATACCTGGATGCTACCGAAATATTCTGGCAAGTGACAGGACAATTTGGATAACTTATCTACAGAGTCACCAGGAACTGGCTATGACCCAAAAGAAGATAACAACAAAAGTTTGCAGTCTCCTGGATTACATTTACTGATAATTCTAAAAAGTGAATAGCAAGAGTTGTACGCAACGATACATTTTTAAAGTCTAGGACAGGGGTCTATAGAGCTGTGGTTATTCCTAGATTTCTTCGAGGGCCGGATCAGCATTGTAGTTTTTTGTAATGCTTGGGTGGTGGACCTTAAGGTCTGTTCCCAGACTCCAGTACACTGTACAGCAACTAGTGAGGCATATGGCAGTCATCCACCCATCCTTCTCATCTTGGCTCTGATAATTAGGGACTCAATGCTGGTGGACTCTGCAACCCAAGACCTCCAGGCTGGAAACATGGTCTTGCCAATGAATGCCGAGCACAGAGTGGGAGAGCGCACATGTGAAATTTCTCCAGCTGTTTCATTTGCCAGAGTCAGTTTGTACAGAGTCCAGGACTCAGATCCATATAGGAAAGAAGGAATAACCACAGCTCTATAGACTTTCAGCTCTGTGGCATTACAGATGTGTTGAATGAACACTCTAGTATGCAGCTGCCCCAAAATATAAGCAACAGCCAAAGGCTCAGCAGCTGTTTCTTACTTGATTGCCAGCAAGGATGCAAAATTTTTACATTCCAATAACTACACTGAAGAGATTTAAAACAGCTCACTAATCATACGAATAGGCTGAATGCAGAGAAAGTACCACTATGTCAGGAATCAATATTATGTTAACAACTATTTTCCTGTTTCAAGAAGCACCAACTAGGCCTTTTACTACAAAGAAAAAAACTGTTATTAATTTCAGTCACTCTATGATAATATAGTGAATTGTTTTCCCAACCTTTATAAAGACAACATTTGTGGGCTGCACTGGGTCAATGAATTTTCCTAATATTCGAGAGAACAATGATTCTTTAATTTATCCTGCCTAACAAATTCCTTCCGGTATAGTAATGATTGTGACCATCCTAAATCCAGTGGTAATTAGCCAAGCCTTGAAACAACGTGATCTTAAGAAATCCCAAACTGCTGTGCGTTTAGTGGCCTTCCTAGGATTATCAAGATATTATCACAGGAATCAACAACTGTTTACCCAGCTAAGCTACAAAATAGTTTTTAATCTTATCATTTCATACATTTTCTCGCAATCTTCTCATCACTTTATCTCTGCTACAATTTGACAGAAATGTCATCATATATGTTGTCTCTCTGCATGTTGAATGCCTCCTATTTGAATTTAACATCAAAAATAAGCTTATTTGGATCTTAAGAAAATATTGGATTTTTTTTAAAATGTGAAGGTGTTTGAAATATAGAACTGAGAAATAAAACCCCATAAATCCCAGCTTCCACATTGGCTGAGGGATTGTAACAGTTTCAGTCCAACCAGTGTTTCTCAACCTTGGCAGTTTGAAGATGTGTGGACTTCAACTCCCAGAATTCCCCAGCCAGCGTTGCTGGCTGGGGAATTCTGGGAGTTGAAGTCCACACATCTTCAAACTGCCAAGGTTGAGAAACACTGAGTCCAACTAATATGCAGGTATGCGAGGTGGAGAAAACTGCCATCTCCCAATGCAATGTTTGCCACTGCAGTCTTATCTGCACATATTCAACTTTTTGAATGCTATAGTATTACTCCAGTATGAACAACCATTCCAAAATCTAGGCAGGCAACATAATTTAATGACCTGAATTTAGACCATCCATTGTCACTTATTATAGAGGATTATGGCTGAGTGGATGTCTTATTTTTTCCACACTTTAAAAGAATTTCAGTGTTGTAGGATGAAAAAACCCTGGGGTAAGAAACTGACTCTGAAACTGAAGAACAGGTTATTTTTGATGTTCAAGATCTTAAAAACTTCATCCAAAAGAGAAGCTGCTAGCACAAACTGCTTGCCAGGAAGAATTTTATGTTAGCCTTGTATACTTGAACGAGAGCAGCTATAAACATGTTGACATGTTTTATTGCTATCGTTTCAGTCTCCTCTTTCGGGTCAGCTACATTAAACTTTGAAGGACATGACATTTAAAAACTTCCTCCTTCTTATAATAAACACTACATAGAGGTTTCAACATAGCTCCTGAGCAGTACCAATATTACAAATGAAATTCTGATATTTGGGCAATGTATGGCATTAATAAATTCAGTGGTAAATCACAACAGTACATTTAATAATATATTCTCCATGTTTTAGCTAAAATGTGTTTTGCTTGTTACTGGCTTAAAGTGAGAGTAAATCTATAGTGAACTATGGTTTGTAGTTCAGTGTGATGCATGAACCCAGCAGCAGAGTTTATGAACGAAACCATAATTGAATAAACCATGGGTAAATCCTAAAATAGACAACATGTGGACTCTATACAGCTGCCACCAGAATTCCGAATTCCACCATGGCAAAATTTAGCAACAAAATAGCACCATTTTTAGTCTGTTTTTCAGATCTCGGGCAGGAGTGGTTTGTTTCCAGGAAACTTATTGCTCCCATCCCTATTCTTAAACCCACTCCAAAAAGACATCAAATTTGGTCTACACCTCTTGTGCTAAAACCACAGCCTTATCATATGGCCCTTGTTGGCCTCCAGAACAGTTTCT
Organism: Diadophis punctatus similis; assembly: GCA_023053685.1. NCBI lineage: Eukaryota > Metazoa > Chordata > Lepidosauria > Squamata > Dipsadidae > Diadophis > Diadophis punctatus. The sequence goes on along the minus strand of JALIGW010000005.1, from coordinate 38,941,689 downwards.
CAACCTTAGCAACTATAAGATGTATGGACTCCAACTTCTAAAATTCTCCAGTCAGCACTTTTGGGGTTCTCTTTGTTTTTTTGCCAGTTTGGGTATTTCATTAAAAGCAATTAACCTGATTATAGCATTCTACCCAAACTACTCTTTTATAATAAACCCTAGTTGGAAGACAGTCCTTTTGTTTGAGTATGCTTCTGAAACCAAGGACGACACCAAGTCTACTATTGGAGTGCACAATATTGATGAAATGCTTACATTGCAATAATTTGCAATAATTTCTGTCTAGATGGATACCCGTGCCAAAAAACTTATCCAAAACAGAGTTCAAAACCTGATAAGCATTGCAATAGGTAAATATGTTAGGGGGGAAACTAGCATGGCTGATAGTCAAGAGCACAACCAATTTCAATGTAGATGCATATACTGTATTAGAGGAACATTGCCTCTACCAGAATGAATTCTATGCCACTACAGCATGATTGAAGCATGTGGAACACCAGTGAGTCAGAAGCATCTTTCATCCCAATCTGGAAATACATAATTTGGATCCTGACAGCTTAATATTTACGGGATTATTGCATGGAGATTATGCCAAACTTTCTGTTAAATCCCAAGCCAACTGATATATTTGCAGTAACTTCTGAATCTAGTGGAACACCTTGATGCAAAAACTGTCAAACATCACGAATATGAGCTGTCATTTCTTTATGAACAATATCCACTGAGAAGGTTGAGAACAGCAAGAATTCAGAGAAAGAAAATTGCTATTTGGTATAGCAATTATAGATGAATGAGATGCTGTTTTAGGAAATAGTCTGTTATTTATTCAGACCAACTCCTTAGAGAGCAATTCAATTCTAACTAAAACACCATTAGAAAATCTAAGATTCCACTAGCAAAACTGGCCAATGATCACTACTTTTCTCAATCTTCAGTTATCCTCTAGTTTCAGCAGCAGATCACTTGGCCCTTGTCACATACAGTATTTATTTATGTTGTCACTGTGGAACTAGGTTTCAAAACCATTTCAGTTGTGTATAACCATATAAGCTGTAACATTTATTTTACAGTACTTGAGTGCTATAGTGAGAGACTCTATATGGCTCATAAAATAAAAATACGTTGTAAGCATAAAAAAACCTGAAATCATAAAAGAGATAAAATGTTCACATGTGTAATAAAACATAACTATTAGAGACAGCGGAGTCATAATCATGAGTAGCCTATCATGAAAAGGAATAGTTTCACCAACTCTCAGAGGTAGAATGGAAGGATTCCATGGTTAAAAGCACTCAATCTCACTCAGTAGTATAGTAGAACATGAAGGGATACACTCTTTCTATGCAACTCCTGATATATATCATTCGAAAAAGCAGCCACAGCCATTTCAATCTCATATTCAAGGCCAGGCACTGGACTGAAGGGATCCATATAATCCAGTTCTAACTTCCATAAATAACCCTTTTACCATTTTCTCAATAATATGTCCTATGAAGGGAAGACTGGAGACTGGATCTAAGTTGTGCAGATTTCAGTGGAACAACTTGCCTCCAGAAGGTGTGGATGCTCCAACACTGGAGGTTTTTAAGAAGAAGTTGGACAACCATTTGTCTGAAATGGTATAGGGTTTCCTGCTTGAGCAAGGGGTTGGACTAGAAGACCTCCAAGATCCCTCCCAATTCTGTTATTCTGTTGTTATTCTATTAAGAGGAGCTTTCATTTTCTTTTTCAAGATGGTGGGCACAATTTTTTAAAGAACAATTTACACACACACACATATCAAATTTACCACTGTTTTATCTCCACAATTCTGCTTTATCTTCCAAAATTCACTGGAATCTGCTGAATATGATCTGATATACAGTACTTATATGGTAGCATGATAAAAAAAATAATCTGCAGGCTAGAACTAGCATTTACTACTAAATCACATTTCTTGCTTAACACTGTAAATCCAATCACATGCTATATAGACATAGAGAGATAGGATTTTACACAAAAGTCTTAATTGCAATGCCAGGGGCTTTCCATAGTTAGAATGTCTCTTCAGATTGGAATTTTTAATGTGACAAAAGGTAAATACAATTCTGTACTTATTTAGTATAATAACTATACATATTCATTGTATTTAATTAAATAAGCTTCGGCTAAATGTAAATGTAAGTTAAATTAAATCAAAGGTATGTTTGGCCCTGGCCTTGTCTATTTCTTCGTATATTTCTCTTTGCTTTTAATATTGAAGCTTCTGGCAAAACATTCAAGGCCCAGAGAAAGTTCATTCATTGTTTTTCATTAACCATATAGACCTCACAAAAACAGAGGAATACATGAAAGCATTCAGATAACTGTTGAAAGCTGAGGAATAAAAGATCTGTGACCAGAGAGGCAGGAAATGTTTGGGGTTTGCATTTTTCCTCATCCCTTTCCCATGGATGATTTCCTCACCTCCAGTGCTTCCATTTTCACTACCTTTTTCGCTACTTTAGCATATGTCAAAAAATTTTCAAAAAGCCCACATTTTTCCTATCTTCTCAGCAAATTCATTGTTCCCCACTTGCTGTTTCTTTAACACTAGAATGAAAAATGCTTCCCTGGTACCTCTATTTGATAATATAAGTCTGCATGCCAGTTCCATCTTGGAAGTTGAATGCACAGACAAAAACAATTGCAATTAATTGCCCATACTGAAAATCCTGCATTCAGCAGCTTCAGCAAAACCAGCACTAAATGATAGTATCGTTTTCACTGGTGTCATACATTCCTTGAAGGAATTAGCTATAATGAAACAGAGTTCAAAGAGCCATAAAGCCCAGGACCTGCACATGAAGTTGTGCCTGGCCTACCCTCTGTGATGCTTTACCCAGAGTAGCAGATCCTTCTGAACCTTCGAGAATGGAGGCAGTTCAGGATTGAAAGTTATAGACAGAGAACTGCATGATATTTTGGCTGCAAGGAAGGGCTCCCCCAAAGCAAGTCCTAGATCCTGCACATCCCTTCTGGCTGGATAGCCTTGATGGCAATGAATGAAGCCTTGGGGGGCACAGTCTTCATTTCAAAGCAAACCTTGGATGAAATTATGGTTGTGTTCACACATGACATGCAACCTAGATTAACATAAATCCATGAATCCTTTGTTCCTATAGCAAATGGTTGTGTGGCTTAATTTTATTGCCTGAATAATACAGTACAATGAGACTGTAACTACAACCTGTTAGATCACCAACTACTCAAACTCATGTTAGCCTAGGCCCTAGTTGAACAATAACAATAGCACTTAAGACTTACATACAGCTTCGTAGTGCTTTACAACCCTAAGTGGGTTACAGAATCAGCATATTGCCTCCAACAATCTGGGGGTCCTCATTTTACTGACCTCAGAAGGATGGACGGCTGAGTCAATCTTGAGCCGGTAGGAATCGAACTCTTGGCAGTGAGAATGCAGATTTAGCCTGCAATATTGCATTCTGACCATTGTGCCATCACAGCTCTTGGCAAACCCAGCCAGTATATCAGTATATGTTGTAACAGAAATGGTGGAAGAAAGCAATTTCATGTGGTGGAAGCATGCACTTAACATTTTAGGGCTATAGTGGGATATGGCAATAATGCAAAATGAATTCATGCCTACCATTTTTTCTGAATATTTTTAAGGGAGAAATTGGCTGCTTGGTTTTAAAACTGTTAAGTTTTTTCTAAGGCTAGTTACCTTGCCTAAAACTTTTGGAAGCTCTTTCTAATCTATCACTAGTTACCCAAAAGTGTTCCAGCGGATGTAGAACTCATTTGCAGGTCCAATGAAGCTCTGAGGCTACTTATTCTGTATTGCAGCACTCTTGATTTTCCAGTACTTGAACATAGTCTTCTTTATGATTGAATTCTCAGCATTTTTGAACAATGCCGGTAGCTTATACTGCTATTAAACTTGTGTCCTGGCTTGGTTGCTGACCTCTGGATTAGCTACTGTTTTAGTCTGTGCTCTTGTCCTTTGGACTCATTGCTTTTTGCTTCGGTGACCTGATCTATGGACTGTTGATTGGCCTCGTTTTGCTATTTGTTCTCTTAAACAGGAAAGGACAGAGATCATTCAAAGTTTTAGCATTACTAAATAATTCTGTGGTTGGAATTGACAAATTAAGTCTTCTAAGCCAGGTAACTACCCAGAGGCAGCCAACGTGAAACAGAGCTGTGGGCAAGGCAGCTCATGCAAACCAAATAGAATTCTTCCCCCTTTCCTTTGCCATCATGAGGGAACTTCTGATCATGCGTTTCTAATACATGCAGATTCCCAGGAAAGTGGAGCCTGGGGATTTGCACCAAGATGCTGATATAATCAGACATGCATGTTGAGGCGAAAGATAGCAGTGCTGACAGCTTCAACCTGGCATGTAATCATCAGTGGCAGCTCTCGCACAGCTCTTAAAGCAGGATTTCCTCTCCCTTTCTGTTCCATAGTAAAATAAGGAACAATTCTAAGGGAAACAAACCTAACTGGGGCCTCTCAAAAGGCTGCCTTTCTTTTGCTATAAACTCTCTCTAAGATAATCCATGAATGGTTAAACAAGCCAGTATCCATGGTTTATTTAGGGAAGAGTTTCCCAATCTGGTATCCTTTGGTTGGGCAGAAGTGAGGTCCTTGACAATAAATCACCTGCTTTGGACTGCATAGGTTGGAGCCTATCCAAAGTATGACTTATTTATTTCAAGATGGAACAATACATTTCACTGAAGGTAATAAAACTAATAGTTTTAATACTTTGGGTTTTCCTAAAGTCCAGTTTACAGCACCATTAAGTATAACAGATGAAAGGAATCAGCACACTGCCATTATTATATCATTCATTCACATCGTAGTGCATTCTCTCCACATTAATATTAATGGCTTATATAACTCATGCAAATCACCAGTGTACAATAGTCTCTCATTGTTTCCAGCCTCACAAAACCAACTATGGTATCTCTTTTAGTAATCTCAGAAATCCATTAAGTTACAGTATCACAGAATTGTGAACGTTCCGGAATCCACAATCACAAATTCACAAGCAAATCACAATTCTACCACCAAAAAATCAAGTGAGGACTCCATAATTGGAATCAAAAATCAAAAACTACACAGCTAGTGCAATACTGGATGTACTTATCATCACTTTAGCATTAAAATCATAAACAAAGCAAATACCTGTAAATAGCTCTATTAGCTTTACCCTATCATCAAAATTCAAGAAACTATTGAATAAATGCTTAATAATTCATTTATTGATTCACTCTATACATGGATCTCTGATTGGTATATAGAGATAAAAGTTAACTTGGTTAACTTCCTGTAATCAAAACTGACTAACCAATATCCCATTTTAGAGGAGACCAGATTTGGATCTTGGAAGAAGTAAATTTTTGCAAACAATTCTTTCAAAAGATTTGAATATTTCAAAACAGTCATACTGCATATTTCAAGATATTATAATGTCTGCCACAAAAATGTTTGGAACACAGTTTACAGAGATTGCCCTGAAATATTTGTTTCACATTAGAATGTGTTCACTGTAGAATAATCTGAACTAAAGGGTCCCCAGACTATCAATCCTCCTGCCCAACTTCAAGAAAACAGGCTATGAAAAGAACATAGAGGTCAATAATTCAAGTACACTGAATTTCATGAACTTCATAATTTATAGCAAGCAATCATTTTTCGTTTTTGTTTTAAATACACTCACCAAACAGGCTGTTACAACGTGTCTACAAAATTAATTGTGTTAGCCTTGAAAATGTCACACAAAATGTATAAGAGAGAGAATCCAGAAATTTGCTTATGCAAAACATGGAGTAGGCATGCATTTTAAATATTCACAAACACAAACACCCACACACACACACACTACACATTATTCTTCAAATGCATTCAAGGTGCATCCAAATTAGCATGTCATATTAATTCCAGAAAACCGGAGATTTCCTTTACCGTTATAGGCAATTGTTATACGGGGGGTGGCATCCAAATCTGCGGAAGACAACTTGGAAGGATATCCCATTACTGTGGCCACAGAGAGACCCATCAGATAAAACAGCACATTCTCTTTCATTTTCCTGGTCAACCAAGGCTGCTGCTCACAGGGCAAGATAGCCCTTTTCTACAAGTTTGCCTTCAATTGTTGGAAAAGTTTCCTGTTGATTCTACATGTGGCATCACAGGTTGCAAAGAAAATCCTGAAATAAAAAATAAAAGCTTTAAAAATAATAAGAATGCAATATTCCAGCACTAATATAATTGTCTAACCTACACCATCTTTCAAGTCAGACATTTGCTATGAATTTAACCCGTACTTTTTAAAAGGTGAACTTCATTCAGCCTAGACCTGTGGAACTGCACGGCAAATTGAATGTATCCTTCAGGTTTTCCCTAGAGATGTGAAGGCCCGGAAAAAAACCAAAAAAATTCAGAAAAAACCTGTTTTTTCCCCATTTTTTTTCCTGAAGGCTTTTTTGTTTTTTCCCAAAAAATTGGAAAAATTGAAAAAAGAAAAAAAAACATTGTGGAATATTTTATTTTAACATGATGAATAAAATATTTTAAGACAGGGTGTTCAAATATTTTCCAAATCATTTCTAAAAAAAATGTATAATATCAGATTATTCTAATTTCTGTGCACTGAGTGAGGACAAGCAAGTCCTAGGTAACAAACTGAACCCTCCAATGAAAGAACAGTATGCATTTCTTCCTTTAGGAGGTGCTGCTATTGTAACAAGAAAAAGGTTTCAGTTTTGCTTTTGCATATTAGTGGGTGTGTTTGGTTTGTTCTGTCCTCTTCACTAGGCCTCAAAAGCATTGGAAGAAAATACAGAGCAACAAAAAGGACCTGCAGAGGTGGGTTCCTGCCGGAGCTGCCCAGTGCGCAGCTCCAGTAGGGAGCGGCGGATTACACAACTGCTCCGGAGCCCTCTCTGCCGGTCCATCGCGCGCATCGCCATTTCCCCCCGGTGATTTTGGGTCAATTTTGCTTCTGTGCATGCGTGGAAGCAAAATCTCGCCGAAATCTCGCGAGGGGACACGCACGCGCAAGAGATTTTGGTGAGATTTTGCTTCTGCGCATGCACAGCAAAATCTCTCTCGCGCGCGTCTTCTCACGAGATTTCGGTGCGATTTTGCTTCCACGCATGCACAGAAGCAAAATCGCGCAAGGGGGCGCACGCGCGTAGCGAGCAAGCCCCCCCCCCAAAACTTGGAGATGCGCATGCAGCGCACCGGCAAGACGGCAACCCGCCACTGAGGACCTGTGCTGAATGAAGGGACTTATGAGAATGGGGTTTTTATTTTTATTTTTATTTAATACTATGGAGAGGAAATATGAAAAATTGTTACTTTTGGTTTTGAAAATTGTTTTGTGGAGGCTTTTTGGCTGTTCCACATAAACTTCCACATAAAATATGCTAGTTGTGATAATTTTATGCCAAGTCAAATTGTCCATAGTCATATTTTATGTTCCTAAAGTAACAGAATGACTTTCAATCTTAAAAAGACAAAAAAGTACTAATGTAGCATTTTTTTTCAATTTTTCCAAAAATTTCCGTTCCCCCCCCGAAAAAAACGAGAAAAAAAAGGTTTTTTTTTCCGAGCTTCAAAGTTTCAGGAAATTTTACATCTCTAGTTTTCCCCAAAATGAAAAGATACAAAATACAGTCTGAGTACTTTGCATGATTTACCCTTGGCTTCTATATGACTGTAAACAGTGACCATATTTTCAAAGAAGAAATAAAGGACAAACCTGAAAAGGGGGAAAATCTGAAAGTGTTTCATAAGGATAAGAAAATTGTTTAGGTTTATAACTTTCCTTTACAAATGAAAATTCAAGGGCAAAAACCAAAAATAGACAGACAGACAGACCTAAAGGAAATGAAGGACTGTCCTTTATAATTAAGGGCATATGGTCACTGTTCCTGTATAGATCAAGCAACTTCTACATCCCTGTTAAACTGTTCCTCATCCCTGCCTCACCTTATATCTTGTATTAAGCCTTAGTTTTGTCCTATATTTTTCCTCATCATTTCAGGCAATCATTCTTCTGTTGTCAACCAATCTGTCACGTGTGGAAAACTGGCTTGCTGCTCTGAAAAGCCACTGACATCATAGCCCTAGCAAGACATTTTAAAAAATATTTTACTTTCCTGGATCTGAAAATTGCCCTCATTAAATCCCAATGCCACAAACCAATAGATCAAATGCATTGGATCCTCTGGGGGTTAAGCTCTTGAATGTTACAGAAATTGCTGTTCTATTGCAGTGAGATCATAATAGTTTCAGTTAGAAAATATAGCTGAATTATTAAATAACTGATATTATATAAATTAAAAAATTTGGAGGAAAAACAAGCTAGTTGTAAACAACTCTTTTAAGCATCTTATATATGACAAAAATGCCTGAACACAAACATGGAAATCGCTTAGGTGAAAATACTGAGAAGATACATTTGAATTTTTGAATTTTTATGCTTTATATCATTTGTGCTTTAATACAAACCCACAAAAACAGTAATTGTTTATTTAATTTCAGATTTATTCTTAGAAAAGGAATAAAATTCTAATGTAGCTCTGCATTTCGTTGCTATTAATACTTGGTATTTTTAGTATCAAAATTGATTTAAGAAATACATTTTAATGATCTTCTAATACAAGTTGACATTATTGCTTCCATACTGCATTTTGGACGTAATTATCAGGTATTAAAAAACACTGGACAACCACCAATGAACTCTGAAGTCTTTGCTTTAGATCAGAGGTCTTCAAACTTGGCAACTTTAAAACTTGTGGACTTCAACTCCCAGAATTCTCCAGCCAGCATAGCTGGTTGGAGAATTCTGGGAGTTGAAGTCCACAAGTCTTAAAGTTGCCAAGTTTGGGGACCCCTGCTTTAGATATTCATTCATTTTTTTTAATTAATAAGAGGTTAAAATAATCTCTAGCAAAAGCTTTACTTGTATTTCAAACCATTCTTAAATTGGTGCCTTTACCTAAACTATATGTTAACAAAAATCTTCTAATATCTTTTTGCAATCCTCCATTACTTCTTTCTGTAACAACATTTCATGTAGTCTCCATGTGAAAGAATTTTCTTTTATCAACCAATATATTTTCTTTTTTAAATCAAACTCACAGGATTGTAATCTTAAAAAATCTGACAGTATTTCTAATTTAGAAACCTCAGTATCCGAGTTCTTTGAAATCCACATAATTTCTATCCTTGACAAGGAGCTATGTCTTTCTGAAAAATAGGTGCATTCTCTGGAGTTATCATTTTGCTCTTTCCATATATCAACCAGTCCTATATTGTCAATCAAAACAGAAACAAAAAAACAAAACCTTTTGGTAAACTACCTTGAGTTATTTTAATGCTTTTCTCAGAAGTTCTATCCAATTATGCGGAGATTGTGCAATTCCAATTCCCTATCAAACACCAGTTTTTATAAGAAACCAATTAATCTTTCCATACATCATTTACAAAACAATACATCATTCTCATTTGTGGCATGAATTCCAATGTCTTCCAAAGTCTTAGCTCGGAGCAAATTAACTTCCACTCTAGCACATCTACCATGCTCATCAGTAAATACAAGTTCTATTTTTAATTGGGGAATTAATATACAAAACAACTGTATTTCTTTTCTTTTGTTCCTGCCCAAAAAATTATTCACCCAAATTTTCATAAACCAAATATTTTATGTCCTAATAAATCCTGTAAGCAAATTGTTTTGTGTTTTAATGTTTTTCAAATAATCTTTTTTCTCTTTTGAGGAGCATTTTCTCAATTTACATTCCATGTTAAGCATTTGTAATCCATAATCAAGCCAAACATTTAGAAAAAATCAATACCTGTAGAAGTGTAGATCTAATTCAGTACCATCACTTTCAGTTTCCTGTTGGATCTGTTGAAGTTTTTATGTAGTCTCCACTGACACCTCCATTTGAATTTTCTCTTCCTTGAATTTTTCTAAAAATTCTCTTCTCTTCTGAACAGAATTTAGTCAAAATCTCTGCTGTAGAAAAATTAAAATTACATTTTTAAATTTGTCCCCTCGAAATGGGTTCTATCTTTCAGTTAAAATATACATTTTTATTATTTGTGATCAGTAAAATTTTGATATGAATTTCTTTAAACACATTTCTTTATATTTAAGAGCCGAGGTGGCACAGTGGTTAAATGCAGCACTGCAGGCTACTTCAGCTGACAGCTAGTTCAGCAGTTCAGCTGCTCAATTCTCACTGGCTCAAGGTTGACTCAGCCTTCCATCCTTCTGAGGTCGGTAAAATGAGGACCCAGATTGTTGGGGGCAATATGCTGAACTCTGTAAACCGCTTAGAGAGGGCTGTAAAGCACTATGAAGCGGTATATGTCTAAGTGCTATTGCTATTGCTATATTGAGTTATTGATCTTCAGTCTTGCATTAAAATCCTTCTGCAAAACCTGATCCCTTTTTCTTCTTATTGATAAAGTGCACATTAGAACATTTCTTATTCTTGGAAATCTTGGGGTTTTTTCTATAAACTTTATCAATTTCTCCCTCTGTATTTTCCACTTCCGAATCCCATCCCCCAAGTGCCAAGACTTTAATATTTTCTTTAATATCCTCATCAGAAGCCTCAAACAAAATTCCTTCTCTCTCTCAATTTCAACAGAGACAGGTTATCTAATTCTCTTTCCAATTTTTTGTTTATAACTTCTGTCTTACTCTCCAAAATCTCCACTTCATCATTAATTTGTTTTACATCTCTAGACACTCTTTTTACAGGGTTTTCCCTCTTCTTAACATCCTCTTTCATCTCTTCTTTCATCATTAAAAGTCTTTCAGCCATTCTTTTTTCCATAACTACTGGGATCAATTTAGTTATCAATGGTTCATCTAATTTACTGGTAAATTGTTAAAAAAAAATTCTGAAAAAATACGATGTAATTCCTCTCGCTGCAGATTGCTCTAACAATCCCCCCCCCACATTTTGTCACTTTTTGAGTTCTTGCGATTATATTATAATCCAAATGGAAAATTGTTGCAAACAAGGGAAAAGGAAAAGGCAAGCTTTCCCCACATTTTTCCTCTTTTGTCTCCCTGTACTTTAAATACTTTAATCTCTAATGCCACTCTGTAATTAGTCAGCATATAGTCCGTATCTCTATAGTTACAGTCAACAATACAGTTGGTTCACATTATGCTTATCTTTATTTTTATTTCCTCCAATTGCCTGCACTTTTTAATAATAACCAGAACACACTCCCATGAAGACCCAGGCTATTTATCTAATTTAATTCCAATTTATTCAAAAGCAATCTTTCAGAATAACTGTCCCCTTTATCTGTTTTAAACTTTCTTACATCATCTCCTTGCTAAACTTAAGAAATTCTTAAGTCAGTGTTTCTCAACCTTGGCAGTTTGAAGATGTGTGGACTTCAACTCCCAGAATTCCACAGCCAGCAACGCTGGCTGGGGAATTCTGGGAGTTGAAGTCCACACATCTTCAAACTGCCAAGGTTGAGAAACACTGTCTTAAGTCTTTAAAACAGATATGTCAAACTCGTGTCATCATGGCAGCATCACGTGACGTATCGCAACTTTTCCCCCCTTTGCTAAACCAGGCATGGCCGTGGCCAGTACATGATGCATCCGGCCCGCAGGCTGAGAGTTTGACAGCCCTGCTTTAAAACCCTTTTTTCTGTTGCTTTGTGATACAGAAAAAAACCCTCCTTATCCTGCCACAAAGCAAATATCTCCTTAACTGTAAATTAATTAGATCCAAAATGAGTAATCAAAGAGGTTCAGCTTTACAACTGTATATAGGCTATATTATGGCTATGAGCTTAGATGGAATCCTTTGACTCCCAGCTGCTCAACTTATGAGTCAATTACAAAAACTTCAGTTTCAAGGAGCAGCTGTCTAGAGTGCAAATAGGCAAACTCACAATCAGAAAGATTTTGCCAGCCAACATTAATCCTCTGGTCACCATTCTCCACTGCAATATCATCCCCAATCCTTCAAAAATATTTACAGTAATTCACCATGAATCTCAGTGGAAGCTGATCAAAAACACTTCCGGAAATGGAATGCGTGAATGACCTTGGGGAACAAGAGGAAGAGATGATGCCTAAGAAACAACCAGATAACAATCAAACAAGAGAGGCAGAAGCTCCCAGTGGCTTAAGAGTCAGAGAAAGAAACTTAGGAAGCGCCTGCCCTAATGGATTATGCAGTTAAAAGTAGCAGCAGGAAGTTAGTACTTTTAGACTTGCAAGATTTTGTAAATGTAGCCTTACAATGAAGTAGAATTAGCTCATCAAATTGTGTTTCCGGTCTGGTTTACCTGGGAGGGCTCACACTTCCCTTCTAATCCCCCAACTATCTTCTGATTCTACTAATTCTCTCCACATAATTGTTAGGAGCAAAGTCAAAGGAAATTTAACTGAGGATTCACTTGTAATACCCAAGAAAAGATAATTTAGACCCGTGATGGCGAACCTATGGCACGCGTGCCACAGATGGCACGCGGAGCTATATCTGAGGGCACATGAGACGTTGCCCTATGTCAGCTCCAGTGCGCATGTGCATGCTGGCCAGCTGATTTTTGGCCTTCTGGAAGGCGGGGGAGGCCATTTTCGCCCTCCCCAAGCTTCAGGAAAGCCTCCGGAGCCTGTGGATGGCAAAAAACGGACCCAACGGGCCTACCGGAAGTTCTTCCAGTAGGCCCGTTGGGCCCGTTTTTCACCATCCACAGGCTCCGGAGGCTTTCCTGAAGCCTGGGGAGGGAGGAAAACGGTCCAACTAGACTACTGGAAGTCCGGAGGCTTCAATGAGGCCTGCGCACATGTGCGGGGAGGCAGTGCGAGGGGGGTTGTGCGCGCATGCACAGGGGAAAGGCATTGCATTATGGGTGTGGGCACGCATGCACACACTATCGCACACACGCGCACCCTTTTGGCACCCGAGCAAAAAAAGGTTCGCCACCACTGATTTAGACACTATGTTTTCCCCCCTTAAATTATAGCAATTCTTTGATTCATAGATTATTGGAGAAGTTCTACACAAATGTTTCTCAACCTTGGCTATTTCAAGATGTGTGGACTTCATAGCATACTGGCTGGGGAATTCTGGAATATGAAGCCCTCACATCTTAAAGTAGTCAAGATTGAGAAACACTACTATACTATTAAAGGAGTCTAGATGGAAAGCAGATGTGTAAGAATCTTGCCAAATGAACAAAAATATTATGGAAGCACCTGATTTGAACAATATAATCATAGCCACAAGAAAAATACTGACTACACAAAAGAAGAGTGTATTTGTTATCCAGGAAGGTATACTATAAGTAGTTTCTTAGCAGACTCTCTCAGGGTACTATCTTAATAAAATAACTATAATGCAGCAGGATACAGAGAGGTGTGATATATTGTTACCAGTGTTACCATGTTATTATCATATGCATCAGTTGTAGATGTTTGCTTCTTGTAGATACACATCCACACCTTATGTCATGTACTGTATTTGTGTGATGCCGTGAATTAAAGAAATAGAATATACAATATAAGTCTCCCTGAAACAAACTATAGAAGAAAACTTCGTTCTGAAAGAATATAGTATACGCAATGTGGAAAAGCACAAAATGAAGGTTTATAAGAAAGAACCAGATATGGTTCTCAAAACATGAAGAAATTTCTCAAAGAGGTAATTTCCCAAACAATGATATAATGTATATAAAGTAACATCTACTCACATCTGACGAGTTCCAAAAAGGACAAAAACAGTCACACAATGCTTCCTACTGGTCAGTGTAACTGAAACATCGGACCGTATGCACATTGTGTAAAAAAAAGGGGGGGAGGGGGAATGCCGTTCTTTTCCAAGATGGTGGTGGTGGAAGTAATCTAAAACTCTATACTATGGAGCATGACATAATGAAACATCGGTATCTCTCTGCTCTGAGTGGACTGCATATACCACTCTGATAGCTACCAAAACAAGAGAACTAAATGAAGCACTGGCACTTGAATGGAAAGGCACCAGGAGATGATAGAAAACTGCCTTTCTGGAATTATAAGTCAATGGGAACTGTAGCATCATAGAGATCAGACAGAAGGAGATGCACTGCATGATACTCACTCTGCCTCAACTTATTCTGCAGTGTGACTGTGAACCTAATCTGGACAGACAGATATGCAGGTGTAAGTGTGTGGGGCTGCTTTCAGCTGTGAAGTGGAAAATAAAGTTCTATATGTCCTGAGTTCCTGGTTAAATAAGCACAAGACATAACACTGGAGTCATAGAAAGAGCCTGTTTGGCCTTCCATGTGACAAAACTAGAAATATTTTCTTAAAAAGGCACGACTGTTTTCAAAATGCTAAAATTTCATCAGAAAGACATTGCTAGGCCCAGCAAGCAAACTTAAATGGCAAAGAGATATTTTTCTTCAATATTAAAGCAATTCCAATTAACAAGCTAAAAGCTGAGAAGTTATTCATAGCTTAAAAGCTAGAAAACTTTGCTGAAGCTTTTGATTACATAATGGTGTGATATAGCAGTCATGAACAAAACTTATTAATGTTACATATACCGCAAGAGAATTCTAGATAAAAATTTGCTGAAGCTTCACTCTCTTTCTATGTTTTCAAGAAACCAAAGGCAAAAGACAAACCTCACCCCAACCCCCACCATCTTTAAATAAGAAGCAGGTTGTACTAAACTAAAACTTCTATTTGGGTGCCTTCCAGATGTGTTGCCAAGACAACTTTCAGAATTCCTGGCTAGCATGACCAAAGGAATTCTGGACATTGTAAAACCAATACATCTGAATGGTAACAGATTAAGTATCATTTAGCTAAAGTTCTTGTCATGAGAATATAACTATTACAATATGGTGATCCCCAAACTAACTTGTGAAAAGTGATAAACTAGTTGATATGCAAAGGAATTAGAGTGATCTATGCAAACCCTAACACTAATGATTAAGAAGTTATGTAATTCAAGCCTGGATTCAAGCGTTCCAATTTGTATAAAGAATCAAGTAAGACTTCACTATTGCTCTCATCTAATGGCATAGATGGCACATTAAATAAGAGCGGAAGAATATGAAAAAAAAGCTTATTTTGAGCTTGGCTCTCTAAGGCAACACAAGGCAATCTGCAATCTAAGACTTGACCCATTGACTACTATGATTTTTCAGACAATTTCAGCATTCAGTTAACATAAATAAACTATGGAAAACTAAAACAAGCTTGTATAAATACTCTATAATAAAAAATGATTGCAGTCAGCAATGAACAATTAAAAGCCTGGCAAAAGGAAAGAGTGGGAGTCAAATGCAATTACTGAGGAGTGGATTCCACAGCCTGGGAGTAATCTAGGATAAGACCTTTTCCTGTATACTAGATATACAAGTTTCTGACAGTGGGCCACCTTCAGAAAACCTCAGAACCAAAAGGGTTAATAGATATACAAAAGGTGAGACCCTAAACCTGTCATGTCCAACTTTTTGGCTTGCCTGGGCCTCATTGAGCGAAGAGGAATTTTATACATATATATATATATGTATAAATAACATTAAATGTTTATGATCTTGTGAGGTCGCATTACTACAGTAATGGGTTTCACTTACCTTTGCTACCAGTTCAGAGATGTGTGCGCACGCAGAAGCTTCTGTGCATGCGCAGATCGTCCGTGATGACATCTGGGCAGAGCCTCCCGCCGCTGCCGCCGCCACTACCGGTTCACCCGAACCGGGGCGAGCCGGTAGCAACCCACCACTGCATTACTAGCTGTCCAGGGCTGCATGTAGCCTGTGGGCCGCAGGTTGGTCATGCTTGCTGTAAAGCAGCGGTTCTCAACCTGTGGGTCGTGACCCCTTTGGGAGTCGAACGACCCTTTCACAGGGGTCACCTAAGACCATCGGAAAACACATATTTCCGATGGTCTTAGGAACTGAGACACCGCTCCTCTATCTGTCTCCAGGCTGGTTCACCCACATGCAAATAAATTACTGCAAAAAAAAATCTGTACCATGGGAACTTCTGAGCATGCGCAGAAGCCGAATTTCCGGCACTGCACATGCGTCACCATCTTGTTTTTGGCTTTTTTTGCAATTTTTTTTACAAAATTCAGCACTGGGCATGCATGTGCGTGCAAAGCGCATGCTCACCCATGAGGCCCAGCCACGCAGCACAAGCGTAAGCGAACTGGCAGCAAGGTAAGTTAGAAACGACCCGTGAGTTTCCTAATGATTTTATTATTTTATGGTTGGGGGTCACCACAACATGAGGAACTGTATTAAAGGGTCACGGCATTAGGAAGGTTGAGAACCACTGCTCTTAAACCCTTTAGAGGTCCATAACAACATTTTAAACTGTGCCTAGTAAACAATAAGCAACCAATCTTCAGCACTGGTATTCCCATATCTTGCACCAACTAGCAGTCTATCTTGCTAGCTCCTGACACTTTTAAAGTATCAACAAGGTATATGATCAAGATTGGAATACATTTCCAAACCAACAAGGAACAATAGAAGCTAGCACAGTAGCTGGAATTATAAAAATATGCTCCTTGCCATAGCTGCCACCTGCCCTCCAGTGACAACTGAGGATCTAATCATTATTCCTGACTGTAAACCTGCTCTTTTAAGGGAAGTACAATCCCTACCTGAAAAGTCTAAACCTCCATCCCAAAACCCAGTTTCTTATTGATCATCAGTACCTTTACCTGATCTTAATTTACTTTTGTTTTCCCTCTTCTAGCCCTTCAACATTATCTGAACTTTACAAATCATTACAAATTGCTTCCTTGAAATTAGATGGTATGACGCAGAAGGACTGGACATCATCAGCATATTGATGGCATCCCTCTTAAAAATGCCAAATGATTTCCAACAGTACCTTCATTTAGATATTCAACAGCATGGGGACAAAATAAAACCCTGGTTCAAAAACTAGTACATTATCAAATAGCAATCTCTCAATACCACTTTCTGGACATAGCTCTACAGAAGACTGCAACTACTGCAAAACATTAAATGTATCAGATGATTTAAAAGGATAGAATATTTGATAGTACTGAATGTCATCAAGGGTTGTTAATCCCAAAAGTTTATAGTGTAGGGGAAAACAGGAAACAAAGATCAGAAACAAAAGAGAAAGTAAAAGTGGTAAGGTTGGATGATTTACCCACCACTGGCATGCAGCCCTAGCAGATTACTCAGTGGGAATTATCTTGATAGAAGAAAAAGTTTGCCTGCCTTGGAGGCATGGTCAAAATAGATAGATGACAATTGCTACTCCAATGTGGACCATGATAAAGAAGATGGGCGAAGGTTGGAAGAAAGTGTGAAGGTTTTCTTATTTGTTTCGATATTTAGTTTTTTACATCAATTTAGGACTTTAAAAAATGACTGTGCCAAGAAAGTCATTATAGCACTGTTGGCCTAAGCAACAGAATCAAGAAAGGACCATCTCATAAATAATTGCAATATAAAGCAAAGTATCATCAATTTTTGGTTTCCCATCAGCAAAGAATGAATTCCTTGCTGAGGCCAACAGCTTCGTACTTGAGAAGAGTAACCTCTGGAGAAGAAGCCCAGTTATGTTTTCTGATTGTTCAGATGGATAGAAATAGGCTATAAGCATTATGTAGAACCAAGGCAGGGGACTAGGGTTCCTTCAGATGTTGTCAGAGTATAACTTCTGCTAATAATGGGGCTGCTTCAGGGGCGGGTTCCTCTTACCTGGCTACCGGTGCGCTGCGCGCGCATCATCACATTTCGTGCACGTGCACGCTCGCTACACGCGTGCGTCCCCTCATGCGATTTTGCTTCCACACATGTGCAGGAAGCAAAAAATTGCCAAAATCTCATGAGGGGATGTGCGCGTGCGTGCAATTTCAGCAATTTTTTCCTTCTGCGCATGCGCTGAAGCAAAAAATCGCCGAAATCTCACGCGCGTGAGCATCCCCTCGTGAGATTTTGCTTCTGCGCATGCACAGGAACCAAAAAAAGCCCAAAAAATTGGGGAAAAAGATGGCGCTGTGCGACGGACCAGCGAAGACGGCACCTGAGCCACCGCGCACAAATTGCGCAATCAACAGGTCCCTACCGGAACGGCGCACTGGACCGCACCGGTAGGAACCCACCACTGGGCTGCTTGGAACTGAAGTTCAATAATATTCTATTGTTGAAAATACAGACTGTTAAAAAGACGGGTTTATATACTGTGCTAAACCATAACATTTGGGGTTTTTTTTAGTTGGTGTACAGCTACTGTATTCTGTAGGTCTTGCCTGCAAACACAATTCAGGGAACCTGCTGGTAGAAGCAGCTAACCTATTGCATAATAATAGAAAAGGAAAGGATTTTGAGACTGAGAAGTTGAATGAATTCTTTGCTTTTGTTTTCAGTGCAGAAAAAAAAAGATAAGACTCTGTTCCCTGAATAGACATTTTTAGAAATAGAATCTGAGCTGCTGAGTGAAAGAATGGTGTCAAGAGAAGGAATTCCATTTATAGCTAATTGACAAGCTGAAAACAAACAAGCCGCCCATTCCCGATGCTGCCCATCAAAGAATTCTTAAAACTGCTCAGATGTGAAATTGTTTTGATGATGTACCTCATTTAAAAAGACATCAGCAAACAAAGTAGCCATGGTATAAGAGAGAGTTCATCTTCTGAATCAATAATTTATGAAGAATAGGAAGCCAATAACAAGAATAAATTGAAAGTTCTCATAATGGAGAATGTAAATAGTGTCCCTCCCTTTCATGAGCTTTACTGAAGCCAGTGTTTGTTTACTAGTTCACAACTGTTATGGAATTAGATGTGAGCAGGGAGATGGTAAAAATCGCTAATGACAACAAAGAACTCTAAAAGCATATTTCCACACAGAAGAATAAATTAGTTAAAATTAAAAATTTATATAACCAATTATTGTCATGCTGCAGGAGGCAAAAATGCTAACCATAGTTTCATTGAGGGGCTGGTGCTGATATTGTCAGACAGGAATCTTGGAATTAAAGAAAAAAATCAACTCAATGTGAAGTTGCTTTAGAAAGCTAAAGTTCCAAATTGATGGTAATTAGGAATGAAGTCCAAAATAAAACCTCCAATATCATAATGCCTTTGCAGCTATTTATAACATAATCACTCTTGGACTATACCAGTGATGGCAAACCTATGGCACGCGGAGCCATATCTGAGGGCATGTGAGGCGTTGCCCTATGTCAACTCCAGCTGATTTTCGGCATTCTTTTCGTCCATTTTCACTCTCCCCAGGCTTCAGGAAAGCCTCCTGAACCCTGGGGACGGCGAAAAATAGCCCAACGGGCCAACCAGAAGTCCGAAGGCTTCAGTGAGGCCTGTGCGCATGCACGGGGGGGCAGCATGGGGGGGATTGTGTGCATGTGCAGGGGGCAGCGCGGGGGTTGTACACATGCACAGGGGGAAGGGCATTGCATTATGAGTGTGGGCGCCTGGGCACACCCTTTTGGCACCCAAGCCAAAAAAGGTTCACCTTCACTGGACTATACCAACCTGAGAAAGAATGCTGAAAAAATATGTCATAATAGGACAACCAAAATGATTGACAGACTACAGAAATTCTGCAAAGTCTTGGGATTTCTTAGTTTTAAAAAAAGCAAGTTAAGAGATCATGAGGAAAATGTGTAAATGATAATTAAATCATATATGATGTGGGAAAAATAATTAAAACAAAGGGCTTTCCTGTCCTCCTCCCCAATATTTCGATACTGTTGTTGTTAGTTGCGAAGTCGTGTCCGACACATTCGTGACCCCATGGGCAACGTTCCTCCAGGCCTTCCTGTCCTCTACCATCCTCTGGAGTCAATTTAAGCTCACGCCTACTGCTTCAGTGACTCCATCCAGCCACCTTGTTCTCTGTAGTCCCCTTCTTTTGCCCTCAATCTTTCCCAGCATTAGGTTCTTCTCCAGTGAGTCCTTCCTTCTCATTAGGTGGCCAAAGTATTTGAGTTTCATCTTCAGGATCTGGCCTTCTAAAGAGCAGTCAGGGTTGATCTCCTCTAGGACTGACCGGTTTGATCGCCTTGCAGTCCAAGGGACTCGCAGGAGTCTTCTCCAGCACCATAGTTCAAAGGCCTCAATTCTTTGGCGCTCAGCCTTCCTTATGCTCCAACTTTCACAGCCATACATTGCAACTGGGAAAACCATAGCGTTGACTATACACACTTTTGTTGGCAGGGTGATGTCTCTGTTTTTAGTATGCTGTCTAGATTTGCCATAGCTTTCCTCCTCCCCAGGAGCAAGCGTCTTTTAATTTCTTGGCTGCAGTCCCTGTCTGCGGTGATCTTGGAGCCCAGGAAAATAAAATCTGTCACTGCCTCCATTTCTTCCCCATCTATCTGCCAGGAATTGAGAGGGCCGGATGCCATGGTCTTAGTTTTATTAATGTTGAGTTTCAAGCCAACTTTTGCACACTCCTTCTTCACCCGCATCAAGAAGCTCTTTAGTTCCTCTTCACTTTCTGCCATTAGAGTGGTATCATCTGCATATCTCAGGTTGTTGATATTTCTCCCGGCAATCTTAATTCCAACTTTTGATTCATCTAGCCCTGCCGTTCTCATGATGTGCTCTGCATATAAGTTAAATAGGCAGGGCGACAGTATGCAGCCTTGCTGGACTCCTTTCCCAATTTTGAACCAATCAGTGGTTCTGTGTCCAGTTCTCACTGTTGCTTCTTGACCCACATATAGGTTTCTCAAGAGACAAATAAGATGGTCTGGTACTCCCATCTCTTTGAGAACTTGCCACAATTTGTTGTGATCCACATAATCAAAGGCTTTAGCATAGTCAATGAAGCAGAAGTAGATGTTTTTCTGAAACTCCCTAGCTTTCTCCATGACCCAGCGTATGTTGGCAATTTGATCTCTAGTTCCTCTTCCTCTTTGAAATCCTGCCTGTACTTCTGGTAGTTCTCGATCCACATATTGCTGGAGCCTAACTTGTAGGATTTTAAGCATAACTTTATTAGCATGTGAAATGAGTGCAATGATGCGATAGTTTGAACATTCTTTGGCATTGCCTTTTTTTGGAATTGGAATATAAACTGACCTTTTCCAATCCTGTGGCCACTGTTGAGTTTTCCAAATTTGCTGGCAAATTGAGTGTAGCACTTTTACTGCATCGTCTTTTAAGATTTTGAATAGCTCAGCTGGAATACTGTCACCTCCACTAACTTTGTTGTTGCTCAGATTTCCTAAGGTCCATTTGACTTCACATTCTAGGATGTCTGGTTCGAGGTCAGTGACCACTCCATTGTGGTTATCAGGGACATTAAGTTCGTTCTTGTATAGTTCTTCTGTGTAATTTTGCCACCTCTTCTTAATCTCTTCTGCCTCTGTTAGGTCCCTGCCATTTTGGTCCTTTATCATGCCCCTCTTTGCATGAAATGTTCCCTTCATATCTCCAATTTTCTTGAAGAGGTTATCAGAGTTTGTTGCATAAAAATCAAAACCAGAAGCACACACAGATGACTGATTCATCTGGATTCATTAACTTCTTTATAAACATAGTAATATACTGGATATACAATACCACAAATAGATTATTTCTTCAAGTAAACACAAGTGGGAGAGTTAGTTTCATTTCAGCAGAGCAGACAAGCACAGAAAGGGCTGAGAGTACAGAGTGGACAGAGAGCAGAGAGGACTGACCCACGCCCAGCCTTAAGCTTAAATTTTCAGTTTCAATTCTCTACACAGACTCAGATGTGGTTAGCTCCCATTGGCTGACTTAGTTAGTCTATTCATTGGCTAACCTTGTTAACATAGCTCTTCCAGTTCATGAATATCTTAACAGAGGTCTCTGGTCCTCCCTATTCTATTGTTTTCTTCTGTTTCTTTGCACTGTTCATTTAAGAAGGCATTCTTATCTCTTCTAGCTATTCTCTGGAATTCTGCATTCAATTGGGTGTATCTTTTTTTCGCTTCCTTTCTTTCCTCAGGTATTTGCAAAGCTTCCTCAGACAGCCATTTTGCTTTCTTGTGTTTCTTTTTCTTTGGGATGGTTTTAGTTGCTACCTCTTGTACAATGTTGCGAACTTCCGTCCATAGTTCTTCATGCATTCTGTCTATATCAGATCTAATTCCTTAAATCTATTTGTCACCTCTACTGTATATTCATCAGGGATATGATTTAGTTCATACCTGAGTGGCCTAGTGCTTTTCCCTACTTTCTTCAGTTTAAGCCTAAATTTTGCAACGAGAAGCTCATGATCTGAGCCACAGTCGGCTCCTGGTCTTGTTTTTACTGACTGTATAGAGCTTCTCCATCTTTGGCTGCAGAGCACATAGTCAATCTGATTTCTGTGTTGACCGTCTGGTGATGTCCATGTGTAGAGTCGTCTCTTGGGTTGTTGGAAAAGAGTGTTTGCTATGACCATTGTATTCTCTTGACAAAATTCTATCAGCCTGTGCCCTGCTTCATTTTGTACTCCAAGGCCAAACTTGCCTGTTATTCCAGTTATCTTTTGGCTTCCTACTTTAGCATTCCAACCCCCCATGATGATAAGGACATCATTTTTTGGTGTTAATTCTATAAGGTGCTGTAGGGCTTCATAGAACCGGTCAATTTCATCCTCTTCAGCACCAGTGGTTGGGGCATAGACTTGAACTTCTGTGATATTGAATGGTTTGCCTTGGGTTCGAACTGAGGTCATTCTGTCATTTTGGGGATTATATCCCAGTATTGCTTTTCCTACTCTTTTATTGACTATGAAGGCTACTCCATTTCTTCTGAGGGATTCTTGCTCGCGTACCTGATGGTCATCTGAATTAAATTCACCCATTCCTGTCCATTTTAGTTCGCTGATTCCTAAGATATCGATGATCAGCCTTGTCATCTCGTTTGACCACGTCCAGCTTGCCTTGATTCATGGATCTTACATTCCAGGTTCCTATGGAGAATAGATCTTTACAGTATCGGACTTTCCTTTCACCACCAGATACATCCAGAGCTGAGCGTCCTTTCGGCTTTGGCCCAGTCGCTTCACTCTTTCTGGTGCTACTAGTACTAGCCCTCTGCTCTTCCCCAGTAGCATATTGGACACCTTCCGACCTGAGGGGCTCATCTTCCAGCATCATATCTTTTTGCCTTTTGGTACTGTCCATGGGGTTTTCATGGCAAAGATACTGAAGTGGGTTGCCATTTCCTTCTCCAGTGGATCACGTTTTGTCAGAATTCTCTGCTATGACCTGTCCGTCTTGGGTGGCCCTGCATGGCATAGCTCATAGCTTCATTGAGCTATGCAAGCCCCTTCGCCACGACAAGGCAGTAATCCATGAAGGGATTACTAGATTTTGATACTAGATAGGCTTTAAATGAAACTAATAAATGAATTGAGATTCAGGATACAAGCTCAACTTCCACCTAACAGGTACTGCATGTTGTGTGATTATTCATGGATCTCATATGTGAGTCATTTTCAGTTGTGCTTTCAGAAAAATCTCTCAGGGGTTTTTCTGCATTTCTTTGCCTCCCTCTCTCCCTGTTCCATAGAATCTACTATTGCTGTTCCTTTACCTCACTTCTGTAGTCAAACCATTGATATCAAAAATAGTCCTCTGGATTGGAATACTCCCTATCTTAAACCTGTGCTATGTTCCTCCCCCCACTGACCATGAAGATCTGCAATTCTGAGGAGAGAGAGAGAAGACTGGTTAGAAGGCTAGAAAGAGGTCTGGGAAGTGCCTCTTCTCACCTATCAGAAGCAAAGCAGACCTTTCATGCTCCATTCAGTCTCAAGGCAGGACTCAGCAGCTCTTCTTTAGCTTTCATTCTCAATTGGTGCTATTTACTTTTGTGCTGGAGAAGGTGCTTTCAGCTGAAGGATTACGAGAATTCTTCTCTAACAAAATGCCAAACACTGTTCATTATTTTCTTCCACCAGCTCTCCCCCTTCATCTTTTTTTAACTGTCTTCTACTCCTACAGCAGTGTTTCTCAACCTTGGCAGTTTGAAGATGGGTGGACTTCAACTCCCAGAATTCCACAGCCAGCGTTGCTGGCTGTGGAATTCTGGGAGTTGAAGTCCACCCATCTTCAAACTGCCAAGGTTGAGAAACACTGTCCTACAGTATTTGAATACAATCCTGTCTCAGAGAAAAAAAATCCAAAAACCAGGCAGGGCTGCTTTTACACTATCACTCTTGGCTGATCCCTTTCCTGCCTGCCACCTATACTTTTACCTGTTTTTCTGTCTTGTTTTATCTGACTGGGGAATTGTTCTTTAACTACTGACAATTTTCAAGAATCCTGAAGTATAATTTTCTTTGTCCTTTGTTGAAGCAACCCCCTCTGAAACCTTCTTCGTGTTCAAATTATCAGTTTGCATTTGCTTCATTTTTATAACCAGATCCATACCAATCAGGGTTTCAAGCAGGTATGGTAGCTCGAGAAAAGCACAACCTTGAGTTCTGAATGATGAGTGGTTAAATCCTCAGTGCCTTACTTCTGCCCTGCTCCTTCACAATGAGAGTACAGTATCTTTGATATACTTCACCACCAATTATTGGGGACAGTGAAGGAATGAAAGTGTGGCAATTTGAAGCCTGAAAAAAATCCAGCACCCCAAGGTCATCGGCTGGGAAAGTCCAAGGCGGAGAGACCGTTCCCAAAACAAAGCGAGTGTACTGATTGGCTAGACCAGGGGTTGGCAACCTTAAATACTCAGAGAGCCATTTGGACCCGTTTGCCACAGAAAAGAAAACACCAGGAGCCACAAAACTCTTCCTGTGCCTGACTATTTCCTGAGCGGCCACAAAACTAGCATATATAGTTGAATTTGTTTTCTTCTGAAACTTTTTTCTTGGATTTATCCATGATTGGCCTACCGGGGGTTGAAAAGCTTAATAAATTGCATGTCGGTGGGTGTTGCACATTGGCAGTTGTGACGCATATTTTGAGTGACAGGGAGCCGCAGCAGAGGGATGAAAGAGCCACATGCGGCTCCAGAGCCGCAGGTTGCTGACCCCTGGGCTAGACAAATGGGCAGTGGGAGGACCAAGGGAAAAGGAAAGTTTGCCTATGCTGTTTGTGCACAAAACCGTTAGAATTGGCTTTTCCAATTCTGTACCCATATGGAATTTTCAATAAAGCTATACTCTTGGTAAAAAAAGATGTCCCAGGAGTTTCCTTTGCTGGTTTAGCCTGTGAGATGGTTGACATTTACTGACTATGCACTTGGTGGTTAAAGTCTTATAATGCCAGGAATTTCCTATTACAGGGATTCCCTTGGGGATTAATCATGGATTATATTTATTCTCTTCCCCTTACTGCCATCATTCCTGATCAGTCCTTCAATATAATTGTTATGCTGAAAATATCAGGTTTTCTGATTCTTGAGGGCAATACATGGTCAACAGTATCAAAATATCTTAATTCTTGAATGTGCTCCATTGACTCAAGTTGAGTATGGTTAGGATGAAGATGGCCGTGTTTAGCCTGATTGTCCTTCCTGCTCTTTATTGTGTTCCACCCCGTTTGTCTCCATGCTTTTGGATTCGCTCAGGTTTTTCCACTTGAAGTCTCAGTTTTTATAACAATGATTGATTAGCTCTCTGCACCTGTTTATTAATGTTAGCAAGAGTTTTTCATTTTTATTTCATGGGAATTCATAACTTTATAATCTAAAAGTTTCTGGTGGGGGAGATTGTTGTTGTATTGGTTAATGTCAGTTGCACTATTGCAATGATACTCTTGTGGCAGGTGTTCCTACTACCTAGTTTCATCTCATCTTTCTTCGGTGCTGCTTGGATTGTTCTGGATCTTCCAAATCATTTTCTTGTTTTATTATACTATTCAGTTGTTCACCAGCTTCCTATTTGACCCGGAACCTAACTGAAACCAGTAGTGTTTATATTTTGAGAGCTCTCCCCTCCCCAGTCACACAAACACACACGCACAGGTTTCTATTGCCCTTATTTCTCCCTCCTGTTCGTTCTTTACATTACTCTAGGCCAGGGGTGGGCAAACTATGGTTCTTTGAGGACCTGTGGACTTCAACTCCCAGAATTCCTGAGCCAGCCATGCATGCATGGCTGGCTCAGGAATTCTGGGAGTTGAAGTCCACAGTTCCTCAAAGAACCATAGTTTGCCCACCCCTGCTCTAGGCAGAATGCATGTAATTACAGTACTTATTGCTGAGAAAGAGAACAGATAGACTGTTCTATCTCAATCATGCTTAAGGGCTTTTCAGAAGGCAGGGATGACTCATTGGTAAAACAGAATACTGGACAGAGGGGCCTTCAGTTTGATCAAAGTTTTTCCTTATCAAATATGTTCCTGGTGATATCATACCTGAAACGAACATACCCGACCAATATTTCTCAGATAAACTGTAAAAGCAGCCAAAATTGTCATCTGAAATTATCGTCTGAAAAGTTAAACAGGAAGCTGTTGAAGGGGAAAGGAGAAGTTTATAGGAATAGCCTCTCCTGACTCACAGGTTGCTCCATTGCAGGTTAATTAACATACAATACTTTGGACAAAATTTGGCTTCAGGAAAGAAAGAAAGCTGCAGGTGGCAGCTTTGAAAGAAAGTCATTTCTTAGATTTAGCTTTTTTTAAAATCTGGAATACAAAGCCAAATCTCTCCTGGAGATTCTTGCAACTCATTACTACTGGTTGCAAACTATGCAAATTTAGTAATAAATTATGTAACATTCAATAGATTCTAGAACAACATTTCATAACAAAGAAATAACAGATGTCTCTATTTGACAACTCGAGTATTTTTAATCAGATAAAGATAATATTTTCTGAATTTACTTCAATTTTATCAGCTTTGAAATGCTCTCCCATATGGTAGTTAAACAATTACCGTACCTCTTCTCATTCATGAAAATTAGGTTTGCCTCCTGGGTTTTCATTAATCAACAGAATATTCTTTTATAATTCATACTAATCCGGCTTAAAAATATGAACATTTCTGTTTTCTTAGAAGCTGGATGGATCTTTGACATATCCTGGTTTAGGTCACAAATTATGCCATTCCACAACTGAACTAAGTCTGTATTATGCAGCACAGCAGCATCCAAGAGACTCCCAATCTTTAATTCCAAATTGCTTATCATGTGAGATTCTAGCTAAGCCTCCCGTTAGTATTACTTAATGATGCAAATCTGCAAACAGTTTTATTTTTGAATTTATCTATCCATAGGAGGAAATAAATCACATGTACAAATGTATACACACTATTCTTTATACGAACTAGAATAGTGATCAAATAGAATTTTGGCCCACATTGAGCCAAGTACATTGTATGTGTAAATATTTCTTACATAAGGCATTTACTTAGTGACATCAACATTACTTAGTGACATCAACAGGGAGTGGGATGTATCCGGAGCCTTCATAAAGAAAATTTGTTATGACTCTAAGGCAGGGGTGGCCAAACTATGGTTCCTTGAGGACCTGTGGACTTCTACTCCCAGAATTCCTGAGCTAGCCATGCATGCATGGCTGGCTCAGGAATTCTGGGAGTTGAAGTCCACGGGTCCTCAAAGAACCATAGTTTGGCCACCCCTGCTCTAAGGGGAAAGTGAGAAGTAGTGTACTAAAGAATGTGAAAATTCATAAACAGGAAAGCTCCAATAGGAATTCTAGAAAGTTGCTGAAATTCTTCCTGTAAAGTACTGTTTATAAAACTTAATAAAAGAAGGGGAGAATTCACTGGAATATTTCTTTTTGTTCCTCCAGGCTGATACAGTTTTTCAATAGAATTGATGAGTTTACATACTAATAAAAATCTATTTATCATCTAACTACTTTAATCTGAAATGCAGAACTAATCCAGAGTGAAGGTTGGAAAGAGAGGGGAGGAGAGAAGAGGTTGGACGTTTGATGCATTCTGTCCTGCTGCTGCAATATCAAGCTATCTTTGTAGGCCTGAAATTCACATTGTCAAAAAGTAATACTTGAATCTATGTATTATTTTTGGGCAATTGAACCTGCAAACAATGATTAAAACCTTCTCTATTGCTCCATGCAAGATCCAATCCAAAATAGTTGTTCTGATTTAATTTTTTTAAATAGTACCCACTAACTGTAGCTGCTCTAAATTTCCATCCATAAGAATTATTTCATAAAAAGAAATTATGGAATGTCATAGCTAACCTTGCCTGATTAGAAAAAATGAACAAGCTTTTTCAAGACCAGTCTGGTTAATACTTGAAGAGGAAGTGATTAGGGAATCTTAACACTGTAGGCTAAACTAGAAAGTTGAAAAAAATATTTTAGAAGAATGCAATGCAAATACTTTTGCAAAAGGCCTGTTTCAAATTAGAATTGCATTAATATAAGTTAACCCATTTCCAGAGGTATCTCCAGAAAATGTATATTTTCCTTCCAATTCCTAATGATATTAGAGAAAGACAGAAGAGAAATAATTCTAAATTAAGATCATAAACTAAACTGTTGATTTAGTTCAAGATTTAAGATGACCAGTTTATAAGGTAAAAATGAATATGCTTGTACAATATTTATATATCATCCATCCAGAAAACATTTCTGGATGAAGGTGCTGTATTTTTCACACATTTGACTAGTGATATGTCAATATCATATTTTTCCAGGAAAATGCTATTCTGTTCCAAGCTAATTGGAAATATAAATCGCAATGGGCCATCTGGAATAATGTTGTACAAGCATCATGGGTATTTCAGAATCTAGGCAGTATACAGAATAGTAAAAAACAGAGACTAAAAACATAAAGAAAAATATACATTAAAAAAAATCTCCAAATGGCCATCATAAACTTTGATTTTGAATACAATATGCTAGAATAGGGTTGTTTTGATGGCTTTGTAAGATGCTAAAAGGGAAAGAGTTACAGAGAGATTAGGGGCAAGGAGTTGTACAATCCAGTACTAAGATACATAGGGTTTCGTAGGGAATAACTTGTTTTGTATTGGCCTAAGACAGGGGTAGGCAAAGTTGGCTCTTCAATGACTCATGGACTTCAACTCCCAGAATTCCTGAGCTAGCATGATTGGCTCAGAAAGTCTGGGAGTTGAAGTCCATGAGTCATAGAAGAGCCAACTTTGCCTACCCCTGGCCTAAGAAGTCTATTGGTAGCCAACATAGTGATTTAATAGCGACTTTACAGTAACTGCAGCTTCAGGACCATCTCCCAAGACTACTCCAAATAGACTGCATTATACAGTAATCCAACCAAGTGATGACCATAACATGAATTACTTTTGCTAAGACAACCTGAATCACATAAAGCTATAACAGGCTCACAAGATAAAGTTGGGCAAAGTAGCTATGACCTCTATCTGCTATTTAAACCGTGGCTGAAAGTTCAGGAGGACTCCCAGATTTAAAAAAAAACTATTAGGAAGAGTACAGCACTATTCAGAATAATTGTTGAACATTAATTACTGAATAATTCCTGGATGTTTATTTGCTTTGACATCCTACAGGATCCCTATTTCAATCTGAAGTGGTGATATATAGCTGAGAGTCATCAGCACATTAGTGACACCTCATTTCAAATTAACAGGTGACTTCTACCGGGAGCTTTACACAGGTGTTATATAAAATTCTATTGTGAAATGATGGACAAATAAAACCATTGTTTTTCATGCCATAAAGCAATGTTGCAATCGTAACACCTGCAAAGAAGGAACTTGCCAGAAAAACTAAAACTGGGCATATCAAGGAATTTGTTGCCCTTTCTCCCTGAGACATTTCTTTGACATTTTAGGTGAACAAAATGATAGGGTTTGCTGTTCTTTGCCTTAAAACAGACAATTTTCAAAAAAGAGAATACTTAGAAACCTGGTGAAAGTCATTTGTGCAGTATCTTGGAATGGTTCCCGGATGGATCAGGCTCCTTCAAAAAAAAGTATATGATGATGTAATATCTCTGTCCCCTTGTAAGAACTACACAAGGCCACATTCACTTTGGGACATGATCTTCTCTGTATATAGGACTAAAGTCAGCTATCTTATATTTGACTGCCTATCTAATCAGAAATCTCTACTCTACTTTGAACTGTTTTCTAGATTTTTAGACAGAGATTTTTCTGAATTTAAGATTGCTCCACTATATTAAGTATACAGCAAGTACCACACATTGTCTCTAAATCTGTTATAAGACTCCCTGCAAATAAGATCTAAACCTAACCAATTTTTCTATCTCACCTAACAATGTCAAAATTCTGAAATAGGTAGCAGTGAAACTTTCCATCCCCCACCAATACTCGCTAATACCAGGCATTAGGGATGGGACTTATTTTATGACCTAGCATCAAGGTCATAACATTAAGAAGCCAAAAACCTTTATTTTAAGGACGTATTTAAAAATAGCCATTGAATTTAAAAGTAATGTTTCTGTTATTGACTCTTCAATGCTTGGCAACAGTGATTTGAGAAAGCCAATCTAAAATAAGGCTAAACATTATGGACAATATCTATTCAGAATTCAGTCTTTTTTCTTTTCTTCATAAAAATCAATAGGAGGAATAAGAAAATACTGAAGTTATCTCACCTGAAAATCAGTGGAACACAAAGTAACATTGGCTTCATTACACACTATACATTTTAAATACTATTCAAAGAACAAATACACAAATGACCTCCATCAATGTCTAAGATTTTTTTTATTGAGTTAGTCTATTTTCTTCTATCTCAACATATTAATAAATGTATAAATATATTTTAGCATCTTAAGATTTTGATGTCCAAAGTGATCTATAGAACATTTCTTAAACACATGAGTCAAGGGACAGGAACCAAGTAAAATAAAGCTAACCAGATTTTACAAATGAAAAAGGGAAAGTGCTTAAGTTAAACTCTGCTAAAATAAGGTAGCTTATAAAATATGCCAATATTTTATTTACGAGTAAATGAAAACAAAATACTGTGAAAAGGCTGCGCAAGACCACTGCTGACTCCTTGTACCTAATCAATACCCCAAGATATCATGCTGCCTAATGCATAGTTGAAATGATGTTTCACCTCCTGAGAGGTGCATTATTCTTCCTAACCCAATTTAATGCCACACATCTCACCCCACCATTGTTGTCACTTGAGGCAGATGGCAACATCTGTCTTCATGCCAGTTTTGGCCTTCTCAAATAGCTGTGCAAACCAGATGAGCTTAAATTTATACTTATGTAATTCAATGATAAGGAACTGATAGGCAACATGCCAAAACTAAATCTGATTATCAGCCTCTCTTAACCCAGCAGTTAATCCTATTGCCAGAGGCACCTTTTCATCAGCTTTGCCTGCTTAGCTCAAAGGACATTACCAAAAAGCAACGGGAGTGAGCAAATCAAGCCTTGCTCAACATCTACTCTCTTGTTAGGAAGTGATGAACCAAAATACTGTTTTTAGAACATGAAGAAAGCACAGAGGTGGATGCTGTCCAATGGAGAAAAGCTACGTCCATGTATTCCACAGGGGGAAGAAGAAGAAAAATCTACTGAACATAAACACACAGCTCTCCATTTTATATGGGGAGCAATTCTAAAGGAATAAAATGCATACAACTGTTTCTGCTTGCTGATTTAAAGAGCAAGGACATCCAGGAGGTTTATTCCATCAGTTATCACTTAACAAATGAAGGTTTGGCATGTTATTATAACAATATGTCTATAGGTCAGTCTCTTTTACCAGCTCCCTGAATCATCCTGGTTTATAAAATAAGACCGCAACAAAGCCATATATCTTTAGCTACAACAGTACACAGTCGTATCATGCAAAGGAAACATTAAGGATGAAAAGATGGTCTGTGAAATACTAATCAATATACAGTATCAACTTCCATTCCATTTGTCAAAAAATCTTTTTCTTCTCCTATATTCAACTATTCCATAATACTTGAATCTATTTATGTATTAATAAAGAATGTCCAAATGTGTGATCTTTGGACTAAAAATATATGTTATGTGAAACATGTACTTGCTTTATTAATAATTATGTTTACCTTAACAATGGCAGGATGTAAAATGATTACAACCCCAGAAATAGTCCGACTGAGTTCAATGGGACTTACGTACATCAAGATAAATGAATTTATTAGATTTATATCCTGATTTATATAGGAAATGGCTTATGTAGAGTCCCTCCCCCCTCTTTCTCCATAACAACAACCGAAAGGCCAAAGTCACTCATTTCCTTCTGTGATTGAGAATGGACCAGAACCTGGGACTCCCCCCCTCCTAATCCACCAGAATAGAATAGAATAGAATAGAATAGAATAGAATAGAATAGAATAGAATAGAATAGAATAGAATAGAATAGAATAGAATAGAATAGAATAGAATTCTTTATTGGCGAAGTGTGATTGGACACACAAGGAATTTGTCTTTGGTTCATATGCTCTCAGTGTACATAAAATAAAAGATACATTTGTCAAGAATCATTAAGAAACACTTAATGATTGTCATAGCAAGCCGAGATGACAGGGGCAGATCTTAATCCAATTTTATGGGAAGAGTTTGACCTGGTGACCCCTGAGGAAGTGGACAAGGCCATTGGAGCGGTAAGCTCCGCCACTTGTATGCTGGATCCGTGCCCCTCCTGGCTTGTTTCGGCAAGTAGGGAGGTGACACGAGGTTGGTTCCAGGAGTTAATCAATGCTTCTTTAATTGAGAGGTCCTTCCCCCAGCCTTTAAAGGTTGTGGTGGTGAGGCCCCTCCTTAAGAAGCCATCCCTGGACCCAACTGATCTTAAAAACTATTGACCAGTCTCCAACCTCCCCTTCATGGGGAAGGTGGTGGAGAAAGTGGTGGCGCTGCAACTTCAACTGCTCTTGGATGAAACGGAGTACCTTTTCAGTCGGGTTTCAGGCCTGGTCACAGCACAGAAACTGCCTTGGTCACGCTGATGGATGATCTCTGGTGAGCCCGAGATGGAGGTTGCTCCTCCATCTTGGTGCTACTTGACCTCTCAGCGGCTTTCGATACCATTGACCATGGTATCCTTCTGCAACGGCTTGGGGAGATGGGAGTGGGAGGCACCGTTTTGCGGTGGTTCTCCTCCTTTCTCTCTGACCAGTCGCAGTCGGTGTTGGCTGGGGGACAGAGGTCGACCCCGAGACCCCTCGTATGTGGGGTTCCTCAGGGGTTGATTCTTTGCCCTATGCTCTTCAATATCTACATGAAACCGTTGGGTGAGATCATCCGTAGGCATGGGGTGAGGTTCCAACAGTACGCTGATGACACTCAGCTGTACATATCCACCCCATGCCAATTCAGTGAGGCAGTTGATGTGATGTGCCAGTGTCTGGACGCTGTAAGGGTCTGGATGGGGATTAACAGGCTCAAACTCAACCTGGATAAGACCGAGTGGCTTTGGATATTTCCTCCTAAGGACTTTGACATCTGTCCCTCCTTGGTTCTGGGGGGGGCAAATTTGATCCCCTCAGAACGGGCTCGCAACTTGGGGGTCCTTCTGGATCCACAGCTAAAATTGGACCAACATCTTACAGCTGTGGCCAGAGGGACCTTTGCACAAGTCCGTCTTGTGCACCAGTTGCATCCTTTCTTGGATCGGGAGGCACTACTGACAGTCACTCACGCCCTTGTTACCTCACGCCTTGACTATTGCAACGCACTGTACATGGGGCTACCCTTGAAGAACGTTCGGAGACTGCAGCTAGTGCAGAATGCGGCGGCGCATGTGGTGATGGGTGTCCCTAAATACACCCATGCGACACCCATCCTTCGCGAACTGCACTGGCTGCCCATAGGGCTCCGAGTGCAATTCAAGGTGTTGGTGATTACCTTTAAAGCCCTACATGGCTTAGGACTAGTTTAACTCCGAGAGCGCCTTCTCCAACATATCTCCCTAAGACCGATTAAAGCCCACAGAGTTGGTCTGCTGGTGGTCCCGTCAGCCAAACAATGTCGGCTGGCGGGCCCACGAACGAGGGCCTTCTCTGTGGCGGCACCGGCTCTCTGGAATACACTACCCCCGAGATCCGCATAATTCCTACCCTGCCAGCCTTCAGAAAAGCATTAAAAACATGGCTTTGTCGACAGGCCTGGGGCCAATGATTTTAATATAACACTGATTATTCTTGGCCCCATGAATGAATTATGGGTTTTTTAAATTGTGGTTGTTTTTTTAAATGCTTTTCAATATTTTAATTGTTTATATTGTTTTAATTTTGTTCTTAAATCTTTTAACAGTTTTGTAGATTTTGTATTCAATATGCTGTGAGCCGCCCAGAGTCCCATTGGGAGTTGGGCGGCATACAAATCTATTAAATAAATAAATAAATAAATAAATAAATAAATAAATAAATAAATAAATAAATAAATAAATAAATAAGGTACAAATAAGCAATCAGGAAACAATCAATATTAATATAAATCATAAAGATACAAGCAACAAGTTACAGTCATACAGTCATAAGTGGGAGGAAATGGGTAATTACCACATCTGCATTTCAGCTACTGTATAGTAGTAATCAATCAGATGCATTGTTTCATAACCAGATTTTTAACTCAAATATGTCATTCTGACTGTATCAATTCATCTTACTCAATTCATTTTTAACAAAGCAACATAAAACATTCCTAAAACGAAAATTGGAAGTGTTATTTTCAAATAGATCACTACAGAAGACTACAGGTAGTCCTCGATGTACGCCCACAATTGAGCCCAGAATTTATGTTGCCAAGTGAGAAAGTTAAGAGTTTTACGACTTTTCTTGCCACATTTGTTAAGTGGAATCATTGCCTTTGTTAAATTAGTAATGCGGTTGTTAAGTGAATCTGGCTTCCCCATTGACTTCGTTTGTCAGAAGGCCGCAAAAGGTGGTCACGTGACCCTGGGACCCTTCAACTGTCATAAATATGAATCCGTTGTCAAGCATCCGGATGTAAATCATGTGACCGTGGGGATGCTGCAACGGTCATAAGTGTGAAAAATGGTCATAAGTCACTTTTTTTCAGTGCCGTTGTAACTTCACTCACTAAACAAACTGTTGCAAGTCGAGGATTACATGCATCTCGTAGATATTGGGAGCATCTGTTAAAAATGTCAGCCAAACTCATCTTTGCAGCCAAAGCAGGGAAACCCTCCTATGGAAAAATCATCCTGCCTCCTTTCAGATAAGTTGTATGATGTTAATAGAAACCACAGATAGGTAAACAGCTTTAAATGGCAAGTGCTGATCAAAAGCATTTTGGGAAGCCATGCACACATATATATTTCTGCTGCTACTGTAGCTGCCAATTTTATTTAACCTGAAACAAACATTTTGTTAAAGACATCAAAGCAAATTAAAAAGCATATTTAAAGTACTATTTGGGCTCTATCTCATGTCTCATTCTGTTACCACTGGTTTTTTTAAATAAAAAATGCACATACAAAGTAAGACTTAAATTAATATTTGGCGGCTCTCTCAGAATGCCTAGTCTTGTTCCCACATAGGAGAAACTACCCCAACCAAAGAGCACATTATCTGTAATTAGAGCTCTAATAAGTATACAGTTCTTCATGTGGAGCGTTTATTTATTTATTTATTTATTTATTTACATGACATATATAGCCATCTATCTCATATGAGGATTCTTGGTGGTCACAACAATCCATAAAAAAATTAGCTAAAAACAAAAATACCTTTCCTGCCAGGCAGCAGACCAATGATACTTGTAGTTCAACCTCCACCCTGGACCAATGCTTAGGGGAACAGCTGGGTCTTTACAGCACTCTAGAAACCTAAAAGGGAAGGGAACTCTTGGATCTCAGGTGAAAGGCTGTTCCAAAGGGTGTTGGAACAATGATAGGAGCCGCAACAACGATGTTGTAGTTTTGGAAGATATGCAGAATTGGTGTTGAAAGCATTCAGGAATGGTAAGCCAGAAAAAACACATCTTGTCCAAGCTAAGACTAAGTCTAAGCTGGGGACGCAAGCAGAGGAGGTGTGTCATCACAACTTGCAGACTCAGTCCAATTAGCTGACAGACGGAGTTAACCCGTTCCTGGATGCTATCTCCACTACTATGGAGAATAACACCAATGAAAAATTAACAAATCCTCAGAGAGTCTTGAAGAATCCTTCAATCAAATATACTGTTATTCATATTTCATCTTCATTTTTTACACATTTTCAACGAACAATACCTCATAATTTATCCAAAAGTTATTATACTGTATAATGAAATATAAATATGCAATATGGAAGCTAAAAATATTATCTTTCCTCAGGATCACAAATGAATCTAAGGCAAGATACATGCTTTTAGCGTGACTGGCCCAAAGTCACCCAGCTGGCTTCTGTGCCTAAGGGGGAAACAGAGCTCAGAGTCTCCTGGTTCCTCAGCACCTCAGCCACTATACTAAACCACTGACAACAGTATGTTGAAAGCAATTTTAAACAAAAGAAATGTGGCCAATGAAGAAATTGACAAAAGAGATGGGGCAGTAATTCTGATAGCTGTATCACAAATCTCTTCCCCACTTACAGTAAAAGAAAACAAGAGTGTAGAGAGGGAAAAATAAAAGTCCACACTGTTCTCAACATTCATATTCAAAGTGGCTAAGTAAGTAAGGTCTAATTAAGGCCTAAACATTGATTGTTTATGTATCTTATGTATTTAAAGGAGACTTTGGTCTCAATTAAGCATCTTTGTACATCTGGTTCCCTTACCTGGTATTTTTTGACAAGACTGAAAACCTTTCATTGACTGTTGAACTATAACTATGACTAAACAAACAGTACTGTCAAGGTTGAGAAATACTTAGTTCAGTAACAACTGGAAGGCCATTGATTCTCTGTCTCTATTAAATAAGGTAACTGAGCACAATCAGATTCAATATAAAGGAATAATGTCAATCAAAAGCAGTAGATAAAGATTAAACCTGTACTTGCACAAGCATTGTCACATTTCTGTCTCATATTGATCCAAATGTTCCTGTATTTCCAGATTTTCCCCCTTCAGAATTCAAAATATGGTATTTCCTTTTGGTGTCTCTTTTCCAAACAGATCAGATGCCTAAGTATCTAGCGTAAGATTCAGATGATTATTTTTAAAAATGTGACTATATGTTCACTACATAGAGCTTTCATCACACATAAGAACATAAGGAACAGAGGGATCCCAAGGACAGGGAAACCAAAATTACCTATGCAAGAGTGGAACAAAATGCAGGTTTGATGTGATGTGCTGCCTATCTTAAAAAGGGCAAACAAAGGAAGCAAATGTGCAATACTCAACTTCTGAAAAGAGTACCAGAACCGTGATATATATTGTGCTCAAAATTGTGTGAAAAGTGCGAGTCAATTGTGAAATGCAACCGGAAAGACAAGAATGATCTAAATCTGATCTCATTTGTTAATAGTTAGCCTTTGGTTGCGAAAGTACATGCACAGTTAAACTTTGGTATGTGCAATTCTTTATGAGACATAAAGGACATTCTTTCAACTCATAAGGAAAAACAAAGGTTAATCTGTACCCAGGTGCTGCTGTTATCATACCTCATGGAGTTTTCAGTAACCTGCAACACATATGAAATAACAGTCTTTGGCCTTCCCAGAATCTATTCAAACCCTAGAGCAGGGGTCCCCAAACTTGGCAACTTTAAGACTTGTGGACTTCAACTCCTAGAATTCTCCAGCCAGCACAGCTGGCTGGAGAATTCTAGAAGTTGAAGTCCACAACTCTTAAAGTTGCCAAGTTTGAAGACCTTTGACCTAGAGTAATAAGGGGGGGGGAACCTTAACAAGAAAGCCTATATATCATTATGCAATCTACTGTTACTCAGACTGACTGAAGGACAGATTGCAGAAGATGTCAAAGGAAACTAGGTGAGATATTCAAAGCACTATTTAACAAAGACATCAGGATTTTGTTTTTTCTCTTTGAGACCTTGTTGTGTTATACAATAAAACATTTAATATTAAAGGAAACCATGATATTCAACAGAACAGAATAAAAATTATTTGTATTTGTATTTGTTTATTTGTCAAGCATATATGATTATAAACAAAGTATAAACAGTAAAACATGATTGTATATGTAATAGTACAAGCATGAATAAGAGTAAAAGAGGTGTGAATATATGGGTACATTAGGACAGGAACGGTAGGCACAATTGTGCGCTTATACACGCCCCTTACCAACCTCTTATGAATGGGGTGAGGTCGATGGTAGATAATCTGAGGTTGAAGTTTTTGGGGTTAGGGGAAGAAACTAGTGAGTCAGGTAAAGTGTTCTAGGCATTTACCACTCTGTTGTTGAAGTCGAATTTTTTGCAATCAAGTTTGGAGCGGTTTACATTAAGTTTGTATCTATTGTGAGCTCGTGTATTATTGCGGTTGAAGCTGAAGTAGTCGTTAACAGGTAGGACATTGTGGCAGATAATTTTGTGAGCTACACTTAGGTCAGATCGAAGGCGGCGTAGTTCTAAATTTTCAAGTCCCAAAATTTCAAGTCTGGTTTTGTAAGGTATTCTGTTGTGAACAGAGGAGTGTAATACTCTTCTTGTGAAGAATCTCTGGACATTCTCAATTGTGTTAATGTCCAACATTAATGACACTAACATTAATGTCTAATGTTAATTATAGCATATATGTTGAGTTAAAGGGAACAATACTGCACTAGTTTTATTTTAAGGACCAGGAAATAATGGAAATTTTAAATGATTGAATTTAGAACTTCTACCTCTCCTCTCTTGAACCTTAAATAAAAGCAAAACTATAGATCTTTTGTATTGTATTTCCCAGCTTGAGTTTTGTCTGAGGAAGAATAACCTGACCTGAAGCAAAACCATATTTAAAAATTCAACATTCCAAACAAAGAACATGGCTACAACACTGGCACCAAGACTACCGGTAATAATAATTCTTAATATGGATCTAAGGCAATTCTTGTACTCATAGTTTTGAATGGGAGTGCAGTTTCCTCCTCACTGGCAAGGCAAGCTGCCGCAAATAAACAAGCAGCAAACCCTACTCTCACTCCTACTGATGATGTTACCTAGTGGGCAATGGTTCCTCTTACCTGCCTATCGGTGCGCTGTGCGCGCATCATCACATTTCACGCGCGCACACGCTCGCTACACGCGGGCATCCCCTCGCACAATTTTGTTTCCGTGCATGCACAGGAAGCAAAAAATCACCAAAATCTCATCAGGGGACGCGCACATGCACGTGATTTTGGTGATTTCTTGCTTCCGTGCATGCGTGGAAGCAAAAAATTGCCAAAATCTTGCGCGCGCTTGTGTCCCCTTGCGAGATTTTGCTTCCGCTCATGCGCAGGAAGCAAAAAAGGCCAAAATTTTGAAAAAAAAGATGGCGCCACGCAACAGACCAGCGAAGATGGTACCGGAGCCATCGCACACAAATTGCGCAATCGGCAGGCCGCTACCGGAACGACAGAGTGGACCGCATTGGTAGGAACCCACCCCTGCTAGTGGGAATGAAATATTTGCAAAGCAACAATCAAGATCAGAGTACCAAGAACTTCATAGTTCAACCCTGAGCTACAGATATTGTCAGGCCGAAGCCATTTTATTTGGGATCTTTGGCCTGCCACACTTTATACCATTCTACTATGCATTTTCTACTGTGGGAAAATGGGAGGGGGGATTGTATAAGGTTGTTAGTATGTAGCCATAACAAATTCTTTCTAGAAAGCCAAGGTCATCCTTTGTCTCTTCACCTCTGCACCTGCACGGAAAGAGATGGGTGGACTCTGCCAGCATGGCAATTGGAGATTGGACAACGTGATGGATTTGTGGGTGTGGGGGCAAAGACTTAAACTTTCAACTGGGTGGTGAAACCCAGAGGACTTCAGATTCGGGTTTCACCCAGATGTACCAACATGGCTCTAATAATAAATTGGGACTTTGAGGAGTACTTTGACTCGGACTCCGATTTAATTTTGGATGCTGAACCCTGACAATTCTTTTCTATTGGAACACAAACAGACATATTCATAATCCATAATCAGGTCATACATTTATTAGGGACAAGCAAAATGATGCAAAACAAGTGTGCAAACCTTTGAAATCTCCAATACTTTTCATTAGGCAAGATGTTACAAAACAGTCTGATTCTTAATTACAGTATTTAAGGAAATTATTTTTACTCCCAAATGAAGTTGTTTCAGGAAGTGAGCTTTACCAACCCAATCCAAAACAAATAGATTTCCTCATGGATAGGCTACAAATTAAATTCTTTAGAACTGTCTTTCAAAGTTCTAAATTAAAAAGTGCTGAAAACATATCTGAGCCTTTATTCTGGATCTGGCTGCTACTACTACAGATTCTATTAAAACAAAAAAAGTAAATCCAACATGCCTGAACTCTGTCCATTCCTGCCCTAGGAAATTTCCGGCTTGATCTTCTGCATGTTATCTATTTCATTCCCCCCCACCCCAGCTAAGGGATCATATATCTCTCTGTTAGTACGCATAATAAGTAGTTCACTTACTCAGCTTAACTGAAAATATAAGCTGAAATGTCCAACATGTCTTTTTGCAACCTGTTGACCTCATAATGTAAGGGACTGTATATGGGACTTTAACTCCTGGCATTCTTAGCCTATTAACAAAAATATGTTAAGATTTGGAGGGAGGAAGAACAGAGAGAGAGAGAGATCTCTTAAGTTTGAGAAAATGGTTTCTAAGATTCATATTAAAATGTCTAAATTGTATTTGGCAAACCTTTATCACCTATGAAAAAATATTGTGGCATTTGTCACGTACCTTGCATATCTAGACTGATATAAACTGCATGGGTATGCCACACACACACACACCTTTCCGTTAAAAATCATCCAATGTTACTAGGTCTCTAAAATGAAAACAGGCTTTGAACTTTGCTACTCTACCTGTTTGTTCCTATAGAAAGTGATTGGCTGATGATAAAACACTTAGCTAACTCTGACTTCCAGAGGAACCAGGCCAGGGGCACTCCCTTATCAAAAAGCAAACACTGACTAAAGTTTAACCAAAGAGCAGGGCAACATCAGTGCAAGCTCCTTTTCTCTGGCATTTAAAACAGAACAGAGGGCAAGATCAACAATGGGCCAGCAGGGCAGTTCTTGGGCTTCTACTTGATCAAGGGGATTGTGAAGATACAATGTCTAGTCTTGGACACTCTTGCAATTGTATCAGCTTCCCAAATACTCATCTGCTGGTGATCAATCTGCAGCCTTTTGCCTCTGAGAACAATTTTGTTTTTTAAAAAAATGTTTTTTTGTAAATGAAAAAATGGGCTAATGTTGGCTAACAATGTGAACATAGAGAATTGAAATGGCAGGAAGTAAGCTACTCGTCTTGGTTTAGACTGGAAAGTCCCTATCTTACTTGGTAAAGGAGTAGAGAAGAAAAGAAAGCCTCAGCTTATGTTTCTAGTTATATTACTCCAAAGTGCAGTGATACTTCGCGTCACTGCCCACTACTCCCCCCTCTCCGTACATTATTACACAATTACTGGAAATTGGAATTGCCCTGAAGGTTACATGTAGGTTAGTTACTGGGAAGAGCTAAGGGCAGGAAGGGAATTATATTCTTGAAATAATTAACCTAAAACACACACCCTTCTCATACTCCAAGCAATTATTCCTGCTAACACCAGCTGTAGTCTATGAGCATCAGAAATTCATATGCACATACAACATCTAACTCCCTCCATAAATGCTTCAGGTTATTCTCCTGTCCTATTATTCTGCCTCCTTTTGAAGAATGAATTATTTCTTTTAAGAGCATTTAAGAGCTCAAAGAATCCACTTCCCTAACGCAACTCTTCCCAAAAGAAAACTCAACAATTCTTTTCATCTGGACAAAGCCACTTTTCTGGTTCTTACGTTTTAACTCTGTCCTGGCAAGCAAATTAACAAAACCTGTGTCAGCAGAGACCCAAAACAGAATCTATAGTCATAAAATATAGTCTTTCTTTTGATATCCCTGCTGAAGAGGTAAACCATGACTGCACAGATTATTCACTAGCTAAGCATAGTGTCTCTAATGCACTGTATTATTTCACCGTATGCATTGTTAACTGTATTTTTGCTTACTGTAAGGCACATTGGATTTTTCATTGAAAAACAGCATAGTGCTGATAGACAGAGAGATGACTGATAGATTACAGAGCAGCACAAAAACATTGTATATAGCATGGTGCTTAAAAATAAATAAGGGGGTATAAGGACAAACAAAACATCAAGGAATAGCCACAATTTAATTTTCCAATCTTAGTAATGATTTATGTTTCTTAATTCCAGAACAGTCAAGAAATTTCAGGAGACATTTCCACATTGTGGGTGCTAGTATTATCAGTCAAAAAGCACTGGCTAATTAATCTGTCTTTCTTTCCTTTATACAACATTTAATAAGATAAAAAGTTAGAAACAGGAAAATATGAGAAAACGATACTGGACCAGAGGCCAAGTCACTGCGTAATTAACATTCATCTAGAAAAACTATCCCCTTAGGTCTTAAGAGTTATGTAAAGATTACTGAAACATTAGTGTCCTTTCAAAAGTAAATATGTCTTTTGAAGCAAACTGATCAACTAGACAGAGAACAGTCCTGATCAGTATTAATTCTAAAGCCAGTATCAATGCCAAAAACTATAGTCTTTCTCTCTTTTTTGGGCCAAATTGCATATTAACGTATTTTGCGCTCCACTGAAACAGAAGTACAATGTGAATGTTAACGATGCAGATCAACTATCAGCCAAACAACATTAACCAAATATCTGAGCTAGCAAAGCACGCAAAAACCCAAGTTATAAAGTTCAAAGGTCTTGCTTACATGTCTCTTTAAACTGAATACATATTGGAGACATGCTTGACTAGGTTGGAAGCTGGGAGTGTAATGGAACATCCAATAAGATCCACAGCTATGGGAAAAACACATCCAGGAAGCCAACTCAACACAAAGTTAACAAGAATATGCCTGAGAAGTTCCCAGACTGATAGGATTCTGAATAACCATTTCCTTCTTTACATTTTATTTCAAGTGAGAGGTTTCTGTCTAAACTGACAAGTTTGCTAACTGCACTATGGTGGCTATTTAAAATGCGCAGAAGGAAAGAATATCTTGAGAGGGCTCCATATCTGGCTTCTTTGCAGTGAAAGACATTGGATTTACTATGCCAAGAGTCCCATCATCCATTTAAAAACAGTATCGGGTTTATAGAAACTAACACAACAGTGTTTGGAGAAATCACTTGAGAAAACTGAAGCAGGCCTTTGTGCATCTATACCAGCTGCTATGGGACAAGGTATTAATGGTTTACATAGTTTTTCCCCATTACTAACAATTGAATTATGCAAAAATGGGAAGCATCAAAAGGTTCAACTACACAGAGTTTTGTTAATAAAATATATGGAAGAACAAGTCCTTAGGGAAAACATACAATAGTACTTTCTGTCTCTTGGTCTTTGGCAGCCTTTTCTTAACAC
The DNA here is from genome assembly GCA_023053685.1 of Diadophis punctatus similis. Lineage (NCBI taxonomy): Eukaryota > Metazoa > Chordata > Lepidosauria > Squamata > Dipsadidae > Diadophis > Diadophis punctatus. Next base: position 38,898,276 of record JALIGW010000005.1, on the reverse strand, counting down.
GTTAATGCACACAAACACACCCGGTTTTTAATGCATTAGCAAATAAGCTGGCATTACAGCCCTAGTTTAGGCATTGGGGACCTATTCTAAATGTAAAGCACATATTTACTTGGAAACAATACCCAATTATTTAAAGGAGTTTATTTCCATGTTACACCAAACTAGAAGCCATTTCATGCCATACATTTAGCCAGCAGTATGTTGCCTACTTTACAGTCATTTTTGCAACCCCTTCATTATGTATGATGAAGCTAGAAAAGATAAGATTCTCCGTTTTATTATTATAAGAACCCTCTAAGTAGGAGAGATAGAAATAGTGACAAGACAAAAACCATGACTCAGGAGAAAAGTATTAGGGATGAAGCTCAGAAAATAAAATCCATGAAAGAAAGAGAAGTTTTCTCCTGGAACAATGAATACCCCAGCCAGATTTCAACACTACGTGTAAGAGTTCTGTATCTTTTTAATTTTTTAACCGGAAGATTAATAATTAATTTTAGTTTAAAATGAGTAAAATCTAGTATTGTTGGAAAACCAGATGCTGTATAGAATTTCAATCTCCAGAAATCCAGGGGTTTATACGAAACATTTTTCCTACCTGTCTAGTATGTAATAATGAAGTATTATACATAAAAGGAGCACATCAAGGTAAAGTTAGTTTAATAATATATATCACTGAGTCTTAGGAAGTAGAACCTGCCAGAGCACAATGACAGAGACATCAGAAAGTAGGTCAAATTCTGGCAGCATGCTGACAGCTAAAGCAAAAGCAGCCTTCCATCTCGGTATCAGTTTAACCTCTAGCATCACAATTAGAATCAACAATCTTCTTCATCCTAGTGCCCTCCAAGTGTACTAAACTACTTCTATAGTCATTAGCCACAACGGGCATGCTGGCTGGCTGCAGTAGGCACCGTAGGGCACCTAAAGTAATTGGATGGTATCAGGTTGAATAAGGCTGCACTGGGGCATATGAAGCACTGAAGATAAAGTGCTACCTTTTCTGATGCCCATAATGGCTGGTGAATCAGAGTGAAGATAATGGTAGGAGAATCTAGGGATTACATTACTGTATACTAGTCAAAACAACGAGAACCTGATATTTCCCCAGCTTATCATTTTGAAATCTCCTAAAAAATACTTTAAAAATTCATTGCAACCAAACAGAATCTCACTAAACGTAGGAGTTGTGTCTTCTTAATATTAAATTCTGCACTGAAAGAAATGTGAGGTTTTCATCCCTCCCATACCATTTCTTGAATCAAGAATCTCTGTCAGAACATTACGGAGCTTAGTTTATAAGGATATTGAAACAAAGCTTATTATTGAAACAAGCTGTTTCTCACATATGTTTGTGTGACATATATTTTAAATCCAAAACAACCCATTTTGTGTTTAACGATCTGTTTTTCTGTTGGAGATATTACATTTCATAAGATCAAATAAAATTCACAGTGAAGTACTTGCAAAGTTTTTAATGTTTGAAATATGCAGTTTCTTACATAATGAAATTAAAAAAAACATTCTTTGCGAGGCTTAGTAAAATCTCTTTTATTTAAATAATTGTTTCTCCATCCATACTTTGCTGTAAGCAACTATTGATTACAAGGTGTCATACTAGGAATATATAAAGTTACAGCTGATTTTATGAAGTGTTTTCAGAGTATTATTTCAGTGAATCTCTTATATAATTGGGAATATCCTTTTACATAAGTGATATATATTAGATTTCTGTACCCTAGATGACTGATTGAGTTCTATGGAAGGTTCAATGTTGCAGGGTTCTCTTCCTTCCTCTGTGCCCAGGTCCTGTCAGCATTGACAGGGTAGAGGAGCTCAAGGTCTCTGGAGGGTGGGGGACATCAGAGTTCTGAACATTTGTCTTACATAAGGGCACTGGGCAGGGGTGGGTTCCTACCGGTGCGGACCAGTACGTGTGCACCGGTAGCGGCCCGCTGGTGATGTAATCCTGTCTGTGCTGGTCCGTGGGCGCCGCCATCTTTTTTTCAGAATTTTTGGCGATTTTTTTCGGGTTTGGATGGCTTCTCCTCGTCCTCTGCTTTGAAAAAAAGCCCTCCCGCCAGGGGTGAAATCCAGCAGGTTCTAACAGGTTCTGGAGAACCGGTAGCGGAAATTTTGAGTAGTTCGGAGAACCGGTAGCGGAAATTTTGAGTAGTTCGGAGAACCAGCAAATACCACCTCTGGCTGGCCCCCGAGTGGGGAGGGAATGGGGATTTTGCAATATCCTTCCCCCAGGAGTGGGGAGGGAATGGGGATTTTGCAGTATCCTTCCCCTGCCATGCCCACCAAGCCACACTACACCCACCAAGCCACGCCCACAGAACCGGTAGTAAAAAAAATTGGATTTCACCACTGCCTCCCGCCCGCCCCCGGGTTAATACCGACCTTTATTTCTTCGTCCGAAGCACAGCTGAGCTGTGTTTTGGGCTGAAACGTCCTTCTGAGCATGCGCGGAAGTAAAATTGTGCAAGGGGATGTGTGCGCGTGAGTGGAGCGATCGCACGCGTGCGCAACATCGCGATGCCTACCGGTAGCAAAGGTAATTGGAACCCACCCCTGCCACTGGGTGATGTTTGAGGTCAGATTAAGATCATGCAGATGATACCAAATTATGCATCTTGTCTTTGGATTAACCAGGCAATGTTGTCAAGGTCTTTTCTAAGTGTCTGAAGGTTGTGGGGATAGGATGGAGAGGAGCAGGCTAAAGCTTCATCTTCACTAGACCAAGTGGCTATGGGCTCTGGATCCCTTGTAGCTAGGGAAGTTTCATCCTTAATCCTGGGGGTTGCACTTTCTTCTTCAGGACTGGTGTGTAACTTGGAGGTCATTTTGGACTCAGAGCTACTACTTGAGGAGCATGTGGTTGTAGCTGTAGTGTTAAAAGCCTTTGCATAAACCCATCTTGTTGTTCCAACTGAGTGCCTACATAGACTCAGATACTCAGCCATTTCATATACGAACTATTGGAATCCATTCTACATGGGGCTGTTCTGGAAGTTTCAACTGTTGCAGCATGCCTTGTCAGTCCCATCTGTAATGAAATGTGTGAATGACTTTGGAAAAAAGATGCTGTCTAGGAAACAATAAGACAAGAGAAGCAGCAGCTCAGTACCTTAATGGTCAGAGAAAGAAACTTAAGGAAGGACCCACCAAAATTGATCAAGCAGTTAAAAGGCAGTGAGAAGTTTATGCCTTCAGACTTGCAAGATTGTGTTAATGAAGTCTTACAATGAAGTAGAATTCATTCATCTAGTCCTGTTTCCTGTCTGGTTTAACTGGGAGGGCTGGCATATACAACAAACACCTTTGCTTCCTGAGCCACACTAGTTATCAATAAGTTTCTGGGTTCAATTCAAGGTGCAGGTTATTAATTTAAAGTGATGCAAGTCCTAATTATCTAAAAGGACATCTTTTTTTCGTGGTTCTTGACTATATAATTTTTTCGTGGTTTTTGGCTGTATAATTGGGCAGAGCCGGCATGTCCCAGGTCTCGTCCATTAAACAATGACACCTGATGGGACCTAGGAAGCATATCTTCACTGTTGTAGCTCTGGTCTCTGGAACACCATCTCCCTGAGATATGCCTAACCCCTATCATGGCCATATTTAAAAGAACCCTAAAAAAAAAGCTTTATTCCCAGACTTTGTGTTAGAATGTGTGTGTGTCAGAGGTCGGTTCCTTCCGGTTCAGCCTGGTTCTATGGAACCGGTAGCAGCTTGATGGCCTGGGTCACTGGAACCGGCAGTGCCCCAGGCTTGCCACGCCCCCGAACCGGCTCTCTCGGCGACGCCGTAGGTGCCGCCATCTTGTTTTTTGCTTCTACGCACACGCAGAAGCTGTTTCTTTGCTTCTGCGCATGTGCAGCTGGTTTTTTAGCACTGCGCATGTGCACGCGCGCCCACGCAGCGCATCAAGGAGCGAACCAGCAGCAAAGAAAACCAGAACCCACCCCGGTGTGTGTGTGTGTGTGTGTGTGTGTGTGTGTCTGTGTCTGTGTGTTTTAATGGTTCACTCTCCTACTAGACTTCTGGGTTTTAATTGTATTTTATTATTGTTTTTACTATTTGTTGCCCAGAGTCACTGTAAAGTTGGGAAGCCTTATAATTTTAATTAATTAAATAAATACAAATAAAGCAACTTTTGGAGCTGGCAGGATTGATGGAGGAAAAATGCGTTAGGGTTAGGGTCTTGAGATCTCCTGGACCCACATTTATACACCATTACAAGTAATCATCAATAACCAAGCCCCACTGGGTATGTATTTCTCCTTTTCAAACTTTATTCCTAGTTACTATCCAAAATTTTCAAGAGAAGAGAATCTTTCTTGACAGGGAAACTCAAAAGTTTAAATTGGCCAAGATGGGACCTGCGCTATAATTTTAAAAATGTAATAAAAGCCTCTGTATGAGACAGATGCTTCCATCTTAAGAGAGGCTGTAATGAAAACTATACAGTATAAGAGACCTACTTTTGCCTTAGGAGTGCTGTGGAATTACAAGCCATTCTCAACTGTACTATCATTGCAAAGATAGAAGTCTCACAACTGCAAACACATTTAGAAGATGCTCATTATCTGTACCCATTGTAATTTATTCATGTATTGGGTATACCGCTACTTTGACACTACTTGCTTCATTCAAACACATCTAAGTGTGACTGATGGACCCTATTGGGTCCCAGAGGGAGCTTGGAGTTTTATAGCATTTTGGCTGATACCTTGGCTGGAGCCTGGAATAGGCATGTGATGGAAGACCTGGACTGGATTGCTCCTATGCAGTCTCTCTCTGTGTGCTAAGCTCAGGGTGCGCCTTGGTTTTCGGAAGAATTCCAAGAGATGAAAAACCAAAAGTGATGCATAGAGTATAACTGAAAAAAGTCAAAGAGTTAATCTGATCAAACATGAGCAAGAGCACATATTAAGGCCTACACTGTGATAAGGGTGGCAAAAGTTTTTATTTCTCCACCCTTGCCACTTCCTGCTGGCCCTGTTTAGAGTGACCTGCTATCTCTCACGGGGGCCTGCGCCTCAGGACCATTTCCAGGGCTGTGGTGAGGAATTCTCATGCCATCTGGCAGACAAAGTCACTCACATTCACTTGGAGGTGGACTCTGACTGGAGTCAGAGTTGCCCACAGAACAGTCTTTTGATATTATCTCAACTGAGTTTGATTCTGTTATGAGGAGGTAGACAATATCCTTTTGTTTGTTAATTCACCCACCTCTTTGTTATATCCTGGCCCACCTGGATTATTAAAGCAGCCTGAGAGGTGACCACAGAATGGGTTTATGTGATGTTTCAACTTCTTTGAGAGACAAAATGGTCCTACCAGCATTGAAGGAGGCAGTGGTATGCCACCTCAAGAGATAATTGCTGGACCTTTCCCTGTTTGGAGAATTATCAGCCAATTTCCAATCTTCCCTTTCTGGTAAAGGTTGTGGAAAAGGGGGTTGGATAACAGCTACAGAAGTTCTTAGGAGAAATGGGTTATCTGGGTCTATTTCAATGTGGCTTTCCGCCACAATACAATAGAGAATCAGCATGGGTCATGGTTGCTGATGATCTTTGGTGAAGCTGATGGGGATGGTGCATCCATCCTAATGGTCTTTGATCATTCAGCGACTTTTGATACTATCAACTGCAGTATTCTTCTGGCCCGGCTGTGGGTCTTAAGAATGGGAGGCACTGGGCTCCAGTGGTTCACCTCCACAGTGATTGATTCCAGTCAGTGTTAATTGGGGTGGGGGGAGATCACATCCACAACCCCTCAGAAGTGGGGTGCTTTAGGGCTTAACACTTTCCCCTCTCCTGTTCAACATCTACATGAAACCACTTGGGGAGGTCATCTGCCAGTTGTGATATCATCAGTATCCTGATGATAGCTAGATCTACATTTCCACCCTGAGTGGCACATGTGAAGCTATCAAAGTATTGACCCAGTGTCTGGAGGCTGTTCATTTCTAGATGGGGCAGACAGATTCAACTCAATGCAAACAATATTGAGTGTCTCTGGCTGTTTGGATTGCCTGAGTCAGAAATGTTACCATCTTTGGTTTTGGATGGAGCTGAACGGGTACTCAACTTGGGAGTCCTTCTGGACTTGCAGCTTGAAGAGCATGTGGCAACTATGGCCAAGAAGGTCTTTGCATAGATTCATCTTGTGTGCCAATTGAGCCCTTTCCTTGACTAGGAGGACCTGCAGACAATCACTCATATCCTGGTCACCTTGTGATTAGATTATTGCAAAGGGTTCTACATGGGGTTATCCTTGAAGATACCCAGAAGCTGCAGGTGGTTCAAAATGCACTGGCACGAGCAATAACAGGCACATCTCGGTATGCCTCTGTGTCACTACCATTACACAAGCCGCATTGGTTGCCAATTGGCCAACTGCAAATCAAGGTTCTGGTTATCAAGCCCTGTATGGCATAGGACGTGGATCCCTGAGGTACCCTGTCTCCAATCATTTCAGAGTTGGTAAGCACCCTGTCTCCTCCATTAAAACTTGTCATCTTGTGGGACCAAAGAAACAAGCCTCTCTGTTGCATTCCCTCAGAGGTAAAGATGGTGCCTCCTATCTTAGCAATGCAGAACACTTTGAAAACCTGGCTTTGGTCCCAGACTGGACTGTTTATTATTTCTTTAATGGCCCGCGTTTTGTTTTGTGGCTTTTGTTATTAGGACATTTTACTCCAGGCTGCTTGTTCATTTGACATTTTTAGTTGTTTCTTATGTCTTTTTTAGTTTTGTGCACCACTCCAGAGCCCACTGGTATTAGATGGCCAATAAATTTAAATAAATAATTTACAAGTCTATGATATATCATCACCATTATAGAACTCAACAACAACACCTATGAATGAGTATTCAAAGTAAGACAGAAAAAATATACAATCAAAGACAATAATCCTTCACTTCACCATCTTTATCCACACCTTTCACCTTCCATTACTCCACTCGCACGCAGATGTAATGGTTGGACAACTGGGCACATTTTCTACTTCCATTCCCTGATGGCCTCCAAGAAACTTCTAAACTCTGAAAGTTCAGCTCTTTCAAGCTATAAACTTTTATCATTCAACAACAGTACCTTAGTACTTTTACTGCAGAAAACATACATTCTTAGATGCTTGTCCTAAACAATATGATACCAAATCACATTCAGTTCATGAAACCTTTTGAACAGAGACCCAGTTCATCCTCATGATGATGATGATGTTCATCCATCGTATTCAAAGAGGACCTTGACATCTATATTGGGGGGGGGGATGTCAAGATTTGTGTGTTAATTGGATTAAAGTGAGGGAGAGGTGCGCATAGTCAGCCTCACTCTCTCTTCCCAGATTCCATCTTGCTCCAAATAGCAGGACAAGAGTCAAGACAGTTGGAGATGGGCTGGGCGCAGTGGTTGACCAGGGCTTCTTTTGTGTCTTCACATGCTTGGGATAGACAAGTTCCAATCTCACCGAAGGTCGATTACCTAACGGCTACTCTCAACCTGGTTTGGCCAGCCTGTCGAAGCTGTTGCCCAGCGTGTGGCTGCTGCGCATGCTACAGCTGCTAGGAGCCACAGGTGAGAGCTGAGTGACAGGTGGGGACCAAAGGTGAACCTAAAATGAGCTGCCGTAAAAGGACACAACATGCCCCTACACCAAAGGTGCTACCCCTCCCTGAGCACCCCATACAACCTCATCTTCATAACATCTGCTGAACAAGATGGGACTGTTTTAACAAAAGCAATCCTGAATACAACCTATTGACTGACAATTCAGCTTTTATGCAAGATGTTTGAATCTAACAAGGAGTTAAGTAGTAGGACTGTTATTAGGTTCAGTAACTAGGCCATCTTATTACCTAGGTGCATGAGGCCTCAATAAGGCATTTCTACAAGTAATTAATATTTTGTAATGACGCAGCCAGAACACATATCTCAATTAAAGGATCTAAATTAGCTACATTAGGGTGATCAAGTTAAATTTAATTGTAACAATATATGGGGATGACCTTGGGAGACTGGCAAAAAGATGCTGCCTAGGGAATGGTCAGATAAGAGGGATCATAACCCACAGCTGCATAGTTGATAGAGCAAGAGGCCCAGAAGGTACCCTTCCTAAGTTATTGGGCTGTAAAGGTGATGGTGGGAGAATTGTATTTTCAGACTTGTAAAATTCTGTTTATGTAGCTTCATAATAAAGCAGAATTAGCTTATCTGGTCGTGTTTCTAGCCTGGTTTACTTAATAAAGCTGACATTAGTTGAGCAGGTAGCACAAATTTTGTTATATTTGTGGTCAGTTGTTACTAGGAAACAAAATGATTTTTGCTGATGGGGCATATGGAGCATGTTATATTCATATCCCTTCTCTAATTTTAAGAACTTTCAGGAGGCATGCAACTGTTAAATTGATTTAATCAGTGAATCTACCATTTATTCAGTCAATTTATGTGACTACATTTTTAAATCACAGATGAATTTTGAATTACTATAAATGAAAACAGCATAATTTTTAGAAAGTGTATTAGTTCTAATAGGTTCACATTTTTTCATAGTCATATATTTAATAATTTCCCCCACCTGTCATATTAAAAGTTACAATCTGGTTAAAAAAAATTGTTGGTATCTCAACGGAGAGGGAACCCAATGTTTTCAGCAAATGAAATGGCACTGGATTATCCCATGCTGTTATAAATAGCATCTCTTCTGAAGGAAGGGGAAGAATTTATACCTTGCCTTCCTCTTAACAGGAGACAGAGCCAAGATCACTAAAATGTAACAATTTAGCCAATGGAATGATTAATTTTCTTGACGTGTATGCACACGGTTGGAGGGTCCCCTCCTCATTCGCCTGTAGTTAGCTCAAACCGAATAGGTTGAGCTAACTTATGGAGTCCCACCCCCAGATCAGCAGCAACCGCCGCACTCATCAGACATTGGGTACACCCGGAGTCGATGAGGACATTATAGATTAGAGACAGAATATTAATCAACTAAAAATTATTTAACCAGTTTACATCCTTGATGCTATGGTAATCATTATCCAGCCCTTCCTGTTAAGTATAGTTCTTTTTCCATTCAAAGCCACCCTGAATGCATTGCTGCTGACACATCCCAGAAACAAAACTTCTAAAACCTATGATTTAAGACCTCACCTGAAGTCAGGTTTGAAAGACTATTTTCAGTGATTGAAAACTAATCTCTTTGGGGCAGCCACTTAGAACAAGTTTCCATGGAGAAGCTGGTTCAAAGACCAGCAGTATGAAAAAGGTGGGCTTTACCTTTAACTTTTCCACACTGCCACACATGTGGGGCGCTCCCTGTAACCCCTATGCATCAGATGCTGCAGGACTCTGAATAAATTCAAAGCAATAAGACAGTCCTGAAGGGAGCCAGGCTGGACATTCCTTTTACAAGTTGTGACACAGGGATAACAGTGTCCTGAATTGTAACTTTTCCTCCCCTTGTCCTCTTCACCAAATAATATCCCCATTATTTAAAACAGCTATGAAATGCCTATCATTTTGCTTCATAGGTATAAAAAAATGAAACATTTGAACCTGATCCTAGCACTTATTCATAGGAAAGTAGTTGTATTCCTCCAAATTACAGGGACAAAAAATTCATGAAATGAAATGAAGGATTGTTTGGACAGAAGACAGTTCTCTGCTTCATGGATCTTCCGCAGTGTTAATATCTAAGCTATTGTTTCTTTACAAAATTTGGGTTAAACTATGGAATTTGCTGATTTACAAAAGGGGTGAAAACCACCAATTTAGTTTTAAAAGAAGACTAGACAAATGGGTGAGAGATTAGTCTACTGGTGTCTGTTAGCGTTGATAGCTGTATGTCTTACATACCAACAGTGGCTTCTGTCCATACGATGTGAGTATACCAAATACACCCAACTGCTGCCGTGTAATTCTATGTGTCATAAAATGCTTCATTAGATAAACTTTTGTCTGATCCAGCAGGGATCTTTTGATGCTTCTGATGATGATCTCACAGGATTTGCATGACAATCTATTCCATGGATCTCTCAGCACAAGGAGCAGATGGCCCAACCATCTGCATGTCTTTTACCATTTGATGGTGTTTCTTTTCAATATCTGCTAACTAAATAGTTTATATATTTAAGGATTGTTTTATCAATGGGTTCTGCCTCCCTATTTTAATGAATGTGTCTTATTATGTAATGTTTTTACAATGTTATGAGCCACCCTCAGTGATGCAGGGTCAGGATAAAACATCTGCATGCATAAATAAATAACCAACAAGTAAAGCTTTTGTTCAGATTGGTGGGGAGGGGAACTACCATTCTTTCACTACTAAGAACGATTTCTCATTTTTATGGGTTTTTTTAAATGACAAATCCATACTGAGAAATTCAACTCCACTCCATTCATTTCTTTTCTTCCACTAAAACTCCCATTAGCCTGATGCTCCAACTAAATACCCAATTTTTTGATTGTATGTTACAGTGTTTGTAGACAATACTTGCTAACCTACCAGCAATACAATTTGGGAAGGCAGTGAGTGCACTCAATAAGACCAAGTTGCCTCAGAGGATAATAAACTTATCTACAAGTTGAAAAAAAAGGCAAGCAAAACAATTGCTAGTAAGAACATTTTGTTTTTCAGCTTAAATATGATATATTTACTTAGGTAAGCTCTACTGAAGTAGCACTCTTGATATTTACATAACCTAAAATAAGCATGAACAAGCTTTTACTCCCAAGAGCAGTACTAGGTAAAGGGCCACGAGCTACATATCAATGTGGATGTAGTCCAAGACTCTGCTTGGCATGACCAGGGTGAGTTTTCCTCTTGCCCCTTCCCCATCTTGGGGGCATCAGGAATGCTTGCCTCCTCAAGCACTGCTAACATATCCAAACTTTCTGATTCTATACTGCATTTTCATGCAGCTTAGATGGTTTATCAGTGGGGGGAAGCAGATTTTCAGAGACTGACCAAAAAACCATAGATCAGTGTTTCTCAATCTTGGGAACTAAGGGTGCACTTCAACTCTCAGAATTTCTAGAGGAATTCTGGAAGTTGAAGTCCACGCAACCCAAATTTGCCAAGGTTGAGAAGGACTGTCCCAGACAACCGCTTAAAATGGACCAAGAAAATTTTGAACTTGACAGTTTTTTAAACATAGTAGCCAAGCTGAGGTTAGGTCCACACATCCTATTAAATAAATGTGCCCTGTGCCTACTGGGCACAGGGTCCTACTGTGCCCTAAACTAACACTAAACTATAAAGTGGGCAACAGATACCCCTAGGCTCTTTTTTTTACAGCTCTGGGCTTTCTCCCAATTGTACCACCACTGTTAAGGGAAATATTCCCCCGTAGAGGCGACATTGGATCTTTTGCTTGGAATTCAAATACTCAAATAAAACCGAGATTAAAATGTCTAATAGAAAATATTTATTTCAGTACAAAACAATATAAAACAATAAATCCTGAATAAACTACATCTTTGCTACGTAACACGTCCTTCCAGGTCGGAAGGCATAACAGAAGTGATTAATGGTGGATAGGAATGTAGACATGCGCAGAACATCATATCACGTGTTCTGCTTGTATTGGGAAGTACCATAATATTTAGGATAGGGGTGCATCACCCTGCATAGACTCACAACTGACAATATTCACATCGTGACAACCACATTGTTGCCATGTTGAGGTCAGGAACTAATGAAAACTGTAATGTGAACCTACTATAACTGAGCATAACTAAAAAGCAAATCTCTTACCTATGAAAACAAGAAAAAGTAGAAAATCCTAGGCCCACCTTCAGGCCTGTCCACTTTGCATTATTACTATGTCACTGCAGTCCTCATCCTATTCAAATTCAGCCTCAACTATGGAAACTCCCTGGATGAATTTGGATCTATAATTTTGTCTTTATTCCAACCTAATTCACAGAGTTGTTTTTCCGGGCATAAACTGAAGGGAACTTCTCATTCTCAAAACCATTGTTCCTAGGGAAAATTGAACAGCTAAATAAAATAAAATAAAATAAAATAATAAAATAAAATATGCAAACCTTAAGCACAGTCCCTGCTTTACAAAAGGGCACATGTTCTTGACATAAGCTGGGTTCACACATGACTTCAACGTAACACTTTTGGGTAAGAGGTATAAGTTCAATGTGATAGTTGTTCCTTCTTTTGAATCTCTATTTTGGAAAAGTTTCCTGACGTTATTAACAATAAGCTCTACAAATGCCTATTCCTAACTAAACTGTAGTTTTTATGCAATACTATTTTCAAATAGATCTCGGGTCTTTTCTTTCAGTCGCCGCTAATTTTTTTGCTGGAGCTTCGTTCCGTTTGCCCAATATCATTCAGATTATTCAGTTCAATAGTTTCAATTCCTGCCCATATTTAAGTCCTCGCCAACAAAAATGAGCACAGACTGCTACTCACTGTTTCACTTCCCAAACTAATATGGTTGTCGTGGCCGTGGGTCCGCCATGTCAAAGTGACATGACAGCTTGCATTCGTGCCGGGTTAAAGAGGGTTTCCCTCGTTCCATCGGGCAGTTGCTTTCCACCTCGCTGTTCCCCGGGCTTCCCCTCCGTTTTGCATGGTCCTCCAAACACATCATGCCTTCGAAGGGTCCCCAGCAGTGGTGGGTTCCTACCAGTGTGGTCCACTCTATGGCACTGGTAGTGGCCCGCTGGTGATGTCACAGTACCGGTGCGGTCGGTTGCCGGTGCCTGGGCGCCGCCATTAAAAAAAATATTTTTTTACATTTTAAAAATTTTTTCTTCTGCGCATGCCCAGGGGCCGAACTTCCGGCACTGCGCATGCGCTGCCTTCCTACCCCACAGTGAGTCCAAGCAGGGGAGGATGGCTGAGGGAGCGCGTGAGATGCTGAAAGAACGGGCGGCAGGAACTATGTCAGTTCTCCTCCCTTCAGCAGTCTGAGGAGCCATGAACGCGCGGTGATGATCCCAGGCATTTTCGCATGTTCGAGGCTTCTCGAGCTGCTGAGGGGAGGGGGAACGGGTGGCAGGAGCCTAGGATCATCGAATGGGGAGAAGTATTCAGGCCGGACGGAGCCTCCTAGAAGAACCGCTGCTGTGGTCTTGCTTCTCCCACTGCGGGGGGCTGCGTTGCAGGTGGCCAATGCCCCCTGCTTCTCCGGCCGCTGCCAAGCTCCCAAGGCCCACGTCCACACCCACAAAATAAGCCACGCCCACAGAGTGGTAGTAAAAAATTTAGGAACCCGCCCCTGGTCCCCAGGCATGAAAAATCAGAAGTTAAATGACGGAGTTCAACTTTTCCCCTCTGCAACGCCTCGACATCACCACCGGAAGTCCTAAACTGTAGTTTTTATGGTATGTAACATATTTCTACTTGCAAAAATCAGCAGTTTTATATTTGAATTCTTTCAGAACTTATGGATGGACAAATCTGGAATTCGTTTACTTATTTTTGATTTATAAGTAGCAACTAAGCTTTTAGATATGTAGACTAACTCTTAGAATTCGGAGCAATAGAGAACCTGGCTATGAAGTCATAGGAGCTAATGTCCACCTCTATGGAGAGTACTCAATCTGGATGGCACAGGTTGCTTCTTTTAATAAAGGCCCATTCTTCTAATACTGAACATGGCTGCCATAAGCTCTCCCCTTAAAAATAACAGTTCAGATATTCTTACCTGAGTAGAGTTATAACAATGGAACACCAAGGTGCATTCGTAACTGCTCACATTGCTAAATTCTGCACCAGCTGTAGCTTCCAAATGCTCCTCATGAGCAGCACTGTGTGCAGTGTACTGCAGTAATCAACTTAGGAAATCAACTTAGGAAATCAACTAAAGTGCGAGTCACAGTGAGCACAGTTTCCAGGTCCAAGAAAGGTGCAACTGGCACACAAGACAAATAGTGCAAAAGTGGTGATTGACACTTGTTCCTCAAAGAAGAGCTGCAAGTCCAGGAGGACCCTAGGCTCACATAGTTGTGACCGTTGCAACATCCCCACAGCCATGTGATTGCGATTTGGGTAATTGACAACCAGCTTGCAATTACATTGAAGCATCCTGTGGTCATGTGATCACCTTTTGTAACCTTTATTGCTGCCTTCCATCAAGCAAAGTCGATGTGGAAGTCAGTAGGAGGCCAGAAAAGGCAATTACATGACTGTAGGTTGCTGCAACCATGTGGGATTCACTTAACAGCAACTGAGACTGCTGGAATGGTCATTGTAAATTGTTGCTGTCAGATGTAAACAACCAGATCCAGATGTAAAGAGTTCAATTAGCTACTTTATTGCTCATGCTAATTACACAGAAATCTTCCCAGACTAGCAGTCTGCATCTGGGCCAGATTAGATAAAGTTCCACAGCACTCAAAGGGGGTGGAGGATGTCAGACCATGCCCTCTTTATGTCTACATAATGACTCCAGATGAATTCCTCACTTGACTCCTTTCTCTGGCTTGGGCTCTCTCCAACATTGCAGTCATTTGTTGCTGCACCTTATGACTGCATTGCTTAGCAAATGAGTTCCTGGTCCCATTTATATTGGTAAGGGAGAACCACCTGTATTACTTCCTCCCACTCCCACCAGAGTTAATCCACAAGCACAGTTGATACTGTTTTGGTCCTATAACCTTGTCTGAAACCAGACTGACAGGGGTCAAGCCGTTTCTTCTCAATTATAATCAAAATCAATTATAATCAAAATGAGTATTTATCCAGTCTTTGTATGGTTAAATGTAGTTGCCCATTATGTCAACAGGTTTTTTTTTACTTCTTGATTTTATTCTTAGAACACATGGAGAACATTGGCGTGGAGAATAGTAACAGATCTCCTATATTCATTATTGTTTGATTCTTCCACTGTTACCACAGTTGAATCTTCCTCTACAGAAGTTTCTAATTAAGTTCATACAATGTTCTTTCAGAACGCAGAGTAGAAGCTCCTTTCCTTTCTATAGTGCATAGCCATGCAATTCTTTTTATTGAAGTCCACTCTTGATCTTTCAATAGGATACTATTGGGGGACTCAGAACTTCAAGTGGGTAAGATTTGGAGATAAATTATAGTTCATTATTTATACATAATTATCCTTCAATGTTTCTTTTTGGTCACAATTCAGCAGAAGTGGCATACTTCAAATGAAAAGAGCACATCTTGGTTTAAGCTGGAGCAGTATGTAGCAGCAGCATGATGGATCGGCATGGTGGCTCAATAGTTAAGTCGTTGGGCTTGTTGGATAGAAAGCTGACAGCCCCAGGTTCGATATGCAAGCGATGCATGATGCAGTGAGCTCTTATTCCCACCTCCGCTCCTACCAATTTAGCAGTTCAAAACATGCAAATGCAAGTAGATAAATAGGTACCACTTCGATGGGGAAGTAACAATGCTCCATGATGTGATGCTGGCTACATGTCCATGGAAATGTCTTCAGACAACGCTGGCTCAACAGCCTCGAAATGGAGATGAGCACTGTCCCTAATCGTCTGTAATGGCTAGTGGAGTGAAATCCGCAGAGATTCCTTTACCCTTTACCCTTTTTTTAAAGTATGTGATTCAATGATTTCCAGTTATACTCCTGCTGGTGTTTATATATGGCTGTATGTGGCTCTGAAAAGGAAAATATTTGTAGCTCAGGGTGGAAATGAAGGTTCCTTGGTGCTCTTTGAGCTTGTTTGGGGTTTCCCCCCCCAGTCATTTCATTAACCAAACTAGGTAACATTATCAGTGCTGGTAAGGAGTGAGTTTGCGTTCAATGTATATTCTAGTGCCTTTCCCTTTCACTGTTGGTGGGAATGGTCTTGGTGGTTCTTTGATTGGACTGCATATGTTTTTTTCAGTAGTTCTTTCTTAAGCTAGAGCCGATTTTTTGGAAAAATCCAAAGACACTGGGTGCAGTTATTTTGCAAGTGGGAAGAAGTGATATGACAAAAGTGTTATGGCAGAAGTGTTAAAAAGCTAATGTGATAATGAGAAATTGCAAATGCCCGGCATTTTGTATATTTATACTTTGCTTTAAAGTTTATCAAAAAGTACTGTAAATAATTTCGCACTGAGGTTAAACTGGTCCTTAAGATGCACTTGATAAAGTGATATATTTGAAGCATCTTCAACAGCCAATTGGATGAAAAGTTTGGGTGCAAGGGAAATGAAAAACTGAAGGAATTATGAAGACCAAAGCAATGCCAATAGTTAAGCCCACTCAGATATTTCATATCATTAAGCTATGTTGGATTACTTACTCTCATCAACTTCAGGATCAGGGCCAAATGCTATAGATTGTGTCAAGTTGACTAGTCCATATGATATGGTAACAGATTTCAGTCTGCTATTAGAAGCAATTTGCAAACCCATTGATTTATGTTACTATTACAATTGGTAGAAGAGCTAATTCCTGTAATTATATTACAAGAAGACAGCTTCAAGATAGTTATTAATAGGTATAGGGAAGAAAAAAATTATGGATAAATAAACTAGTTACAAATATTTTTTCTATTCATTAGAGTTTTCAAAAGGTTGGCTAATCTACAGTACTTTGTATCAAAATCTTGTATCGTTACTGATCTTCTTTAAAAATTAATGCCTATGTAAAAGGATAGTGTCGACGGGATGGTTGACATGTATGTTCAATGTTTTCTATTTTCAAAAATATTTGATACTTTATTTGTATATACATATGTTTACACATGTTTTTATGTTTGTTTGTATGTTAGTTTTTTTAACATAATTAATAAAGATTATTTTTAAAAAATAAAAATAAAAAGTAATGCCTATATGTAGGCTTTTTAAATATATTTTTAGATTTATAGTGTTACTAATAAGGATTTCTTAGAAACAGCCTCTAGGCTGGATTAGGTAACATGATGGAGAGATATAATTAAATCTCCCATCTATATTTTAACAAATATTAACCACAGGGAAGCCTATTCGGACTGGAATCCTTTGCTGGGTTACCAATTAAAATCTGACCTAGTTGGACAGAGGTTATTGACAAGAAACCTTGTAGACATACAGATAGCAGAGCAAGTTATGAAGTAACAGCATTCAGAAGCTCAGTTCAGATCCTAACATCTCCACTCACTACCAGAAAAGGTCCTGCCTGCATCCTGAATAGCCCTGCCAGTCAGAGTGATAAATAAGACAAGAATCTTGCTTTTGGCAGAAACACCATGATTAAAAAAAAAAAACCACTGAAGCCATGCTAAACTTGATCTCAGACCCCTCTCTCTGACCTACCCAGCTGCTGTGGCCTAGAGGTGGAGCTCTTGTCTCACAATCAGGAGGTTGTGAGTTCGATCCTAGGTAGAGGCAGATGTAAGGGTCTCCTGCTTGGGCAGGGGGTTGGACTAGATGACCTACAAGGTCCCTTCCAACTCTGTTAATCTGATCTGACCTACATCATCACAACCCCCTCCCTTTGCCTCCCCTTCATCTCTTATCAGATCTTGCAGTTAACAGGTGCAGTTTGAACCCCAGGCTCCAAGCCAATCACAAAGAGCCAAAAAGAAGTGAAAGTGTGCTGTCACAGTCTGCCAAAGGACCTGCAGGGTGAGAAAACTTCAATTTGTCATTGGTTCAGACAGATGGAAAATCAAGGAAGGAAGGCATCAAGCAGTCTTGGCCATATATGGAGAAATGGAATGAAAGAACCAATTGGAGGGGAAACTGTCAAATGCTCTAAGTATTAAACTTTAAAACAAAGAGAACTGCAAAAAGGAGGAAGTCTTTCCAGGCTCTTGGACATAAACCAGCAATGTAGGTTTCTATACTAACCAGCATCCTATCTTCACCCAGTCCTGCCCTCAAAAATCAACTGCCATGGAAGATGAGGGCCAATTAAACAGTTTCTTAGGAAGATCTTCTCTAAGAACTTCTCCCTTTTCTTTTGCACTTCCCTCTTTAGATGACAATTTTAGGTATCAATTTTAAACATTGTAAGCTTTCATTTAAGATAGTAAAATGAGCAATCTAACAGTGATTGGTTCTTGATTCTCATGTTGCAATTCACTTAAGAAGTTAAAGGGGTGCAGGCTGAGTGGATTGCCTGTGAAGAGGTAGAATTTATTTATTTATTTATTTATTTATTTATTTATTTATTTATTAAAATTTCTATGCCGCCCAACTCCCGAGGGACTCTGGGCGGCTCACAGCATGTATAGAAACATATAAAAGTAAAAACAATTTTATAAAAAACCATATTAAAATACTATGCATAATTAAAAAACTTTCATTCATACCCCGCCTGCCGGAAGAGCCAAGTTTTTATTGCTTTACGGAAGGCCAGCAGGGTGGGGATAATCCTGATCTCTGGAGGGAGTTGATTCCAAAGGGAGGGGGCTCCCACAGAGAAGGCTCTCCCCCTCGGCCCCGCCAACCGACATTGCTTGGTTGATGGGACCTGGAGGAGACCCACTCTGTGGGACCTAACCGGTCGTAGGGAGGTATGCGGCAGGATGCGGTCCCGAAGGTAACCTGGCCCTGAGCCATGTAGGGCTTTAAAGGTAACGACCAACACCTTGAATTGGATCCGGAGACTAATGGGCAGCCAATGCAGCTGGCGGAGAATCGGTGTTACGTGGGTGCATCTAGGTACACCCACCACAGCTCGCGCAGCTGCATTTTGCACCAATTGCAGTCGCCCGACACTCTTCAAGGGTAGCCCCATGTAGAGCGCATTGCAGTAATCCAGCCGTGAGGTGATAAGGGCATGAGTGTGTAACAGATTTGACTGTAACAGATTTGACTAAACTATGTTTATTATCTTGGGGCTGAACCAGAAGGCATGTTGTGATGGCTACATTGTGGTTAGGATTAATATAGATTCTAAATTACTTTTATTTTTGAACAAAATTGTAGAAATGTCATGATGATTATTCTGGAGCCTGTTTTGATAAGTCATCTTGGGGTCAATCTTCCCAGCAAGAATGATCCACGGTGTTTGGGTTCTAGAACTGGTACAGCACTTCCAGCTTTCTACAGCTGATTCTGAGACAGACATGCCTGGAAGGTGAAGCTGACTTATAGACTCAAGATGCTAAATTTGGAGAGTCCACAAATATATTCCTGTCTGTAGGACTAACTGATACCCCAGCATGGACACTCAGATCTGGATGAATGTCAAGTATGACTGGACACTCCAAAAGACCAATTTGGACATATCATCAACACTGGGTTAGACGGAGCAATAGTCTTATTCAGTAGTAATCAAGTTCCTTTCTTTCTAAAGCAACAATACTACCATATTGAGAGAACAGTGCTAATTTTTGCATGTCTGTTGAGAAATAAGTTTTACTGTCTTAAATGAAATTTATTCCCAAGTAACTGGAGGTAGGATTGCAACATATATATTCTAACTTTAGATGAAGAAAATTGTTTAGAAGGAAACACCTGGATAGATAGTGCTTCTGTCCCTGCATTATTGATATACAGTTAAAACATGATGTTCATAGAATATTAATGCTAGTAGATGCTTCTATCAATTTCAGATTTGTATAAACATATAAGAAAGGAATAAGAATTGCAACAATCTCTCTTAAGGATATAACTTGGAATCCATTTGTTCAAACATTCAATTAACTACTAAGAAATAAGCTGCTCTCCCTTAGCTATTGAGGGAAAATTATCTAATTTCTTTGTTTCACAAGATAGTTGTAACAATTCTCCAAGGTGAAAGATTTGTCATACTCCGATTCTGTGGTATTGCCCTAAATGCAAAAACAGGAAGTGTTCAGTACTGCAAGTCAGCAAATGGCATACTCTTTATTATTATAAAGTAGAAATGCCCTCCTTCTTGCGTACTGGCCAAAAATGAGTGCTCTTCTCCAAATATCTAGTATGCTTATATCCATCCATCCTTAACTTGGCAAAAAAAAAACAACAACGATGCTAGCATTACAATTGCTTCCTCTATTGCCTGTTTCTTATCCTACCCCCCAACATTTCTGTTCCTAGTCACTGCCAGCTAACTAATGATTCCAAGATAATGGAAAATCTTGGGGCTGCCCTTGGATGGTGCTGGAATAAGGGGGAAATACTCTTTTAAATTATACAACAAGGACAACTTAACTGTACTCATGAGCTGCAGATACGATTATTTTAGTGGCAGACAACAGAAAAAAGGAATTGCCAAGGCAGGTTTGTGCTACGGTTAGGTCAAATAAGGAAAGGCACTATGTATTTCTATCCTATAATATAATCAATTTACACAAGAACGCGTGAAAAATTTAGTTCTAGTTCAGGGGATATGGAGCAACTGGAAGATCATATTTATGCCAGTTTGTATAGCAGTAGCAGCCATAAACTGCCAACCTGGTAGAAAATAATAGAATAGAATAGAATTCTTTATTGGTCAAGTGTGATTGGACACACAAGAAAATTGTCTTTGGTGCATATGCTCTCAGTGTACATAAAGAAACAATTAGAGAGCATTTCACCGAGGCAGCTGTCGTCGGCACCATCTTGGATCTAGCTGGTAAAACATCTTTGCTGTACAGTGCTCCAAAATAAGATGTTAGGACTTATGCAACTATTCACTACTAAACCTTTAAAGATGAGTATACCAATTATTTTGAGTGCTTCTGGTGGTTTCTTCTTACATCAGTCAGCCTGCCAAAAAAGGCTAAATAAATCACTCCATTACAAGAACCCATTACATTTATAAAGGAAAAAGGTTGAGATGGATTTGTAAGGGAAGGAGGATAACACTGCACAAGAACCCAGCACTGCAAGTTTAGACAAAAAGATGTGAGGGAAAATGAGGTGTTTTTCTCTTTCTTCTACACCAGAGGTCTTCAAACTTGGCAAATTTAAGACTTGTGGACTTCAACTCCCAGAATTCTCCAGCCAGCATAGCTGCCAAGTTTGAAGACCCCTGTTCTACACAAATGGAAGATAATAGATCCATTACATCATAAACTTGTTTAATACACAGCCAACAGGAAGGAAGAGGACCTGCAGCAAAACTGGCAACATAGGGGATATGTTGGTAAGGCACAGGCAAAATATTTAGCATATCATTTGAGACAATCCTTAAAAAGGAAGAACAAAAAGAGATTCAACAATAACAGAAGTAAATAATCTGTCTTTTCCATAGTCGGCCATAATAGATTAGTTTCATTAGTAGTAATTTTATGTATTTCTTCCTTTGTCCTGGACTCCTATTTGTGTCTTGCAAGCTTCCTGCTGATATTAGTGAAAGGACTGCAGTAGTCTGAAGTTTTCTAGTTCATTGCCCTCAAAAACAAACATATAGACCAGGGGTGTCAAACTCGCGGCGTCATGGCGGCGTCACATTACGTATCAGGACTTTTTCCCCCTTCGCTAAACCAGGCATGGGCATGGCCAGCATGTGACGCATCCGGTCGCGGGTTTGACAGCCCTGATATAAACCATCAAGTAAACCCAACAAACTAACTTTAGTAACCTTTCTGATATAAAGAAAATGTGCCAATTCAGTATCCTACATCACTGGCATAGGCAGAAATTTTAGTGACTGGGGTCAAAGAGTACAAATGTATTTGTGGATATTGATTAATATAAAACGAAATAGGAAGAATTTAAATCCACTTTTATGTGGAAGTAAATTCAACAGTAATCACTTTTGAAAAATCATAAAAAGGTTTATGCAGCAGGCATTCAGCCACCTTCATTGTAAGCACAGAAGCTTACATAGTTAAAAGGGAATGGTGGGTTCATTACCAATTTTCATATCATCCTATGCCCTCAGAGAACAGTTTGTCCTATTCTTAAAGTATCTGAAGGTCATTTCACATAAGATGTTTTCCTCATTAGGTTATGTAACAGTGCAGATTTTTTAAAATGAGGAGCGATATATAAATGCTTTAACTTGATAAGTACAAAACCATGTACTTATGACAATATTGCAAATGTTTATTTTATTAGGTGGATACACTGACTACAGCTTCCAATGAGAAAACGCCCCTATTATCGGATCCACAGAACCATAATTGGAAGAGACAATTTAAGCTTTGGTGCAGAACTCCAAATGAAAGCATCCACTGGCAGACTGTCATTGTTTAGCCTATATCTGAACATACCCATGCTCCTCTGTGTAGGAAAAGTAAGGTGACATTTCTCCGGTGATGCATATACAGTAAACACATCACTGCCAACTTCCTCTAATTATGTCAGTAAAAATCATAATCCTCTCTTAATAAAGTTTCTATGTTTTAAAGAAGCAACTCAGTCTGCCGCAGCTGTTACCAAAATGCAAGACACTTATTCTTACAAGTTTCAAAAAACAAAACACCTGGGGCAATCTCTAAATTAGGATGAAGCAAAATCTCACAAAAGAGCATATAACTCTTCGCCACATTTTGGCAGGCCTTAATGAATGACTAATAGTGAACTTAGGGGAGTTTTTCCTTCTGATCTTTTTTTTTAAACTTATTTAGGAAAAGTGCAATTCCACATCCTCAGTTTCAAAATGGTATTTCAAAACAAACACCTTCCACAAGGCATAGGCTTTTTGATATTTGGGTAATTTGGTCACTCTACCCACCACTGCTTTCTCTGTAACTCCGTCAAGCTCTCCAGCACACAAGCATCAATTCTAGTGCAAACTCCTTCTATAAATTCCTGATTCAGTTATTTCCATGCACTGGCTGGATTTCCATGCAATCCAACTTTATTCTGTTCTTTGAGTCCGCCCTATTCGTATGCCGGGTTTTTCTTTTCTTTTCCTTGAGCTATAATGCTAAGAGCTGCCATGCCCCGGACAAGTCCATCCCTCAAGTAATCAGTGTCACTCTTGCTTTATCCAATGCCATACCCTCCCCCATCTAGCCCCACATTCTGCCTCTCTAGTGGCTCAGCCTCAGCTTATTCCCTTGCCGCTCACATACCGCTAGTTTAGCCTGCAACCCCTTCTCCAGGAAGTCTTGTCAATGTTGTGCCTTCTCATGAGGAGGGGACGACGACATGAGCCACATATAGTCCAACTCTCAAGCGCTCCAGTTGCTCCTACGGTATTTCCCTTCCCATTCTTATCTTCAGCAAGGAGAGAGCAATCCGAGGCTCTCCAGGTACAATATAAACCCTCCTTACCTGTGACAATGCCAGGGCTGGCTGGCGCTTACAGGAGTTGCAGTCCAAAGAGCCTGGGCTCTGGAGAATAGCAGGCTGCTTATCCCTTGTCTTTAACGCACATTCCATACTTTCGGTCCTCTCCGACTAGCACCACATACGTTCAGACGTACACCCCAACCTAGTCGTGACACGTGACCAGCGCGGACCCCCCCCCCTTTCAAATCTACAGTATACTCGGCTTTTTTCCCCGCCCCCACCTTTTCTTGCATCCAGGTATAAACCCGCCCACCTCCAGATCGCAGACCTCAGCACCCCCCCCCGCCCCGCTGACACACAATCTTGGGGAGCATATCTTGGGGACTCTCCGCATCCACCGCCTCTTACTCCGAAATCCCTCCAACTGTACACCCACACGCGCGCGCAACACACAACCGCAGAGCTTCGCCGCTCCGCCTCACCCGCCAAGGAGGTAACCCCCTTGTCTCACCTGAGCTCCGGCCGCAGCTGGAGGTCTCTACCTCTCGGCCCACACGCCGCCCGACCCAGATCCGCTCCTCCGCCACTCACAACCCGAGCCGGTGCGGAGTGAGCGGCGGCCCGTCAAGGCGAAGCCGCAGCTGGGCAACCGGTACGAAAAGCCGCGAGGACTCTGGGGCGCCATCTAGCGGGCTCCTGCGGCAATGGCGGCTACCCTCCGAAGGCTAGCGGCGACCCTTAAAGAATTGCCCGAGCTTCCGGGTCGCTGATTCGGAGGAGACTTAATTAGAGTTAGGCATTTCTCTCTGCTTTGTTTTATTCCAACAATTTTTACGCCGCCCAATAGAAAGGGTTTGGGCGGTGTACAATGTCAAAGGAGCATCACTATCGCCTTCATTAAATTCAATCATAAATGCATTTTAAAACAAACCACACAATTGCCCCCTAGCATGGATTAGGCAACAAAACTGTTTTAAAAGGAAGAGTTTTAGCACTTGCTTTGATGCTAGGAGACAGGAACAATGTGTTTCTGGAATCAGCATATTCCCATACTGTATAAGCAACCACTGAGAAGGTCTTCTCTTCTCACCTCACCAAAGTGGGCCTTACGCACCTCCTCTCTAGATGTCCACATTAGATCAGGGAGATTCATACTGCAACCCACAATCTGTTACGTGGCGGAGAGCTTTAAAGGCAATCTGTAGTGTTTTCAAGGGTGTTTCATAGGTATGTAGGGATTTTCTATAGTTGTGGTTTTCCCCTGTTAAATAGTCTGGTCACTATTATTTGTTTATTTGAATTTATTGGCTGCCCATCACTACATTCTGTATCAAGTGTCGCTTCTGAATCAGCTTCAAAGTCAGCCCTATACAAAGTTGAAGTTACGATTTCAGTTGTCCAGTTGTGTGGTGATCAGGGCATGGATTAATATATCCTTATCTTCTAATTCGGATAAGGCCATAACTGATGAACAAGCCAAAGCGCTTAGCCCTAGAATCTCTTTCTAGTGCCACGATTCACTTTGGGAGGACACAAAGTAAATTATTTTAAACAAAATCATTAAAAATTATAATTACAAACCTTCTGAATATGTTAAGAGCTCACAATTCTTAATCCACAAAAAAGATCCTCAAAGTCAATTGAGCTCTAAGTGATTCTATAAAATACTTTAGACACTTTAGGAGTGTTGGAGGAGAGGATTACCAGCATATGATTGGTGTGCTGAGCTCTGTGCCATATGCACTGAGATCCAAAGGTGCAGATTCAAAATCATTTGCAGCAGATTAATTCCCCCATTTACCAGATGTTAATAATTTCATGTTCAGAAGAGGATTCTCCATCCAACCACACATTTGCAATACAATAGAAGGTAAGACATCAAGGCGAAAGTCCGGGTCATCATAAAATGCAGGCAGGCATTTTTGAATATAGGTAGTCCTTGATTTACAAGAATTCATTTAGTGACTGTTCAAAGTTACAACGACACTGAAAACAGTGACTTAAGACTATTTTTCACACTTATAACTATTGCAACATCTCTATGATCACGTGATCAAAATTCAGATGCTTGAAAACTGACTCATATTTATGAGGCTTGCAGTGTCCCGGGGTCATGTGATCACCTTTTGTGACCTTCTGACAAGCAAAGTCCATGGGGAAGCCAGATTCACTTAACAACCGTGTTACTAACTCAACAACTGCAGTGATTCCCTTAACAACTGTGGCAAGAAAGGTCGTAAAATGGAGCAAAATTCACTTAACAACTGTTTCGCTTAGCAATAGAAAATTTGGGCTCAATTGTGGTGATAAGCCGAGGACTAACTGTAATGAGAGATGTTCTATCAATCTTTTTTTCTGGATCTAGGTTTCTTTAGGTGTATCGGAGTACATTATCCTATTATATTGGGTAGTCATAATACAGTATATACCCGTGGTGGCGAACCTATGGCACGCGTGCCACAGGTGGCACGCGGAGCCATTTCGGCTGGCACGCCACGGGTCCGGCACATTCTACTTCCGGGTTTCTGGCGCGCATGCGCAGAGCTGCTAGAGCTACCCGAAGCAGAAGGAGGAGGGGCGGTTGCGCAGGCTGGGCGGCTCGCGTAACCGCTCCCTCCTTCTGCTGACAGCCTCATGTTCCTGCTTCTTCCCGGAGTGCCAGGCTTGGAGCAGAAGGAGGAGGGGGCAGTTGCGCGAGCCGCCCAGCCTGCGCAACCGCCCCCTTCTCCTGCTCCAAGCCTCGCACTCCGGGCACCAGACGGAACGTGAGGCTGGCAGGAGAAGGAGGAGGGAGCGGTTACGCGAGCCGCCCAGCCTGCGCAACCGCCCCCTTCTCCTGCTCCAAGCCTCGCACTCCGGGCACAAGCCGGAACGTGAGGCTGACAGGAGAAGGAGGAGGGAGCGGTTACGCGAGCCGCCCAGCCTGCGCAACCGCCCCCTTCTCCTGCTCCAAGCCTCGCACTCCGGGCACCAGCGGGAACGTGAGGCTGACAGGAGAAGGAGGAGGGAGCGGTTACGCGAGCCGCCCAGCCTGCGCAACCGCCCCCTTCTCCTGCTCCAAGCCTCGCACTCCGGGCACAAGCCGGAACGTGAGGCTGACAGGAGAAGGAGGAGGGAGCGGTTACGCGAGCCGCCCAGCCTGCGCAACCGCCCCCTTCTCCTGCTCCAAGCCTCGCACTCCGGGCACCAGCCGGAACGTGAGGCTGGCAGGAGAAGGAGGAGGGAGCGGTTACGCGAGCCGCCCAGCCTGCGCAACCGCCCCCTTCTCCTGCTCCAAGCCTCGCACTCCGGGCACAAGCCGGAACGTGAGGCTGACAGGAGAAGGAGGAGGGAGCGGTTACGCGAGCCGCCCAGCCTGCGCAACCGCCCCTCCTCCTTCTCCTGCCAGCCTCACGTTCCGGCTGGTGCCCGGAGTGCGAGGCTTGGAGCAGGAGAAGGGGGCGGTTGCGCAGGCTGGGCGGCTCGCGTAACTGCTCCCTCCTCCTTCTCCTGCCAGCCTCACGTTCCGGCTGGTGCCCGGAGTGCGAGGCTTGGAGCAGGAGAAGGGGGCGGTTGCGCAGGCTGGGCGGCTCGCGTAACCGCCCCCTCCTCCTTCTGCTGTCAGCCTCACGTTCCGGCTTGTGCCCGAAGTGCGAGGCTTGGAGCAGGAGGAGGAGGGGGCGGTTACACGTGCGCAGTAGATGTGCGCATGCGCGGTGCGGGCGCGTGCGTGGTGCAGGCGCGTGCATGTAGGTGTGGGTGCGCATGCGCAGGGGGGGGTGCGCATTGCATTTTGGTAGTGGCACGCGGGAGCGCTGGTGGGTGTGCGCGCGCCTATTTTTGGCACGCTGAGAGAAAAAGGTTCGCCACCGCTGGTATATACAGTATGGGAACACTAGGCCACAAAAAGGCATTTGGGGGGGGTGGGCTCACAGGAGGCCTGGGTCACACTCATGGTTAATTTAGCTTCTGAAGATTGTATTATAAAAGGCAACTCTGAGCAATGAGCAAGTCAAGGGGTGACATTTTTCATCAGAAAATTGAAAAGACAGAAAGCATTAAACCTCTTGCTTCCTTCTGCACAAAATTAAAGTACTTGGAAGCCTGGAATTCACATACTGTACTTGACTTATTTGTGTGCAGAAAGGAAGTGGGTGAGTTTTGGCAGAGGAAAAACTGCTACCAACGCACATCACAGTACCTGGAAAACCAGAAATCACACCATCAGCTTTTAGATGCATTCTTTAAGAAATTAACTCTTTGATGTATATGAAGCTGCATATTCTTGCTCAGAACTTTATAATTACATTTTACCCTCAAGAGAAACCGGGCTAATTCTTCAACTGTATTTTTCCCCCAATTAAACCAATGGCTTTTGCAAACAGAAAGCTACATGTCACTCCCTCTGTCTTCAGCAATGATTTACAACAAAATTTTGGCAGGGGAGAGGCAGTGCTCTGCGCCTGGAAGGTGTCTAGGATTTTCTGATTCACCTTCCTGAAGTCTTTGGCTGTATTGCACAACACAAGGAACTAGCCAACTGCATTTTACTCAGGTGATGATGGTTGGTGAGTGTGTGTGTTAATTTAATTTATATCCAAGGGCACTTAAATTTCTGCCCCAAGGGCACTTAAAGTAGTGAACAGTTGAAATGTTAAATATAAACAAAGACAGATTAAAGGAAGTGAAATGACTATTAATTCAAACTGAGAAACTTTCGCTAAAGAGGAGGATATTGAGTTCTTTAAAAGAGGGTCAAGCAAATGCAGTCTGTGTGCTTTAGGATGATCAGATTTCCAGAAATAAACTCACCAGCACATATGGATGTACATATAGAAAAGTATGTATTCGTTGATGTTATTCTACAATTCAATTGCCAACAGAGCTGAAGAAAAAAATTACCCACCCACAAAAACTATTGAAAGTTAAGGTTTGGGAAAGCTTTCCTATAATGAAGCACCTTCCAGTAATTCCAAATACTTCCTGTCGTTGAGTGGTCATATTGCATGGAAAATGATTTCAGGTCAGATCAAATTAACAGATGACTAATAAGCAACAAAGGCTCTATTTTTCAGTCAGGAAATGAAGAACTGAGTAGGTCTTTTTTTTCTACAGGTAGTCTGGAAAATCCCAATTGGGGCCACAATGGCTAAGCAGGCAGTTGTTAAGTGAGGTGTGCCTGAATTTATGATCTTTTGTGCCACCATTGTTAGGTAATTGCAGTTGTGTATCCAGCTTCCCCTATTGACTTTGCTTATTGGCTCCTGGAGAGTGAATTGTGTTGAATTGCTTTATTTGGCCTGGTGTGATTATAATTTCAGTGTACATACAAAGCAACAGAATTATGATGAAGATGAAGATGAAGATGATGATGATGATCATCATCATCATCATCATACCACCAATAAGAGGGGAGAGAAGATGAAGATGATGATGATGATCATCATCATCATACCACCAATAAGAGGGGAGAGTGAGAAAGATATTACAATAATAATACTACAGCAATGTGGTAGTATCGGTAAATACACATAGACATCAGACAGCACTGTGAGAATTAGGTGTTCAGCAGAGTGATGGCCTGAGGAGAAAAGAGCATCTGTATCCAGTTGCTTTGACTGCAGCCTGTAGCGACCCACTGGTGATGTCACAATGATGTCACAGACCCAGTTCGGTTGGTGCCGGTCCGTGGGCACAGCCATCTTTTTTTAATTTGTTTCTTAATTTTTTTATTTTTTTATTTTTTCTTCTGTGCATGCGCAGAAGCCAAGTTTCCATCTTGTTTTCAGGTCGTTTCCCCCCCCCCCGGATTTTTCGGTACTGCGCATGTGCTCCTTATCTATCAAAAAATTGAGTATCCATCTGAAAGTATGAGTAGGTACAGTAAGCTGGATCGATTTAGAGTAGAGAATTTCTGGAATGATGGTATTGAACACTGAGTCCACAAAAAGGACCCGTGCATAGGTTCCTGGTGATTCAAACTGTTGCAGAATGTAGTATAATTGACAGCATCATCTGCCAACCTCTTTGCTCGGTAGGCAAACTGCAAGAGGTCTAATAGTGGACCCGTGATGACTTTCAGGTGGCTAGCACTATCTCTTTTCCTGTAAGCCTCCTGTTTGGTGTGATGAAGCTGGTTGAACTTAGCTGTAAACCAAGGCTTATTGTTGTCATATACATATACATATACATTACATATACATATACATATACATATATACACACATATATACACACACATATGCATGTATGTATACATATATATATGTATATATATTTATATATGTATATATATATGTATATATATTTATATATATATATATGTGTGTGTATGTATGTATGTATGTATGTATGTATATGTATATGTATATGTATATGCATATGTATATACATATATACATATATACATATATATATATAAGATTGAAAGTTGAGCAGACTTCCCCAGCACTGCATGTATGGGAACATATGTGTTAAGTCTGGGGATTGAAGAGGCTTGAGACAGGCTTCAAGACAACAGCTGTTTATTAACTATGTACAAGATCCAGCAAAGAGCCAGGCTTCCCCTTTTATAGGGAGCTGTCAGATGGCTCAGCCAATCAGCGGTCTCCATTTTCCCACTTTGGAGCGGACTTCGGAGTAACCAGGCAGTCTCAATATTCAACAATATGCATCTGTCATTCATAGATGGTTGCATAGCTGTTGCATTCATATATCTGCAAATGTTAACTTTCTGGCTGGGAGAACTCAAACAGCAAAGCACAAAATAGGAAGTAAGGTTAAACAATCAGCATGCAGAACGCGCCTCTCCACACAATGTACAGTTGGGATTTGGGAGGTGTTTGTATCAGCCCATCTGTGGCCATCTGCAACTTATGCATATATCCCTTCACAGTTTAGGTATGTGACAACCACTCTGGGAAGTTGCGGGCAACTTTATAATCTTCTGGTTTTTAGCTTGGTGCCTATAACCACTACAGCAAATTATTTTCTAGCTAAACTTAATCTGCTATATAGTAACAGAGAGACAAAATATCTGTCTTCAGTTTCTTCACTCCTGTTTTATGTGGAATGGAAATCAGCAAGTTTGGGCCCAAAGCTATGTGCTGCACGGTGAGGAGCAGAGGCAAATGATGACGATTGCCTCATGATGTCACATGCAAGTTGTGTATTTGTGTCAGGCATTTTAACACAATTTCGTACTTGCATCATTTGAATAGTGACATCATTACATGTATGCTCTCATTTTGACATAAATATGGTTTGTAACAAACATTGCAAGTAAATCAAGACCAGTATCGTAGAACAGGAGGTCCCGCCATTAGAATAATATTGCAAAAATAACTAAAGAAGCTAATCTCTGCCTCAGAAGTTCTGCATCACCGACTACAATGCTTGATGTAGTCAGGCACGTAAATTAATTGCGCATGAAAATCCCTTTGTGTAAAAACCAGTTTGTTTTCTTGAACTAAAAAAAATCCTCCTGCAGGCCAATAGACAGACAGCTGTATAGAAGCCAGCTAATAACAAAATTACCTGGCTGCCTTCCTGAAGCTGGGTAGATTCCCCCCCCCCATCTGTGAATGTTACACATTAGGATTTATTCTACTGGAAAAGAACACTGTGGATGTTTTAAAGCAATCATACAAATAAATAGCATGTGACACAGAATGATCTTCACAGTATACCCCCAAAATAAATAGCAATGTTTCCCAAGGCAGAGGATTTCACAGTTTGTGTACTGTCTTCAGATCACAGCCAGCTAGAATTCTGATAGTCACAGAATCGCAAATTCTCAGAGGAAAGAGGCCCTTTCATGAATTCAGTGAAATCCATGGTGATTTTGATATTGTTCCTTCAGTGTCTCTAGTTATTTCCAGATATATTTATCTTGCTAAAATTACAGTACTCAGATTGACCGAGTTACATATATGAAAATGTATGCAAAATTTAGTTTAGTAGTCCAAACTGGCTTCAGAAGGATTCACATTTAGGTGTTGTGGATAAATTAGAGGCAAAATATTGTTGTGCAATGGAAATACATTTCTGCTGTCATGTCAGAGTATTATCAATTTATTCCAATGAGGGTTTTTTTAAATGCCTTAAACTAGTTAATTGGCAAAAGTGCCAAATAGTTTATATTGATTGCAAGCAATTTAAAAAGTAAATGGAAAAAAACAGTATATTGCTAGATATTTTCCAAATTCAGTAGCTCAATAACTAGGGAGGGTTTATCAGATGAAGTCAAAAACAAAGGTGGGTTCCTCCTGGTTCGGACCTGTTCTATGTAACTTGGAGGCCTGGGTCGCTGGAACCGGCAGAGACCCAGGCCTGCCATGCCCCTGAACCAGCTCTCTCGGTGGCGCCATAGGTGCTACCATCTTGTTTTTTAGCATTGCGCGCCTGCGTGTCGCGTCAAGGAGCGAACTGGCAGCAAAGAAAAGCAGAACCCACCCCTGGTCAAAAGATGCAATTTTTTATCATGGGGGGGGATGGACATCCAGTTACATAGAGCAAATGCCACTGATGCAGAAGACATTAGACATGCATGGAGCTTCAAGATCCAGATCTTTGACATATTTAGTCCTGGATGGGATTGCACTACTAAGTTTACATCCAGTTGCAACTTAGGGGCTCTCCTAGACTTGCAACCAGTTTTCAAAGGGTGGCAGGCACGATTAGGAGACAGGTGCACTTCAATTTGTGTGCCATCTGTGGCGTTCCCTTGATCAGAACTCCTTGCGCTCAGTCACTAGTCTGAGTCACCTCTTGTCTGGGCTACTGCAAGGCACTCTACATAGGGCTACCCTGAAATACATTCAGAAGCTTCAGCTAGTGCAGAGCGCTGCAGTGCGAGCAGTCTTTGGGACCCCTAGAATGGCCCATATTACTGCTGCTCTGCAAGTTGCACTGGCTGCCAGTTTGCTTCTGAGTGCAGTTCAAGGTGTTGGTTATGACCTCCATGACATAGGTCTAGGTTACTTGATGAGCTGTCTCATCTTACTAGGACAGGCCTATCCCATTCATGCTGGTAGAGGAGGCCTGCTGCAGATCCTGTCAATTAAGGAATTCTGGTAGGCGGGATCCAAGCAAAGAGCCTTTTCTGCCATAGTGCCACCCCTTTAGAACATCCTGACCCCTGGAATGAAGTCTGCCCGCACCGTCCTGTCCTTTTATAAGAGCTTGAAGACCTGGCTCTGCAGGTTGGCCTGGGGAACCCTATGGGGGAGTACCACAGTGGAGGTGGCTATTAGACTAATAGCAGATCCCACCTTCCCCCCTGCACATTCTATTCCATACCCACCCATCTTTTAATTCATATTTAATGCATAATTAAATGCATTATTTATTTTGTTTCTTTGCTTTACTATTGTCATAGTTACATTTTCACAATTTTACATTCTACTGTTGCAAGCTGCCTGGAGTGGCCTCATGGCGAGATGGGTGGCAAATAAATTTCATACTAAATAAATAAATTAGAAAGAACTGAAAATACATGCCTGTTCAAAAGTAAAGTTATTTAAATCCTCTAAGACTGTAGAACATGTTGATTCCTGGTTCAGACAACTATGTTGTCTGAAATAAAGCTCATTTGGCTGGATTTGCGCGTGTAAGTCATAAATCAGATTTTGTATACCATAGTGGTTTATAAGCCACTGAACAAACCTCATTTTGGCTTTGCATGATAAGCCAACAAAATCAACATTTACTTGAGGGTAAAGATATAGGATTGCACAGTTAAAGTTTCATTTCCCTTACTAACCAGGGTACATTTCTTCAGGAAGATGGTATTCTCACAGAATTTGATTCTAGCAATAGAGGATGTGGCTATCAGTGATTGAAAAATGGCTTCTTTCCATTCAGTTTAAAAATATATTCCATCACTACAGAAATCATTTTTACCATGAAGTTCAATAATATTAACACTTGCAAGCATCTTTCAAGAATTCAAGGAGTACAATGCTGTTATCTACTGTAATTATGTTTCTTAAATCTATTCTAGATAGAAGACAAGCTAGTAGCATTATTTCTCGAGTTGCAGATGAAGTTATTTTCTAAGAATCCTTAGCAAGTTGATGGCAGAAGAGATGGTTTGCTGATTCTTAAATCTGTGCATCAGTCCAATAGGTTTCTCAAACTTTGGCGATTATTGGCATAGAGACAGGGAGAAGAGGCAGCCCAGTCTCTGAGTTGGGTGCAAATTCCAGAAGTACTTTAGGAGAGATTTCAAGAAGGAATTTTCATTTTAGAGAATAAGATGGGTATTTACAAAGAGGTGTAGATTTCTTATTGCATACTTTAATCGCATTACATCTATCAACACAGGAACATTACAATTATCCTAAATCAGGCAAAATGCTTATACATGATTTTAGAGAACATGCTAAGCTAATTGAACATGAATTAATACATTTTTATATTGTTTGACCGTAAATCATAGCAAACAATACAAAGCCTAGGTAGTGCAGCTGTCAACTATAATTAAATCCAATAAGAGTCTATTAAAATGTAAATGAAATGTAAATGTAATCTTAATGGTTGTAAAACAATGTATATAATAATGTATATTAAATGTATATTAAATGTATATTAAAAACAATAAGAGTCTATTAAAATGTAAATGAAATGTAAATGTAATCTTAATGGTTGTAAAACAATGTATATAATATATATAATGTATATAAGAGCATAAAATTATGGGATAATAGGTAATAGTGTACATAAGGAATAGATAAAGATAAAAAAGGTTTAGGTATAAAACAATAGCCATAACTAGGAAAATATAGAATTGAGAAGAAAAGTCCGATGACTTAAAGCTGTATTAGTGGAATTTTATTTTATGTATATGTGATGTATATGTTTGTTTTGTATGTTGTTTTGTTTGTTTTTTACTGGAAAATTGCAATAAAAATTATTTTACAAAAAATGTAAATGACATAGCTAATACAGTGATTGTATAAATAATAGTTAATTTCCAAAACATAGTATAACATTTATTTGACTGAAGTCTATATAGTGTCTCCTTAGATATTCAATGTTAGGTTCAATAAGACCAGAAGGGTTTCTCCTTTAAAAGGCACTCAAAAATGGTCATGGACAAAAGCAGAAGAAATGTGGTGTTTCATGGAATCAAACATTTCTGAGAACTGATAAAATTGAAGTTTGCTGAGTGCTTCTTGAGAAGATGGCTTGTTGTACATATAAAATAATATTCACATTGAACCTTAGGTTTGTTAAGTAAATCCAAGGGTGAATGTTATTTGGAGTGATTTTGGAAAGACTCCTTTGAAAAATATCCCAAACTCTATTCTAAAAAAACCTCAATGTAGTATGAGGGAGTTTTCTGGAAGACATTACCACTTGAAGATCAAGTAGGGATCATGACTGCACCTTTCAGGATTAAAAGTTCACCAGGAAAGAAACCTAAAACTAATTGTAGGAAGGGGGAAATGGCTGATAGGGACCAATCTAATATGTGAAAACAACAGTTCTCTTTCACTGAGAGGCTGGAAATGAACAATTGGTTTTCATAAGTCTCTACTCTGGAAATAGCAGGTAGCGTTGCCATTTGAGATTGCTGATCGTTTTAGCCACCTTCAATTTGTTTGATCCTCTTTTAAAGTCATTCTCAACTCATACCCATTATCATATCCCTGTACAGAGGACTACACAGTTCAACTATGTGCAGCACATAGAGAAAGGCTTCTTCTTCTTCTTTTTCTGCCTGCTATTTCGAATCAGTGGATGACCTTGCTGTTGGGTATTACTTGAAACAGAGAGAAATATTTCTCCAGGCACTTTATATGCATGATTATATTCACCTCTATCTTGGTCCCATTACTCATCTGTTTTTAAGCTTTCTTTCAAGCTCCAGATATTGTAACCTTTCATCAAAGGGGAAGGGATCCAACTGCTCCCACTGTCGTTTTAATTGCCTTTTTCTGCCCCCCCCCAGCCTCATGTGACTGGAATTGCACTTAGTGTAGCAAGATATGCCAAGAACCAATAAGGTTTTATCTCTCATCCTTTTCCTGAATATTACACTCTGAAATATTGCTGTGTGCTGTGGTTACTTATTTCCCCTCCTGTATTAACTTCTGCCCAAACTCACCTTTCACCAAATGGCAGCCCTCCCTCAGCTGTGTTCAGTATTGAATTCCAAAAATCTCTGGCCAAGTTGCTGGGGTTTCTAAGCCCTGAAGTCCAAAACAAATCTGGACTGCCCTAGTTTGAAAAGATGACCCCCATTTTTGCAAGCAGATAATCACAGCCTTCCTCAGGGGCCTCCAACCTTGGCAACTTTATGAGTTGTGGACTTCAACTTCCAGAGTTTCTCAGCCAGCAAAGCTGGCTGAGGAACTCTGAGAGTTGAAGTCCACAAGTCTTAATAGTTGCTAAGGTTGGAGATCCCATCCAGATGACAGGAATGAAGACAAGTGGGCTTTCCTTCTAAGCCAGCTCTTCCTGCTTCCACTGCCTCCGGTTCTTGTTTCTTGTACCAATGCTTTTGACCCACGGTCAGGCTTTAGAGCAGAATGTTTTTCCATGTAATATAGGATGGCATGCTGTACAGTATGTGTATGAACATTGTAAAGTGTTATTTCTTTGTCAGCTGGTATATTTCAAAAATAGATGACTCCCCAGGTAATTGATTTTTATTTTTTATAGCTCATTGGTTTCATACAATGAATTTTGATACAGGGACAATTTAAGTAAGGAAGGATCGGGTTATGACATGTAATCCAGACAACTTTAGGCAGCTTCAGCTTCAGATTGTTATACTCTGTAACTGAATAAATGAGAACTTGGGGCGAATGTAAGGCAAAGTCAAGAAATCTGCAGTCCTCTCAATGCCACAGCTCACCTATGTGAGCCATCATTTAGAGGATATATTATAAATGATGCTATTTGGCTTTATGCATTAACATTGCCATTTCTACAACTAAGGCTAAGATGAAAGTTTTATTGTGACAGGGGCCACCCAACCTTTGAACAGCCTGTTGGGCACTACACCTCTCACACTCCAGTGGATCCCCTATGGCAGGTCTGTCAAACTCCTGGCCTGCGGGCCGGATGCGTCACGTGCTGGCCACGCCCATGCCCAGTTTAGCAAAGGGGGGAAAAGTTCCAATACGTCACGTGATGCCACCGTAACGGCGTGATTTTGACACCCCTGCCTTATGGCATATAGGCTACAGATTGAACATCTGTGATCTAAAGCTCCCATTGATGTATCTAAGATGAGTCTGTTATTTTAGAGATGCTATTGTAAATCAGATTTCTAAATAATAATAAAAATAATGTTAAAAAACAAATGAAACAAAAGAAAGCAAAGGTAGTAGGCATAGTAATAGAAGCTTGGGAGCAATTCAAAATATTTGTAGCATCACTAGAACACCCTTGCCATTGATAAAATTACAAAAAGCAGCTTTACTTGGAACAGCTTACATCCTGTGAAATTGTAATATTATTAAAGAACAACACCTGTCCATCCCAGTCATTGGAGAAGACTCAATAGGTGTCTTTCTCAATAGTTTTCAGCAGTTCCAAGAAGGTTGCGCACACATTTGCACTACTCAGGTGACCCTGAGGACACAGATAAACCTCCAAGTGGCTTCAATGACTCTCTAAAAAGAATGCAAATGACCAGCTGTCTGCAAGGAATATATGGTAAATCCTTCCATTTTCCACCATCCAGTCAGAGCTGAAAAAGCTTCTTGGATGAGAAGCAAAACGTCTTCAAAGAAAAACCAGAAAGTCCAGTTGCCTCTTGAAAAAGCACCTTTGGGACAACTATGACCTGGATGACTGAGAATCTCCATAGACATTTGCCAAATCCAGTTTAAACATCTGATTGTGCAACCAACAACAACAACAACAACAACACAACAACAACAACCATCATCATCATCATCATCATCATCATCATCATCATCATCATCATCATCATCATCATCTCTCCACGGAGTTACAAGAGAAAGGGCTTGTGATGCGCTGATGAGAGCTACAGTATGATGGCAATAGTGTATTCTACCAGAAGGGTCACCCATTCCAGACAGCTCTTAGTGGAAGAGCCAGACTATCAACCCATTTAATAAAAAAGAAAAAGAAACTGGAGGTTTGATTTTGACTGCTCTCAAGAGGAAGCTATTCAAACTAATACAGGGGTTCCCAACTGGGAGTGCAAGATGATATTCCAGGGGGTGCGAAAACTTGGGTTTAGAAATTTCAAAATTATAGTGTATATGCATAATTATATGCATATAATTATTTACTTTTGTAAGGGGTGCAAGAATATATCAGAAGCGTTCTAGGGGTGCGGGGTATAGAAAAGGTGGGGAACCCCTGAACTAATGCAATCAAGGCAAGAATTGAAAAAAATCATCAAATAAATGCAAATTATACAAAGAAGCAGAAGAAACAGTAGATCATATATTCAGCTCATGCCAGAAGATTATACAAACTGATTATAAACAACGACAAAACAGTCACCAAAATGATTCATTGGTACATCTGTAAAGATTATCAAGTGCCACTCATGAAAAGTTGATAGGAACATATAGTTGAAAAATTAATTGAAGATGAGCAGATTAAAATACCGTGGGATTTCCAAATACAAACTGATAAAGTCTTGACTCATAACACACCAGATTTAACTGTGTGTGTTAAAGTGAAAGTGTGGATAATCGATGCGGCAATACTAGATAGCAGAACAGAAGACAAAAAATTGGAGGAAATCACAAAAATTTCAAGGTTTCAAAATGGAAGTTGAAAATTTATGAAATAAATCAGCCATGGTTGTCCCAGTAGTTATCAGCATGCTAGGTGCCATATCAAAAAAGTTTGGACACCACTTAGAAAATCTGCACCTTGACAAATTTCCATCTGTCAATTACAAAAGACTTGCTTGGGTCCACACATATACTATGCCAATACATGACATCCTAGATTCTTGGGATGCATATGAAAGCCAACACCAGCTAAAGAACTGGCAGCTGTCATTTCATATTGCTGTGTAATAATCAGAATAATTCTGCCACCACAACTTTATAAACAGAAAAAGATTACCAATGTACAAGACTATTAAACCAAGTTAAGTAAACCCAATGATCAATTAAAGACTTGTAGTCAAGATTGTCAAAGGATGATTTACCAAACTCCAAGAACCAAAAGATTTATTTATTTATTTATTTATTTATTTATTTATTTATTTATTTATTTATTTATTTATTTATTTATTTATTTATTTATTTATTTATTTATTTATTTATTCATTTATTCATTTATTCATTTATTTATTTGGCAGTTTTTCTATGCCGCCCTACTCCCTCAGGACTCAGGGTGGCGTACAACATTTTATAAAAACTCCAAACAAATCATTAAAAACGGCAATTTAAAACAATTCAAAAAAACATATAAACACCATACATACATGGGGGAGACATCAGATATAAAGTCGTCTCAAACTCACCCCGCCTGCAGGAAGAGTCATGTCTTAATGGCTTTTTGGAAGGCCAGTTCCAGGGAGCAGGGGCCCCTACAGAGAAGGCCCTCCCCCTAGGTCCTGCCAGTCAGCACTGTTTGGCTGACGGGACCTGGAGGAGACCGACTCTGTGGGACCTGACCGGTCGAAGGGAAGAATGAGGCAGAATGCGGTCCTGGAGATAGCCTGGTCCTAAGCCATGTAGGGCTTTAAAGATGATGATCAACACCTTGAATTGCACCCGGAGACCAATGGGCAGCCAATGCAGCTGGCGGTGTATAGGTGTCACGTGGGTGTACCTTGAAACACCCACCATAGCACGCACAGCTGCATTTTGCACCAGTTGAAGTCTCCGAATACTCTTCAAGGGCAGCCCCATGTAGAGCGCATTGCAGTAGTCCAATCGAGAGGTGACAAGGGCATGAGTGACCGTGAGTAGAGCCTCCTTCTCCAAGTATGGTTGCAATTGGTGCACCAGGCGAAGCTGTGCAAAAGCCCCCCTAGCCACAGCTGCAAGGTGTTGGTCTAATTTTAGCTGTGGATCTAGGAGGACTCCCAAATTGCGAACCCGTTCTGAGGGAGTTAATTATAAAGACCTATTGACTTGTCAGATCAGAAAAAGTGGAGTCCACTTTGGGATGGATTGATTTTTACATTTTCTATCTTGGAATTATGCCTTACTTTTATTCCACCCCTCCCAAGTCCATAAATGAATGAAAGCATCTATGAAGACAAGGAAAGAATTATCATTTTCTAATTAAAATTATCTAGGCAATTTGTGCCAGAGGACAAAAAAACACTTTAAAAGAAATCTGGCAAATGATCACTTTGAGTGAGGATTTCCTTCACGACCCAAAACTGTAAATTCTTTGGTGGCTTTGGAGCACTTTGTTTATGATACTGTTTAAATTATAATGTACAATGTTGATCAAACTGATGTTAAAACTGATAACAATTTAGGTTAATTAAAATGCATGTTACTGTAAGTGGTATACCCTTCTCTCATTCCTCTTTCGTGAGCAATGGTACTCTTGTATATTTAAAAGTAAACATTACATTAAAAAATATAAATGAAGACAAGCAGCGTATGTATTTCTGTTGGACCCGTTTCTGAATATCACATAACCACAGGGGCCTGTTGTCACAAAATGCCTGTTACTCACAGATCTCTGTGTCTGTCTGTCTATGACAACTGTATAGTGATGGAAATGCTACAACTGCTATGTTTATTATAGTGTAACTCAGATCAGTGTAAAAATCTGGACCAAAGAAAAATGTTCTACTCTCTGTTCATTCTGCTGAAAGAAATAGT
Organism: Diadophis punctatus similis; assembly: GCA_023053685.1. Taxonomy (NCBI): domain Eukaryota; kingdom Metazoa; phylum Chordata; class Lepidosauria; order Squamata; family Dipsadidae; genus Diadophis; species Diadophis punctatus. The sequence continues at coordinate 38,858,472 of JALIGW010000005.1, read as the reverse complement.
CTAGCTGGCTGTGTATGTCCCTCAGGTGCCATTTGAGCCTAAATGTTTGTAGCACATCCTTCTTTGAATGTAATTTTATGTGTAGACTATGAGCAGGTGCTGCTCATAAGTTCTCCACTGAGTAGATGTATACATTTAAATGTATACTTGATTGCAGACTTAAGTTTGCTTTTGCCTAGAACAGGGGTCAGCAATCCGCAGCTCTGGAGCCGCATGTGGCTCTTTCATCCCTCTGCTGCGGCTCCCTGTCGCTCAAAATATGTGTCACAACTGCCAATGTGTGATACCCGCTGACACGCAATTTATTGAGCTTTTTGAGCCCCGGTAGGCCAACCATGGATAAATCCAAGAAAGGAAAAGTTTCAGAAGAAAATAGAATCTTTAATTCAACTATAAATGCTAGTTTTGTGGTCTCTCAGGAAATAGTCAGACACGGGAAGAGTTTTGTGGCTCCCGGTGTTTTATTTTCTGTGGGAAACGGGTCCAAATAGCTCTCTGAGTGTTTAAGGTTGCCGACCCCTGGCCTAGAAAGACATGAGACATAATATTAACTAAAGTTAACATATATATGTATCCTGATTTTAATGTTGGTTATTGTTAGTCCAGGTCCAAACCAGGTGTTAGAAAAAGTGACAACTTATTAAAGTTAATGACATTAAACATAGTGTATATGTACATATTTTAAACTCTCAAATGTTGATGATAGTCAACTGCACATTATGGTAAGGTCTACAATGTTGTTGAGCAACTAAAATTTCACATAAATGAAGCAGAGGTGGGATTCAGCAGGTTCTGACTAGTTCTGGAGAACCGGTATCAGAAATTTTGAGTAGTTCGGAGAACCGGTAAATATCACCTCTGACTGGCCCCGTCCCCATCTATTCTCTGCCTTCCGAGTCCCAGCTGATCGGGAGGAAATGGGGATTTTGCAGTAACCTTCCCCTGGACTGGGGTGGGAATGGAGATTTTACAGTATCTTCCCCTGCCACGCCCACCAAGCCACACCATTCCCACCAGCCACGGCCACAGAACCGGTAGTAAAAAAATTTGAATCCCACCACTGAAATGAAGGCAAATATACATGTCCCAGGATAATGTTGCACGAGTCTGAAAGCTCGGAAGACTAAATCTCTGGTCCCAGTGACCAACTCAGATTGGATCCTAAAATTTCACATCTGAAAGTTTGCAGCTCTATCACGCTACAGTCCTACAATTTTTGCTAGATTGCCATATCTTTACATGAAACCTGCTATGAAAGGTTTATAGAATTATTAGTTCCATTTATATTCCTGGATTGTTAACCTTTCCCTGGATTGGGTCCAATTTATTTTCATCAGTGTATTAATTATCTTGTTTCACTATTAAACAAAATTTCTATTTGGAAATAGAATTTCTGCTTTGTTTCTATTTAAAGAAAAAAATTGCTTAAAGGCAGTGGTATGACAGCCACACATTATTAACATTCTTGCTACTATGGCTTTTAATTAACCATAATTTTACACTGCAGGAGATAAATCTTCATGCTGCTCAGACTTTTTAAAGTTAACATTAAAAGTTGTTTTAGCTAAAATTTAGCTTTAAATGTGGTTTCAGTATTTATTTTTAACGCTGCTATCTCTTCTAGTTTTGTTGAATTTAATTCTTCTTCAATTGCTAATCATTGTTATTCCTGCTTTACTTAACTGTGTATTATGTTCCTGTGGCTAAGTACACTTAACTATGGAGACTTAATTATTCGCTACTAATGTATCTTTTTAGTGTGCAATAATTTCCTTTTAGTATGCAATCATTCTAGAATTCATCTAAACTTGTACTATAAAATAAATTATCTTACTTTTCTTCTCTACCATAGCAATCACATTTACACTTTCCTCAGGTCTTTGAGACAACATTATCGTTTGTCCTCATTTGAGATTTGTATTTCTTCCTAATTTCATATCATTTCACTCAGGGGTGGGTTCCTACCGGTGCGGTCCAGTGCCAGTTCTGGTAGGGACCCGCCGATTATGCAATTTGCGCGCGACTGCTCCGGTACCGTCTTCACCGGACAGTCGCACGCATCGCCATCTTTTTTAAAGAATTTTTCGGCTTTTTTGCTTCTGCGCATGCGCAGAAGCAAAATCTCAGCAAAATCTCGCGAGGGGACACGCATGCGCGTGAGATTTCGGCGAGATTTTGCTTCCGCGCATGCGTAGAAGCAAAATCTCACCAAAATCGCAAGAGAGGGTGTCTACGCATAGCTAGCGTGCGCGTGCACGAAATGTGGAAATGCGCGCGCAGCGCACCGGTATCGGTAAGTAAGCAACCCGCCCCTGATTTCACTTTGTTGGTGTGTTTTTTTTCTTTCTAATTCCATAATCTTTGCAGCAGTCATTCCAAGCCTAAATCCTTGTGTAAACTTATTACCAAGAATCTCTTGGAAAGGCTGATTTTGCTGTTATACACAGATGTGCTTGCCTATCAGTGAAGTGTAAAGCAGAATTAAATAGTGCAGATTTCTTTTTCCATAAATTTAGCTAACTGTAAAAACTCCTGTCTCTGTGGAGATTAGGTCCAGCAGCCTTCTTCAACTGTGTGTCCTCCAGATGTATTAAATTTCAGTTTCCCTAATACACAGCCAGACTGATGTGGTTAAAAGTTGAATCCTACATGACTGAGGAGCACTGGACAGGGAAGAATTGTATACTAAGAAGAGAAAAAGCTGCTTTTCGAAGATGCTCTTAATCTTTAAAATTCATCCTTCTCTTTGCATGAATCTATTTATTAATTGTCCTGTTTGGGACAAAGAGGTAGCAAAGTGGTTAGAATCAGTGGTGGGTTCCTACCGGTGCTGTGCAGGACGCCACACTGGTAGGAGCCCGGCGATGATGTCATTTTTGGTGCTTTTTTCCAGCTTCTCCACGTTCTGAGCTGTCGGAAAAAAGCCCTCCCACCCGCCGTTGTTTCAATACTGACCTTTATTCTTCCTCCGAAGCACAGCTGAGAAGCTCCTCTGCTGTGTTTCGGCTTGTAATGTCGTCCTAAGCATGCGCGGAAGTGAAATCGCCCGATGGAACGCAAGTTCACTTCTGCTCGTGATGCGCACCAGTAGCGAAAATAACCGGAACCCTCCACTGATTAGAATGCAGTATTGCAGGCTAACTCTGCCCACAGCTAGGAGTTCAATCCTGACCAGCTCAAGGTTGACTCAGCCTTCCATCCTTCCAAGGTTGGTAAAATTAAAACCCAGTTGGGGGTAATATACTGACATTTGTAAACTGCTCAGAGAGTGCTGTAAAACACCCTATAGAGAGATACATAAATCTTAGTGCTATTGCTATCTTTCTCTTCCACTACTAAAAAAATGTTAGTAGTGAAGAAATTTGTGAAATTCAGTGCTTAATTCATATATCTGGATAAGCTATTATTTTAATCCTAGTTTATTGAATAGGCCAATGCCACTAAGCCATATTTTGTAGTTTACAAACAATAGTGATTGGGTTCTTATACTACTAAGCAAACGTCAACAAAGTAAACCACCTAATGGTTTCTGTATAATGCATAATCCTAATCAGTATATTAAAATGACTGAGTACTTTATTCATTATGGTGTGCTGCTATGGGTTTTTTTTAACACCATGCCCAGGAAGTATTTTATTTTGGCTGCCTCCAAATGTAGAACAATATAGCAATTATTATCAGCCCTACCTTGCACTACAGGAATAGACCACTTTTACCTTGTGCTGTCAAGCTTGTAACACACCATTATTTGAATCTGCGGGGGAGGTTTGCTCCCTCTCCTACTTGTTTGCATTGCTGCAATTAAATCCACTAGACTCCTTTCAGAGAAACCACTTTATTAAATCCATTCATTGTTTTACTGCGTCACTTCTATCCCAAGACAATTTAACAGCAATCATCCCCCGTGTTTTTTAACTTGTTTTACAACAGAGTATTTTGGATTAGTGCCAAGGCCTGGGCAGAGCTGGTTCTATTCAAGATTTTGTGCTGTCAGGAAATGGAGTTTGTTGACTTACAAAATAAAATCTTGTAAACTAGAAATTGAACTAGGAGTCATCTATCTGAACATCACACCAGGGCTGCTCTGAGCCAGGGGTGGGTTCCTCCCGGTTTGTACCGGATCGCCCGAACTGGTAGCGACCCGCTGGTGACATCACAATGGTGTCATGGATCCGGTTCAGTTGGTGCCGATCCGTAGGCGCCACCATCTCTTTTTTTGGGATTTTTTTCTGAATGTTTTACTGTTTGGAAGTTTTTTTCCTCTGCTGCAGCTTGAAAAAGGGCCCTCCCGCCCACCCCTCAGTTTATACTTACCTTTATTCCTTTGCCCAAAGCATAGCTGATCAGCTCCTCAGCTGTGTTTCGGGCTGATTAGGTACTGAGCATGCGCGGAAGCAGAATTGCACGAGGGGACGCATGTGTGCACGTTTGCTCCATTCGCGCATGCGCACAAAACATCGCAGTGCGAACCGATGGCGAAGGTAAGTGGAACCCACCCTTGCTCTGAGCACTGAATGGGGAAAAAGTCAGAATATAAATTGAACAAATGCATATATACATCTATACATCTTGATGAAGCAACTCCCAGTTAAAGAAGTAATTTCCTCAATATAAAGATAGTGAACAGTATTTCCTATGATAGTATCCAGCAAACTAATGTAATATTTTAACTCCATGCTTGTTTTGCATCCTCTGCAGAGAAAAAAAACCAAATACACTTTGTGATGCATGACATCTTATTAGAACTGATGCAAACATAATAGTTTCCTTTAAGAGTTACTGTTACTGGAAAATTCTTTTTTAACTTCCTTCATTGGAAGTCTGCAATAGGGCTCTTAGAGTTGAGCTACAAAAGTCCAACAAGCAACAAAGAGATGCATAATCTGGTCAGTCAGATTTTCACAACTCAGATTAAGTAGATAAGGCGTGCATAAGTGCACCAGCGTGCCTACCATCCCTGTCCTAATGTTCCCTCTTTCAGTACCAATCTTATGTACATAAACAATGTTACATCTATGTATATTACCAACACGTACTTGACAAAATAAATAAATAAATAAATAAATAAATAAAAAGCAGCCATACTTGTAAGGCAAAGAAGGGCAATGTTTCAATGCTGGGGACTGCAGAGAAGAAAATGAGGCAGTAGGGAGGGCAATTATGCAGTGAGTGAGGCTGTGCAACCCATGGCACAACTTTTTTCTCTCTGATTTAACAAATACAGTTTAAGCAGTTTTAAACAGATAAGGTTTACAGTTTAGTTTGTAGATATAGCATTTCAGAATGGGAGCAATGTCTGCCAACTTTTCAGTGCTTGCTTTCAATGGAAAATCTTGGGTAGCACAGTGAATCTGAAATCTGTGTGCAACTTCTACTATACTTAAGGATAGAATGGAATAGCAGAGTTGGAAGGGTCCTTGGAGGTCTTCTAGTCCAACCCCCTGCTTAGGCAGGAAACCCTACACCACTTCAGACAAATGGTTATCTAATCTCTTCTTTAAAACTTCCAGTGTTGGAGCATTCACAACTTCTGGAGGCAAGCTGTTTCACTGATTAATTGTTCTAACTGTCAGGAAATTTCTCCTTAGTTCTAAGTTGCTTCTCTCCTTGTTTAGTTTCCACCCATTGCTTCTTGTTCTACCCTCAGGTGCTTTGGAGAATAGTTTGACTCCCTCTTCTTTGTGGCAACCCCTGAGATATTGGAACACTGCTATCATGTCACCCCTAGTCCTTCTTTTCATAAGACTAGACATATCCAGTTCCAGCCACCGTTTTTTATATGTTTTAGCCTCCAGTCCCCTAATCATCTTTGTTGCTATTCTCTGCACTATTTCTAGAGTCTCAACATCTTTTTTTACATTGTGGCGACCAAAATTGGATGCAGTATTCCAAGTGTGGCCTTACCAAGACATTATAAAGTGATATTAACACTTCACGTGATCTTGATTCTATTCCTTCTGTTAATGCAGCCTAGAACTCTGTTGGCTTTTTTGGCAGCTGCTGCACATTGCTGGCTCATATTTAAGTGATTGTCCACTAGGACTCCAAGATCCCTCTCACTGTCACCACTATTGAGCAAGGTACCCAGAGGTGTACACAACTAATTTCCTGTTTTTATTAGCTTTATTAAACTTCCTTGATTCCTCAGAACTGAAGGATCAAAGTTAAACATGTTTTGCTTTCTAGGCTAAAAATTTTCAAACGAATCATATAATGGAACATTGGTAACATTTTGGTTTTGCTTGGCTTTCTTCAGCTATAAACATGGAAGAGGATATCCAACCACTTTATTTTGTCAAAAGAATCTGTGAAACAGACATGGTTTGCTTCTCCATCCCACTCCTTCCCAGCATGAATTCAGTAGTTATTCAAATATATGTGCACCTCAAAGATATACATAAATATGCATGCAAAACCATTTTTCTATTCTCCCGATGTCTTGGATTATAGAATTATAGGAATTGTAACAATATTTTTGGAGGTCATGGAATAGGGAAGGGCTGACCTTTCCTCACTTAGGGAATCCTAATAGGAGCCATTTTACTTACTTCATTGTGTATTTACTTATAACATTTTCTATCTGGTTTTTATTACAAGCAAGCAATCTCTAAACAAGTTACCATATTAGCAGATTCCAGAACTGCACTGCTACTACCATATATGCATGTTATAATTGCTACAAGAGGCTTTTTGATTTTGAAAGAACATTCTCCTCTAACCAAAACTCATTATAGATAGTCCTTGAGTTACAACAGTTCACTTAGTGACCATTCATAGTTAACTACGGCACTGAAAAAACTGATTTATGGGCGTTTTTCACAGTTACGACCTTTGTAGCATCCCCATGATCCCGTGATCAAAATTCAGATGCTAGGCAATTGGTTCATATTTATGACGGTTGCAGTGTCCCGGGTCATGTGATCCCCTTTTGCGACCTTCTGACAAGCAAAGTCAGTGGGGAAGCCAGATTCACTTAACAACTGGATTACTAACTTATCAACTGCAGTGTTTTGCTTAACTATGGCAAGAAAGGTCGTAAAAAACTCACTTAACAAATGTCTCACTTAACAATAGAAATGTTGGGCTCAATTCTGGTCATAAATTGAAGATTACCTGTATTGTTGCCTGATTATGGACTCAAAAACAGTAAGGAGTTGAGTAACATCACTACAGGTAAATGGACTCTTCATAGTAAGGTACTGTAGAAAATAGAAAATTTCAAAGGGAAACCCACCCACCCCATTTCCTTTTTACCCTCTTCTTTCCTGGGCACTGCTCTGAGATATCTGAGATGCATTTCTATTCTTCTCACCTTGACTTGCTGATCCATGACATGTGATCAGAGTTCTATACAAAGGGAAATTGTACTCAGCCAGCCTATAACAGAAATGCAATACTGATGTTGTTACACTGCACTGTTCAAAACAAAGGGAACTCTTTCGCCATCTCCAAGGCGGCTGCATTTCATGATTGGCAAAGAATTGCGGGCTTGTAAATCAGAGTGGAAACAAGGCCAAGAAAAGACTTGAATGCAGATTGTGCCCATGAATAAGTAAGTAAGTACACCTTCTTTGAACAACAGGATATCCTTATGGATTTGATTTTGTATCAGAATCAAATGCTACCGGTCAAAGATGTTGACACACAGCTTTATTTTATTTATTTATTTATTTTATTTGTTTGTTTGTCAAACATGTACAAGATAGTAGGTATTGGTATAAACATAAACATTAGCAAAGTAGGTACCGGTAAATTAGGCAATAGGACAGTAGGACAGGGACGGTAGGCACAATGGTGCGCTTATGCACGCCCCTTATTTGAGCTTTGCTCAAATCATTCATGTCCACCTTCCTGTCAGTTTATTACTAGCATACAGGTTAAGGCACCAGAGGGAGACTGTTGAGTCCAAGTCCTGCCTTTGCTATGAAAGCCAGCTGGATGACTTTGGGCCAGTCAGTCACTCTCTCTCTCTCAGCTGAATCCACTTCACAGGGTTGCTCTTGTGGGGAGAATAGGAGGAGGAAGATGTGTTGGATATGTTTGTCACCTTGAGTTATTTGTGATAATAATAAAGACAGGAAACGAACAAACAATACTCGTTTTTTTCCAGTTCTTGCAAGATGATATCCTTTTTTTTCTAAGTCTTCATTCAAATATCAGACATTTTCTTTGGAAATCGCATAGTTTCAGGGTCTGACTCAAAAGTGTATTTTGCGACTGTGCTCAAGTTTCTTCAGCGGACCATTTCTTCCACTTTTCTGGACCACCTAGTTATTTTACCACTGGCTTGCTAGCAGGATCAGCTTAACTCTGTAGCCCATGTATTGCCTAGAGTCATCTCTTGCGAGATGAGTGGCATATAAGTCTAATAAATAAATAAATAATGTCCAGGAACCATCATGACAGACACAGTTCTTGCTGGCCCAGGCAATGACTAAGCCAGTATGGTTTCCAAGTTTGGGAAAGCATACATGTGTGTGTGTAAGAGTGGGGAGCTTCTCTGTCCCTCTCACTAACCAAAAACAGAGTAGTACTCTCCAAGGAAAGAGTATAGTGTTTGGGACCTTCTAATTTAGAAAAAAAGACAACACAGTGCAACATGATACAAATCTATCAATTTATAGAAAACATAGAGGAAAAGAAGCACCTCCTTTCACAATCAATTCAATAAATTTGGTGAGATTCAGAGTAAGTGTTTTTGTTTTTTGTTTGTTTTGATTTAAAAAGTACAAGACTAAATTTTGGAATGCGATACCTATGATGTTATCTGAAGCTTGGACACACTTTTGGAAGAAAGGCCCATCAAGGACTAGCAGTTTTGATGGCCATATTACCTACAGAATCAAAAGAAAACAAATATTGAAAATCAGTAGCTCAGTGTTTGTTGAAGTCTATTGCTCTCAAATCCTGCACATTCCTGGATGCATTAGAATACATGGCCATCAACTGACTGACAACTGGACTAGAAACCCTTCTGGTATAACACTGGGCTTTTTCTCTCTCTCTCTTTCACATAGAAGCTTCAGTTGTGGTTTCAACTGACATAACACTCAATGAGTTACAGCAAGTATCTGTTTATCAGCCAGTCTTCTAGGACAGTGATGGTGAACCTATGGCACGTGTGCCACAGGTGGCATGCGGAGCCATATCTGAGGGCACGTGAGGCGTTGCCCTATGTTAGCTCCAGCATGCTGGCCAGCTGATTTTCGGCCTTCATTTTGGCCGTTTTCGCTCTCCCCAGGCTTCAGGAAAGCCTCCTGAACCCTGGGGATGGCGAAAAATGGCCCAACGGCCCAACGGGAAGTTCAGAAACAAACTTCCGGTTGGCCCGTTGGCCCGTTTTTTGCCATCCCCACTTCAGGAGGCTTTCCTGAACCTTGGAGAGAGTGAAAAACAGCCCAATGGGCCTACCGGAAGTGCGGAGGCTTCAGTGAGGCCTGTGCGCATGCGCGGGGGGAGCAGCGCAGGGGTTATGTGCATGCATGGAGGGCATTGCATTATGGGTGTGAGCACACATGCGCACGCTATTGTGCGCGTGCGCACCCTTTTGGCACCCGAGCCAAAAAAGGTTCGCCATCACTGTCCTAGGACTTCCCAGCAAAACCATGGAGCAATGTCTTGCATTTAGTCACACTGATAGTAAAAGGACAGGATGTTTTATTGTTAGTTACTGACCAATAAACATTTTCTGGAAATGAGAAGGCAGGATTGGGGAATAATAAATGTATGATAATTAACGTCTTCTGCACAGGAATTTATAGTTCACATGGCATTAATTTGATACCAGCAAATGAATGATTAGCAATTGATAATTAGATAATGCTGTAATCTGGCAGCTACTTTTATTTGTGCCAGATGTTGGGACACATGATGGCAGCATTTACATGGTAATCTCATTGCAAGCTTGTTGAGATTTTGTCATCAAGATTTGCTTAAGTCCCAGAAAATATACCTTAAAACCAAGAATCACACCCAACAAGAAATGTACCCCCAAAATGACCTCAGAAATTCCAGTTTCACCAATCATGATTTCTATCTCAATGTAACTGCAGGCTTCCAAAATTTCTCACTCTGTTTTATCAAATATGGTATTGCAGCATACCTTTAGATCACATTTATATATGTGAGTATGTTAATACAGGTAGTCCGACTTAACAACATTTAGTGACTGTGTGAAGTTACAACAGCACTGAAAAAAATTATGACTGTTTTTCACACTTATGACCATTGCAGCATTTCCATGGTCCCGTGATCAAAATTTAGATGTTTGGCAACTGACTCATATTTATGAAGCTTGCAGTGTCCTGGGATCATGTGATCACTTTTTGCGATCTTCTGACAAACAAAGTCAATGGGGAAGCCAGAGTCACTTAACAACCATGCTATTAATTTAACAACTGCAGTGATTCACTTAACAACTGTGGCAAGAAAGATCGTAAAACGGGACAAAACTCATTTAACAAATATTTCACTTAGGAAACAGAAATTTTGGGCTCAGTTGTGGTCGTAAGTTGAGGACTTCCTGTATTGTTTAAGACAATCACTGATGTGGTAGAGTCTTTTTGAAAATGATGTCACACTGAACAAATCTGTTCTCCAAAAATAGATACTTCTACATTGGAGAATAACTAGCTCAAACAATCATCCAAATTCAGAAATCTGAAAATTGTTCTCTTGTCCTTTTTCACACCTACAGAGCTGCTGTGAAGACTAAATAGGATTGGGGTCTATGGTGGATGTTATTTTGTGCTCATGGTGGAAATATTAAATAAACTGTATCAGAAATAATAATGATTAGAGTTTAGATTTCTCAGCATTTTTATTATACTACTGCGTGTTCTGTAAAATGGGGTACTGAGTGGTATCTAGAAAATAAAGAATTTAATCCTATGCCAAATAAGCTAAAGAAGGAGCCACTCTTGACATGACAGGGCATGTAAGGTGGCAATTTTTTTGTGGTAGAAATGGTGAGCTTAGAACAATTAGTTGGTTTTGGAGAGGAAAAGAAACAGAACTCTATTGTTTCATAATTTGTGTATAGCTTGAAAATGTAAAGATTCCCTCAGGTAAAACTTGTTCCTGGTGGTTATGTGGATAGTTTCTTTATTATTCTTATTAGGCATTTTAGAGTAAGAGTATAAGCAAAGAAAGCTAAAGAGTAAGTACAAAGAATAAAAAAGTAAAATAAAAATAAGTAAACAAAGGATCTAAAATACTAAAAACATTATGATTTTCCAGTTTATCATTAATTACTCATAAATTATATTTTAAATAAGGAATTGATACTTTAAAATAGATTTTAGTATTAATAGTTATAATTGCATCGAGTCATTTATACTGCATTGATCATGGTTCCTGATGTGTATTCTTAGTTTAAAGCTTAGCAATGATTACCATGTGGACATCTACAAAGTTACAGAGAATTAGACTGGGCACAACAAGTTGTTATTTTATTCCCCAAGCTTTTAACTGCAGTTAAATAGAGGCAAAAACTCAAGCTGAACTGCATAGAAGTAGGTTAAAAGATAGCTAAACAGTGATACTTGGCTAGGCATTTAAAGTTGCTTTCCAGATCTTTTATATTCTCTGCCTGATACTAAGAGAGACATCAGAATGAACCAAAGTTAATGTTGAACAAGAATGAACATAAATATTTGAAAGCAATCCATTTCTGGATTAATCTTTTACCTGTCAGCTGTCAAAGGGACAAGAACAAATTGCAAGATTCAATAATAGTTAGAGAGTTCTGAACAAAGTGTACACGATCCTTAAATTACACTGAGGCTGGACTAGAGGTAGGGCATAAAAAAGTAAGCAAGATGTACTCTGGGTAAACCTCAAGAGACTTTTGTGAGATTAGTTTTATGCAGCATAAATATGTGTGCAGAGATATAAAAGTAATAGAGCAATTTGCACAAAGATTTCTTCAGACTGCTGTTTTTCTTTTTTTAAATAACAATTTGACTAGGGAATTACATTTAGAAAGGAAGCCAAACCTTCAGATCTAGTTGAATTCTAAGGAAAAGCATAAAACAGAAAAAGGGATCAGGAATTGAAAGCGGTGACAGCCTTCAGCATCTAATCAAACTGAAGTACATGAAGTAACTCAAAGAAGGCACATAAAGCAAACATATAAAGCAGTTTTGACTACAAACACTGCTCTTACTGGCTGATCTCTTTTATGAGATGCTGAAGTCTCTTCACACTACAATCCCAGCTAGCATACTGACTTTTCAAAAGTGTCCAGAAATTGTAATTGGTGCAAAATGCAGCATCCAGGTTGTTGACAAATGCAAGATACAAGAATCGTATGATCCCTATACTTAAAAACTGCACTGGCTGCAGTTATCTATCAGACAGAATTCAAAGCTTTGAGATTGATCGATCTATAAAGCCATAAATGCTTTTGTATTTGAAGATGACTCTTCGCTTGCATTTGCCTGGCTACTCAGTTCAGCAGAAATGCCTCTTCTGCAAGAAAACACCTTCCTTGTGGCTCCCAGGCTATGAAATGTATCCCCATGAGAAATGTCCTTTGCTCACACTCTCCCAGCATTTGGGAAGTTGAGAAAAAACTACTTTGCCAAGTTTTAAATTCTTCATCTATTTATTTAATCCTTCATTTCAATTCAGATTTCAATTGGATTAAACTGTTATCTATTGCATTCTGGTTTCAATAAAGGAGAATATTTATAGCTTATAAAAATGAGGGGTCCTTGGTGCTCTCTGAGCTTGGGTGTTTTCTTGCAGGCATTTCATTACCGAACTAGGTAACATCATCAGTGCTAGTGAGCTAGCACTGATGTTATCTAGTTTGGGTCATGAAACGTCTGCAAGAAAACAACTAAGCTCAGAGAGCTTCAAGGTCCCCTCATTCTGGTTTCAGTTCTGGATTCTGCACTAGGATATTTTTAGACTGTCTAGTGGAGTGGGGAAGTAGACGAGTGGAACAGTCCTTACTGGATTTCACAGCAGTGTTCATTACCATTGACTATCATAGTCTTTTGAACTTCTTCATAGGGATTTATGGTTTAGAAAGTAATGCTTCTAAATGCTCCCTATCCTTCTTCAGAAGTTGGTTTTAGGTGGCAAAGTTGGCTATACGAAATTTGGTTTATGAACTTTGGCCCGCAGTATTCCTCAGGATCCATTCTTACATCCCATGTTATTCAACACTTAATGAAACCGTTGGGTAAGCTCATTAGGTTATTTAGGGTACCCCAATGCCAATATGCAAGGGACCCTTTGCCTTTTCATCTACAATCGGGGAAATATTAATGTCCTGAAATGTTTGTTAGTAATAATGGGCTGGATGAAAATTAATTGAAAATAAATCCAGAAAGAAGAAATATGGTAACAAAACAAGTGGACTGTGGAATAGGCATTTTGGATAAGGTAAAATAAACAAACAAGATTAAACTAATTAAAAAACAAATGGAAAGATGTTTCAGTGGGTGGTAGCACCTGGGCAACTTGCCTGGACCTTGGATTTTATGATTATGGGTGGAGAACTTAGGATACAGCAGCTGCCAACACTATTCAACTGACTCTCTCATAAGGAACACTGAAGAAACTTTGGAGAATGTTTTTCTCTGCAGCCTCTAGCAAGATCTGACCCATTTTCAAATTCAGTATTGCTCTCCCCTCCCCCAAATGTGATTTGGTTTCATTCTGTTCTGTTTTCAGGGTGTTATCTTACTGATGAATAGATAGAGTTTGGTCTAGTGCAGTGATGGCGAACCTATGGCACGCGTGCCACAGGTGGCACGCGGAGCCATATCTGAGGGCACCCGAGGCGTTGCCCTATGTCAGCTCCAGCATGCATAAGCGCGCTGACCAGCTGATTTTCAGCCTTCTTTTCGGCCGTTTTCGCTCTCTCCAGGCTTCTGGAAAGCCTCTTGAACCCTGGGGATGGCGAAAAATGGCCCAACAGCCCAATGGGAAGTTCAGAAACAAACTTTTGGTTGGCCCGTTGGGCCATTTTTTGCCATTCCCAGGATTTTAATTTAATTTAATTTAATTTAATTTAATAAACGTTCTTATAGGCCGCCCAATCCCATGGGACTCAGGGCGGCGTACAACAGGATAAGAAACGTACAATAAAAACAATTATCAAAGTTTAAAATTAAAAAGCATAGTAAAAACAATTATAAAAACAACATTCATGGGGGGAAACTGATCTTCCTATTCACCCCGCCTGCCGGAAGAGCCAAGTTTTTATGGCTTTACGGAAGGCCAGCAGGGTGGGGATAGTCCGGATCTCTGGTGGAAGTTGGTTCCAGAGGGACGGGGCTCCCACGGGGCTCCCACAGAGAAGGCTCTCCCCCGTGGCCCCGCCAACCGACATTGTTTGGCCGATGGGACCCGGAGGATTCAGGAAAGCCTCCTGAAGCCTGGGGACAGCGAAAAACAGCCCAATGGGCCTATCGGAAGTCCGGAGGCTTCATTGATGCCTGTGCGCATGCGTGGGGGAGAGCAGCATGGGGATTGTGCACATGCATGGGGGGCATTGCATTATGGGTGTGAGCACACATGCGCACACTATCGTGCGCGTGCGCACCCTTTTGGCACCCAAGTCAAAAAAGGTTCGCCATCACTGGTCTAGTGATTAAGGCATCAGGTTAGAAAGCAAAAGACTGTGAGTTCAAGTGCAGCCTTAGCCATGAAAACAAGCTGGGTGACCTTGGGCCAGTCACTCTCTCAGTCTAGCCCACCTCACAGGATTGTTGTTGTGGGGAAAATAGAAGGAAAGTAGGTTGATATGGATATCAAGGATAACAGCCTTGAGTTATTTGTGAAAATAGTAAGAGGCAGATATAAATAAACGAATAAAGAAGAATCCCAAAGTAATTTCTTTCCAACATGCCATTCGATTGGAACAAAACACAAGGTAAAAGCTTCCGGCATTCTTCCAACCACCTGCCAGCAGTGACCATAGAATAGACAACTGTATTTTCTTCTTTGTAATGAAGTAATATGTTACGTGGGTATACATGTCTTTATTGTAGTATCCATGTATTTGTGTGCACTGGGAAGCAGTAGGCAGACTGTATGTGCTGTGTCCTGAGGCATATAAACAGAAGAGAGGAGAGCTTAGAATGGAGCAGACACCAACCTTCTGAGGTACTGCTTAATTGTATCCCATCTCCCCTCGGGAGATTTTCTAGATATTTTTATTTCTGCAGTCCCCAGCCTAATCTGGCCCATTTTCAGTCTTTCCTGAACTGGCTTCTCTCCCTATATTCAATTTACTCCAGTACTGTATGATTTAGAGTGTTCCCATGCTAACAGACAGGTGAAGGACATAATACTGAGCCTAGAAATTACATAATATCTGCTGCATTCTTTTGGGTTGGAAAGAAGAAAAATGTGACACGATCAACAATAGCACCATCTGGTGGCGCCTCACGTGCAACACTAGAGCTTTACAATATAAATTACAAAAGATAGTTAATGTAACAGGTAGTCCTCATTTAGTGACCGTTCATAGTTACAAGTGTGAAGAAAAAAAATAACTTTGCAACCAAGGGTTTGTCTTTTAAGCTCAAGAAGGCATGGGGCCAGGTTATTTCAGAACTGCCACTCCCCATTACATCTATCCATCCCATCAGGTTTGTAGGAAGAACTTGCTGCAGATCCAATTCACTGAAGATTTCTATCTGATGGGATCCAGGAGACAGGTCTTTTCTGCTGTGGGACTCACCTTGTGGAACATCATCCCCCTCAAGATGAGGTCGGCTCAGACTCTACTGACTTTTTAAAAATTTATTAAAACATGTTTTTTTCAGTAAGCCTGGGGATCCCCTGCCAATAGGGAGCCCATGCATTGGCTGTATCATGTATAATACTGTGATGCGTTTCTTTTCCTTTCCTTCCCTTTTTAAAAAATATTTATATTACACGGCTTTTGTATAATGTTTTAATTGTTGGTTTTATTGTATGCTGCTCATAGTCACACAATCATGGGGGGATACTCTCGGCCAAGAGGGGAAACGGCCACATTGGAAAATTAAATATCTTTCTGGGCCACCAAGAAATACCTGCTGCATGGATGAGCTGTTTCATAGCTAGTAGAGCCACACTAGCACTGGAGTTGGCAATTGCAATGGTTCTAAATTTATCTTTAAAAAAATGTGGGCCACACAATGCTTGGTGGGCCACCTGTTGTGCAGGCAAAACAAGATTTTTTGTTGCTCTAGGGCAGGGGTGGATGTGGCCCAATTTCATTGAGGGCCGCATCGGCGTTGTGTTTGACCTCAGAGGGCTGGGGTGGATGTGGCCAAGGCCAGCTCAACGTCACTTGTGTCGGAGGCGCCTGTGTCGGCCCAATCATTCTGCCAGTGAAAACGGGCTCCCAAGCTCCATTTTTGGGTTGTGACGGCCTCCTGCAACCCTCTGCCAGTGAAAACGGAGCTCAGCAAGGACGTGCATGGCCCTCCCAAGCTCTATTTTCACTGGCAGAGGCACCAAGGGCCAGTCCTTCGCTGTTTCCAGGGCGACCCTGTGGGCCAGATCTAAGCACTCCGCGGGCCGGATTTGGTCCCCGGGCCTTGAGTTTGACACCCCTGCTCTAGGGGGTCAAACTGGCAGCCCACAGGCTGGATGCGTCATGTGCAGGCTATGCCCGCCCCTGCTCCGCAAAGGGGAAAAACGTCACGATACATCACGTGACAGCAAAGTAACGCCACAAGTTTGACACCCGTGCTCTAGGCAAAACAAAAATTTAAAGATCTTAGAAAGTAGAGCAAGATTTGAGCTCTGAACAATTGGGCTATCAGAAATACCCTGTCCAACTTCCTAACTGTTCTTATACAGTAACAGAATAACAGAACTGGAAGGGATTCTGGAGGTCTTCTAGTCCAACCCCCTGCTCAGGCAGGAAACCCTATACCATTTCAGACAAATGGTTGTCCAATCTCTTCTTAAAAGCCTCGTGTTGGAGCACCCACAACTTTTGGTGGCAAGTAGAAGGAGAGGCTGAGCTCCATCTAAGTTCTCAGTTTTACTTTTATGAATTTGGGGACTGTGTGATTGTTTCATGATCCATAATTTTGACAATCCAGTACAAAGAATTTTAAAAATGCTGAATCTTATCTTATATAACAATGCAGCATAACTTCTTCCTTTTCAACTTTAGCACATTGCTATTTTCAGCTTTCAACCAGAGTGACTTGATAGTACATTTGTTTTAAAAAGTTTTAATTACATATTACATCAGTACAAACACGAACAAGAAACAGCTTAGTAAAAACAAAATATCTAGCAGCATTAAATAAAAATTAACTGGCTGTATAATTAGAGACATCTATAATTATGCAGGGGGGGAAATCCAAAGCCATGAGAGGTTCCCCCCCCCCATGAAGAAATAACTAGAAGAGTTTTGATACTAATAGCCAGATAAATCTACTGAAGTCTGGTCTAATCATCACTATAAATTCTGCCCATGTATTTGCAAACTTTCTAACTCTATAGGTTTAGATTCAAGAGAGGCTGAAGGGAAATTATTCACATTTTGCAATCAATATATTAAGCAAGGGTGCATAAGAATCTGAATTGTAGTTTCATGTACCCTGTTTTCCCCAAAATAAGACATCCCCTGATAATAAGCCCAATAGGGCTTTTGAGTGCATGGCAATAAGGCCAAGCGGTTATTTCAGGGTTCAAAAAAATATAAGACAGGGTCTTATTTTCGGGGAAACATGGTATATCATTTAAAGTTGCACTAACTTTTGCAAATACATGAACAGAAAAAAGGTGCATCAGATGGAAATCAGGAATAAAGCCATCAAAACAGGGTACCAGAGTCTCACTTGAATTTGGAATCTTCAATAGAACAGCAGTAAACCTCATTTTGCATACACTGCTTGCATGTTTAATTTTTCTTTAAAGTAGTAAGCTAAGCAAAAAGAAACTGAATGTACAATATTTAGAGAGATGGTCTTACCAGAAAGCTCATTTGTAGCTGGAAATCATATACTGATCTCTATTTATGGTCGATTTAAAAGAGTGTTTCTCAACCTTGACAACTTCAAGATATGTGGATCTCAACTCTCAAAATTCCCCAGCCAGCATGCTGGGATACAAATCCTTTACTTTTTGGATTAACTTTTCTTAGAACATATATGGTTTGTGAAAAACATAGAGCCTAGTTCACATACCTTGTTAAACAAGAATTAAATACTTTATAACTTAAGTTCCTTTCAAGCAATATATTCATATACTGTATAATCTCAAGTTGGGTTGTGCAGCCTGAATAAAAAAAAATACACATCCAAGACAAAACAAAACAGAATTTTAATATTAGGAATACCAAGAACTTGGATAGCTGGAGAAGTCTGATCTATAAATACCATTTTTCAGAGATATTACACTTACAGAGTTTGTAAGAGCTATACTAACATGTCTGTTGTTTAATATTTAAGAATATAAACGCATATAAACAACTGGAATGAATTAGCCTCGATGCTGTAAGACCCTACAGTTAAAATGTTATTTTTGCAAAAGGGGGATTCTGTCCTCACTATATCGGGTTTTTTTTTTAAAGAATATACTAAGGATGACATGTTTGCAATTTACTGTGAATTTTAGAGATGTAATCAATGTTAATGTAAATATTATTCTTGCACTTAAAGTGGTTAAATTGGAAGTTTCATCTGAGCATTCTTGAAAAACTATAAAAAAGAAAAAAAATCATATTTCTTCACATAATATATAGATATTACACAATATACATAATGTACATGTGTATTATATATACACATTACATACTATACACAATATACATTGCGATTGAAATGTTATTTTCTGTATTCTCTTTAAAAGTTTGGCACAACAGTACATTCAAAAATACACATTAAGAAAAAAAATCTCTGTCCAAGCCTTTATGACCATGCAGATATACCAGGTTGTTTCTATTAGGATAGCTGTCTTCCTAAGCATTCAGCTCTTGGCAGTTACTACACTTTCTACAATAGTGTTCAATGCAATCTAAGGTGCTGCAGCCAAGAGAATGCAGAGGAAATGTACATCTCATGAGAACAGAAATTATTTCTAATTGCACACAGGAATTATTTGTACCCTAGGCACAGAATGCAGAAAGAATCAATAAAATCTACCCGATCTGAATAATAATAATAATATATCCTTATTTATTCCTTCTAAAGTAGCATTTTCCATTAAAACTTTATATTGGAATTAGTGAAACTCTCAACAGCATTCAAAGTCAGAACCAGATCTACACTTCTGAGGCATAAACCACCATCCAACGAATAAAGATAAAATTCCTGAATGATTTATTGGTGCTTATTGCACACTTGGATAATAGCAATTTACACCATTTATTTTGCCATTTCTTTATCTGACATGACTATCTTGATTTAAATGTAAATATAAAAATCAACTATTTTAGGTATACTATTTCTGAAGAATTTAATTTGTAAGGCTTCTAAAATTTTGTTTATTTAGAGATACGGCAGTGCAAGTTTTCAGATTAAAACTGCACACAAACGGTATTTACACACACATACATACATTTATATTAAGACTGAAACTTATGGACGATATATTTTATGTTCATGTCATAATACATATACTTAGTCCAAAGTTATATAAATGAGGGGTCCCCAACCCCTGGGCCACGGCCCATTCGAAACTGGACTGTGGGATAAATGGGCAAGCCCGTGTGTGTGTGTGTGAAGCTCCACTTGCGAGAGCAGACGGCGCTTGCGCTCATGAAGCTCCGCTTGACCGTAGCTTTCCGAGTGACACCAAGCACCCTCTGCTCGTGCAAGTGGAGCTTCTTGGGCAAGCACAAGCACCCATGGCACCCGGCCGCCAAGCTGGAAAGGTTGGGGACCACTGACATAAACAGAGGAATACATGAATTCTGATATAAAAGATTAACCAAATTATTGTATCAATTTATTAGCATGTGATATCTATGAATACCTGAATGTTAGGTATGAACAGCCAGCAATCTTAAACATTTGAGCAATATGGACTTGCTAGGACTGATTTCTTAACCCCTTTATTATAAATATAAAGCTACAAACTATCCAAATTTACTTGGAGGTAAACTCTTAACAGAATAAATTCCAACTTGCTTTCCAATTTGTATAGGTCTGTAGTTTTTGTATCATCCATCAAATTACTGTTTCTTTCCATTTCAAAAGCTAACATTCGATATGCTAATAATGCAAGTTAAAAGTCACATCCATATAACTGATACTATTGTAAAGTCACCAGAGAAGCTTTTTCAATACTGAAAACAAACATCAATTTTTAAATTCTGCTTCACATTAGGAATAAAGAACCATATTTTTTTGTAAAATTACAAAATAATCCTACCTTGATTTTTAAAAAACATATTCATCCAATTTAGATTGACTTAAGAAAAAGCAGATATTATCATGTAGAAAAAACCAACTTTCTCAATGTCAAATGAGTCTTTTAAAAAATACAGTTTACTAAAGTTGCCCAATTAAGTAATTGGAGGAGTTAAGTGCACTTTACAAGAATGCCTCTTCTTAGACAATAGTGTAGTTCTTCCCACTCATTTTCTTGATCATCCAGTCTCTATTTTTTAAGTATCCGGGACCCAAAAGTCATGGATCTGACCCTATGATAAAAGATTGTCAAAGGAATTAGATGGAAAGATATACACATTTAAAATAGATTTGAAATACTAAACTAACTAGTGGAAAATTATTGACATATCAACCCAGCTTTAAAATAAACTTAATTGGTCTAAATCCAACACTGCATATCCCTTTACTCCATTCCCCAGTTATTATTCTGTTTCTACTTGAGGCAAAAAAAAATATTTCCAGAAAGTTTTATTTCTATGCCATTATTAACTGATATGTAATATTTTGTATGAAAATATACTATAACTGTACCATACCTGAATAAGCTGAGAACTGTGTATCATTTGCTGCCATTTGCTGTATGTTCTAGCAACTAAGTCTTTTACCTAGAGACAGAAAGTTAGGAACTGGTTGGAAGCCGAAGTGATGATTATTGCTGCTGGCCTACATTACTTTGAAGTGTACATTCGGAATATAACAGGACTTACTTTGGAAGAAATAAGGACATAATTTTATTGCAAATTTAAAGACAGACCATTCCACACAAGTAGGACACAGGGCAAGCAAAGTAGCACTTGCAAGTTAACAGAATGTTGCTGGCATTATGAACTACAGGTAGACCTTGACCTGCAACCACTCATTCAGTAGCTGTTCAAAGTTACGGATGGTGCTGAATGAATGGTGGCTACAACCGGTCCTCAGTGTTCTGGCCATTCCACCACCCCTGTGATCACATGATTGTGATCTGGGTGCTTGGCCACAAATCACACTTATGACCCGTTACAGTGCCTCATGATCATATGATTGCCATTTGCATTCTTCCTGCTGACCTCCCTAGAAAGTTAATGAGAAAGTCGGCATAGAAGACCGTAAGTCACTGGGGTAAGTCTTCCCCCCACCATGCATCTTTCTCCAGCCCCTCTTTGTTCATGCTGCACCAGCCATTCATGCACCCTTCCTGCTCATCTCTTTCTCACCATCCCTGGCTTGTACCTCTCATGCACCCACTCATGCACCCTTCTCCAACCCTCTCTTGCATTCCTGCATCCCTTCCCACAGCTCCGTGTTGTGCCTCTCGTGCATTCCCCCAAACCCTTGTGTACCTCCCCTGCACCCTGGCACTCTTCCATCCAATAGCAGCCATTTATCTGGCTTGGGACTTGCAGCTTCCTGCTGGTTCCCTCATTGACTTTGATCATAGCAAGCCAGCAGGAAGTTGCCTTACCTAATAACAATGGGATTTGGTTAACAATGGCAACGAGAACTGCAGGAGTTGCCATCACTAAGCAATGCAGTCACACTTTATTACTTAAAGTCGTAACTTATTGGGAAACTCTGGTTCCAATATCTGTCATTGAGGACTTCCTGTACCTTGTGAAATTAAGAGTTGCTTCTAATTTTCTGGATACATTTCTGTTAAATACCCTTTCCATCAATATTATAGACCATAAATGGAACCAGTAACACAATGTTCTAATACAAATGTGGTCCCCCCCACTCATTTGGATGAGATAGATAGAAACTATTTGCAAACTTGTCTTCTCAGATTTTATATACATTTATTTGAAAGATTTACATAACCACTCATCTTATATAGCATAATCTGTGGAATCTTGCAAGCAATACTAAAACAGTAAAACCGGTAAAAAAAACCATAAAACCAACGCAAAGAACTTCCTGATGCCCCCAAACATAACACACTCCAAATATATCACTAAATAGATGTTATATGCATTACTATTTGCATTACTATTACTATTAATCTTCTCATCGTTTCTAACACCCATCTCCTCCCACTTATGACCATATGACTGTAACTTGTTGCTTTATCCTTACGATTTATATTGTTTCCTAGTATGATTTCATTGCTTATTTATACCCTATGACTATCATTAAATGTTGTACCTTATGATTCTTGACAAATGCATCTTTTCTTTTATGTACACTGAGAGCATATGCACCAAAGACAAATTCCTTGTGTGTCCAATCACACTTGGCCAATAAAGAATTCTAATCTAATATACTGTTTACTTTCTGCATATCGACTGAAGCCAGACTTGATACCAGAGAAAGAAACAAAATTTCCTACTTGTTGATATCCAGACTTTCCATCTTTATGTGTTAGATTTTAATATCTACTGTCATGTCTAAGAAAGTAGAAACTGGTACAAAGGCTTCAGAACCCACAGTTAAGAACGATCAAATAATGTGTTTGTTCTGATCAAGATGAATTGTTATAATGGTAAAGATAAATTTTAAAAAACTAGAGGATCTCATCTTCCGGGATGAGAAAAGACAAGGCAAACTCACCTTAGTTCTGTAAAACAGTCTGACGTCTTCCCTAATATCACACTTTACATGTTTTTCTAGAGTGCTACAGAGTCTCAACAGCCATTTCTAAAAGGACATTAAACATTTAGTTAGGTTATTTCAACCAATTGTTGGTATAGTGTGTAAGTGTAAATATTAATATTTTGTCCAAAATTTGTAAAGCTGCAGTATATTTCACATTTTTAGTGCTTTGCAATATGTCACAGATGATTACAAATTACTTAGGATTTTCTATTCTGTCTTTCCATTTCTAAAAATCCCCAACCCTAACTGGCTTAGAAGTTGGCTGGGTAAACAACTGTCTACCTCAATACAGGTAACCCTCAACTTACAACCACAATGAGCCCAAACTTTATGTTGCTAAGAAATTATGACATTCCTTGCCAGTTGTTAAGTGAATCACCTCAGCTGTTAAGTTAGTAACTTAACTGGTTGTTAAGTGAACCTGGCTTCCCCATTGACTCTACTTGTCAGGTCGCAAAAAGTGATCACATGACTCCAGGACACTGTAACCATCATAAATACATGCCAGTTACCAGGCATCTGAGTTTTGATCATGTGGCCACAGGGATGCTGCAATGACTGTGTGAAAAACAGTCATAAGTCACTTTTTTCAGTGCTGTTGTAACTTTGAATGGTCACTAAACAAATGGTTGTAAGTTGAGGACTAACTTGCATGTATCAGATTGGACATTGTAGTTGAGTTCTCTTATATTACTCATAAAGTATAGGATGTACTACTTTTGGAACTGTGTTCCAAAATCAAGAATTTCTGAGTCAATAATTTCTGCAGGCCTCTTCTGTTTGAGCTAATATATTGTGGTGTCAGTCATTTATGATATCTAACTTTTTCATCATGGTGGAAGCAAAAATAAATTGAAATAATATTGATAAATATTAACCAGTAAATAACTTCCTGTCAAATTATTTAAGTTTTTCAAGCCACAGGAAATATCATTTCTCCCAAAGCTTCTACCTAAAACCTGAAATCAGACAGACTTGAAGAAAAGCAAGTAACAGAGCTCCCAAAAACATGTGAAAGGGACACAACCCAATATATGGAAGCATCTAAGAGGCACTTCTTTTTGGATTATTAAAGCAGCCATATCATTTGCAAGGCTACCATAGCTGCATTAGAAATTGTGGAGTCCTTTTGTGTTCTCTGAACATGGTTGTTTGTTTGTAGACATTTCATTAGCCAATAGCAATAGCACTTTACTTATATACCGCTTCATAGTGCTTTACAGCCTTCTCTAAGTGGTTTACAGAGTTCAGCATATTGCCCCCAACAATCTGGGTCCTCATTTTACCGACCTCGGAAGGATGGAAGGCTGAGTCAACCTTGAGCCTAGTGAGATTTGAACAGCTGAACTGCTGAACTAGCAGTCAGCCTGCAGTCACAGCATTTAACCACTGCACCACTTCAGCTCTTAAGTTAAGTTAAGCCAACTAGGTAACATAATTAGTGCTGGTTAGTATGGAGTACAGAATAGATCAGTGACTGCAGTCTGATACTTCACTACTATATTTTTATGAAAGTATGAAGAAGGCCCCACAAGCAATTTAATTCAAGTCCTAAAATGGGTTGCAATTATGGGCATATTTTAAGTACTCCATATACAGTATTAGCTGGAGATCCATAACCGGATCTTCACCAATTTTCATAAAGAAGCTTTTAGACCAGTCAATTTTTACTTAATAAAGTACTGTCTATGGAAACTTCATCATCAAAGATTATAGCAGCATGTATGAAATGGGAATCTGTTATTTTGTATGAATAATAGAACATTAGTCAAAATTCATTGATTTCCAACCCCCAGTACATGTATCTTCATGGAAAAAAAAACCTTTTACATGTTAATGAAAGAATTTGAGCAAATTACTTACTCTTTGATTGGAACTTGTACGCTCAAAATTGCTAGCTTCTCTAACCAAGTGAAGGAGGACATAAGTCAGATAATAGGCCTAGAAAAAAAAGCAGGCAACATTTAGTAAAAATGGTTACTTAAAAGGCTACCAAGTTCCTGGGACTAAGGAACCCACCAGGCTTTTTTAGGTAGTTCAGTTGCTGAAGTGCTTCATAAGGGCTGCACAGTCCAGACATTTCTCTCTTACGGCACATTAAACAAGCATAGACTTGAAAGTTATCAGTGCCAATTGTATGGGAAACATATTAATTATATGTCGAACTCTCAACCATCTGCAGAGTGTAAGAAAATTTCTGTTCTTAAAACATGTTTAAAAAATATATGTAGTCCTCGACTTACTACCAATCCTTTAGTGATTGTTTAAAGCAGAGGTGGGTTCCTGCCGGTGCGGTTAATAGCTGTTGTTCAGCGCAGAGCCGAAGACGCTGCTGCCATTCGCGGCGCGGGAGCTTTCCCCGGGTGCTTTCCCCGCCCGCATGGAAGCCGCCAATTGCGTTCTTTTGCCCTATGCGCATGCGCAAAGCGTTCTGCATGCGCAGAGGGCAAAAGAACGCAATTGGTGGCATCCATGCGGGCGGGGAAAGCGCCCGGGGAAAGCTCCCGCGCCGCGAATGGCAGCAGTGTCTTCGGCTCTGCGCCGAACAACAGCTATTAACCGCACCGGCAAAAACAGGCAGGAACCCACCTCTGGTTTAAAGTTACAACTGAAAAAAGTGACTTATGACCAGTTTTCACACTTGTAACCACTGCAGCATCTCCATGATCAGGTGATCAAAATTTAGGTGCTTGTCCACTGGAATGTATTTATGACAGTTGCAGGTCATTTGATCATTTCTAACTTTCCCAGATGGCTTCCCACAAGCAAAGTCATGGGGCAAGCCAGATTCACTTCACCACCGCATGATTTACTTAACAACTGCAATGATTTGCTTAACAACTGTGGCAAAAAGTCATAAAATGAGGTGGAACTCACTTAACTGCCTCATTTAGCAACAGAAATTTTGAGTTCAATAGTGGTCATAAGTCAAGGATTACCTTGTTTATATTTTAAAAAAGGAAGGAATTCATTAAAAAAACCCTACCCATATTGTGGGTTCCCACACTATTGCCAGCCACTCTGCTACTTGCATACTAGGACTTGCATGTCAGACTCTTTGGCAGTTGCCAAAGTTCTCAGATGGAGAATAATCTTTTTCCCAAACATGAATCACACAGAGTTTTCTTAACAGGTTTTATTGAAGTGAAAGAAAAAGGGTTACAAGAATCAGAACCAAACAATATATCTTTTACTCCCACTCCACACACACCAAGCAATCTTTTCCGATAAATAAAAGAGGAATAAAGAAACTTCGTGATTAACCACGATCAGATCAGAGAACTTTGCTTTTAATATCAACACTTACACATGACTCCTTTTCAGTGAAAGAATTTTGTCAAATGGAGTCCATTAACATTACTCGTATTTACTCTGCTGCACATAGAAGAGCAACTTGGTTATGTGACTTCATGAAACATGAGCATCTCTTATATTGCAATAACCACAAATATAGTTTAGACCAGGGGTCTCCAACCTTGGCAACTTTAAGACTTGTGGACTTCAACTCCCAGAGTTCCTTAGCCATAGTAAAAGGTTGGATAAAAATCAAGTATTCATCCTCTTTACTGTGCAGTAGCTCTTCTGTGAATACTGGATCTGATAGTAAAATATACCAGCTAGCCCAAAACATTGTTTACTAGCCACACTTTAAGGCAAAGCTGGCTGAGGAACTCTGGGAGTTGAAGTCCACAAGTCTTAAAGTTGCCAAGGTTGGAGACCTCTGCTTTAGACAGCATATCTTGCCTAACCCTACTTTAAAAAAAAACATATTACCTGGTGCTCAGATTCAGAAAGAAAAGGCTCTGTAATACCATCATGATGACCTGAAGTTTCCGACAGCCTCTTTAACAGCCCTGAAGGTTTCATCTTCACTAGCTCCTTACACAGTAGTGACATCTATTGGGAGATTAGAGTGCAATACGGTTCACATTATGGTTTTTTTTTCCAACCTTGAGAAGAATTATCTTGAATCATTTTAGAAACTAAAACACTGCAGCAGGAGGAGGAGGAGGCAGTTTTCTCAAAATCTTTATGCATGCAGCTTCTGAAACCCTGATGCCAGGAATAAAATAGGAGGGACTATCACAGCAACAGCAATCGAGCTATACCAATAAGAGCAGCTCTGAATTGAAATAAAGTAGATGAAGATTATACTTCCCTTTATCTAAATTTTGAAAACCTCCAGAAGATGCATTAGAATTTAAACACCAACCTTGAACAAACTGTGTTTACAAGTTTAAATAAAACAAGAATGAAAAAATATAGTGTTGGGGCCATATCTAGCCAAGCAAGAAATCTGGATGCAGCTGACAATGTCTCTTCAACTTGGTACCTAATCTCTCCCTTAGCACAGCTGTCCTTGACATTTTCCTGTTTCTTTCTCTTTAGCTTACTTTCTGCTCATTGTTTCTACCATTTCCACTGTTTTGTCTAGCTCTAGTTCCCCTATCTGTTCCCTGATTATTTTTTCTGTCTGCCTAAATCGCTGACTTGCCTTTCTCCATAATCTCTGCCTTTTGCCATTCTAAATGCTGTGCCTTCTTACATCTTGCACTCATTCTATATTATACCATAATAAGCTGCAGCTTTGGGGAGGAATTGTGCTGCAGAAGTAAATATAGAATGGCGTCCATAACACTGAGGATAGGAGAAATTAAACAATTAGAAAATTAAAATAATGAATATAAATAAAATATATGATGTAAAATATAAAAAATAAAATGATGTCTCATCCATTTTCCTAGTGTAGCTTTCAATTTGCTATGCAATAGTGGGTGCAGCTCTCAAGTACATGAAAGCTGCACATCACTAAAAGAGAAGTAATTTTTTTTATCCATACAAAGAAATGGAAGGAACATGAATTAGCAGGAGGGTGAGATTACTAATGTGAATTTATGCTCTGCTTATTAGACCCATGCACTGATTCAACCCTGGGACTACTTGTGAATTCTAGGGCTGAAGGCTAACATAGGAAGTTTAAAAAAACATCCAGAAGAAGGCCAACTAAACTACCTCCATAGCACGTGAAGAAGGCTACATGCTCATTTTTAAGCAACTGAGATTCCTAGAAGACTTTAAGAGAACAACACAAGCACTTACAGATTCAAAAAATGTAATTTAAAAAGTTCCCTTCACTGAGAAAACAAGTCTTAACTCTAGCAAACTATTGTTCTAATGAAAGAATATATACTCTACCTGATGATCATGGCTACTGGGTATTTTCACATGGCTTTTAAGAAGTTTTGAGATTATTACCAAGCTAAGATGTCGTCTTATTTGTCTAGAAGAATAAAGTTAACATAAACATTAATATGTGAACGATTATAATTTGATGCTTTTGGCATGAATTCTGATAGGCTTACTAAGAGGTATTGTCTTAAGTTTACCTTCCACGAGTTGTCCAATTGGGGACAAACTGAACAAGCCACAACAGATTATGATGGTGGTTGGATAGACAACTTATTGCCAAGGATAACTGGGACATCTTTTTAAAAGAGAAAGACAAATTTGTTAATAGAATTTGAAAGCAATTGCTAAATTCAGTATCAGTGTGTATGCAATTGTTAGACAATACATATAAATATTTATTATATTTAAAGACTATTCATAGCATGTGATTGATAGGCATTGGCTTATTACATTAATATTTCTTAATATTTGATATTTATTGAAAAGACAAAAGTTGACTATTAGCACCACAACTTAAAATGCTCCCATTATGCAAAAATATTTTCATTTAAGGCATCTAGCAGCAGTTACTGGTAAATGGTTTAACTACCGTATTTTTCTGAGTATAAGATGCACCTTTTTCCTCCCTAAAAGTGGCTGAAAATTTGGGTGCGTCTTATACTTCGAATGTAGCTTTTTTTCCCCCAGCCCTAATTAGGTGCTAACAGATCTTCCCAGCTCTTACCTTGCAGGCTTTTTCATTGTTACTCTCTCCAAAGAATGTTTTTCCAGCCCTAAGTTTTTGCAGAATTTTTTTTCATTGCTCTACTTACTCCAAATAAGTTTTTTTCTAGCCCTAACCAGGTGCTAACTATCTTCCCAGCTCTTACCGGCTTGCAGGCTCTTTCATTGTTATTCTCTCAGAAGAAGGTTTTCTTAAGTCCTAACCAGGGGATAAAATAATATGCTGAAGCTGCTCAGAATAAGTTTTTTTTAGCCCTAACCAGGTGCTAACGATCTTCCCAGCTCTTACTGGCTTGCATACTCTTTCATTGTTACTCTCTCAGAAGAAGGTTGTTTTAAGTCCTAACCAG
Source organism: Diadophis punctatus similis (assembly GCA_023053685.1). Lineage (NCBI taxonomy): Eukaryota > Metazoa > Chordata > Lepidosauria > Squamata > Dipsadidae > Diadophis > Diadophis punctatus. Next base: position 38,829,269 of record JALIGW010000005.1, on the reverse strand, counting down.
GAGATAAAATAATGTGCTGAAGCTGACCAGACTAAGGATGCTAGCCAGATGAATACCTGGTAGGCAGATTGTTTTCCCCTATTTTCCTCCCCAAAAACTAAGGTGCGTCTTATACTCTGGTGCTTCTTATACTCCGAAAAATACGGTATATTTTTTAGATATATCAGTTCCACAAAACGTAATTAAACCCACTGATTATATTTGCACTTAACATCAAACTAAGACTTTTTTAACATCACTTTTGCAGATGATCAAAATAATTATAGCTTTTATAGATCATTTCTAGATTTTTTTTCATTATTAAACAAAAATCCAGTCTGCATAACACTTTTAAAATTATTTTTTACTACTAAAAATAAATTATGGTTTCTTTTTGGCAGGTTTGCCTGCTGTGGTAACACAAAGTGAGCAGGCAGTATATACATACACATTAAAGAATGTAATTTAAAGAAAGCCCAAGGTTAATTGATACTAAGAGTTTTTATAATATTAAAAATTGGATCTTCTAAAAATGCATTAAATTAGCACAAATTAAGTTACCTCATTATCCCAGTTTCTGACACTTTCAAACAATTTTATAATAAGGCACTCCAAGTCTACTAGTGGAAATTGCTTCAGTTCTGTTTCCAAACTTAATTTAAATAGTAGCAGTAGCAATATAAATATTTCTCTGTCTGTGTAACCTTCTGGACACACATTTATACACAGTCGTAGAAACTTAAGGAAAGAAAAAGAGAGATAATGACTTCAAATATTTTTAGCAATATTAATTTTCAATTTCAAAAGCAGTATTTGTGTGTGTACATTCTGAACGTATCCTTGATTCTAGTGAACTTTTTAAAGGTAGCAATATATTATATAAAGCAGGGGTCCCCAAACTTGGCAACTTTAAGACTTGTGGATTTTAACTCCCAGAATTCTCCAGCCAGCTGGCTGGAGAATTCTGGGAGTTGAAGTCCATAAGTCTTAAAGTTGTCAAGTTTGAAGACCTCTGATATAAAGGATTTTTAAAAAACTTTTCACGTTTTATTATATTAAATTCTTGTTAATTTTCTCTATCTTAGAGAAATGTTTTCCTGTGCATCTTGAACTACTTTTGCAAGGAAAATTCCAGCTACTACTAATGATTTTCAGTTGAAGAAGACATATTCTTACACTCAACAGAGGACTTTTAAAAACAAAGCATCATTCTTACCTTTGCTATATTGCAAAGATTGCTCTCTATTAGAAGAAAGGAAGCTGTTGGGTTTATACAGATGTCTCTTTTTGATTGTTTATTCACAGTTACATGCATTTCAGACCTGGTTAAAAAAAAGAGACTGGTTTCCATAGAGTGTATTGCTTATTTTTAATTACATATATTCATTCCCACATGTAACCTATTATGAAGGGATAACCTAGAACAGTGTTTCCCAACCTTGGCAACTTGAAGATGTCTGGACTTCAACTCCCAGAATTCCCCAGCCAGCGAATGCTGGGAGTTGAAGTCCAGACATCTTCAAGTTGCCAAGGTTGGGAAACACTGACCTAGAAAGAATATTCTGTATTTTAAAATTTCAAAACTAATAATTTTATTGCATAATGTGGTAGGGATGAGGACCATACTGTAACAAGTCTCAGACCCATGGCAATCTGAGTTTTAGAAAAATCGCAAAAACAAAGGCTTAAATCAGGATTATTCAACCTTTTGTCTTGCCTGAGCTGCATCGACAGAAGAGGAATTTTGTGTATGTGTGCACACAGACCAGAAGTGGGATTTTTTTTTCCAGCATAAAGGTCATAATTGGACTTTGACTGACATGCTGGAAAACCCACTTCTAAAAGTGGGCCAGGACACAAACTAAATTTGACTTACTTCACATTTATATTTAATTAAAATTAATTTACTTAAATGCAATTAATAGAAGTATTTCAAATTATTAGAGATACTCCCTTTACATGAAAAATTATTAATTGGTGACAAATTTTTGGACAGGTCCTAAAGATTGCATACTTCAGATTATAGCCTTTTACTAAATACTTACATAATATCATTTTCAGTAAAGCGAGGTTGAAAATGTTGCAAAGGAAATAACACACTGAAGGAAATACCCATGTTGATTAACACAGTTGCTATATCAAATAATGATGGAATCCATGGTTTCTGTTTGTCATTTTTATCAGAAACTGCAGAGAGAAAAAAATGACAATTTTCTCTTCAGGCCAGAGAAACTGGAGTTCACTTAAGAATAACTGCAATTTTTTTATTCCGTAAGCAGAGCAGAATTAACAAATAACCAAATGTGATATGATCACAACATACTTTTGAAATTACAGCAGTTACATTTCTTGAACCAAACTATACTATTTAAATATTCTTCCTATCGTTCTTGTACTTCTACTCTATATAATAAAATTCAGAAGGGCAAATATCTATAATAGCAATAGCACTTAGACTTATATACCGCTTCACAGTGCTTTCCAGCCCCCTCCAAGCGGTTTACCGAGTCAGCATATTGCCCCCAACAATCTGAATCCTCATTTTACCGACCTTAGAAGGATGGAAGGCTGAGTCAACCTTGAGCCGGTGAGATATAATCAATGTTATAAAGCTGAGAAAATGGATGAAAATATTGTATCTGCACAGAATATCTTTTAAATTGTATATTCTAAAGCCCCCTCCTTGAATCTGTTTTGTATCAATTAGTTGCATCAATTTAGTTCCAGTTTCTATGTAGATATACTAACATATTTTTGATCAGGGGTGAAATTCAGCAGGTTCTGACAGGTTCTGGAGAATCGGTAGTGGAAATTTTGAGTAGTTCGGAGAACCGGCAAATACCACCTCTGGCTGGCCCCAGAGTGGGGTGGGAATGGAGATTTTGCAATATCCTTCCCCCAGGAGTGGGGAGGGAATGGGGATTTTGCAGTATCCTTCCCCTGCCACGCCCACAGAACCAGTAGGGAAAATTTTTGAATTTCACCCCTGCGTTTTGATTATATTGGTAAAGCTATAAGGCACAATCTGGAATAAGAATTCTTTAATTCACATTACTTTTTTTTAGCTTAATCAGTTTAAGTTAACAGCAGAATCTAATCAGGTTTCTTTTTAACGAATTATGCAGCAAGTAAGGTTACACGGTCTCAAGTTTTAATTCAAATACTTACAATTTCTAATTGTTAATAACATCAACGTATCCAAAATTTTTCTTGAAACTGTGCTATCTGAGTGAATTGACATCATCTGTTTGAGAAAAAACATATTTAGCAAATTAAAACATTTTTACAGATTTAGTTAGAACCTAATACAACAGCTCATAACACTGGGATTGCAACATGATGCCTTTGAGTACCACAAGAAACTGCTACAACCTGATCCTCCTCCTGCCCCAATTCTTTGGAAGAATAGAATAGGACAGTGTTTCTCAACCAAAGTTAGCTGTGGAATTCTGGGAGTTGAAGTCCACCCATCTTCAACTTGCCAAGGTTGAGAAACACTGGAATAGGACTGTAAATTTTCTCTAACACATTCTCAGCCAGCTAAGTTATTCCTACATCCAACACGTCAAATAAACAGTACATTCTCCTAAAGAAGTAGAAGGGAAAAACAACAGGCAAGCATACTGAAAATGTGAAATGCAAAATGTCAGATAAATTTTTAGCATTATTGAATATAATTATTCAATAATGCTAAAATGCTAAAATTATAATTATTTTCTAAATGAAGTAAAATGAAATGAGAATATTCACTCTGTACACTAATGCTATTCTTATTGACACCGCAACATGGCAGAAATACTGGCTAAAAATGTAAAAAAAAAACAACCTCAACCTTTCTGTATTTGGCAAGTGATCAAGTTCCAGCAACCAACAGTCAAGAATGGGAAAGTGGAAACAGGCAATGCAGAAAACTAAGCTAAAGTTGTGAACTAATTATAGTTCATACTCATTATGTATTTAATTATATTTATCCAAGGCAAAATAAATAAAACTTACCTGGAACATCCATTTTAAAATTGGTACAGGACAAGGAGAATTATGGTAAGTAGATGCAAGTAAGCCTTCAATAGTTACAAAAAGCTGCTGTGTTATTCCAGATCTGCAGAAACAACCGCAAATTAAGATTGGATCTGATATTTTCAAAGTTAGCCTATACATTCAAATGTTAAAGGATCCATTCTTACCTAAGAAGATATTGTTCAATCAGATTCCGAGGATGAAAACCAAAGTTTCTCAAATCAAGATTATTCTGGCTGAAGATTTTCCCAGCATTCACTATTTGAAATATGTTTTCTCCAGGGTGCTGGTCAGGAATAGCATCCTGGCTGAATGAGTATTTTTCTATAAATTCTCTGAAAGACAAAATTATATCTGGAAATACACTAAAAAGAATTTAAAGCACAATAATTTGGATGTTAATTCACTAGATTTATTGAGATTTTTACTTAAACAGCATGTGGGCATCTCACTTTCAATACAATCTCTTTATACCTCCTTTCTAGCTAACTTTAGGATATCCTATACAGCAGCTGCTATGAAAAGAGGAGAACTTTAGGAGTCAGAGCAACTCAAGAGTTAAGTTAAGTTCATGTACTGTATTAAAACATAGTTATGTATTTATATATGCATGCATGTATCTGGCTTAGGATGTTGATAAACTCAGCATATTACATCAAACCGTGGCTGAGCATGATACATAAATACAGATACTAAATGACAATATATCCAAACAAGTATGTTAAAATAACTAGAAAGCTAAGAAAGGGAGTAGATTACAGAAGTCAATCTGACAAAAAGTATGAATATGACTAATATGACAAACAGTATGAATATAACTAACTGTAACAACACGAGAAAAGCAATTAGCAACTGAAATCAGAGGACCAACCTATGTTCAGCAGATAATTCACCATCAGTAGATTGATCTTCAGGTTCAGAGTTTATTCCAACTATCTCTTCAACTTGCTGTAACTGGTTGTCTAATTCATCTACCCTAAAAGCAGAGATAAAACTTCTTTCAAAAGAATCTTGATCCCTGGTTATAAAAACAAACTTTCCAGCAACTTTATATGGCAAGATATATGCTTCTCCTGATCTTTTAAAATAAAAGAGCCGAGGTGGCGCAGTGGTTAGAGGCAGTACTGCAGGCCACTTTAGCTGACTGTGATCCGCAGGTCAGCGGTTCAAATCTCACCGGCTCAAGGTTGACTCAGCCTTCCATCCTTCCGAGGTAGGTAAAATGAGGACCCAGATTGTTGGGGGCAATATAAATATACATTGCTTACTGGTGTAAACCACTTAGAGAGTGCTTGCACGGTGAGGAGGTATATAAATCTCACAAAATCTCACAAATAAAATCTGGTAGCCATGTGGCTATCTAATTTAGAAGCATGTACTGTAACATGATGTAAGCACATTTCTGGTAATAAAATAAAAGTGATGAAAGACTCGTTTCAAGGTCAGTTCTTTTCTACTGAAAACAGTAAAACAGGCTTGTCTGCTTTAAAGTGGTAGGACAAACAATCTGAGATACTTTCAGTATAGAAAGATGAGAGAGTGGGCTACACAAAGAAACTGGGAAACTGTTCTTAAGGGGAAATTACTGCATTAACCAGCTTCTACAACAAATCGTAACATGATTTTATTCACACATCACTTCTGCAGCTATTACATCATCTCTCCTTATGGATGGGATATGGATAATCTTTCTATATCCTTTTGTAAGGGCCTAAAGGTGTGGCTCTGTCAGCTGGCTTGGGGCCTAGCAGAGTGGAGGTGGTTGATTGAGTAACAACAGATCCCAGCTCCCCCCGCACTCCACCCTGTCCTCCTCACATGACCTTATATTTTAATGTTTGATTTTAATTTGTTTTAATGTATATATATATTGTATATATATTTTATGTATAGACATATTTTTATGACTGTAAGCCACCGACAGTTACCCTATGGTAAGATGGACAGCCATTACATTTTATAAATAAATAAATAAGTAATAAATAGAGCAGTGTTTCCCAACCTTGGCAACTTGAAGATGTCTGGACTTCAATTCCCAGAATTCCCCAGCCAGCGAATGCTGGCTGGGGAATTCTGGGAGTTGAAGTCCAGACATCTTCAAGTTGCCAAGGTTGGGAAACACTGAAATAGAGGATAATATATGTAGGTCAGGGTTGAACTGTGGAGTCCTTGGTACTCTCTGAGCTTGGTTGTATGCATGCAGATGTTTCATTACCAAGTAGGTAACATCATCAGCACAAATGAGAGGGATTTAGCAGGGATTCACACCAGACAAACAAGCAAGCAGAAAACAATATCCCAGTCAAGGAATAACAAGGAGAAAAACCATATCATCACTAACACTGGCAGGGCATGCTACTGTATATAAACAGGGAACTGTATATAAACACGAGACTATGGCGTACAACTCCATCCTCACTAGCACTGATGATGTTACCAAGTTGTGTAATGAAACGTCTGCAAACAACCAAGCTCACAGAGTTCCCAGGACCCCATAAACTTAATTTATTACTACTACTAAAATTCTGGTAGACTTTGCTTTAGTTTATTACTAATTTCACTGCCCTCCACTCCCAAGTGATAAATCTTTATTACTGTCCTTTTATTTTTTTAAAGTCATTAATTAGCTGTCCCAAGAAATAAGTTGGAAACATATGCTAACTGCCTTTTTGTGATAATGTCCCAAGGCCATAAAGAGGAAAGTTATCTCTTGCTCTGTCTGCTTGAAAATAACCTTCAACATTTATCTGTTTTTACATTCTTCCACCCGCCCGTTTTTCTTCTCTTTCTAGGCTCTCCCATACCTACATGAAGTCAAGTCACACCTTCATCTAAAAAAACTTTTTAAATCTAACAATTAAGTACTTTTTCATTATATATGTAAAAACAAAACTTAGCTCACTTGCCAAGAGGCAGGTGAAATGCAAGTTACAGCCAAGTTATAATTATGTTATAAACAATAATGTGTAATTGTATACACGAGGATGGACCAGAAAGGTAAGCATGCATACCTCCTTAACTCTTCCTTCTCTTTCAGGAGATGCTCCAAATGATTCATGTATGAGGCTCCACGCTCAGTAAAAGCTTTAGAAAGCTGAAGCAAAAGTCCATGAAAAACATAAAATATTTTCAGACCACTGATGGCTATTAGACTTAACATCTACATTTCTTAGATGTTTATTCAAGAAAACGCTTGAAAGACACCCATGAAAATCAATTACAGATAGTCCTCGATTTACGACAGTTGAGTCCAAAATTTGTTGTTAAGTGAGACATTTGTTATGTGAGTTTTGCCCCATTTTATGACCTTTCTTGTCACAGTTAAGTGAATTACTGTAGTTTATAAGTTATTGGCACAGTTGTTATGCAAATCTGGTTCCCCACTGATTTTGCTTGTCAGATCACAAAAGGTGACCAAATGACCCTGGGACATTGCAGCTGTCCTAAATATGTGTCAGTGTCCAAATTTTGATCTTGTGACCACAAGGATGCTGCTTATAACCATAAGCGTGAAAAATGGTCATAAGTTACTTTTTTCAATGCCACTGTAACTTCACTAAATGTCACTAAATTAATGTTTGTAAATCAAGAAAAGTACCTGTATCTCAAATGTAATAAGTAGAATATCAGAGGGGAAAAAACATGATCTCTTAAAAAAAATGTTGGTCACAAGTCCTCTAATAGACTCCAACCTATTAACTGAAAAACAGTGACTGAGCTAATCACAAGGATAAGTCAATATGGGTTTTTTTTCCTATGAGGTACAAATACAAAGTTTCAAGATTTTCCACCACAAGCACGACCAATTGAGAAACAATTTTCTGGCAAATATTACTTTGCATGTTGATGTCTAAAACTACTATAGTTTGAAAATATCTTCACTTTTGCAATGGCTTCCTAATATATATATACAGTAGATTCAATTAAAAAGACAGGTGCTATCTTCATATTATAATGAGGGTTTTCTGGAATTTTTTTTCCATGTAAAATTATACCAATATTTTAAAATTTTAAAAAGCAAAGTAGGGCTGGGAGCTGTACAAGTAAAGAGTTGGTTTTCATGAGGATATTTGTGCCTATGGTCATCGCAGTAGATAAGACTTACTAACCAAAGAGAATTACTTACAGAAGCATTATGTGTTGTAGAATTTGTGCTTGCTATTTCATCCTCATCCATAGCTTCTTCTGACTTTTTTGAAGCTGCTTTGACACTCTGGGATAATATTTTTTCAAAAGGGATGAGTGTCTCTTCTTCGCTACTGTCCACCCTGCAATCAGGGGCCTCAGCATCACTATCAGAAATGCTCTTTAATTTTTGAATTAATCCATGCGCTTCATTGTTAGATTTATTTAAATTACTTGGAGAATTAGGAATAGTGTCACAAGTATAATCTTCAAGTGAGACACCATTGTCACACTCTCCCAAAGAACATCCAAGTGGCTCAGCAATTTTTTCTGAAATATTTCTTCTTGTTTCTAAATAAATAAGAGGAGTAGATGTCTGTAATTTCCTCTTGCTAGAATCTGAAATTTGGATTTGGTTATTTTTACTTATAGTGCATCTATATGATTTATTTTCTTCAGCATCAGATTTTTCTACTGAAAGAGGCAAGTTACTGCTAGACCGATCTATATCTGCTGGCTGGAAATTCTTGTGAGCAGATATTCTGTGTTCTGAGTAATTAGTATTATGGGAAATGTGTGAACTACGTTTGTGTTTATTTAGCGTCTGAACATTCTGTAAATTTTTGACATGTGTTTTTGATGAAATCCTTTTCCGTTTTCTAGGATGTTTATGGTTAGCTATTCCAAATGAAGTTGTAGCACTGGAATATGCTGTAGGACTGGGCTGGCTTTTTCTGACAGTAGTTTTATCAGAGCTTAATCCTGAACGAAACACACTTTTTGAAGCTTGTGCTGAAGACTCATCTGTAAAATGAAAATAAAGTGATGATTACACTGTATATTCCTGTCATTATTAACTATTCAAATGGTCAAAATAATAATGAAAGTGACTATTCTCTCCTCTTGCATGCATGCACATTCACACATTCACAAAATGTATACTGTTAAGTAGTATATATTTTGAAGCAGTAAACCTCAGGAAATTAAATGTTGTAGGAAATGGGTACTGTATTTAATGTCCTAAAGTAGTTCAATACTAATTGTTATGAAATTAATAAATTATGACTAGCATGTAAAAAAATGTTAAGCTATGAATAAAGTTCATAGCTCAAGATTAAGAAAAATGTGAGAGATAAAAAAGTTACTAAACAGTATCATTCAAGGTCAGAGGTTTGTACCTTGTGGAGTCCTTGGTGCTGTCTGAGCTTGGTTGTTTACATGCTAATCCCTGAAGAGATTACCCAATTGAGTAAACAACCAAGCTCAGACAGCATCAAGGACTCCATAGTTCAACCCTAAGCTACATATATTCTCTTCTATAAGAATGTAAGTTCATGCTCTTTTAATGAGTTAAAAAAAAAGAATAGAAACATAAAAAATGAGACTGATGAACCAATGAATATATGTTTTAATCTATATTTTTATTATACTGTATGCCACCTGGAGTCATCCCAATAAGGGAGATGGGCAGTTAAAAATGTGATAAATAAATATACTTGGGTTTATAAATGTAGCTTTTTAAACATACAGCATAAATAAATTTGGAGATAGGATTTAAAATGACATCTTCACAAAAATATAATTTTAAATATTTTTAGTCTGAAAAATAGATATCAGTTTTTAAAATTATTACTTCTAGCAAGTTCAGTCAGCTCATGGGATAGTAAACAAGATAGCTTAAACGTTATGTAAACAACTCTGAATTTTGGAGCTAAAAGGCATGCATGACATTGAAGCTCTTGCTACAGAGTGCCTTTCTTTTTTTATTAATTAATCCTATGGGATTTACTTCCAAATAATTATGTATAGAATTGTTTTGCAAATGGAATACAGTGATCTTCCATCAGTCACGGAATCTTTCTTGGCGGCTCAGGGCATTGGCAGTGGAAGGCACAGTATTAATATTGTTTCTCCATTCTTCAAGGCTGGTTCCAGTCAGTCCCTGCTTTTGGAGCTCCTCAGAGCTCCATCCTCTCCCCGCTCTTACTTAACATACTGCATGAAGTTGCTGTGGGAGGTTACTACATTGATAATACCCAGTTTTATATTTCCACCATGGGCCAACCAAGCAATGCTGGCCAGAACCTTTCCCAGTGCCTGAGGGCTGTGAGGTTCTGGATGGGGGACAAGAGGCTTTGTCTCAACTCCAGCAAGACTAGATAGCTGCGGAATATAAAGCCCCTTCCCCCACCGGTTCCAGAGACTTGTCATCTTTAATTCTGCCTGGCATACAATTTATGTGACTTTGAGGGCCAGGAGTTGCAGATCTGCTAGGCAATTTAAAGATTCTTCAAAGAACAGGTGGCAACTGTGGGTGGGACTGGGGAGCTTTGCATGGGTTCAACTTGTGCAACAATTGCATGCATTCCTTACTCATGTGACTCATGCCTTAGTTATATTCCATCTGGGTTTCTGAAATACATCTTACAAGGGGCTGCCCTTGAAGAGCATGCAGAAACTGCAGCTGGTCCACAAAACTGCAGCACAGGCACATTTTGACATTTCTTGCTGCATTTATATACCACTGCTGTTTCATGAACTGCACTAACTCTCAGGAGCCATCTGAATGCAATTCAAGGTGATGGTTATCACCTATAAAAGCCCTAGTTGTGCAGAGAGCATAGTCCAGGTCCTTTCCATCACAGTGCCATGTTATTGCCATCAGGAGTTGCCGCCTTTCTGACAGCACCTGCCCCGTGGAATAACATCCCTCCAAAAACTGTATTGCCCCAACAGTGTTAAACTTTCTCAAGGCTTTGAAGACCTGGCTGTTACTCCTAGAATTTGGTGGTTAGGTGAGATTTGCTTCTGATGTGGATTATTTGATTGGAGTGAGGGTTTCTCCCCCTCCCCCTTTAACTTCAGGCTTTGTGGATTACATATGGATGCTCTAGTTGTTTTAATTCTTATATGATGCCCTGAGTCACTGTTGTAAGAGGGATGGCCATATAATTTATTTGAATAATAGCCAAGGTGTAATGAGCTAGCATATATATATATTTAAATTTTATGTTACATCATTTACTTTTCTGTTTGTACCTGAAGAAGATTCCAGTGAAGCTAAACTTGAATTTTTTCTTAAGGAATCTTTGGTGCCCTTAAAATAAGAATATACAGAAAAAGGTTTTAGAATACATAGGTAAGCTTTTACAGAATATAGATCTTTTCAGTATAGCAGACATTTCAGGATTAAATAGTACCATTACTGTTTATTTGAAGCAGTTAAAATATCACCTGCAGAATCACAGCATCTTAAATAATAAATTTAGAACTGATAAGCATTTAAACAGATTCAAAGGTAGAAAGGAGCTTTAGTTTATAGCAAACCAATCAAGGTGAAACAACTCTCTTAGAAAATCATTACATTGGCCAAGTTCAGAATTTGTGCTAAAGATAGCCTATGTCACAACTGCTCTTGTCACACAACACAATAATGTAAAACCCAGCTACATTATGGTTTAGTATAATTAAAAACCTAATAAACATTTAGAGCTTTTTTGGCTTCTGGTTGAGGAAATGGCAGGCTAAGATTCTTCAAAGGAGTGGAGACAACATTGTGCCAAAGACCAGCACTCAGGCATTTAGCCAGACAAGGAAAAGCCAAGAGACCACCCTCTTGGGCTCTAGAAGGTTGCTCCTTACAAGGAGATTGCAGAGTTCTTCTGGTGGATTTGTGACTTTGAGGGCCAGGAGCTGTAGAAGAAACAATGAGCTCTCAGATGCAGCAGAGCCTGCATTAAGACACTGGGTTAAACCCTCACTTTCTTAATCCAATTAGGATTATAATTATTTTAAAGTCAAAGAGAAAATGACAGCCATTTCTTGCCTGTGCCATGTGGCCAGGAACAAAGAAGCATGCTCTACTTCCCTAGCATGAGCTCTGGAAAGCGGTCGAGAGCTTGAGTTAAGGAAGTAGAGCAAGCTGTTCCATCCCTGATCTGTGTGGTGCAATCCTGGAATTAGCTGCTACTTTTGAAGTGCCCACAATTCAATGTGGCTGCCCAAAACATAGTGGCTACTTCCAGGATTACGCCATGTGGCCCAGGAATGGAGCAAACTGTCCTTCCTTAACCAGAGTTCCTGAGATCTTCCAAAGGTGAGGAAGGTGTTGGGCCCAACCTGGTGGGAAGGAGGCCCAAGACCCGCAGAAACCTGGGAGGGAAGGGAGGAAATAAATGGGGTGGAGGGGTGGATGACGACACGCTGTAGTCATAAGGGTGAATAATTGCAGAGGCGCTACAGTGTCCATAATTTTGGAACCATGTGGTAAATAATTTTGAGGAGGGTATCTGCTGTAACTCTGAACTAAGTGACTGGTTTCAGCCCTGGTGGTGCGGTGGTTAAAGTGCAGTATTGCAGACAAAACTCTGCCCACAGCCTGGAGTTCAATCCTGACAGGGTCAAAGTTGACCCAGCCTTCTATCCTTCCAAGGTCGGTAAAATGAGGACCTAGACTGTTGCGGGCAATATGCAAATAATGCTTCTACACAGCAAACTATCCAGAGAGTACTGTAAAGCGCTATGGGCTGTATCTAAGCCTAAATGCTATTGCTATAAGTCAAGGACTACCTGTATTAATATGCTATGCAGTTATTATTCTTTAAATATACATGAATAGGAAAAAATAATTTCTAAATATTTATTTAACAACGGTGCAGTTTTTTTCACCTTCTCTTGTCTTTTTCCGCAAGCAGTTCCGAATGATTTTGGAGATGAAGAACTATTTGAACTGACTTGTGGCAACCTGGAATAGTCTGTTTTTTGACACTGAGTTACGTAGCTCTGCTTCTTCAGAATGTTATTTCCTGAAGTGGAAGGCCATTTATTCAAACTTGAACCAGTTGTGTCTACATCTTCATGTTCTGTTTTATGTTGTCTACTACTGTTATCTATTAAATATGTTGTTGTCTGAACAGGATAGTTCTCATTTATTTCCAAATTTGTTGTGTAAATAGGATCTTTTAATACAAAAGAACCATCAGGTAAGGCATTAGATATGAACAGTCTCCGAACCACAGGTTTTGGATGATTAAATATTTTGCAAACACCATTTTCTGAACTGTTGTTTTTCTCCGACTTAGCCTTTCGGAATAAAGCATCAATTATTGGGCTTCTGCCTGATGGTGAGCAAGGCAATTTCTTCCTTCTATTTTTCTTTGAAGATGATGCATTCTTTTTAACATGGTCTACACATGAAACTGTATGTCCAGCTTGTCCATTTCCTTTTTCTGGAGAGCACAACACAGGTTTGTCTTCATTAATACATGTAAAATAAATAACAGATTAACCATACACCATTTCTAGAATCTCATGAAGCATGTCATAACTGTCCTATTTCAATGGCCAGTATGTCCCTGACTATTAGTAATTAAATAATTTTTTTATATTTATTGAAATATATATGTCCTTGGGTGAGATTATTTGAACAAGGAGTTAATGCTGCACCACCTACTAGATTTTTGAGAAGAATATCCTTTCCAAAACATTGTTTGGAATCTCTTTAGGTAAGATTAAATCTTTCCAAGAGAATCAAAAACATGCAAGATCCCAATAATGGGTTCTTGGGAGTCAAAAATGTTGCTTGCCTATGGTGTAAGTCAGGGGTGTCAAACTCATGTCATCACATTGTCATCACGTGATGTACCGCGACTTTTTCCCCCTTCGCTAAACCGGGCATGGACAGCACGTGATGCATCCGGTCCGCAAGTTTGACAGCCCTCGTCTAAGTCATACAATTGAATTATATTTCACAGCAAGAAATGTATCAGCTGTAAGAATACTCACTGTTCAGTAATACCAATAAATACTTTGCAGGTAAGAAAACCCAGCATTTCAACTGGATAGGAAAAACATAACACTGCAATTAGTGTAGACCTATTTTCAGGCAATTTATTTTCTCTTCTTATTTTGGATGGCAACATTCAATCAGTTTCAACAAGTATGGTCAGTGACCAAGGACAAAGGCAGTTGTAGATAATATTAATAAATGTGGATTAAAGGAGAAACTGTAATTTAGTAAATATTTCAATCTTGGGACAGCTATTCCAATGCATTGTTATTAGCAAGTTGTTTTAGTTTGTTCAAGCTACTGAGATTTGGAAATCTAACTGCCTATAATCAGTGATGGCGAACCTTTTTTGGTTCGCGTGCCAAAAGGGGGGGAGTGTGGGGGGGTCACGCATGTGCGTGCCCACACCCATAATTCCATGCCCCCCCGCACATGCCCGCGTGACCCCCCTTCCCCCCCCGCTCCCGGCACACCCGTTTTTTGCTCTCCCAAGGCTCCAGAGCCTTTCTAGGAGCCTGGGGAGGGCGAAAACGGCCTTCCCCACCCCCTCCAGAGGCTGGAAACAGCCTGTGTCCCCACTCCCAGTGGGCCCAGAAGGCCCGAAAATCAGCTGGCTGGCATACACATGCGCGTCGGACCTCAGCTTGCGTGCCCACCGATATAGCTCCGCGTGCCACTTGTGGCACCCGTGCCATAGGTTCGCCATCACTGGCCTATATAATAGCATAATTCCATCCCAATTGTCAGTGGATCCACTAAGGAAGAATAATAGAACCGTCATTTGTTTTCACCAGTCCTCAGAAAACATGATCACAAAAGGGAAGGGAACTTGTAGTTCCTGGGAGGAGAGAAGAAGCAGAAGAATCTACCAAAAAGGGACTGTAATAACAGTAGTCCAGACTAAATACCTCTACATCACAGCACCCAATGTGAAGAAAAGTGGCTAAATCTGGAAAATTATTTCTTAAACCGGCTTTATTTCTAGTCCATTTTATGAGAGATATGCAGCTGTTCATAAAATCTCTATGAATCAGTAAACATTCATCAACAAGCCTAGAACATTACCTTATTCTTGAAGTTCTGAGGTTTGTTTTAGCTATGAACTTTATCCCTTCCGTTGTCTAGCCAAGAAGCATGGCACTATATATCACATATTTTAATTTCCTACTGTGCATTAAATCACAAATTTTGAAATTCTGATTTTGTTAATGTATACAGCGGCATTTGATATTTCATTGGAAGACAACTTTATAAAACATTTTAACATACATTTGTTTATGTATAAATCAAATGCAAAGGTCACTCAACACAAAAAGCCACACAGGCATCTAAATTAAAAGAAACACTGCTTACCTTGTTTGATAGTTGGTTTGAAAAAGTCAGTAATACATTTGCTTCTATAATAATAAAAAAGGAACATAATAAAAAACTTAGCAATGTTCGGAAAGGACATTTTAAAACATACAGTAAATACTTTTTCTCAATCAGATCTTTCTAGATGTATTGGAATCACATTTCCCATTGTCCAGTCAGCCTTTGTAAATTGAAGGAGGATGATTTACTGCCAGGAAGTCAACAGGCGACAACTCAAGTTGAATTATAGAACGCAGCAATCTTTAGCTTGTTGAGTATTATTAACAAACAATACAGCTCTCTCAACAGATTGAGATGTAAAGTTGTAACAACAGACTACTGACATTACAGCTTTGATTAAATAACCTGGACTCTTGCCACACATATAAGAGAATGATCACCCCCAGTTAGGGTAAATGTAGAATATTTACTGTACTATATCCTTAGTTCTGATTTCCAAATTCTAGTAATCCTTCACTACACTCAAGCTTTGCTTTGCAATTATATTTATATCTGAAAATCAGTTTAAGAATTGAAGTGCAAGAATAAAAATTAGATCTTTGCTCAAAACAGTCTACCTCACTGATAATTTGCTTTCCCTACTTCAACATTCACATCTTTGGTTCATTAGTTTGAAGGTGTTTATTTGCCTTTGCTTCTAAAGCAGGGATTCTACACCTTATGTAGAATTTTCTATCCCAACAGAGATTTTGGAGGAAGGAATGTCAAAGTAATAAATGAAAACAATTTATCACAACAACAGAAACCTATTTGTTTTTTTCTATTTGTATTTCTTATAGTATACAAGATGTTCTTCTAAAGGTATTTGGTTTGGGAAACACTTTTTAAAAATAAGAGCATATAAGTAAACACCGGTAGTTTTGAATACAATTTATCTAACAACATTGTTCCTATTCGTAAGGACTTCAGACATGTCTTCCGCTATATATAGCTCATATTTTTATCCTTGATTCAATGCTACAGTACCTCTTCGTTATATTTTTATGCATACCTTATTACTCAGAGCCAGTATGAGATTTGGAAAAATTGTACATAAAAATAAATTATTGTTATTGGTTGTGAGGAAAAATCTTTGTTTTTGTGAGTTGATACAATTAATTTTGATCTAAGGTATTTAAACTGTTCTTGGATAAATTTTGGAATGAGGCCTCTATTATTCTGATATTCAATATTCCTTTCTTTGATATCTCTCTTAGCCAAAGTAAATCTGAAGAACGCCTTAAAACATTTGTATCCCCTCCAATTATTTAGTTTCTTTGGTGAGATTTCCACCACAGAACTAAAACCATGACTTAGAATTTAGCTGAGGAACAAAAATCACTTTTTGCCCTGCTATTTTGAATGTTCTGGGATTTGTGGTTGCACTGTAGCAATCAAATTGTAATTGCAGAAGAAACAGGAAGGAAGAAAATCAGCAGCAGCAACATCAAGTCATAGAGTATTGCTGTGGAGATTAAAGTATTATCCTGCCTACAAGCATTCTATACAAATGGATAGCAGATACTATGAAGGGTAATCCCTTCTTTGGTAATAATGCTTCATCATTCTTGTAATGTTTTAGTTTTTAAAGGTTGGAGGCCTTTTTAGAATGCTACACAATCCCCATTTGTAGACATATTTTGCTTGGTTTTTGCAAAAAGCAGCAAATGTCAGACTAGCCTTTTGCAACAAATTACTCCAATGCTTGCTGCTGATAGTTTATTTATAAAAACTGAATCCAACATGGAAGTAACTGAAACATACAACTATAATACACCCAACCTACTACCATACTAAATTCACACAACTTACTAAGTTAAAACCAAACAAAACACTTTCTGGAAACAGGTAGAAAGGCTGTAAAGAGTCTTGGGACAAGTACTATACTCCCAGATTCTAACTGAAATTGAAGCCCTACATAGCAATAGCTGTTGTAAGTTTCTACTTTGCTTCTGGACTCTTTCTTATTGAATATATCACCTACACCATGCATATTTCCCATTCTATACTGAAAATGCTACATTATTAATATAAATGTATTGCCAACAAACAATACCTGAGTCGGAGTTTCTATCAAATTTTTAAAATGTTTTCTTTCTACCAGTTGTAAGAATAGCCATAGTACAAATTGAAGTAAGTATATTAATGACACTTTTTCTAATGAACATCACATTGTGGCAACATTCCTAGCGTCTCATACACTGAAAAATGTTGTACAATAAAACGGTGATATCATATGAGATTCCATGCTTTGTTGTTGTTAGCTGCGAAGTCGTGTCCAACCCATTGCGACCCCATGGACAAAATTCCTCCAGACCTTCCTGTCCTCTACCATCCCCCGGAGTCCATTTAAGCTCACGCCGACTGCTTCAGTGACTCCATCCAGCCACCTCATTCTCTGTCGTCCCCTTCTTCTTTTGCATTCAATCATTCCCAGCATTAGGCTCTTCTCCAGTGAGTCCTTCCTTCTCATTAGGTGGCCAAAGTATTTGAGTTTCATCTTCAGGATCTGGCCTTCTAAAGAGCAGTCAGGGTTGATCTCCTCTAGGACTGACTTGTTTGTTCGCCTTGCAATCCAAGGGACTCGCAGGAGTCTTCTCCAGCACCATAGTTCAAAGGCCTCAATTCTTTGGCGCTCAGCCTTTCTTATGGTCCAACTTTCACAGTTATACATTGCAACGGGGAAAACCATAGCCTTGACTATACACACTTTTGTTGGCAGGGTGATGTCTCTGCTTTATAGTATGCTGTCTAGCTTTGCCATGGCTTTCCTCCCCAGGAGCAATTTTTAATTTTCAATTTTTAACTTTTAATTTCTTGGCTGTAGTCCCCATCTGCTTCTCCATATTTTCCTTGGAGCCCAGGAAAATAAAATCTGTCACTACCTCCATTTCTTCCCCATCTATTTGCCAAGAATTGAGAGGGCCGGATGCCATGATCTTAGTTTTCTTAATATTGAGTTTCAAGCCAGCTTTTTCACTCTCTTCCTTCACCCGCATCAAAAGGCTCTTTAGTTCCTCTTCACTTTTTGCCATTAGAGTGATACAAAGGTAGGTTCCTACTTACCTCGCTGCCGGTTCGCTTCCTCCCATGCCGCGTGGGCGCACCTCATGGGTGCGTGCGCTTTGCGCGCGCATGCATGTGCAGTGGTAAAAAAAAGCCAACAACAAGATGGCGACTGCATGCACAGTGCCAGAAACTCGGCTTCTGTGCATGTTCAGAAGAAAAAAAAAATTCAAAAAAAAAAAAAAGAGAGATGGCGGCGCCCACGGACCGGCACCGACTAAACCGGGTCGGTGATGTCATCGTGACATCAACAGCGGGTCACTACCGGTTCGCCCGAACCGGTCCGAACCGGGAAGAACCCACCCCTGGAGTGGTATCATTTGCATATCTGAGGTTGTTGATATTTCTCCCGGCAATCTTAATTCCAATTTGTGATTCATCTAGCCTCGCCTTTCTCATGATGAGCTCTGCATATAAGTTAAATAGGGAGGGCGACAGTATGCAGCCTTGCTGAACTCCTTTCCCAATTTTGAACCAATCAGTGGTTCCGTGTCCAGTTCTCACTGTTGCTTCTTGACCTGCATATAGGTTTCTCAAGAGACAAATAAGATGGTCTGGTACTCCCATATCTTTAAGAACTTGCCACAATTTGTTGTGATCCACACAATCAAAGGCTTTAGCATAATCAATGAAGCAGAAGTAGATGTTTTTCTGGAACTCCCTAGCTTTCTCCATGATCCAGCGTATGTTGGCAATTTGATCTCTAGTTCCTCTTCAAAATCCTGCCTGTACTTCTGGTAGTTCTCGATCCACATACTGCTGGAGTCTAGCTTGTAGGATTTTGAGCATAACTTTGCTACATGTAAAATTAGTGCAATGGTGCAGTAGTTTGGACATTCTTTGGCATTGCCCTTCTTTGAAATTGGAATGTAAACTGACCTTTTCCAATCCTGTGGCCAACATTCCATGCTTACAACTGAATAAAAATGTTAGGAATACACAAGGTTTTAATAACCCATTACAATACTTTATTTTACTGCTAATCTACGTATTACAGCAAAAGTTAAACTGACATAAACTGTTCTAGGTGTAAAATAAAAGGCAAAGCTTCACCTGGCAGCATAGTGAGAATTTATGGCATAATGACTAAATGTACAAGATAAGATACGAGGAATAAATCACATTTCATTTTTCTTTAAAGTACTGCATAAATGTTTAAAATTTTCTAGCCTTCTGCACATGTGCTGGTCTCTCAACTGTTGTGTATCCATGGTTGGGATCAAATGTTGTTGCATTAATCAAATCCCGACAAACCCTATTATTACTTAGTTCTTCTATATAATAATTCCCCAAGAATAAGAAACAATATAACTTTCAGTCCTTTCCTTATTGGTTATATTTCCCTGAGATATTAAGTAGTGCCAATGAAGTTCTTGCAGGGCATTCCATGTCAACAGTGCCAAAATTCTACCATCAAAGTTATACTAAAAGCTGTGTGGCTATGTCCAGAGAATCTACCTCCCATTAATATACTTTTTATTGTAACAGAATTTAGAATTATTATGGTAAAATTTAGTCTGGTCTGAATCTGTTAAAAAAAACACCTCTGAAACTAACCCGGGGAAACTCTCCTCACTTATCATGCCAACACGCATTTTCCTTCTACCCTTATTTTAGCATCTAGCTTTCCCAGACATCCTGTTCATATCTCAGTCAATTCTAAAACACTATAAAATATTAAGCTTGCCTTTCAGAATATCATCCGATATTTGGCAATTTTCAGATTAGCTACATAATGTGAAAAGGATTCCTGTTCTCCTTTGAAATCCAGAAAAGATTTCATATAATCTCAAGGCAAGCCAAAGAGAAAGGAAACACAATACTCTTGCAGGAGGAGAGCAGCATCTTCTTCTCCAGAGTCCATTTTCTTTCTGTGCTACATAGTGAGAAATGGAACTTCTTTTTAACTATTTAGTGCAAAAGAATTTTGAACACGACCTAGAAGTAAATATCGTATTTTTTTCGCTTTGTGGTCACAGTGTTAGTATGTGGCCACAGAAGTTTGCACATACTACTTTCAGTTGCCACCCTACCGCTGGTATTCAACTTTCAACGTATCCGTTTATTCCCCCAGAATTTATTTATCCTCAGATAAGGCCAACTGCAAAAGCAAAGAGCCATTCCTTGCAAGCATCATCCCAAATGGAAGAGCCCAGCAAGTTTATCCCTCTTCTCCCCAACCCCAAATTCTTTCAGGATTGGAACATCTTATTCTGTCAGATAACACGAAAAGATATTAAGATAGGCAATAACTTCCTACACGACGTTTTTCTTTAGAGGGAAGCCTATAAGCCACTCCAGGACCCAGCTTAAGAAGAATCTGTTCCATTTTATCCGGCTGCGCGAAACACGCACCCGCCGAACAACACGTTCCCTTCCCCGAGCGCGGCATCAGCACCCTCCCGTCAAGTTTTGGAAACGCGGCTGACCCTTCCGCTTCCCAAGCCCCTCGCGGGCTATTTAAGGGGAGCGATCACTCCCACTTACCTGGTATCTGCGGCCCCGCGGCCCACCGACTGGCGATGCTGGCTGGGGGAACGCGCAGAAACACTAAGTTGCGTGTAGCCGCCGCTCCCATTGCAGTTCTGGGTCATGTTTCCAAATACAGCCGCCCGCTTCGGGGCTGATCGGAGTAAGAGTTTCCGGGCTTTCGCTTCTCCATTGCACAACACCGCGGGCGAAAGCGGGAGGGGGGGGAGGAGGCAGAGGGGGCGTGGCGTTCCTGAGGCAGCACAGGGATTGGTCGACCTCAGGGAATGGCGTTCCGGTTCACGTGCCGACCTCGAGGAATAGAAAAACACCGAAAGCCGGAGCGCTCTTCGGATTGGTTGTTACTCCGAGCCAACTTCGAACTCCGTCTCGTTACGTAGCTCCGGCTTGGCTTTCACGGGGCGTTTCTATGGAGCGGGAGTGGGAAATGGTTGAAATTGGAGAACTTGGCGCTTTCCGGTGGCAGCGTTTCCAATAGGCTGGCGGAAGAGCGCGCGCTGCCGGCCCAACTTCTCGGATTCACGCAAAAAACAAAAACAAAAAACACGCACATGTGTGAACACGCCCTCGGCGTTGGGAGAAGGAAAAGAGGGAGAGGCTGATGAGACGAGTTTTGTTCTCTCTCAGCAGTGAGAGCTACAGAGGATAAACTTTAAAATACAAGAAAATGCTCTCCTGCCAGTCCTGGTTTCTGGAAGGGAAGCTTTTTCTTGAAGGTTAAGACTTATGGGAAATTATCAGCAATACTCATGCTCTTGTCACCTCTCGATTGGACTACTGTAATGCGCTCTACATGGGGCTACCCTTGAAGAGTATCCGGAGACTTCAACTGGTGCAAAATGCGGCTGCGCGTGCTGTGGTGGGTGTCTCAAGATACACCCACGTAACACCCATACTCCTCCAGCTGCACTGGTTGCCCATTGGTCTCCGGGTGCAATTCAAGGTGTTGATTATCATGGCTTAGGACCAGGTTACCTCCGGGACTGCATCCTACCTCATACTTCCCTTCGACCGGTCAGGTCTCACAGACCTGACCTGGGTCTCCTCCAGGTCCCGTCAACCAAACAATGCCGGCTGGTGGGGCCTAGGGGGAGGGCCTTCTCTGTGGGGGGGCCCTGTTCTCTGGAACTGACTATCCCCAGAGATCCGAATTATCCCTACCTTGCTGGCCTTTGGAAAAGCCATGAAGACATGGCTCTTCCTGCGGGCGGGGTGATTTGAGACAATTTCACATCTTAGGTCTCCCCGTATGGTTTTATATGTTTTTTTAAATTCTTTTTTAAACTGCTATTAAATTTTTATATTGTTTAGTTGTTCTTTAAATGTTGTATGCTGCCCTGAGTCCCTAGGGAGTAGGGTGGCATATAAGAACACATAAATAAATAAATAAATAAATAAATAAATAAATAAATAAATAAATAAATAAATAAATAAATAAATAAATAAATAAATACAATTGAAAAGCAAATTTAAAATACAGGAAAACCCATGTTAATTAGCGAGTGCAACAGTATTACAAAAACCATGTTTCAAGTATTACAAAGTCCATCCTCTGTGGCTCTCAGCAGCGCAACCCTGCATTGTTTTTAATGCTTTTAATGTTTTTTAATGTTTTGATAATCATTGTTTTAATGCTTTTTATATTTATTGTTGCATGTAAGTTTTTATTGTTGTGAGCCGCCCAGAGTCTCTGGAGTGGGCGGCATACAAATGTGACCAATAAATAAATAAATTGTAGGTTGGGTAAATGTGCCATCCCAAATAGCAAGCACAGTGGCAGAACATTGCAACCGCCCATTATTCATAAGGAGTCATTAGATTTATCACCAAATTACCAGAATAGCAACAGTAACAGCAATTGACAGCCACTGGCTACAGTTTTTTCACCCAACATGCTAATTTAAGGATTCCTAAATTAATCCAGTTGTCTGAGATGGCACAAAATACTTTCTATTTTATGTTAAAATTTATAGGACCACCTGACTCCCATCATGGTTCTTGAGTGGGCATACCATGGGCTCCTTTCTCAATGAAGCAGTTATGATCTCAGGTCCAGCTTCATATCACCTTCTGGGTGGCCATCAGCCAGGGGTGGCATGGAGATACAATAAATAGCTGGCTAAATTAGCAGTCTAGATGATTTATCTCCTCAGGAGTTACAGATTCAAACTTGCTCCAAGTAACCCACAAGACTTTGCTTCCACGTATGCCAGTGTTGGAAATAAAACCAACAACTGGATCAGTTGAAACAAAGAGATTTTATTTTTGAAGAACGAAAAAAATGACAGTTTGCAAAGTGCCGTTGGATCTTTTAGCCTGCCCTCAAAATGAGGTTTGAGCCAAAAGCCACACTTAAGATTTCAGAAGCATTACATTTTATAGTTTCTATCTTGATGCCCCCATGCCCCTCCTATAGGATACAATTACCGCCTTAGAGATTTACAATATCTCTTGACCTCCCCATTGACATACAGCATCCTCTTATTTACCTAATGTCTTAGAGATTTACAATCTCTTGACATGTTGTTTTCTTACCTCCCCAATGACATACAGCATCCTCCTATTTACCTAATGTCTTAGAGATTTACAATATCTCTTGTCATATTGTTTCTTACCCTAGCATGAAGGAATGTTAGGCTCCTTTCCAATTAACAAAAAGAATATATGTCAACATATATTTTCAACTATCTAAAAGCAACTAATGTTTAATAATTTCAAACTGGAAGGGACCCTGCAGGCCATCCAATCTAACCCCCTACCCAAGCAGAATTAAATCTTCTATGTTTATATATTTTTCTATATACTATTTTATTTTTGAATTTTCTTATCTCCTACACCAGTTCCACGTATGTAACAATATGCAGCCTTTATATAGTTTTGCATTACCCCATTTATAGCTTTAGAACTCCCCTGGAATGCATGGGTATAAAAAGTCTTGGCCGTTTTTGCATTTCTAGGAGATTGTGGAGGCCTAACCTCAACTCTTAAAAATCCTCAACACCCCTGTCCCATCAGGCTGATTTTTCCAGACTTTAAAGGATATAAAGGGACAATGGGTATTTTACCAATTTAATACTCAAAACACATAAAAGGGCCTACAGTGTAGCTCTACCCACTGTAGTGATGTCATTGTAGGACTTATATAGCTAGTTTTACCTGCAGAAACCCCATTTTGCCGAGAAACTTTCTGTCTTTAGAACGTCTCATTTTTGGGCCTCACATCCTGGCCCTAAAATTCCCTGAAGGCTTTGTGATAGCTCTATCAAAGAACTTGAATCATCCTGAAGGAGGCTAGCAATGAAACAAGACTGGACCCTCTTCTTATTGTTAAACAGGTTACTTAGAATGCACTAAACTCCCCTTTTCTTGTGGCAGATAAATTAGCTAGAAAGTTTGCATACTAAATTAGAAGCTTTATCAGGCAGGGACAGAAGGACCTCTAGAGGAGCATGAATACATTGCTGCTTGTTACCTATTGCTTGCTCATTCGTAGGAATGGCCCTGCAAATTTTATTTTTTATTTATTTGTTTGTCAAACATGTACAAGATAGCAGGTATTGGTATAAACATGAACATTAGCAAAGTAGGTACAGGTAAATTAGGCAATAGGACAGTAGGACAGGGATGGTAGGCACAATGGTGCCCTTATGCCCGCCCCTTACAGACCTCTTAGGAATGGGGTGAGGTCGACTGTAGACTAAGGTGACCAGACGTCCCGCTTTTGGCGGGACAGACACGCTTTTCAAGCATGTGTCCCGCATCCCGCATTGTTTCCAAAAAGTCACGCTTTTTTGGAAAGAATGCCATTTTGAAAAGAAACAGCGGGACGTCTGGTCACCTTATTCTTGGCTCTCCTGCTCCCCCTCCGCCAGCGCTGGGCTGCTGGAGTGACGGGGAGAAAGGAGATCAGGAGGCGGCGGCGGATCACAACAACCCCAGCGGCAGCTCCAGGCAGAGAGAGAGAGAGAGAAACGAGCCAGCAAGTCACTCCGCCGCGCGCGCCTGTATGCGTGCTTGTGTGTGTGTGTGTGTGTGTGTGTGTGTGTGTGTGTGTGTTCGTGAGCGCACGCGGCGGAGTGACTTGCTCGCTCGCTTCTCTCTCTCTCTCTCTCTGCCTGGAGCTGCCGCTGGGGTTGTTGTGATCCGCTTCCTCCTCCTGATCTCCTTTCTCCCCCTGTCACTCCAGCAGCCCAGCGCTGGCGGAGGGGGAGCAGGAGAGCCAAGAGACGCTGGGTTGGAGCACCATCTCCGGGCTGCTCCCCTTCCCAAGCCAGCCCCGCTTGCTCGCTTGCCAGCCAGCCAGCCCAAGCCACTGCCGGCTCCCGAAGGGGAGGCGGGAGGCAAAGAAAGGCCTCCCGCCTCCCACCCACCCACCTGGACGCTGACATTTGCGTTCTTTTGCCCTCTGCGCATGCGCACAGCGTTCTGTGCATGCACAGAGGGCAAAACTCAAATGGCGGCTCCCCTAGAAACCCACCCCCCGTCAATGGTGTCCCGCTTAAAAAAAAAATCTGGTCACCTTACTGTAGACAGTCTAAGGTTAAAGTTTTTGGGGTTTGGGGAAGAAACCACAGAGTCAGGTAGTGCATTCCAGGCATTGATCACTGTTGCTGAAGTCGTATTTTCTGCAGTCGGGTTTGGAGCGGTTTACATTAAGTTTGAATCTATTGTGTGCTCGTGTATTGTTGCGGTTTAAGCTGAAGTAATCATTGACAAGTAGGACATTGTGGTAGATGATTTTATGCACTACATTTAGGTCAGATCGAAGGCAACGAAGGCAACCTATCTAAGCTATCTAAGCCCAAAATAGTACAACATTTTATATACCTTTGTTTTCCAAAAGCATATAAAAGCTATGCTAACTGTGTACTGGAGGCTCTCGACTTGTGATGAAGTCCCCAAGAGCACACCTCTTTGTGCTGTACAGAATAAACAGGTTGCAGTTTACTTCCTTGTGTGTTAATGGCTACTTCGCACTAGGGAAAAACAAATCCAGCATTTTACTGGGCCAAGCATGATTTGGCCATCGTAATGGCATAACTGGCTGTACTTCTTGTACTCAAGTAGATCTAAAAAGGTTGTCCTCCCCTGCTTTAAAAGGCTATTTGCCAGTGTAAAAAGTTAGCACCCACCCCTCTCCTAGAAAAATGAAATATGCTAGGATATATTAAAAAGGGAGAATATTATATTTTCCCTAAAGGAGAAACATGTTTCTAAAGACATAAACTCAGAGCCTCAGCTCCCTGCCCCCCCCCCAGCAGATATTTTGGTGCCAACCTATCTACAAGACAAAAGGCTGGGCCAGCTTATCTACCGGGGGGGGGAGACCTTCACCCTCAGGACATGATAGGATTAGCCCTCACTCAAGATCCAAACCAGGACGAAGCCATTAAGCCATAATAGAAATTGTCCAACACCCTTTCAGAACACAACCCTCTTACATCATGACCTAGCAAGATTCAACCAAGCCTGGGACTCAAGACAGCCTACAAAGTTACCCCTGAATGGCCCCATGGGAGTCTGACAACCAATCAGGATACCTGCCCTTACACAGGAACAGGAAGCTCTAAGGCAGGGCCCAAGAGAGGGTATAACTCTCTCTCTCACACACACACCCATGTGCTCATTTGCCCAGGACTCAAAAAACCCATGTGGTTCTGTCCACCATTAAACCATCTTTCCAAACAGCCTCCATGTTTCCAGAATCTTTCTCCCCACTTGGAACTGAATCCAGATGGACATTTCTTCCAACACCAGTAATAGGAATATTAGACTCCTTTTTACTTCCTGCAGGTATCCTCAATGACCCACTTACTCTGTCTGAAAATAACAAACATATATATTTATTTGCTAGATAACATATTGTAAATCTTAATTCCAATTTAGAAGATATTTAAAAAAACAAGCATTATTCTAATTTTTTACTGCAAGAGGCAACTAATTTCTAATCAGTGCACTGATGATGTTACCTTGTTTGGGTAATGAAATGTCTGGAAGAAAACAACCAAGCTCAAAGAGCACAAAGGACCCCTCATTTCAACCCTGAGCTACAATATTCTCCGTTATTAATCTCTAATAGTTGCTTCTTAAAAAATTAGGTTGACTGTATACTGCAGGTAGGCCAGTCGTGGCATCCAGGAGGGTGGTCAGATTACTTTGACCTTACCTTACCTTACCTTACCTTACCTTACCTTACCTTGGAGTACTCATCTCCAATGATCTACGTGCCAGAGCCCACTGCAACAGCATTGCTAAGAAAACATTAAGAGTAGTCAACCTAATCCTGTATAGCTTCTTCTCTGGTAATATTGTACTTCTAACTAGAGCATACAAAACATTTGCTAGACCAATTCTCGAATACAGCTCATCCATCTGGAACCCACACTACATATTGGACATTAATACAATTGAGAATGTCCAGAGATATTTCATGAGACGAGCACTACACTTCTCTGTTCGCAACAGAATACTTTATGCCACTAGACTTGAAATTTTGGGCCTAGAAAATTTAGAATTATACCGCCTTCGATCTGACCTAAGTGTAGCACACAAAATTATATGCCACAATGTCCTACCTGTCAACGACTACTTCAGCTTCAATACACGTGTATTTTGAATACACGTGTATTGAATACAACAATACACAATCTCGCAATAGATACAAACTTAATGTAAACCGCTCCAAACTTGATTGCAAAAAATTAGACTTCAGCAACAGAGTTGTCAATGCCGGGAATACATTACCTGACTCTGTAGTTTCTTCCCCAAACCCCTGAAACTTCAACCTTAGACTGTCTACAGTCAACCTCACCCCATTCCTAAGAGGTCTGTAAGGGGCGTGCATAAGCGCACTAGTGTGCCTACCGTCCCTGTCCTAAAGTCCCCATGTATTTCGTAAAATACCATGTACTCAAAACCATGCTTGTACTTTTATATATTCATATTAATGTTTATACTTTGTTTATATCCATATACATGCTTGACAAATAAAAATAAATAAATAAATAAATAAATAAATAAATAATAAATAAATAAATAAATAAATAAATTCATTTGATGAAAGCAACTTTGTGCTGAAACACCATAAGCTTCATCCCATGTGGGTATCATGATATCACACATTTCCAAAAGACAGTTTGCACTGCAATGGTGTTTTTGTCACATTACCAGAGCTGCAAGTGGGGTGTTAAACAAATATATTAACTCCCAATATTTATGGAGAGAAATATTATACAAGCAAAAATGTGCACAAAATTTTAAAATCTCCACCAACAAATTCTACTCCAGTTACTTTAAATCCATAAACTAAAGAACAAACTACTGTATATTGCCCACATTGAATTACAGTTGTAATATAATGTTTTGTTAGTATTTCTCTGCCACTATATAAGTGAGAGTCCAATCTGATCATAATTTACAAAGTTGATCATATATTGATTAAAAATAAATACATGTACATCCAACAGACATATTAGCAAATGACTTTTGTTTGTTTTATATGGCCACCCATCTCATACATGACTCTAGGTGGCTAATAGTTAAAAACATAATAAAAAGGAACCAAAATTAAAAATGAGAAATAACATAACATAGCAGACATGAACACTCATTTAATAGAACTATAACCAAGAAATGTTAGGACACTCAGTATTCGTGTGTCATTAGTATTAGTAGTGTCATTAGTATTCGTGTGTGTTTGTGTGTATTTCTGTGTATTTCTGTTCAGCCGCAATCATGAAGTGAAAAATATGATAAAAGAAAATTTCATGTAAAACCACAAAGAGATCGGTGGTTTCAATCACAAATGGATAATCATCCAATTATTGGAATTGGCTTACTCTGGAAACCAGTCTTCAGATTTGTTTCTTGGGATCTGCAAAATGTTACTGCATGCTATTTTAATTTTTGTTAAAGTAGATCCTACTCACCTGAATACAATCCTGACCACAGTGAGAGAGATATTTTGAACATTTCTGCCCTAGGTGATCTTTAAAATATATTACAATTTCTGAGAAAAAAAATCTGACTAACATATATTTAGGGACAGGCCCAGAGAAAAACAGAAGTGTGTAATATTTATTTAATTATTATTTTTATTTATTTATTTTGTCAAGCATGTGTAACATAACAGATATAAGTATAAACATGTTTATGAATACATGAAATGGATACAAATAAATGGGGACATTAGGATAGGGACGGTAGGCACAATGGTGCACTTATGCACGCCCCTTGCATTATTCTTTGCATTCATGCACATGCCCTTGTAGGAAGTTAGCACCCACCCCTCTCCTAGGAAATGAGATATCCTAGGAGATATTAAAAGGTAGGAAATATTCTGTGGAAAACATCTGGAAACATGCTTTTAAACAAACAAAAGACTCCTCTTGGAAACCCCCACCCCAGCTCACATATTCCTCTCACCTGGACTGGAAGTCTTTTGCATGATAAAACCACAATAGGATTTGCCCAAGGCCCTTTCATTCAGCCAAAGCTGGATTAGACAAAAGCCAAGAGTTACCCCAGCATGCCCCTGGGGGGTCTGAGAGCCAATGGGATACATTTCTATACAGGAAAAGGAAATCTAAGAGGTGGGACCCAACTTAGACTATAAAAACCAGGAACTCAGCATCTCTCTCCTCTTTTTTTCTCTTCACCACACCTGGAACCATGTAAGCTACCTTTTCTGTACAGGGGCTCAAGCCATGTGCTCCTGTCCACCATTAAACCTTCCTTCCAAGCAACCTTCATGAATCCAGTGTCTTTTTCCCCACTTGGAACTGAACCTAAAAGGATATTTCCTTATAACAATTGGCGAGCCAGATGGATTCCAAGTAACCTCTCCAATGATCCTGGCCTAAATAAATTTATTTGACCTGGGCCATTGGAAATTAGGTTTTAAAGGGGTTTTTGAGTTTCAATTCAAGGGCTGCTTGGAAAGAAGGTGAGTACCTACCTCTAAATTTTACTTTAAACCATAGAAAACTGGGAAATGTGTGTTTGCATGTGTGTATGTGTGTGGGGGGTAATTTTTGCTTTTTAATTTTACTTTATGGCATATGTAAATTCCAATTTCAATTGAATAGTGTGTTGTCTGGGTACAAATCATTTTAGGGAAAAAATAATCATGCTTTTTGTTTAACCAAGTTAATGTATCTTCCTAAATCCTTTGATATTTCCTTCCCCCCCTTCTCCCCCCCCCTCTCCCCCCCAGCCCTGTTTTGTCTGCTAGCCATTGCAGGATACTCATTTTATGGTGGTTCTTTTCCACTTCTCCAAATCTGTTTTAATTTGTTGCACCAATTTATAATAGTTATCTATATTTTTGGTTTTCCTTACCTAGGGGTAGGATTTTACTTTTCTTTGCATTAGATAGGGCTCAGAATTTTGTTGTTTTTTTTTCTTTCTTTTTGAAGATGGGAACCACATTAGCTTTTTCCCAGTTTCTCAGGTAGTCCCCGTGTCCCAAGATTTTTTTTTAAGATGTGCAGTGGTTCTGAGATTTCATTTACCAGCTCCTTTAGGACTCTGGGACCTGGTGTTCTCTTACTGTTTTTGCTTATTTTAACTTTAGTTTACAGTCTGTTTTATTTTTTCCTTTCCAGTTATATTTCTGGTTAGTTGGGTTGCATTTCTTTTTGCAAGAAGACATGCAAAGAATGAGTTAAGCAACTCATGGCTTTCTCTGTGTTGCCTTCTCTTCTTAGTGGTCCAACTGTTTCCTTGATTTTTTTTCCTGTTTTTTTTATGTATTGGAAGAATCTTTTATATTATCTTTCACCTTTGTTGCAAGTCGTTGTTCATTCAAGGCTTTTGTTTCCTGATTTTCTTTACAGATTCTTGCTATCTGCTGATACTCCCTTAGTTATGTGTCCCTCTTTCCATTTTTGTATCTGTCCTTCATTCATTCAATTTGTCAGTGAGGTCTTTGTGCAGCCATGCTGGTTTCTTGGATTTCTGGGTTTTTTTTCCTGATTGCTTTTGTGCAATTGGCTTTTATAATCAAGTTTTTTCAGAGTTTACCAAGCAGCTTCTTGAGTTGCTTCTTTCCTTTAGGACTTTCATCCAAGGAATCTTTCTCAAGTTTCTCTTGAGTTTATTAAGGTCAGCTTTATTTTAAAATCTAAGACTTTAGTGTGTTCAATTGTGTTCAATCGTTTTTGTTATGTTAATGATGCAGTTTCAAATCCTTCTACAACTTCTTCTTTGTTTGTAAGTATTAAGTCAAGTATGGACTTAATTATCTCCTCTAGTTCTCTTCTCTACCTTTTGGACAACAAAATTGTCAGTAAGGTTGGTTATTAACATATTTTTTTCTCTCTTGGTGCAAAATTAGTTTTCAAAGTTTCCATGCCTTTAATTTCTGTGTCTGCCATAATATTTATATTTAGCACTTCCAGTATCAAAATGAATAGCATCCTTTTCTTGTGCCCTTTTTTTAAATGTATTTAAAATCATTCTCATTTTGTTTTTAATCTGTCTCTTAGAAAAAGCTTAAGAGAGCTGAATGTATAAATTCATTTAGGAACCTTTTAGTTTGCTGCCATTATTGAAGTATATATTTTATAGTCAGCATTCAGTGAAGAGATGGGCCTATAGTTTTATCTGCATTAAATCTGAATTTTATTTTGGAATCAAAGTAATATTTGCTCCCATTCAGGAATGTGGTACCTTTACATCAATCAATACCTCAGTATGTAAAATCTTTGTAAAATTCTGCCACTGGCCCACCTGGTCCTGGTGTTTGGTTGTTCTTTTGTCTCTTGATCTGCTTCTGATAATTCCATCATTGATATTCATTCATTTAATAGTTTTTGTCCTTTTCTGGTACTTTAGGCAATTCCATTTTTTTTAACTATTCTTTAATTTTATTTTCTGAAACTCCTTGCTCATACAGCTTTTCATAATATTGAATTATTTTTGTTTATCCTCATTTGGTAGTATAGAGTTTCTTTCTCATCTACCAGCCTATGTGTCAATGTCTTCTCTTTCTCTGTTTTGATTTGTGTAAGTTCTGTTTAGCGTTTACAGAGCACAGGACCTTCTGTTAGGGAAGGAGGAAGAATGTCTGTGTGTGTGTGTGTGTGATTGAAGGGTGGGAAAGCAAATTTTGTTGTTGTTGTTGTTTTTATGTGCACATCCCAAAAGCAAACCCCAGAATTTTTCAGTTCTAAATGTGAAGCCCGTGAGTGTGGAGGTCCTAGTACTAGCTGTACAGGGGCGGCTAGTCCTCGCAGATCCCCTTTTTGGATCTGATAAACCTAGAGAGATTCCCTACAGGAAGGGGGCCTTACTTCTACGAGGGAATCGGAAGTCCTTCCCAGAGTTTTTTTAGTCTCTGAAACTGTTGAGCGCGCCACTAGCTAAGCCAAAGTGAACCTTACATTTAAAGGATCATGGGAAGCTCTAGTTCGAGGGTGGTGGAGACCTTTGTGTGGGCTTGGAACCTGGGACACCAGGAATATGTCTGTATGACAGGAATGTGCAAAAGTAAAAGCAGAGAAATTGTGTAGGAAATGGGCTTTGCTGAGGGATGACACAGAGAAACAAAACAAAACAAAACAGCCAATTTGGCTAAATAAAAGTACTTAAGAAAACAGAAAAGGAAAAAATGTTGAGGTGTTTGTTTGTCTCTCTCTCTCTCTTCTTTTCTCTCTCTTATATGTAACCACGTGGTTTGTTTGTTAAGATTTGTGCCTTCCTAATTTAACTGAGATTTATGGCAGGAAGGACTTGTGTGTGTGTCCTGTCATCCTCTTTGTCCCTGTTTTTGTGTCTGTGTACGTCTTTGTCTTGTCTTGTGCGCACTCGAGGTAATTGCAACTGTAAAATATCTCTGTTTCCTAGAGATATGAATTTCAAATTGTTAGGAAAAAATTAAAAGCACTGAAAAGAAAGGAAAATGTCTTTGCCCAGTTAGGACTGGCCAACCTGGTCTGAGACAAGGAACAGAGTTCAATTTTCCTATTCCTCTCGGTGTTTTTAAGAAAAGCCAAAATTTAAGGGACAATGTTTTAAGTTAATTTACAGGAAAATTTCATTTTTACATTTACTGTATGTACATGCAAACAGTTTTAATATTGCTCTTCTGTGATGTTTAATGGATGCCAATTCTCTGCTAAGATGAAAATGTCTGTTCATTTTTTTCCCCCTGGTGATGTCTCCATTTTGTTATAATTGATTTAACTGTGATACTGATGTGTTGTTTGTTTTCCTCAAACCCTGCCTACAAGCTATCTACCCCCCCAAAAAAAATCTCTATTCCTTTTACAATGCCTCTCGTGGTAGAATTACCAGCAAAAGGGGGAAGGGACCCTGTTCTTATGTCTTTCAGCCCTGCACACATGATCCTGAAGCCTATAGAAGCAGAGCAAATGGGCTCAGACACTGCCTCCAGTAAAGACATTCCATCCATTTGAGCCAGAATTGGGTTTGAATCTAGTCCTCTAGTCATCACAGCAACCAGAGTGGAGCAGATCTTTCCAAGCCTGACTGACCAGCCTTACCACCAAAACCTAAGGCCACCCAGCAGACACGAATGAAAGGACCCTGAGATGGACAAATAAAGACCAAACATCTATTTTCAATCCCCAGAAGACAGCTGAAAAGACTAGGGGGGAGGGGGGAACTTCATTGTAAAGTTTTCTTTCTTTGCTTCAGTCACAGAAATTCATTGTAAAATTTTCTTTCTTTGCTTCAGTCACAGAAATTCATTGTAAAGTTTTCTTTGTTTTCTTTCTTTCCTTGCTTCATTCACTGAAATTCATTGTAAAGTTTCTCTTTCTTGTCTCATCTATATTGTAATCAGTTTAATGTACTCATGTAAGAATTGTATTGGGAGTGGTTGCCACAGTGAGTTCTGTACACTTTAGATTTCTGTCTAGTGGGAGGGAAATTTGTAGCTGCATACACAAACACACAGAGACACACCATTCAGAATTAGACTGAGGTTATCCTTTTTCCACCTACCTCCACCCAAAGCTGCTTTTAGCTTGCTGGTTTTGTTGTTGTTGTTGTTGTTTTGACTCCTGCTTTGTGGCATTAAAGCCCAGGCAGTCATATCTCCCTGTTAATTCCATGGGGGAAGGGGGCAGGTCCCCTCAGGCAATTTCCCCACTTGAAGAGCTAGCAGAAAGGATCTTCGAAAACCCAAGGCCTGACTGCTGCCCAGTAAAGCAGGGTATTTTGCACTGGTGGTCTCAGGAGTAAGAGTCCCAGGGCTCATTCTAAAAAAAAAAAAAAAAAAAAAGGAAAAGCCTGGTTTGCACACTGGCTAACTTCAATTTGGACTCACAAATCCTAGATGCACTAAAGTAAGAGCTAGGGCAGATTCAAGAACCATCCCTTGGAAATGGGCAGCCTGTGATTTCAAGGTAAACCATGGCTGTGGGAATATTGTGGGGCCTGTGCTTGCTTGAAACCTGTCTGGGAGCTCATCGAAAGTGTTATCAAACATCTGAACATAATTGGCATGGAAAATTGGATACTGTAAACTTTTGCCCTGGCCATTGACCATCATGGTTGAAAGCTCTCCTTTTGGGAGCCACTGAAGGAATCCTGCTGCTGCCTCTTTCAACTGCCTCTTTCAACGTCTTCCCCTCTGCATCAGAGAAAATTGAAAGCACCCATAAAATCTCCCTGACCTGATCAATTTGAAGCTTGTGTCAAAACATGTGTTGCACTCACATGTTTTGAAAAAAAATATGAGGGATTGTAGGAAGTTAGCACCCACCCCTCTCCTAGGAAATGAGATATCCTAGGAGATATTAAAAGATAGGAAATATTCTGTGGAACACATCTGGAAACATGCTTTTAAACAAACAAAAGATTCCTCTTGGAAATCCCCACCCCAGCTCACATATTCCTCTCACCTGGACTGGAAGTCTTTTGCATGATAAAACCACAATAGGATTTGCCCAAGGCCCTTTCATTCAGCCAAAGCTGGATTAGACAAAAGCCAAGAGTTACCCCAGCATGCCCCTGGGGGGTCTGAGAGCCAATGGGATACATTTCTATACAGGAAAAGGAAATCTAAGAGGTGGGACCCAACTTAGACTATAAAAACCAGGAACTCAGCATCTCTCTCCTCTTTTTTTCTCTTCACCACACCTGGAACCATGTAAGCTACCTTTTCTGTACAGGGGCTCAAGCCATGTGCTCCTGTCCACCATTAAACCTTCCTTCCAAGCAACCTTCATGAATCCAGTGTCTTTTTCCCCACTTGGAACTGAACCTAAAAGGATATTTCCTTATAACACCCTAAAACACATGGGAAAACCCCTGTAATAGCTGTGCTGAGCCGTCAAGTGACTGTGGTTACTTCTTGATTTCAATTAGAAAGATCTCATTGAAAGATCTGCATTGATCTATTAGAACAGGGGTGTCAAACTCACGTCGTCACGGTGTCATCACGTGACGCATCGTGACTTTTTTCCCCTTTGCTAAACTGGGCGTGGCCAGCCTGTGATGCATCCAGCCTGTGGGCCGCGAGTTTGACAGCCCTGTACTAGAAAGTTTGTTTGCTGGTGCTGGACAATTAAGTATATTGCAGTGCTACAGTTTAAAGAAAAGAAGGTATATGACTAGGTTCATACACCATGCTGAACTCAATACCATAGTTTTTTTTGGTTTTCACTTACCATAATATATGACCCTAATCATTAGTTTGGCGCTGAATGGCTAATTTTCAGTGGGGGATTTAAAATAAAACTTAAATGTTAAAGATATCTGTTTTGAGCTTTTGTTTTGAAACAACTGTAAAACTGTTAATTATGGCAGAATGCAGCTTTGTTTTTAAGGGGATCCTTCTTAGCAGCACCATTTTACTGTGGATTTATTGATTAGCATTACATGTTAGAGATACAATGGCTTGTTCTACAAACTATTATTAATAGTTATAGCTGTGCATGTGTGAAACTACCTTGCATGTTTCCTCTCTAAGGCTGTTTATGTATTGTTAGTACATGCAAAAAAGCTTTATAAGCAGTTTTTGTAAAGAAAAAAAAGCTTTTGTTAAAAAGCTGTACTTAAGTATTCCTATTCCTACAAGATATATGAACACTTATTTTATTTTGTCAATTTGCCTAGAAAACATTAGTTAACATGAGAAAGTCACTTGTGGTTTTACTTTGTTTAAAAGTACTGTAATACATTTTGTTTCTCTTGGCTTAACCACTAGAGAGTGGTATTAAGCTATGTACAGATAAGAATGCCTGGAAAGCAATAATATCACCTCTAGTGCTAGAAAACTAGTAGTTTCAACTGATAGTAGTGGATAAGTACTGTATAAATATGCTTCTATTAATAAATAATTTTAGTTGCTGCTCTGAAATGCTGAACACAATCTATAATAAAAAAAATTTTTAAAAAATGCAACATACCTAACTTACACTGATTAGTAATGGTAAAGTCAAGCTCAATTTGACATTCTAATATTGTATTTTTAAAAAGCCTTCGTAAAATACAAATCCTTCAGAGGACTCTTGAGTACATAAAGCCTTAGAATTTCTCTCTCTGTAGTGTTTTTTGTACTTTCAAGTCAGTATTGATTCCTGGCAACTGTCTGGACAAGTCCTTGAAATGTTAAGATTTCAGAAGTGGTTTGCCATTGTCTTCTTCCTAAGGCTGAGAGAATGAGTGTGACTGGCCCAAAGTCACCCAGCTGCTTTCATGCCTAAAATGGGACTAGAATTCATGGTGTTCTGGTTTGTAGGTCGGTAGTTTGACCACTACCCTGTTTCCCCCAAAATTAGACATCCCCTGATAATAAGCCCAATCGGGCTTTTGAGTGCATGGCAATAAGGCTAAGCACTTATTTCAGGGTTCAAAAAAATATAAGTCAGGGTCTTGTTTTCGGGGAAACACGGGTATACGGAACTTGCTGTTGGTGGTGATAAATGTTTGAAAGTATCACAGTATGTATTCTCTGCCTTCCCTTTTTTGTTCTTTATTTTCTGGGTAGACAACCTGTAGCCCTTGGTTCCAGTGGTATTTTTTTTATGACTCTTAAAACTTTCTCCACCTATGAGTGCTGCAAATTAGCAGTGAGATCTCTTAAAGGAAATCTATTATGTAATGCATAAGGCTTAACATAACAATAACAAGTGTAGGAAAGTCCTGATCCCTCTTCTGTGTCTTTGTTAAATGCTATAAGGATCAGGAAGAAAGGAGAAATTTTAAGTGAGAATGCAGCTTTTCTTTTCATTGATCCTGGATGGAGGAATGTCCAACAATGTTTATGGTTCTAAGCATACCATTAGACTGAATCTCTTTAGCAAGATTTATTGACAAGGAAAGTATGGGATACAAAAATTCCAGCAACTGTACTGCTTCCATCTACAATCAATATATCTCAAAGTACATTAAAGGTGGAGACTTCTTTCTTGTTAATTTCTTTTCTATGAATTGGAGAAGTTGTGAGATTTTTCAGTGATAATGAAAGAGCTTGCAGCTGTTATTTAGACAACCACATCCTGAATCTGGGAACTTACCATTACAAAGAGCCTGAGAACTAAGGGTGAAGACTTGCTATATAAACAATCAATAGATAATATTGAAAATTATGTGGTCAGGAGTTGCCATTAATTACTTGATGCTAATACGAGCATGCTTTATCTCCTCCAATTGCAGGGCATTATCTCAATAGCCATTTTGGGCTAAGCCAAAAGAGCGTCTGAATGTGTGCATCTTCTTGCATAAAGCCTGATCACAACTCTCTGAAATAACTTTGTGAATATTGTGTGAGTTAGTTATAAAGAGGAGTTTATCACTCTTTTGCAAGAACAGTACACCTTCTTTAAAAAAACCAGAATAGCTAATCCTTGGACGTGTATACTATGTGTGTGCAAATCAGAGGTGAGTTCCTCCCGGTTCGGACCGGTTCGCCCGAACCGGTAGCGATCTGCTGGTGATGTCACGATATTGTCACAGAACCGGTTCGGTTGGTGCCAGTCCGTGGGTGCCGCCATCTTTTTTTTGGATTTTTTTTAAAGGATTTGGGGGGGGGATTTTTTCCCAGTTTTTTTTTTCTTCTGCAAGTGCGCAGAAGCCGAGTTCTTGGCACTGTGCATGCGGTTGCCATCTTGTTTTTGGCTTTTTTTGGAGGGGATTATTTTTGGGATTATTTGCCACTGTGCACTGTGCCACGAGGCATGCCCATGCGGTGCAGGAGGAAGCGAACTGGCAGCGAGGTAGGTTAGAATCCACCCTTGGTGCAAATATGTCTCCTTGGATTTTAGAAAGATGAATGTACTGTGAATCACTTTTGATCCCCTTTCCTTATTTTACCTTATGCATCTACCTGGGCAATGCCCAACTCATGCTTTGCAAAACATAACTCAGATATTACTTTGGCTTGTGTGCTCAGGCATACATAAAATAATTTCTTTTTTTCGAAATACTGTTTAAACATAGCCTTTTGAAGGAGCACTGGACATACAGTTTTAAAAAGATAATATTCTGTAAAGAGATCACTATGATCTATAGAGAATGCCTCTGTAAACTGGGAAAGATAGCTGGACTCTGCTGTTCTATCCCAAAAAGTATATTACAATCTTTCTGCTACTTCTGCTGATAAGGAGTTTGGATTACTATACTTTCTAATATTTCTATTACGCTGGGCTGATGTCCAGGCAATTTTGCCTATTGTAACAACATTTTATATATATATCATGAACTGTTTCTGGATGTTGCTGGCTGTGACTTCTCATTACTGGTACTGCCATATTCTTTTGCACTTATCAATTGTGTTCTTCCAGAAAAGCACTAGCCATGCAGTATATAAACAGGTTTCTTCTTGTTACCTGTCATTTAGGCAACTTGAAAATTGGATTATGTCTCTGCCCATATTTACCCAACCCATATTTACCCAACCCTTCTTAGCCACATGTTAAATAAAGTATTGGAGGGTTGTTTTTTTCTTGCCAACTAATGACATTGTAACAAGGAAAACACACAGCCAAGAGAATCTACCAACTACTGCTCTTAAATTTTTTCATTTTAAAGGTGTAAGACAGCATGGTTCACAAGACTTGTTATTGAGGCAGAATTGAGCTTGGCCATTGTGGCAGTACAAATTATTCCATCATATTTTTTCTGTTACTTCAAGCATGTTAATGTGGCTGTGAGAAAGATCCCACAACTAATACAAATCAATAATACTGACAGGGATCATATTCATATACTGTGGTAAGTCATGGTTTATGGAGTAAGTCACAAAACTGGATTCACACGCTACAGTCCAAATTAAGCAAATTGCATTAGGATTTAATATGTGTATGACCTTAAGTATAGCATTCTAAATAGCTGACCAACCTCAAAACTTCCATGACAGCATTTGGAGCAGTTCAAATTCTGTTTGAGTGGTTTACAAAAGCCACATCACAGATTAAGCACATTACAAAAGTCAAAACACATTATAATGTAATGAAGTCCAACTTGGTTAGAATCAGTTTGCTAACACACTGGCAATGCTAGAAAGTGGGCAGAAAAGGCAGGCATCAATGAAAATGGTGATGGGTTAGACAGTAGCAAGACAAAGAACCAGGAGAAATCCTGAGGTTTCCCATGGAGTACAGAAATTAGGATTCAGCCCAATTTGATTGAGATATAGAGCTTGACTGTAACTCAGACCAGAAAGGAAGAGGGTGGGGGTTGTGTGGGGGGAGCTAGCCCTTTTGGCAGTAAATAAGTCTGGTTCCACTACCAGACAATTCATTTATAAAGATTCTCCAAAATGTCTCAAAGTTATGAGCCATCTTTTCAGTTCTTAAGAATTCTTAATCATCTGTTAAGCTAAGAAGGAATGGAGATGGGGGCAGGAAAAAGAGATGGGGGGAAAATCTTTTGTTCAGAAAATCAGTAAGAGTGACAAGAGTGCATACAGCAATATTAAATAGCAAACGATCTTGACAGAGTATTACACTGTCAAATTTCACGTTGCATCTTGCTGCTGCTTGTAAAGGTTCCAACTTTATAATCCTAATACTAAACAAGATCAATCATTTCTTCTTCCTGTGTGTGAAGGCTCTTTTATGTTGCAATCATCTTATTTTCATATAAAGGCTGGGTTGTATTTGGAAAAAAATGAACTAAAATGATTTCATAAAAGAGCTATATATCCAATGACATGCTGTAATCCAATAGTGTTATTCTTTAGGGGAGGAGAGGAGTAATTAAAAAGCAAAATGCCAGACTATCACGCTCCATGTAAAACATTCCCTGTAAAGCTTTGCTTTTATCAACTTTTCCCATAACATAATGATTTGCAGAATGTTGTTTGTAATTATTGTAATTACAATTACCTGTAATATGTTATTCAGCCTTTTGAGGATTCCTCAGCCTGCAACATAATGATTTTTTAAATAGCTGAGTATGATATTTTCTTCTTAAAAAATCACTTTGCTGTTTTCTGCTGAGGGGCCTCCTTAGGAATCAGAACGTAAGGATTTTGGTCTAGGAATCAAAGACCATCTTCCACAAAATGCAACTATTTTCCACTGCTTTCTTCCTCCTACCCTCAATAATGAAAAGCAGCTGCTGGAAATTGCAGTCTGGAGAGGAAGAAAAGAATACAGTAGTATTTTTATAGTATTTTTCTCTCTACTACTCTACTCCCTCCCTCCCTCCCTCCCTCCCTCCCTCCCTCCCTCCCTCCCTCCCTCCCTCCCTCCCTCCCTCCCTCCCTCCCTCCCTCCCTCCCTCCCTCTCTCTCTCTCTCTCTCTCTCTCTCTCTCTCTCTCTCTCTCTCTCTCTCTCTCTCTCTCTCTCTCTCCTGTCCTAGATGGAAAAAATAGTCTGGGGAAAAAATTGGGGAGAAATGGCATGATTCTCTTCAATGGAAGAAAAAGATGCTCAGAGAGAATTGAAAGAAGAAACGAGCCTGAGGGGACAAGTTCACCATGACCTCATCATTTTTTCTTTCTCTGATTCATATTTTATACTATTTTTCAAAAGAGAACAAATCTATTATTTGGAGGTCCTCCTGAACTCACAGGTACTGCTGGATCAGTAGGTGGAAGAAAGGCAAGATCAGGTTTCCCACCCACCCCCATCTTTGGCAGTACACTAGTTGGTACATGAGGACTTTACAACTGTAACTAACTCATGCCCTCCTCATCACAAATGCAGACCACTGTAATGTGCTTTAGATGGAGCTGCCTTTGAAGAACACCTGGAAGTTACAATTGGTACAACGATGACCCAGTTATGTGCAAATAAAGATCAAAAGCATCTTCTTATCCTGTGCTCAAGATCCTGCACTGATTTAATGAGCTTCTGAGTACAATTCAAAGTGCTGTTTTTATCTGTAAAGCCTGTAAGACTGAATATCAAAATACATTTAGGTCTGCTTCTCTAGCCATAAGAAGCCCACCCATTATGTATGTACAGAAAAATTCCTAGTAATTTTACATTTTAGGAAGGCATGTGTTACATGTGCGCTCCCAGGTTCAGCTTACGGTCATTCACTCATACTCCCAGACCTGGAAAACAGCCACACTGAAATCACTTTCAATCAAAAGGCACAAAGCAATTCTTTAGAATACACAGAGACTCAGTAAATTTAAGCACAGCAGAACTTTACTGGTTACTCTGTGTGTGTGTGTGTAATATACATATAAACACATGGGTGTATGTATGTGTACATATGTGTGTGTGTATGTTTGTGTGTACACACATGCACATACTTACCCATGTCCACATCTAGGCTGGCAGGCATTAGCCAGAGGACAGGAGCCGCCAAGTCTGGATCCAAAGACAATTCCAAAGAAATCTTCGACAACTCATGCGGCCAACTCGCCAGAGCCAAATCGCGGCAGCTAACTTGCTGCAGCCAACTTGCTGCAGGACAAGAATTACACTAATATTGAAGAAATTGTAGAATAGAATCATTAAAGAAAGGATGTCAAAGGAAGAACAAAATGAAATGTGAATGACAAAAATTAAAATATTTTAAAAATTATTTTAAATAATTAAATTGAATTGTTGAATTGTCCCACAGTGAGTTGTCCCGTGGCTAGTTGGCCGTGGCGAGTTGGCTGTGGTGAGTTGGCTGTGGCGAATTGGCCATGGTGACTTGGTTGTGGCGAGTTGGCTATGGCAAGTTGTCCCATGAGTTGGCTGCGGCGAGTTGTCTCATTCTGTTCCAAAGTGGGTGGGTTTCAGGATCCTTTTTATCCCCAAAGCTCTTGCTTTGTTGACTAGTAGCTACTTTTGCCTGGTTGATTTACATGTCTGGTAGCTGTTGATGGGATTTGGGGAGGGGTTTCCCATATGCTCAGGCCCAACATATTTTGTCTGGTTTAGGTGACATTTTTCCTTTCTTTCCTTAACAACTTAGTTCCCTTTTAGCTATCTCCTGAAGGGATCTTTTAGGCAAAATTCCTGGTTATCCACCCTGCTTATATGCCTGCATCATCTTTAGGTATGGCAGCTTCAGCCTACAGTAGTCTTACACATGGAGTCGAT
Source organism: Diadophis punctatus similis (assembly GCA_023053685.1). NCBI lineage: Eukaryota > Metazoa > Chordata > Lepidosauria > Squamata > Dipsadidae > Diadophis > Diadophis punctatus. Next base: position 38,786,986 of record JALIGW010000005.1, on the reverse strand, counting down.
ACTTGTATGCTATTATGTAAGTGTGACATACTAGTTTCTCAGTAGAAATTAGATTAGCCCCATCTTGATGGCATTTTGGAAAACAGATGACTGAATCATTCCTCAGGGCTTTTGTAATTTAAACATAATTTTACTGTAATTGAATGTTGGTTGTGTACTATTATAGGACTGTTATGTTACAATATATTAAATAGGATAGTAGGGTTAGGATGTTGTCATTATTACTTAGATGATTTACCTTTCTCACCATAGACATTTTAATGTTTTTATTACTATGGATGTTTTATTTATATTATTTATTGCAGGGGCCCCCAACCTCTGGGCCGCGGCCTACTACCAGGCCTTGGCCTATTCAGAATTAGGCTGTACGAGTGGCTGGCCAGAGTGTGCGCGCAAAGCACAACTTGTGTGAGCAGCAGGCTGGTGGGCAATCACACGCGTGCCAGCCTGCTGCTCTCACAAGTTGAGCTGTGCGTGTGCATGCCAGCCCACCGCTTGTGCTGCCCAGTTCCCCTCTCCTCTTCTAGTTGGGCCGCCAAGCCGCAAAGGTTGGGGAGTCCTGCTTTATTGCATACATGCCATGCAGTATGGTCCGGCTAGCAACAACCGGATGATGATGAGGATGACAAAAGAGACTTTAATCAGAATGGGTCTGGGGAACTGGCAGAAATGGATTGACCAGTTCCTGCTGGCCCAGCACATCACGCCATGCACGGCCATTAACCATAGCCCCACCGAAATGCTGATGGGATGAAAACTGAGGACAGACTGAATCCCAATTATCATCTGGAGACACCCCTGGAATCCAGCAAGCCAACCCAAACACTAGCCATAGGCAAGCTAGTGTTCGCACAGAACTTTGCAGGGGATCCCAAATGGGTGAAGGCCACTGAAATAGCCGTCACTGGGCCAAAGTCCTACCAAGTCAAACTTGACGATGGCCGAGTGTGGCGGAGACACATCGACCAGCTCAGGAGTAGACTGGGAGATTCCTGGCTTCGCCAACTGGAGGCTGCACAGCCGCAAGGAACCCCGATGCAAAGGCCAGAACAAAGCAAGTCTCTGCCCCAAAGCCCATACAATACAATCAACCAAGATGACCATGACGAGAGCCTGGCCCTATCTATGAGAAACCAGAGAGACCTATTCTCAACCCTGGAGGAGGAGTGCGAGTCCCTACCTGCAGATGCCGGAGTCCAGCGAAGTCACCCGGGACCAGAGGACGAAGACGCCGAGACTTCAGCCGCCACGCCTGGCGGCCAGTTCCAGATTATTCCACAAGCAGGAGAAGGAGCAGCAACAGGCATGTCCGCTCCAGCCAAAGACTACCAAGGAACTGAATCACACAGGCCCAGTAGGACTGTACGACGCCCCATTTACTTACGTGACTACGTGACGTACGTTGATTCCTGATTGGACTTTACATGAACTAAGAGGGGAGGGGTGTTACGTACTGCCATATGGAATACTGATTCGCATGGCCGCCACTGATTGGCTAATCTAGCGGTGGGAGAAATGGACTGTTGTCAGTGGCCAGCAGGCTGCAGGGAAGCCCTTAAAAGCGGCTTCCCTGCAGCCTACCGGCAGTTTGTATTGCACTCAGCTTTGGAGAAATAAAGGTGCTGAACTGTTCCTGCATCTCGCTCCTTCATTCACGTGCAAATCTAACAAGAATGGCAATAGAGTATTCAATTCATTTGAAGTATTAGTCTTGCTTATTAATATCTATCAAATCTTAAACTTCATTTATATCTTTTCAGAATATCAGAAATTATCTTGGTTTGAGGAATGGTTTAACAATCATGCAGGTTAAAAAAGTAAATAAAATTGGCTTCCGGTTTGGCTCCGCAGGCATCGCGGACGTTCCTTGTCGGGTGCCTCTTCCAAAGTCCTGTAAAAACCACCAGATTAGCTGTCTGGCAGCTTGAAAATCTTCTCCCCGGGAATAGGGGAGAGATGAGAGCTTGACAGGTGGGGTAGAGCCCCCCCTAGTGCCCCAAGAGACAATCTGGGGCGCGAAGGGTGAGGGCTCCCCAGGCAGCCTGTCACTCACTCCAGGACCTCGGAAGCCTCCGCTTATGCGGAGCAAGATGCCGCGACCACCGCTGCTTGCAAGATGGCATTCACTATAATATGATGCATTGCTGACAGCAGACAGAGAAAGGCAGGAGATCAGAATGGCAAGTATCCTAATTTTCAACTCCATTGCACTTTCATTTCAGGAAGTTACAAAATAGCTGAGTTAACAAACAACAAAATGGCGATTGAAGAATTTTTGAGGGTGTGGAAGTGAAAGTTATAAAGTTTCGTTTCGCTGGCAGCCCTCTTCAGGGATTCTCTGATTCTGGAAAACTTTTTCTTCTTCTTTTTGATTTTGGATTAAAATAACAATTCAATATATGGTTCCAGCATCTGGAAAGAATCTTTTTAATTATGGACTTGGTTCTCTCTTTGTATACTTTTGAAAACGTTGGATTTTGAAGAACTCTTTTCTCTCTCTGATTTTGACTAAAACTAAAAGTCTAATCTAAAAATTTAAATGGCTTCTAAACCTGGAAAGACTGTTCTTAATAAAAGACTTGAGCATCCCTCTGTTTATACCTCAAGAATGCAATTTACTTCTTATTCAACATCCCCACAGGCTTTAACACCTGAAAACCTATTCAATACTTTAAAAATTATGAAGAATGAACTGGTTATGGAATTTAATTCAAAAATTAATGAAATTAATGAAAAAATGAAGGCTGTCCTAGAGGAGATGGACACTAGAAATAAACAACTGAGGAAGGATATGATATTTGCAGTTGAAGGATTAGCAGGAAACATGGAAATTTTGAAGAAAGACGTGGAAGTAATTAAACAGTCTGTGATAACCTTGGGGGAAAATATAGAAAAAACCCAAAACAATATTGAAAATTTTGAAACAGAGGTGTTAATGACCCAATTTAGAAGCATGGAATTTGCTATAAGACTAAGAGGTTTAAAAGAGGAAAAATATGAAGATCTGAAAGGGAAGGTGGTGGAGGCTCTGGTGCATGCGTTAGGAATGTCTGAAGAAGAACTGGTCATGCAAATTGATAAGATATACCGTGTCAACTCCTGGATTGCTAAACAAAAACATTTGCCAAGGGACATTGTAATATATTTTACTACAAGGGTATTACATAATAAAATTCTACAGGCGACCTTCAAGAATAAGCTTCAGGTAAATGGACAGGAAGTAATGACACTGAAAGAAATTCCTCCTAAAATGCTCAGAGCCAGAAAGGATTATACTTTTCTTGTGGAAGAACTTAAAAAACAGAACCTACAGTACAAATGGGATGCTCCAACGGGGATAGTGGTGAGATATTTCGAAAAGAGATACCGGCTCAACACGATAATGAAAGCAACTGATTTCTATGTTAAAGTTCTAAAGGCCGATATATCCAAAATTCCAGAAGGAAGAAGCATGAAAGCAACAGAAGAGAAGAGAGGAGAGTCACCGATAAATGTGCAAATGGAAAGACCATTGATGATTCAAGGTGATTTACAGAGCCAGAGAGATGTTCATAATGTGGAAGAGGAAACAGAAGATCAGAGTCAGACAATAGTAGAGCTGACAAATCAAAAAACTGCTAAGCTACAAAAGGCTGCAAAAACCAGATCTAAAATCCAACCGAGAAGAAGGAATGATTAGAATTTGGGAAGTTATTGGACAGATGGAGAGATGAATGAAAATTGATATTTTGCAGTATGAAGACCCATTGACTATTGAGGAAATGATCTTGATGGTTGTGTTTTTTTTTCTTTTTTGTCTTTCCTTCCTTTTTTTATTATTATATCATAAAGCAATTAAAGATTTAGAATTACTGTGAAATCAGTAATTTGATATATTGTAATGTTAGGTTATTAATAATGTGTTTGACTCTTAGATTACGTTTAAAATTTTTTGAGTTATAAGGGGTTAAAGAAATATAGAAATACCAGAATTAATAATTTGTTAGAATATTTTAAATTATTATGTACACTGAAGAGGTATTGTTGGAAGAAGGAAGTCTTACTTAATATTGAGGAAATGATGTTGATGGTTGTAACTGAATGAAATGGATTTCTTCTTTTTTTTTCCTTTTTTCCTTTTTTCTTATATTATTATACTTTAAAGTTTATATAAATTCTATATAAAGGAAAGATAATTAGTGGAGCAAATTATCAGCCTGAGATATTGAAATGATGCTTGATTAACAATATGCTTGATTTTTAGATTACCCTTAAAAGGTTTTGAGCAATAAGGAGTTAAAGATTTAAAGAGATCTGGAAATTAAGAATTTGTTAGAATAATTGAAATTTATTTTATTGAATATTATGCCCTGTGTTTTCTCTGGGAAGTTGGGGGGGGTGAGAGGGGGGGACGGGAGGGGGAGGGGGGAAGGGGGGAGAAAAAGAGAAAAATGTTTGTACTTTGTACTAATAAAACTTTTTGAATTAAAAAAAAGTAAATAAAATTATATATTTTTTCATAAATTTAAAAACAATACCAAAGTATAATAATATACTACCGGTTTTAAGAGAAAATCTGTGCAGGAAACTGTAACATTAGAGTGAATGCTGGAAAACCCCTGTTCTTCCCCTTTATTCCAAAATAACAAAATCGTTATGCAAAAGTACTCACCACTTGAAATAAGGCTTAGTTTTTTGGTCATCTTCCTCTCTTGGAGAGGCAGAAAAATGTTTTCGCACTAAAAGCAAATATTTTGGTAACTATCAAATTTGGTAACTTAGAATTAGATCAATACTGATGTCAACATTATGTGGTTTAAAAAGAAAATATAGACTAAGTTTAGAGTAGACTATGCCCTGGTTTGCTTGGCATGGTTAATTGAATAACATCTCATTATAACACAGTTAGTATGTTAACAAGCCTTCAACATTGTTTCTAATCATAAAGATTGAATTCATAGAACACATTAAACCCAAGTCAAGCAAAGTATATCATGGCTTTACACAACATTATGTTCTTCTTAAGTAAACTTGGGCAATAACATCCAATGATGGCTATCTGGGAAAGATTTTGAGGTTAATATAGGATCCATTAGAAGCCATATTGATTGCTGCACCATGATCACCATGATTAAGAACATTATGGCATCACTGCCTAAATCAGGGGTGTCCAACTCGATTTCATTGAGGGCTGCATCAGAGTTCTGTTTGACCTCGGGGGGCCGGGTGGGTGTGGCCAGGGTGAGCGTGGCCAGATCGACGTCACTCATATCAGGGGGGCTTGCAGTGGCCCAAGTGCTTGCGACCCTCCTGAGCTCTGTTTTCTCTGGCAGAGGGTTGCAGGAGGCCTTCGCAGCTGAAAACGGAGCTCGGGAGGGCTGCACACAGCCTTCCCAAGCTCTGTTTTTACTGTCAGAGGCACCGTGGGCCAGTCCTTCACTGTTTCCAGGGCAGCCCCGTGGGCCGGATCTAAGCACCCTGTGGGCCGGATCTGGCCCCCGGGCCTTGAGTTTGACACCCCTGGCCTAAATGAAGCAAATGATATGACTTGTAACAAATTATATGGTTCATGCAAGATGACATCCCCACCACTTCAACTCTATGGACACCTATAGGCAAGTAAAACTTAAAATATGTGATTGGGGTTAGGCTATCTTTAGCATATTTTGTCAGTTATCAGAAAACATTTATTCAAAAGCAAGCCAAAGTGATTTCAATCTGGCTTATTTCCAGATACAGTAAATATTCAGGTTCACAACCAGCAGCATTAAAAATAGCTTCACAGTTAGCTGTGAACCTTTTTCAACGCTTTCCTCATCTTATTAGGTATTTTATCTTTATAAAAAGGGGTTAAGGTAGGATTAAATAATATCCCATATTTTAGCATAGCAGCATCAAAGGGAGTTTTTGAGAGTAAGAATAAAAGGCAAAATATATTTTTAAAAACAGCCCCAAGCAATATTTAGTTGTATGCCTTAAAATCTTGCTATATTTCCAAGATTAAATAGTAGGTTTTCATACACTATAGTCCACATCACTAATTGGACTTTATATTTCTTTTGGGGTATCAAAAGGTTCAGAATCTGTAAAAATGTAATGGTGGAGAATTAGCCATCAGACATCTACACTAACTCCAATCTAGTTCATTAACTCCTTTTGTTGTCGGACACTATAATTTTATATATAGTCTTTTTCCAAAAGGGAGACTAGATTATTATATTCTCAGAAAAATCTAAGATTGATAAAAAGTTTGGTTAAAAAAACCTGTTTTCCTTTCAGGTAAATTCAGCATAGCTCTTACAGTTCTGGTAATATTTTTTTTTATTATGTGGATTATATTATATGGTAAAATGATATTCCTTGCCAATAATCTCCCTGCTGGCATCGTAGTATTTTTTGTTTGAAATGTCCTAAGCTCCACTCAGAAAATGCCACAAAATCTATTTTCTGTGATGAAAACTTTTGATAAAATTATACATCTCTGCTGTGCTTTGTATTTGATTTCCCAAAAAACACGAGAGCAAAAATGTAGCCCCTTTCTAGATTTTCTTAAAGCACTGGAGTCTTTTTCTGGGCTCACATAATGTGACTGCTTTTAAAGAAACAATTTAGCCATGCACTCTGAAACACCTTTTTAGAGACTGAATCAAAAGCACAACGTAGCATAGTTCTAGTATTTTTTCAGACTTGTTAGTCAAAAAAATTGTAATTGAATTGAGAGTATTTCTGAAACACAGTACCCATCCTAAGAAGAATATTATTCAGGTGAGTTTTGTAGTTTGAAGGACATACAGACCTATATCCAACAATGGTTTACTGCAGGATAGACCTGTATGAATTCATGCTTTTAAGTGTGCCATAATGTATTAGTTAGTTGACTTTACTTAGAAAAATTTGCAAACCCAGCCAGTGTATTAATGAGCTCATTAATAGTATCTCTGAAAGACCCAATAATATTTTGTGAATGGCCACTATTACATATTATCTTATTTACTCCACCAATTATCACTTTGTATATTAATGCAAAATCAAGATAATAGCAATAGCAATAGCACTTAGACTTATATACCGCTTCATAGTGCTTTACAGCCCTCTCTAAGCGGTTTACAGAGTTCAGCATATTGCCCCCAACAATCTGGGTCCTCTTTACACATGTCATGAATTACAAATAATCTCTAAAATGTTATACTATAATACACTTAGCAGGATTTTTGTTTGCAACCAATGAACTCAGCTACTCTACCTCAGGCTTGGGAAGACTATAAAAGCCTAGAGAGCTAAAAATCCTGGGTTACTCTTGATGCTTTTCATTTCTTCAAATATATCATAAGACCAAATATCGGTTTTATGTTAGGTTATCTTGGTTCTGAAAACATGTAAATGACAACAAGCAGAAACCCAAATCAAATTTGCAAATAAACAAAAGCAAATTAATTAATATTGTTTATGTATTTCATGTGGTGGGAAGGAAATTAAAACTCCAATCAGAGCATAAATTTTACCAGAACAATTACAATCTTTATTGTATTTTAAATGTATTAACATTCCTCTTTAAAATATGACTCACTTAGATCTAACTTGCAATTCTGTCTTAATACCGAATTTCACAATCATAATAGTAATATGCATAATAGTAAGAAACAGGGAAGGAAAACTTATGACATACCGTATTTAAATAAGCAAAGCAGTGCAGAATTCCTAAAAACCATTTTCTTTCTACCATAAATGTATTTTATTTATATACTGTACTGCCCAGAGTCTTTCTGTGGGTGAGATGAGTGATTTCAAAATTTCTAAGTAAGTAAGTAAGTAAGTAAGTAAGTAAGTAAGTAAGTAAGTAAGTATCCTCTGCCGCCAAGGGAATTATTATTGATATCTTTATTCCATATTGGATTCTGTTCCTTGTCTACTTCCTTTAAATCTGATTCCAGGAACTTTCTGGTTTTCCTTCTCTGATAAACACGTGATACCATACCTCCTGAGGAAAATTGAAAAAAAATCATCATTCTTAGAAAGGTTACCTCTATCTTCCTTGGAAGTCCAGATGGTAGTATGAGACAGTTGATTTTATATGGCAAGATAAGCAAAAACTCAAGCCATGGTTGACTGAATTGGGTTAGGTTATGTGAACCTAAACAGTGATGGCTAATTCAAGAAATTATGATTACACAAAATAACACATTGTATGAACCAGGCCATTGACAAGGAAATAACTTTACCGATCTGAAGGTGGTTTCTGTTTTTAATGTGTTATTTATGGCAGCAAAGAAATATGCAAATCTATGTGTTTAACGAATTATGGCACATTACATGTTAACAAGTCTGTTTATTCCTTTTGTATACAGTTAGAATAATATGATGGGAAAGCTGACACCTCTAAACAATGTGTTCATATGCCAGGAAAGGCTATATGGCAGCAACTGAAATTCTGAAAGCTTCATATACTCTCATATTGCTATGAGAAAGATAGCACATTGTGGGCTTGTTATGTGTAAATATCAGCTTGTAATGACTATATTTTAAAGATACCAATATGTGAAGTGGACCTGTATTTGAGGAACATATTGTGGGCTTGCTTTGAAAACTGATTCCAGATATGAGGGAACTTTCAACAAAATGTTCTTTGCTGGACCCCTCTTACAAGGCCAGGCCTATAGGTCTGGTTTAATTGTACAGTGAGTAACCATTTTAATTTCTTACAATACTACCCTGGAATATGGAAAGAAATTTTGCCTTGTAGAGTGGAGAACACAAGAAGACAGCCCAATGGCTCTGCGTCATGGCATCAAAATGATAATGCCAAGCTTGATGAAACTGATAATCTTAAAAACACAAAATTTACAGTATTTGGATTGAGTATAATCACTAGCTTGGCTACGAACTCAGGGCAAATTCATACATGCCATTTGCAATATGAAACAATTGCTACCACTGTGCTTGGGTGCTGTGCTCATTTTTCCCTATTTGGCTATCAACCAGTCTAAACAAGATCCAAAGGCCCAAGGAGTGTATTCAATGGTTATTGTATGTATTTGGCAAAAGCAGGAATGCTAACAGCCATAGCATTTTATCTTGGCTGCTAAATTCTGAAAAGGGGGAGGAGAAGAAACCATTTCGCCAAGATAACATCGCCAAGCTTTCTCTTGATTTGTCTGTTCCAGTCAAGCAAGGGAAGCACAAATGCCATCCCCTGCTGAAGTACTGTATCTCTTTGCCCTCCCACTCACCTTTCTGTTTCAAGCGTGCTTTCCTTTTCTTGGAACAGGGAGTTACAATGACAAGTCCAGAGATTTTCTTGAGAACAAGATGCTGGCAGAGATTCTTCTGTGGGATGCTTGACTTGCCCTCCCACACTTTCCTCATTTCTCAGAAAAGCCTGGAAGCTGAAAGATTGGAAGGAGGGGGCAGTGGAAGTTGCTCAGACCATGTGCATGCCTCAGCAGTCCAGGAAGAGAAGTGAGTAAGTAGCTTGTCATATTTAAGTGCCTCCGGCTAGGTCTCTTGAACAGTCTGGGAAGAAACAGCTGGAGCGACCACACAGAAGGTTAGTACTTTGTTCCTAACTTTATCTGCCTTTGGGTGTTATGATCCAGCTCTAGAACAAGAGGTATCTTGGAAGAATTCAGGAAAGAGTTCTGCAGTAACATAATCTTTGGTCTGGTCTGTTTTTTTGTGGGTGGATGGACTGACAGACTGATTTCAGCATGTCACTGACTACAGGCTAGCAATCATCAAACCAGAGCAATATGTTTAATTCTAATACAGTCCTTTCTTCTGGTTAACCAAAAATATGATTTGTGGAAACAGTTAAAAAGATAGTTTCAGTTTGCTAGAACTGTTACGTATTTTCTTTTTTAAAAAAGAGTGTGGAGAGTGTATTTGCACATCAGTGAAGCTATTGTTCTCTGAGATGGCAAAGGAAAGACAAGAGTGGACAGTGTGTAAGATTCAGGAAGGTAAAATGTTACTTTGGGAGGGAGCAAAACATCCTGGATCTGGAAATATTTGGATGTAGAATGATATATGAAATTAAGTTTAAGTAGTTTGCCTAAGTATCAAGGATAATTTAGATGTAACTAATTTCTCGTAACTATAGGCTGGGAGAAAAATTCCATGAATCACAGCAGCTGCATTTGGCTTAAATACACATTCACAAAACAACTGGCATATCAAATTACTTATCCCTGTTCAAGGTTGATACTAGGTAATTATGATTGGTCATTATTACTGAAGAAACTGAATGAACTTTGTGAAGTTCTGGATAAGTAATTTCCTTTCCTCCTCTTTAAGTGTACACATATACACAGTTTGTATAGAATTAAGATATATATATACAAAATGGAAATGCTGTCTCATCTTTCTGGAACTATATAACACAGTTATATGGATTATTGCTTACTGTCACCATAAATGGGAACACAAAACTCCAGATGATCACTAGAGGGCAGCAGAAACTGTCATCTAATGGTTACCTGGAGTTTTTAGCCCAGCTAAGGTAACTCTAATGTTGTAACTTTAAACGTCAAGAGCCAGTTAATTCTGATATTTATCGGATATTAAAAACAAGTGAAGAGAAAAGGGGGGCATTTTCTTTGCCTTTCAGGACTAACAAATTGAACCTTCTACTCCAGAGTTGGCCAATGTGGTTTTCTTCTAGCTAATCTGTACTATAACTCCCAACTGATTTAGCCAATGGCAGGGATTATGGGAATAGCAGCATCAACAGTAAATAATACAGACTAAAACTAGCTGCATTAGGATTAGATTGTATTCACTAAAACCATGTCCAATTTCTTAGGGAAGATACATAAAAAGAAAGACTAATAGTCCAGAATTGTATAGAATTGTATCTTTGCCTCTCTTTCAAAGATTTAGTCGTATAATCATTTGTCAGCTCTGTTAAGACAGCACTGAAAAGAAGTGATATTGATCTTAATTTGAAACAGGCACAGATGAAGCAAAAAATCCCGAAAATGATTAGATAATATAGTGCTTAGAGATTTAAAGGTTAGGAAAATTGGAACAACCTAATTGAATATTTACAGTACCTATAATATTGGGACACATCACCCAAGACATACAAGCCACTCAGTCACCTCAAACCATGAGATGTGGGGGAAAATAATAACAATAATATAATGATGATGATGATGAAGTTGAAGAAGAAATATATTTGTAGCTTAGGAGGAATAATATAAATGCACAAAATAATAAACCTTTTTGAGCATCTAGCTCATGTTTTCCCAATCTGTAATCTGTCAGTTGTATTGATACTGCACTTTATAAAATTTTCCAACATGCATATTGGAGAGGAGTTGAAAGGCATTAGGTTAAGGGAAAGCTACTGCAGATATCACCTATCAAAGTACTATCTCAGTTCACAGGGATAGAAGAATAGCTTACATAATTGTTTGAAGATTAAATTCACTTGTTTTAACCCCAGCCAAAACCAACAACATTGGTCCATTTACACTGTGAATACTATATCACCAGATGGGCTTCTTGCAGCACTTGAAGATAGGTAAGTGGATAGGTATGCGTACATACTGTATGTATACGCATACACACATAACACACATTCACCCTCCCACATACATTTTCAGAGAGAAAGAATTCCAAAGCAGAAAAAATATCACCTTGACTTACTTCTTGGCTTAATACAATATGTGAATGAATTCAGAGTCCATCCCACCTATCACTCAGGTAGGCTGAAGAGGACTGTAGGGGTCATGTTCCAACCTGGCAGGTTCACTAAACAGGAAGGTATTTTTAAGATGTGTTAAGGCAGAGAACAGAAAGGGAAATTCTAAAATTCTGCCAAAGAATAAACATTTCTAATTATACTGAGATGTTGAAATATTTGTAAGCACTTCCCCCTCCCACCCGACTGTATTAAAAATGCAGAGTTAAAACTCTGGTTTTAACAAATTGGGCGGGGGGGGGGAGAGAAGGTTGCAAGTGTCCTTTAAACCAAATGTTCATTAAATCCAAGTAAGTTTTGTGTGACCATGGTTACATATTTGACACATAGTTAAGATGGTGAATGGGATTTTATGAATGTGCAAAAATATAGTGTACAAAATGTGTCTGTTACATCCAATATCTACTAAACTAAGGTCCATTAAATTGAGACATTTACAGCATTGGCATCTTTAGTATTAAATCCATGTTGCTTTTTCCGACAGATGAAATCTGCAAAGAACAAGGTGCCTACATGGCTGGCTTAGCTCTGAGAACTGAATTCCATAGGCTTTAGAAGAAATGAAACGCCCCGTGGATTCAGTTCTACAGCTAGGCAGCTAATAAACTCCAGAGAGTCTGATCACAAATGCTTCAGGGTATCATCAAAGAACTTCTGCCAAGAACAGATTTACAAACTCATTCAGGTAAATATTTGCCATCCATCATTCAACTTAGGGATAATTTGTTATTCTTAAAAAGTTAAAGCAGTTCTATTTTAAGCAGCTATTCACACAACCCAAGCCAATCTTTAAAAAGTTTATGATATTGCAGTGCCACTTTTTGGCATGAAGGCATGACTCACAAAAGTGCTATCAAGGCAGTATCCAAGTAGAAAGGTTGATCTGGTACAATGGAAAGCATCCAATTCAAATGTGAGCACACACTCTGAGCATGTCGTCAGGCGCAAGAAATCAGGAACTAGGGTTGTTCAAATGAGTACAAGTTTAATCCATGCTAGCTATTACAAGAAACTGAACTATTAATAATCAAGGCATGAGATGAGTATTGAGTTCAGCCCGGACATTTCCTACATATACAGTATTCTATTCTCAGCATTTGCTATGTGTATAAGGGTACTTCTACACGATTTCCCTCACAAAATATTTGAAGTTGAGCTGTAATTCTTCTTACAGCAGCATTTGAAATGTTAAAGACATATAGGGAACTCACACTCCACTGCATACAAAATGGAAATAAAATAAATTGCCAATGTCCTTAGCTCTTCGTTATATGAGTTTATTTGGGTTGTTTTCAAAACAGTCTGAGTGATTGTTATGAGGGTAAGCTGGCTGCAAATACACTGGTATTTTGTGGCATTTAAAAGCCTCTCGCAAGTTTCAGTGGTAAAATAGTTAACATGTTAGTTTTTTTAACCCATTCTTTTCCTAATAGCTTTAATTATGTTTAATGTTCTAAACATTGCTTATAAGCAGGAACAAATGTCCCAAATCTGGGAATATTCCTTTCCTTATGAAAGAACTGAGCAGATTGAGGCACATTGATCTCCTCACAATGGCTTAGAGGTCTTTTGCAGCTAAGTCAATCTACTTCTGACTCTGGGCTCACCAGCCAATATGGTTTGGCCCTGTAAATTACTTACATCTTTTTGGAGTAACATTTTAATATGAACAGTACAAAAGTAGATGTGTGAGGGGTCAATGTGTCTCAAACTGCAAATAGCACTATTTACTTTGGGACTTGATAAAGCCCTGGCTGAGCTAAAGCAAAAGAATTGGGATCTACTGTATATATCCAAAATGACAGTACCGAACTCTGCCATCCCTTTCATAGCACAAACATTCCTCTTCCCTGGTCTGTTCCTAGGTATTTTATAACATCTCATATGTTCCATGACTATTTACTTTGGCACAAATTGGGGTGTACCTAGTAAGGCAATAACTGGTAGGCATATAAGCCTCCCATATGAAAGTTAAACTTGTTTCTGTTCAGACTTGGAGACAGAATGTACCTCATGTGCTATTTTCTGTTATACAGCCAATGGCAATCAGGTGTAATGCTTCCGTTTCTTAATAATTCTCATTGCCATTGTCACCAGGAGAATGTTACCCTAGCACTGATGTTGTTACCGACCAGTTTGAGTAATGAAACATCTGCAAGAAAATAACCAAGCTCAGAGAGCACCAAGGACCGCTCAGACTGTTACTCTTCTTCTAGGTGTCTATTCTTCAGAGACCTCCAAGGAAGTTGCAGAATTCTTATCCATAGTTCTTAGGAACCATCCTCCCTCATGCTATTCATTGCTAGTGTTATTTGTTTATTGCTAATTGCTTTAGGATTTACTCACAATTTTATAACTATTGTATTGTATGCCAGTCTTTTATTATGTTTGGTCTTGAACTATAAATAAATTTTGATTTGGAATCTGATAGAAAGAATTATGGTTGTACTGAACACAGGTGGGGAAGGATTGCCAAAATAATTACACTGGGAAATGGAAAAGTGATGTTATTCCAGATACAAAGATTTGTAATTTATCTGTGTTGGAAATGATATTTTTTTACCAGTCATAAAATGATGCAGCACTATAGGTAATCCTTGACTTAACAACAGTTCATTTAGTGACCGTTTGAAGTTATAACGACACTGAAGAATGTGACTTATGACCATTTTTCACACATCACCATAGCAGCATCCCATGATCACCTGATTCACACGTGGCTGCTTGACAACTGGTTTATATTTATGACGGTTGCTGTGTCCCAAGGTCACATGATCACCTTTTGCAACTTTCTGACAAGCAAAGTTAATGGAGAATCCAGTTTCACTTAACAACTGTATTACTAATTTAACAACTGCAGTGATTCACTTTACAACTGTGACAAGAAAGGTTGTAAAATGGAGCAAAACTCACTTAACAAATGACTCAGCAACGTAAATTCTGGGCTCAATTGTGGTTGTAAGTCAGGGGTAGGCAAAGTTGGCTCTTCTATGACTCATGGACTTCAACTCCCAGACTTTCTGAGCCAATCATGCTAGCTCAGGAATTCTGGGAGTTGAAGTCCATGAGTCATAGAAGAGCCAACTTTGCCTACCCCTGTTGTAAGTCAAAGATTACTGTATATGTTTTTATTTGGTACAAATTTCACCATATTATATGACAGAGCATCATTGTCAATGGTGGGTTCCTACAGGTGCGGTCCACTCTATAGCACCGGTAGCGGCCCGCTGGTGACATCACAGTATCGGTGCGGTCGGTTGCTGGTGCCTGGGCGCCACCATTTTTTTTTAAAAAAATTAAGTTAAAAAAAATTCTTCTGCACATGCCCAGAAGCCGAGCTTCCGGCACTGAGCATGTGCTGCCTTCCTACCCCACAGTGAGTCCAAGCAGGGGAGGATGGCTGAGGGAGCGTGTGAGACGCTGAAAGAACGGGCGGCAGGAACTATCTCCATTCCCCTCCCTTCAGCAGTCCGAGAAGCCACGAATGCGCAGTGATGATCCTAGGCATTTTTGCACGTTCGAGGTTTCTCAAGCTGCTGAGGGAAGGGGGAATGTTCACCCGGTCACATGGCTGGCAAGCCATACCCACAAAATAAGCTACGCCCATAGAGTGGTAGTAAAAAAATTAGGAACCCGCCCCTGATCATTGTTAGCTTTTTAGGGGGGAGCAGGGTTAAACCAGTGATTTCTACCTAGTGTGCACGCGCGCACGCGCACACACACAGAGTATTGAGTTTACTTGGGGATCCTTTTTGTTCTGGAGTTTCTAATTTTTAGAAATTCTTTGGGGTTTTTTTTGTTCTTTTTAGTTCATTTAATATGATTATTTACATTTTATATTTATTTCCTGTAATTTTGTTATAAAATACAATACAATGGGCAACCTTCTCTCCCTCCCCCCAAAAGAATTTATTTCTGGTTCAGCTGCTTTTCCAGTGGAAATGTTGCAAAGATAATGTAACATCACTACCTCTACAGTTGCAAGATTAGCGATTCCATCTTAATGCCCACTTTCTTCCAGTTAACCAGATTTCATTCTGTGTTCTGGAGTCAAGCATTGTATACTCATCTTTATTGATTCTAAGGTAGCCATTTTGGTCTATTGCTGAGAGTTTGGGCTAGGGTTTGGAATGTCAAAAGACCTCTCAGAGGTCGCGAACACCTCAAAAAACAGGCTCTGTTATCTGATGATGTGCTTAATCCAAAATTAAAAATAGCAGACAACTTGTGTTTCATTTTGACAGTAGAAGTAACTAAACAAGTCAGGACCCATTGGTCATGGAAACATCATTTCAGAGTTATTTCCTTATTTAACATTTCTACATGCCCATGCACTCTCCTCAACTCTTGCTTCACCTCACCCGCATCCTCATACATCTCCCCAACCTATACCACACCCACTTCAATCTCCCTGACCTCTGCAGTATCTCATGCATTTCTGTGCACCAAACCTCTTGTACGCCTCCTTGAGAACCCTTACAAACTTCACCAGACCTCTTAAACAGACCCTTCCCCCCTCCCCCACCCCATTTACCTGCCTTCTGATCTTGGACTTACAACTTTCTGCTAGCTTCCCCACTGACTTGTGGGAGGCTGGCAGGGAGCAGCGGAAATGACAATCACATGATCATGGATGACTGGCAGGTACAGTATTTTTGTTGTTAGTTGCAAAGTCGTGCTCGACCCATCGCGATCCCATGGACAAAGTTCCTCCATCATTCCTGTTCTCTACCATCCTCTGGAGTCCATTTAAGCTCATGTCTACTGCTTCAGTGACTCCATCCAGCCACCTCATTCTCTGTCGTCTCCTTCTTCTTTTGCCCTCAATCTTTCCCAGCATTAGGCTCTTCTCCAGTGAGTCCTTCCTTCTCATTTGGTGGCCAAAGTATTTGAGTTTCATCTTCAGGATGTACAGTATTGTACATACTTGTACATAATGTATATACTTGTACATAAGGTACATACTTGAGGTACAGTATTGTTGCCTTGTGGTGCATGATGTCATTCAACTGAAGGTTGCAAACAATCAAACAGGCACAAGAGTTTTAGTATTATATAGATAAATATCACTGCTTATACTGTTTTCTATTTTACAGTTCTTAAACCTGACCCATCACGTTTTCCAGAGGATGAAGAACGCTGCCATGACTATCACAAGACCAACATTTTTATATCATTTTTATAACTGTTTTATGTCACTGTTTATAACTGTTTCCCATTATATTAACAGCCCTTATGGCCATCCATAATGGGAGGACTTCCATCAAAAACAGTACTTCATTAGTTCCTGCTTGTCATCTGTATACTGATGCCTCCTATGCATTCAGCCTTAAGTTCCCAAGTACACAATGTTCTTAACATTTAAATGGATTCAATCCACAGATGTTTCAACTCTACTCAGAGTCTAATATACAATCCAGTTTTAACAGGATTTGTGGGCCTGTGAAACTTCATAGACATGGGTATTTATACTGAAAACTAGGTATCACTTCATTCAGCACCATGGCCAGTTTATGTGGTACCTCTCTGTTCCAGAGTGCTTAACACTTAAACTCTGGAAACACTGCCTAACAAGAAGAACAGTTTGATAATGGAACCCCTTACTAAATATGATCAAGTGGCAGATAGCCAGCAATTAGTCAGTTTAACTTTGGACACAATAGACTAAATATGTTTCCAATTCCAAGATCAAAAATAATAATAAAGTGAAAATCAAAATGATTTGACTTTTGCCTCAAAGTCAGGAGATAATAGCCTGATGAAATAATAATTTATTCAAAAAAATATAGTCTTACCATTATAAAGAAATTTCCACAAGCAAAGCAAGAATCACACTAGAATATACTTGTTTTTATTTAAAATTGCTCAAATAACTTTTGTACAAATTAGGTTTCAGTCAAATAGTCAATCATAATTTTGTGAATAAAACATTGAGATTCAGAGGAATAATCAATGGCACAGAAGATATTCAAAAGGCTATTTTAAGAGTTAAGCAAGGTGAATCCTTGCTAACCTGAAATGATAATCCTGCCCTAATGTTACCTTTCTGTGTATCTGAAATTACAGGTGAAAAAATAGATGGTGATGAAATACACTATTATCTTGTATTGTCATTTCAGGTTTAATTTCTGAGTAGATCCATAGTGAATATCCTTTGGTTATTTAGTTTAGTAGTTAGTGCCTCCCTTCCTTCCTACCCCGTATATCTATGACAGAAAAAATCCTTGGCAAGAATTTAAAGTAAGGGTAGCAGCAATTCTGATTTTGGCATGGCCTTTCAATGTAAGAATCATTTCAAATACTGCCAAAACAAGCAAGAACACAAAATCAATTATACATAAAATATTAGTGAACACCCCCCCACACACAAATACCTCTGTGATAACTGGCTGCAAAGGAAGCAATTGACAACTGTACAAATTTTAATCGAATATTATTTTTCACTACCCCCCCCCCCCGTGTTGTGCTCATAGCCCAGTTTTCATTATAGACATCACTGGTTCTTACAGCAGCAGAGACGAGTGCTTTTTCAGTCGGTGTAGTTTAATCCAGCTACATCATCTCTTTGCTTTCTTTTTCTTCTTTCTGTTCCGCTCTTCACTGCTCTCCTCACTGGCTTCACTGGCAGTTGGGGTGGGTTCTTTTCTTATGATGGTCTTCTCTATCTTGTATTCTTGTTCTCCTACCCTGGGGTTTCCTTTTACAATAAAATCACCATTCTGATACATTATGGAAACATCTGTCTTTGGATACGTGCCATAGACTCTTCTGAGGTCATCTTTCACGAAGTCTGGCAAATCCCTCCTAGGCCCCACAACACGTTCAAGCTTACCCCAATGGAGCTCTCCTCTCAGAACAAACCCTTCAGGCCACAGATCCCAGCTTGGTCTCTGGACTGCCATATGAGGATGATAGTTACTGTAAGGCTGGTACAGAGGAACAGAAGTCACCTGGGGAAAGTGCCAGAAAGGATAAGGGTAAAAAAAAGGACTTGAATCATAGATGTGATGGTACTCCATTTGGTTGGATAAACTGCCATTGTAACCATAGTCCATGTTATAGTCCATGATAGCAAGAGGCTTGTAAGTGTTGTGCATCGGAACCTGGGGCAGGAATGCATAAGGAAAATTCTGAAACATGCCAGGATAGTACAGAGCCATACTGGTAGATGGTGCACACAGCTTCTTCTTAACCAAATGCCACTTTTTCGTGAAGCATTTCACTTAGGTTTTTTTCTTCCACACTGTGAGGATAAAGTAAGAGATGCTGAACTTCTTGAAAACATAAATACTTCATATCTATTTATCAACTCTAAATATTTAGAGAAATTGCATGTAAAGTATACAGATTTTCTAAAATGAAATTTGTTCAGGAGCAACATTTATAATACGCCTAAAGGGACTTTTTTCCTTACAAATAATGATTTTATAATTAATGTTCTAAACAATTACATTACTTCAATAGCTTTGAGGCATGTTGAGACAAGTTCTGTGTACCTACTATGGTGTTCTAATAAACAAAAACGAGGAAGCTTTTTATTCACCTGCTTCACCAGGATACGGGGAGAGATGCAAACAATGTAAAGCAGTATTCAGATTTACTGTATATATTGGAAAACATAGGCCTGAGGCTACATTTTAAAATGTACTTGGAACCTTTTTATTTGTTTTTGAAGCCATGATTCTGGGTAGAAGAGAATTTCAACTTTGTCCCAACTGTGATCCAAATCAGTTTGTATGTGCACATATGGGTGGTGTTCCTATTGCACATTAAGCCACAGATTAACAGCTTCCCAAATAAACTATACTTGGATATGTTTTCATAAACAGTTGTGATTTAGAACACATAATTGCTGGGTTCACATCAAATGGGAAGCCTCGCAGATGCACCCCACAGAGTAGCTTAATAATACTTGATTCCTGTGCCACGGGACCTCCCATATTATGATTTCCCAATTACGTGCCTAAATGGAAAGTAGGCTGAAGAGAAAAAAAGCCAGCCACATTCACTGTGTTTATTTCCAATAATTGCTATATATCTCCTGGGTGCCATCTTAGAAAATAAAACCAAAAGGAGCAGCAGTCTAGCATTCTGATAAGAAAACAGACAAGGTGCTAGCAAGCATCCAGAGAGACTAAGCAGAGGGGATACCAGCAACAAACTCAATTGTCATTTCCAAGGAAAGCAAGGCTTTTGATAGTACCAGTGAAACGTGTTTTCCCTTATAAGAAACAGGCAGGAGGGAGCCTGATTACAACCAGCACAATAGTGAGGGCAAAATTAAAGTCCTCAACATTGTACTATGGTCCCACTGTGCCTCGGTCTCTCCCAACCCTCAGCCATTGCTTATATTAAAAATCAGTTAATAGTAATAATAGTAATATTATAAACAATAATAAAGTAATGTTGTTAGTACTTTGCAATAAATGTTACGCTTTGACTATGCAATTCAGGCTCTGTATTGCATATTTTAATATACCAGGAAATGGCAAATTATCTATGCATCTGCTAAAACAATGATAATCAATTTACTGAAAGCTCTTCTTGACTTCAATTCGGTAACACAGAGTTGGTTAGGTCAACTCTCAAGCATATTCTCAGGAATTGCATTTGAAGTAAACAATGATGGTAACTCTCTCCTAATAGAAATACAAATCGCCACCCAAAGCTAAAAAGCAGCCAAAATATTATTTTAAAAAATCAATGAAGTTGACTAGCTAAAACATAAGGAAAAATACAACTTTTTACATTTCTTTCTCTTTTCATTTCACTTTCTGCAACATCAAGGAGATAAACATCAACTTCCATTGCTAATTTAATATCAGAAATAGACTTTCCTAAAATGAAAAGTCTAACATTGCCTATCTTTGGCTGATCAATACTCCCCTCCCCCCCCCATTTCACAAGTTCCACTATGAGAATTAGGCTACAGTTATGTGTTTCACAGTCTGTTTTAGGATTTTAATCTTCACACCAATCTTTACTTTGCATTTTATATCCAACTATGTTTCCCCCATAACCTGTGTCTTGAATACAAGATTTCACAGTCTAGAATGGAACACACATAGAGATACACATCAGTTTAGCTCTGTTTAAAGGAATAAAAATAGAATCAAATGCCCCATAAATCCTGCATTAAAAAGCGAAAGCAACATTACCAACCGTAGTAGTGCCACACCAGCAAGTAAGTTCTGCCCAAGCAATACCCAAGAATATGTAAGGAAATGCAATTATCACTGCCACAGCTCCTGCCGACCTAGCAGTCTGAAAATATGCAAGTAGTTAAATAGATACCACTTTGGTAGGACGGTAATAATTCTCTCTCTCTCTCTCTCTCTCTCTCTCTCTCTCTCTCTCTCTCTCTCTCTCTCTCTCCCTCCCTCCCTCCCTCCATGTTTCAGGTTTTGTTGTCTGGAGAATAGGACAAAGGAATGCATAGCAACCAATAAACTCTAGAAAGCAGGAAAACATTCTTGCAGAGATTATCTCAATCTTTTCTTATTGAGATTACAGTATTGTATATGTTCTGTTCCTCCTTGCCCTTTTAAAGTAACACAGTAGCTTTATTTATCTGATTACTGACTCTATGTATTACCACATATGTATTTTATCACTATTTCCTCCTACTTATTTTATTTTGGAATTAGATACACATGTATTTTATTTTATTAATAAGGCTGCAAAACTAATCATTCAATAAACAAGCCACTTTTATCTGGTTGAAAATAAAACTACACACACACACACACAAACACACAGAGTGAGTCCCTCAGGGGAAACTAAGAGATGCCAAGCATAACCCAACTAAAAGGATTCTTTAATATTTTAGTAATAATATACAATACATTAAATACAATTTAAAAAGTCAAGATAACAGTTGCAATGATGTGATTAAACTTCCTCTTCCTCAGGTGAAACTTCAATTGCATCATCATGGTTACCATCTTGACTTTAATTTTAAAGATAAAGTTACAAAGCTGAATAAATTCCATTAACAAGGTTAAGAGAGTTTATCAGGAAAAAAAGTTATAGGTCTTTGGTAATCAAGCCTGTAAACAGGGCTATGAAGTTTGAAGTACGAAAAAGCAATCCTCGTGCTTCAAGCACTGGTGTCACTTAGTTAGTTGGGTATTGAAATATCTGCAGGAAAACAACCAAGCTCAGAGAGCATCAAGGATCAAGGATTACTTTATAAATTTGTGTTTTTGTCTATTATTTGAAAGTTTTTAAGTTTAACTTTCTCCTACATATGACATTATAGGTTTGGGAGACTAATACACTGGTGCCCATTAGTACAGAGGTCCCCAAACTTGGCAACTTTAAGACTTGTGGACTTCAACTCCCAGAATTGAAGTCCACAAGTCTTAAAGTTGCCAAGTTTGAAGATCTCTGCATTAGTGGGACTATCAAAGGTGTTGCTTTAAAAAAATGTTATAGCTTCCAACTCTGGTTTGCACAAATCCAAATAAGCAGCTTGTGACAGTAAACATAAAAAAAGTAACTGGTGGTTGTTCCAGTTTTTACAGCCCAGATCTATATATAGATTTAGATATATTAAACTGAATTACTATTTTTAAATATAAAAAAAAACAAATTGTTATAGAAACAAAAATTTAAAAATAAAAAAAAATACAGGGAGAGAGAAGCAGGAGGTATAAATTTTCTCAGGACAACTTCATGCAGGATCAAAGTCTCAGTAGCTACCAATACTGATGATTATTTATTGTCTAATGAATCCTGAATAGCAAAAGTGAAAAAGGGCTATAACTCCTTTGTCCAGGCTTCTAAGCTTCCAAATATATCCAGTTGGCTGGTATATGATATTGAAAGCTGGACTATATGGGCTTATGGATGATTCAGCAGGACTATTTGTTTATAACTTATATATGTTATTTTTCTTTAAAAGTGTGGCAAAACAGGATGCAGTAAAATAATGCTATAAGATTTGCTGTCCAACATAAAACTTAAGGACAAATCAACCAAGTTTTTTTCTCTTGTTCATCCTAGTTTGATAGAATGAACACTGGATATTTGTATTACATTTATCCATGATTAACTGAATCAGGGTTTATTCAGTTAACCTTCTGGGCTAGATTAATAAAACATATTATGCCTTATTTTAGCTTATTGCATTGCACAAAATCCACATCTAATTCAAAAAGCATGCTTTGTTTTGGTCACTCTTGACTCTTAGCAACTGCCTAGACTAGTCCCTGCTGTGTTCTTGGCAAGATTTTCAGAAATGCTTTGCTATTGCCTTCTTTCGGCCTAGTGTATATGACTGGCCCAAGGTTACACAATTGGCTTTGTGCCTAAGGCAAGACTACAACTTAGTCTCCTTGCTTCTACCCTGGTGCCTTAAACTGGTTCTCATAGCATGCTTATCCATATTCTGCTGGACCATGGTTTATCAATTAATCCAATTTTCTACATTCTCATATTTTACAGATCCACAAACTAGCTGCACAGGATATATTTGCATATTTCAGGTTAAAATGTAGTTGGCTAGCTTGTTGTTCAATATACTCTTTGGACTCAACTACTGGCTGAGTCCACAATCTGCTAACCTTTAGATAACATACTGTACAGAATTTATGGAGTTAACATAATTGTAATAATTTCTACATTATATGGAACCATAAACCATAACCACATTGGTCAAGTTCTCACAACATAGCATTTGGCTAGCAAACTGCAAGTCTACAATAGGCCAGTCATCCTACTATTTCATAAATAATCTTATGTAATCTTAGTAATCAGCAGAGAGATGTAAGATATACCCTAGTTAGTACACTATACTTGAAGTGTACCTAGTACACGTCAACAAGAGTTGAACCTTGTAATGTTTTCAGCAATAACAAGAACAACAACAAAAAACCCCATAAGAAATGTTAGAAAAACAAAGCTAATTAGACAATGGATTAAAATTCCCATCTCCCCCATTGTCAGAAGTTATGCTAGTTAGAGAGATTGTGAGAATTACAGTCTACCATATCTGGAGACCATTCAGCTGGAGAAAGATGTCCTAACCTTGTTTACCTAACAGACTGGGAAGCCTCACTAGCATTTTAAATCCAGTAATACACTCAACAACAATCAAACAGCATCTCCCAAGTACTGCTTATATAACTATTAGTCAAGAATTAGAACTGCCCTACTATTATAAAAATAACATATTACAGAAAGCATTTGTAAATGTTTAATAAAATCACCAATTATTATATTTGCTATTTCACAACTTAAAAATGTATCACTATTAAATATTGATTACCTTTTAGGACTTTGAATCCCACCCTATTCTTCTACCTAAAAACAAAAAATTGTTATCAAACAATCTTACACTAACCAGTCTTACTTGCAACCCTTTCTTTCCACACACTTATTACTTTCAGCTCATTACTCCTCATTAGCTCATTTTATCAACCCCAGACAACACCTGGGGCAATTAATTAGCCATCATTCATTCTTTGTTAGGCAAAGGAAATCCTAATACAAATCCATTTCAAGAGGAATTCTGTCATTAGGCCCAGATAGTCTATTATTTGGAATTATCTTTAGGAATCAATTTCCTTCCAACTTTACACTTGTTTGAAAAACGTTCAAAATTAATGATGCTAAAACTAGTAAATAGCCTTTTTTCCTCAAAGGAAAATTCAAAAAAAGAGATGTAGGAGAAGATGTGTTAAGCTGTTTGATGTTAGCTGTAAAGCAGCGTTTCCCAGCCTTGGGCATTTCTGGGTTTTTGGACTTCACTCCCAGAATTCCACCGCCAGCATGGCCATTGATAAGAATCTGGCAGTTTAAGTCCATTACCTTGGAAGTGGGCAAGGTTGGAAAACATTGTGGTAAAGTCAAGTGTAAACCCACAGAACAGGTTAGCATCATGGGCTATATTATTATTATAGGTTAATTGAGCTTTGTGTGTGGGCCTTATTATTAAGAGCCCACATAACTCTAATTATAGTTCATGGTTTAAGATTATATGTATCATGTGACTGTGGAACACCATCATTTCTGATTAGCAACAATAAATTTGAAACTACTAATTAATTTCAGCTCAACTCAATTATCCATGGCCCTAATTTTGTTTCATTCCTTTTACTGTTTAAATGTTTATTATATAATTGTTTTTGTCTGCTGTATTGACTTTTTATAATGGAGCGATATAAAATGTTATGAATAAGAAAAAAGATAAATAAGTCACAATGATAGAATTGGAATCACATGGTAGAAGAAAATGACAGCACACACACATATACAGTATTCACATCCTGCTGTGGCCCCAGCAGAGGTGGGTTCCTGCCGGTACGCTCTTACCTGTTGGTCGCCGCAGAACCGAAGAAGCTGGTGGCGTTCGCGGTGCGGGGCTTCCCCCACCCGCTTTCCCCCACCCGCCTAGACGCCGCCATTTGCGTTCTTTTGCCCTCTGCGCATGTGCAAAGTGTTCTGCTTACGCAGAGGGCAAAAGAACGCAAATGGTGGCGTCCAGGCGGGCAGGGGAAAGCGTGCGGGGGAAGGCCCGCACCGCGAACGCCACCGGCTTCTTCGGTTCTGCAGCGACCAACAGGTGAGAGCGTACCCGCAGGAACCCACTTCTGGGCCCCAGGATATATCCAGAACTTCCTTGCAAAGTACAATTCTGCTCATCTGCTCCAACCATCTAGAGATGACTTTTTGAAAGACCTGAACCCATATGCAGGTGGTATGGACTAGGTGTTAGGCCCTAATTGTAGTGGTCCCTGTGTTTTGGAATATACTCCCTCTGAAAATAAATTTTGTCCCAAGTCCAGGGGTGGGTTTGGACAGGTAGCGACCCGCTGGTGATGTCACGATGGCATCATGGATCCAGTTCGGTCGGTGCTGGTCCATGGGCGCCACCATCTTTTTTTATTTTTTTCCGTATTTTTTACTGTTTTGAAGTTTTTTCCTCTGCTGCTGCTTGAAAAAGGGCCCTCCTGCCTGCCCCCGGGTTTATACTTACCTTTATTCCTTCACCTGAAGCACAGCTGATCAGCTCCTCAGCTGTGTTTCGGGCTGATTATAGCTACTGAGCATGTGCGGAAGCAGAATTGCACAAGGGGACGCACGTGTGAGCGCTTGCTCCACTCGCACACGCAAAACATCGCAATGTGAACCTGTGGCGAAGGTAAGTGGAACCCACCCCTGCCCAAGTCACCTTTTCTTCTGAAGAACCATGAAGACTGTTTATTTCAATGGGCCTTTTTGACCCATGGATTGATGGGTGAACAACTAGAGATTATGTTCTTACTAGAACTGGAATATTGATTTTTTGTTTTCTGTAGTCACACAATAGCGGCAGTAGACAAATATTGTATGGCCTGCCGGGAGAATGGGGGACCAGTGGGGGGAGGGGGATCTCTGGGGAGACGGGGAGTGAGAATATTACGGTCATAATGGGGAGAGGCAGGTATGCCGGGAGCAGAGGGGTAGGCCGCTCTCGGGGAACAAGGATTCGCTGTTTGCAAGCGATCCCTTGTTCTGGCCCCTCTGGTTTGGTTCCACCTAGCTCAACCCGAGTGCCTGGTAACCAGGGATGTCAGGGCCCTGGGCTCAAGCTGCTGCTGTTAAATGCCAGGTCGATTACCAACAAGGCCCCCCTCATTCAGGATTTAATCCTGGAAGAGGGGGCGGATCTGGCGTGTATAACCGAGACCTGGCTGGGCCAGGAAGGGGGGGTGCCCCTTTCGGAAATATGCCCAGACGGGTTCTCGGTTCAGCATCAGCCGCGACCCCAGGGAAGGGGTGGAGGAGTGGCTATTATAGCTCGCCAGAATCTGTGTTCTCGAAGGAGCCCTGCCCCAGAGATTGTTGGGTGTGAGACGCTCCTTCTGAAGTTGGACTTAGGGGTCCAGGTGGGCCTTTTGTTAACGTACCTGCCTCCTAGCTGCATTACAAAGGCCCTGCCTGTTCTGCTCGAGGCGGTTGCAGGGCTGGCGGTTGAGTTCCCCAGGTTGATGGTGCTGGGGGATTTCAACCTGCCATCGCCCGGCGAAGCCTCGGGGGCAGTCCAGGAGTTCATGGCTTCCATGACAACCATGGACCTGACTCAAGTAGTTCAGGGTCCGACTCATGAAGGTGGTCACACGCTTGACCTTGTGTTTCTCTCGGGGCAGTGGAGAGATGATCTGGGGCTAAGGGGTTTAGTCACAGTACCCTTGTCGTGGTCAGATCATTTCCTTCTGAGGTTGGATTTCATGGCACCACGCCTCCACCGCAAGGAGGCGGGACCGACTAAGTGGTTCCGCCCCAGGCGCCTAATGGAACCCGACGGATTCCAGAGGGAACTTGGGGAGATACCTGAATCCCTGGTACACAGTTCGTCCAAATCCCTGGTTGCCGCCTGGAATCAGGCGGCAGCGGGGGCTCTGGACCGGATTGCGCCTTTGCGGCCTCTCCGTGGAAGTGGATCCAGGAGGGCTCCTTGGTTTACCGAGGAACTCCAGGAGATGAAGCGCCACAAGAGATGCCTAGAGCGACGATGGAGATCTAGTAAAGCTGAGTCTGACCGGACACTTTTAAGAACTTTCATTAAGTCTTACTTAGTGGCGATAAGGGCGGCAAAATGTTCGCATTTTTCCGCTCTTATTGCGTCCGCTGACTCCCGCCCAGCCGCCCTGTTTAGGGTGACCCGCACCCTTCTGGCTAAGGAGGAAGGCGGAGACCCCTTGCAGGGTAGAGCTGAGGAATTTTCTCAGTTTCTGGCGGATAAAGTCACTCAGATTTGGACAGACCTGGACTCCGATTGGGCAGTACAGGCCGAGATGACTGGGGCAGGTCTTAGTCCGGTTATATGGGAAAGGTTTGAACCGGTGACTCCTGAGGATGTGGACAAGGCCATAGGAGCTATGAGCTCCGCCACTTGTTTATTGGACCCATGTCCTTCCTGGTTGGTTTCGGCCACCAGGGAGGTTTCACGCGGCTGGCTCCAGGCGTTGGTCAACGCTTCTTTGAGAGAGGGGTCCGTCCCGCAGCCCTTAAAAGCTGCGGTGGTGAGGCCCCTCCTCAAGAAGCCTTCCCTGGACCCGGCGGATTTAAAGAACTTCCGTCCAGTCTCCAACCTTCCCTTCGCGGGGAAGGTTGTTGAGAAAGTGGTGGCACTCCAGCTCCTACGACTGTTGGATGACACTGATTTTCTGGATCCCTTTCAATCTGGCTTCAGGCGCGGTTACAGTACGGAAACGGCTTTGGTCACCCTGATGGATGATCTCTGGCGAGCCCGGGATGGGGGTTATTCCTCTATCCTGGTGCTACTTGACCTCTCAGCGGCCTTCGATACCATTGACCATGGTATCCTTCTGCGTCGTCTCGGAGAGGTGGGGGTGGGCGGCACTGTTTTGCAGTGGTTCTCCTCCTTCCTCTCTGACAGGACGCAGTCGGTGTTGACAGGGGGGCAGAGGTCGAACCCTAGGCCCCTACTATGTGGGGTGCCACAGGGCTCGGTCCTCTCGCCCATCCTGTTTAATATCTACATGAAGCCGCTGGGTGAGATCATCCGACGACACGGGGTGAGGTATCAGCAATATGCTGATGATACCCAGTTGTACATCTCCACCCCGTCTCAATTTGGGGAAGCCGTAGACGTAATGGACCGCTGCCTGGCCGATGTTAGGGTCTGGATGTGGAAGAACCGGCTAAAGCTTAACCCTGACAAGACTGAGTGGCTGTGGATATTGCCTCCTAAGGACTCGACCAACTGTCCCTCCTTGGTTCTTGGGGGGGAGAAATTAGCCCCCTCAGAACGGGTTCGCAATTTGGGTGTCCTCCTAGACCCACAGCTAAAATTGGAACAACATCTTTCAGTTGTGGCTAGGGGGACCTTTGCACAAGTACGTCTTGTGCACCAATTGCGACCCTACTTGGAGAAGGAGGCACTTCTTACAGTCACTCATGCCTTATCACCTCACGGCTGGATTACTGCAATGCGCTCTACATGGGGCTACCCTTGAAGAGTGTCCGGCGACTGCAATTGGTGCAAAATGCAGCTGCGCGAGCTGTGGTGGGTGTACCTAGATGCACCCACGTAACACCTATCCTCCGCCAGCTGCATTGGCTGCCCATTAGTCTCCGGATCCAATTTAAGGTGTTGGTCGTTACCTTTAAAGCCCTACATGGCTCAGGGCCAGGTTATCTTCGGGACCGCATCCTGCCGCATACCTCCCTACGACCGGTTAGAGCCCACAGAGTCGGCCTCCTCCAGGTCCCGTCGACCAAACAATGTCGGCTAGCGGGACCTAGGGGGAGGGCCTTCTCTGTGGGAGCTCCCTCCCTGTGGAACCAGCTTCCCCCAGAGATCAGGACCATCCCCACCCTACTGGCCTTCCGGAAAGCAATAAAGACCTGGCTCTTCCGGCAGGCGGGGTGAATGAGATACTCTTTTAACTTTTGTATTTTCTGTATTTTTTAACCTTTGCATTGTGTATTGTTATATATTTTAATGAACTTTTATTTTGTATTGGATCTACATGCTGTGAGCCGCCCTGAGTCCCTAGGGATTGGGCGGCATAGAAATCCACCAAAATAAAATAAATAATAATAAAATAATTGTAAATAACTACAAAATGCTAATTGGAGTAGGATGTAACCTGAAGATTGTACTGTATGATTTAACTGTTTTATTGAATAAACTACAATTTAGTCACTCATTTACCAAATAATAGTTGTGCACAAAGTTTAAAACACATTTCAGTGGTAGTTTATTTCTTTTGGGGTACAGGCTAGTTATAGTAATACCAATTCTAGGATAGTTTTTATTCATGAACTGTTACACTGATATGGAAATAAATCTGAACATTTAATAGATCATTCTAAGTAATCTCTTTTCAAAGTTTTAAATTAGCTAGCAGATGTAATGGATTATAATAGAATATCAAAAAATAGAGAAATGAATTCAGAAAAAAGACCAAATGGAAAAAAAAGTGAGGAAATGTCCTAAAAGACAAATCAGGTTCTCTATTTCATCATGTACAGTATTGCTATTTAAGGTATGTTAATAGATACAAACGTTTCCCAATACAGTATTCTCATAAAACAGTCATGATATTCCTGTGCTTTAGTAAGTGGAATCTGTGAATCATCAGTGGCAACTAATATTACAAACATTGTAAAACAATATTTACGGAACAAAGTGAATTATCTATTTTCCTTGACTCATGTATGATGCAGACCTTCTCAGAAGCAGCTGAGGAAAACACACACATGGACCTCTGAGGACATCCTCCTCAATTCTTTTTAGGATATTTTGAACTATGTAGTGCCAGTGATTTAACCAGAATTTTATTCCATATACTGAAACCAGGGGTGAAATCCAGCAGGTTCTAACAGGTTCTGGAGAACCGGTAGTGGAAATTTTGAGTAGTTCAGAGAACTGGCAAATACCACCTCTGGCTGGCCCCCGAGTGGGGTGGGAATGGAGATTTTGCAGTATCCTTCCCCTGCCACACCCACCAAGCCACACCATGCCCACTAAGCCACGCCCAAAGAACAGGTAGTAAAAAAAATTGGATTTCACCACTGCTAAAAACACCACAAATCTGATTCTATAGTGCCCTATATTCATTACAAATTACATAGCAGAATTCAACAAATTAATGGGTAAAAGTTAATTATGCTGAAACAGATAACCTTAATGATGGACTTATATAATTATTTATTTACTGAGTATATTATCACTGCCAAATACAGTTTGCAATAAAAAAAGCAGTTAAAACCAGGATATTAAAAGCAGAAAAGCCATAACAGGGCCTTTTCAATGATGGCATCCCTCTGTGAAACAACTTGCCCGCATAGCTATAAGAACCATCTTCCCCAATTGAGTTTTTGAACAGAGCTAAAACCTGACTCAGAGATAATTTGGGGGAGATTAGGATTTTGTGTGTGAAAAGGGGGAGATTTACCTCTATTATTTAGTATAATTGCATCCATTTGAAAAAGGTAAAGATAATCTGCATCCATCTAAATTATGTGCATGCACACCAGAAACCAGAAGAAGCTACTACAGTACTCCAAATGCAGATTATTTGTTGGATGACTTTATTTTATTTATTTGGGAGCAGTGCCTTTGAGTCAGTCTTCACACCTGGTGGTGACTCCCTGGACAAGTCCCTGCAGCATTTTTAGCAAGATTTCAGAAGTGGTTTGCCATTGCCTGTGTCAGGGTTCCAAATAGCATCCAAAATTAAATCAGAGTCTGAGGAAAATTATTCCTCAAAGTTCCAATATATTAGCAGAGCCATGTTGGCACATCTGGGAGAAACCCGAATCTGAAGTCTCTGGGGTTTCTCCACCCAGTTGAAAGTTCAAGCCCTTGTTCCCACTCCCCCAAGTCCATCACGTTGACAAATCTCCAACTGCCAACTTGGCAGGATCCACCCATCTCCTTCTGTGCAGGTGCAGGAGTGCGAAGACAAAATATGACCTTGACTATCTAGAAAGAATTTGTTATGGCTACATACATACAGCTCTCATGCAATTCCCCCTCCCAGCTTCCCACAGTAAAGAATGCACATTAAAAGACTATAAAGTGTGGCAGGCCAAAGACCCCAACTAAAATAGCTTCGGCCTGACAGCCTGTTTCCTAGGATAAGAGAGAATGACTGTCCCCAGATCACCTATCTGGCTTCATGCCAAAAGTGGGACTAGAACTCACATTCTCATAGTTTCTACTCTGGTGCTCTAACCACTAGACCAAACTAGCAGCCTATATGAAATAAGTGAAACAAATACCAACAATTGGTATCATTTATTCAAACTCCCTTTATGTAGGGAGAACCACCATGGAACTCTAATGAGGTTCAATAGTAAAAATGCAAAAAGTCAGAAAGTCTAAGGGGCAATTTATTTTCACAATGCAAGCAAAGCTACTTAAGAATCCGGAGGACAAATAGCAAGACATATTGCTCCAAGCTACCTAGCCATGTATTAAAATTTAACACGGAACCAATCTAACTATTGTAAAGAAAAGAAACCTTACTAGATGCTCCATTGGTGACACTACATTAAAGGTGGCATGTAGACTATCTTGGTGATGAGTTTCTTTTTGGCAAACCAATTGAAGACATTGCAACAAAGCTTTAAAAGTTATGTAACACATCACTGGAGGAAACAGGCAGGTAATAATCTCTTCACAATCCCAAACAACACAGTTGTGTTGAGAATTTTGGAAATAGAACAGAGTTGGAAGGGACCGTGGACCTATCCCAGCCTAACCCCGTTTAAGGCAAAAAAAACCACCTTATACCATCCAGATGAAATGATTATTCTTGAAAAAGTCCAGTTATAGCTTTTTCCCCCCCTAAAGTGGGAGCAGTTTAGGGGAGTAAGTCAGTATCACAAGAATGAATAAAATCCTTGAATAAAGACTTATTCAAGTCTTTTCCATAATATACATCTAACTCACTTCTTGGATATTCTGGAAATGAATTGCTTTATGTTTTAAAAAAACACACACCATTATCCCACGTCACCGATCTGCATATCATCTCCATGATGCCCTACATACGTTTGAAATTCTTATAGGACAACAACAATCTGGAATTATAACATAAACAGGATTTACAATACACTTAAAAAATGAAGACCGAGAAGAAAACATCCTGAAGTTGGACGCAAAGCATACGGATCTCGGTAAAATTAGTAATATCACTCCAACAACAACCATTTTCCTAACAATGAACTAATTCTACCGAACGTTTCTTTTCATTATTATTATTACTGCCCACACCAAACATGGCATATAAAGCTTCGCCGCTTTCAGTGTTAAAGATGGCCGTCCTGTGAACGTCACTTGAAACTCCGGAGGTTGGCCCCTGAGAAGTGAAGTACGGCTGCGCGATTCTGAAAACGGAACAGGCAAAATCGGGCTGTAGATGCCGGCGGAGTTCGGTTAGTGATGGCTGGGTAGGCAAAACTCTTCGTGATTTCCTTGAGGGTTCCCCCCCTCCTTCGTTTATAGTAATATATCTTAACACTCTTTTAAACATTCTGCCTCGTCTTTCTTCTTTTAAAGAATGTTCGTTCTCAGTCATTCGATCTTAATCCTAATTTTAAAGGATTACCGCTCCTAGAGAGGTTTCTTTCCCGGTCGTCGGTTAGCTCTTGATTTCCTGTAGATTGCAAGATGCTTGCCCTGCATTAGACTAAACCACTCGCCCTTTGAGGTATTTCTTTAGGTTTCTTGGCGGCTTCTTCGATAATGTATCATATTGACAGGCAGAGCTGAAGGATGCTTCCTGAACTCCCATTTGTATTCCCAAATAATTATCCGGTGCAAAGATCTAGACTTGTGTTTCTTAACCTGGACAACTTTAAGACCTGTCGATTCCAACTCCCAAAATTCCCCAGCCTGCATATATATAAGAGAATTGAAGTCTTACACAGCTTAAAGTTTACAAGTTGAGAAACACTCGTCTAGATACCGGAAGCCTGTACACAAGAACGAAACTGGATTGTAAATATACAGATGTGCTATGTGGCAGTTCATTGTAGCCTGTGTCACTTTCCTCTTATACTTCTGTGGAAAACAGCATGGCTGAAAGGCAGATATATGCATCCAGTTACCTGCTTGTGCACGAAATTCTCACCTTCTCAAAACGGCCCTTTCATTCCACTTTTTAAAGTTTTTGTAGCAGCAGCCTTTGCAGTTTGCAGTGCCTATCACCTGGTGCCAGTGCCGCCTACCATGTCTGCTTTCTTTTACCATTTATTCCTGCCTCAAACTAATGGTTCCTGGCATTGTTTCCCCACAAATTTCAGTTGTAGTTACTTTTAGAAACCTGACGGGGAAGGGGATCTTCCTGCCATTGTTTTTCTCTTTATCGTTAAAAAATTACGGTATGTAGACAAAACAAACAGGTAACTCCTGAGCACTTTACTCTTAAAATAGATGATCTAGTCATAGTACAAGGCACAGCGTTTTCTTTCTCTGAAAAAAAATAGTGTTGAGATTCCAAAAGAGCCAATTAAATATTGAACATTAATGCCATCCAACAAACTCTCATGTATTTTTTTATGTCCATTTGCTTCCAATTAATAACTTAGATAGGCAACATTTTGACTAAAAATTTAGACTGAAAATGCTTCTGATTATAATTGTTAAAATGTAGAAAAGAAATTAGATTTAGTTTCTTGCAAGAGGAAATACCGGTAGATCATATTATATTGCTGAAGAATAAGAAACAGTTTCCTTGTTTCAGTTTAATTTAGACTTTGTGAGATAGTACAGTAGTGTTTATTTGTGGCTGACTATAATTGGAGGTCAATTTTGCATGTGAAAATCTTGATTTTAAATATATTTAAGAATCTATTTTAAATTTTTCCTACCCCTCTCTTTGTTCTTTCCAGTGTACTGAATTAGATTCCTATTTATTTGAATTTTTAAAATTAATAATTCTGTTCACATTATGGTGAAACAGGATGATATAGATTGAATTGCAAAAGGTCAACCTTACTCTGAATTCAGAAAACACCATCCCAATGCAAAAACTGTGCTTCTTTTTTAAATATATTATCTCCAAATGCCTTCAATTTAAGGCAATTATGTACCAATGTGTCAAGTGGACTGTTGAAGTTCATGTATTGTAGTTCATGTATTTCATCCTATTTTATCTTTAAACTTGCCATATTCTTTTGAAAGGAGCCTTGCAAATAACTTGTGCTTTCAAGAGACATGTAATTCTATAAACAGCACATAAGCCTGGTGAGTTTCTAGTTTTCTCCCAGAGAAAATGCAAAAACAAAAAAACATCTCAGAAGTTAGTCTGTAGCTGCATTGAACAACATACTGAAAGACTTGGAAGGAAATTTTCCATTTAAGTCTTGGATATTGTAAGAACTCATTCTGTGCGGTTAGTTAATAATTCATGTACTATATCAGTCCAGAAAATTGAATAAATCTTGATCCAACTAACCTTGAATGTACATATTGTGTAAACACATCCGGCACAAAAAATGGGAATTCAAGATCCTATAGCCCCGTGATGGCGACCTGTGGCACGCGTGCCAGAAGTGGCATGCAGAGCCATCTCTCCAGGCACGTGAGCCGTTGCCCGTTGCTCTTCCAGGTTCCAGCGCCCCGGCCAGCTGGTCTTCACGCATGCGGGAGTGCCAGAAACCGGAAGACCAGCTGCCCGGTGCACATGTGCGCACCGGACGGCTGCTCTTCCGGTTTCTGGCATGCGCAACGGCCACCTGGTCTTCTGGTTTCTGGTGTGCATGCACGTGCAAAGACCAATTGGCCGGAGCGCATGTGCGTGCTGGAAACCGGAAAATCATCTTCCCGACGCAGCATGCGCACCAGCTGGTCTTTGCACGTGTATGTGCACCAGAAACCAGAAGTCCAGGTGGCTGGTGGGCATGCATGCATGCCCGTGTGCTCCTGTTTCAGCACTTGGTGCTGAAAAGGTTCGCCCTGCTATAGCCCAAGGACTCTGGAAAGTGCCATGTATGGGAAGATGGCTATCATGTGTTCGAAAATTAGCACAAAAGTTATCTTTTAAAAAGGTTAGGCATTCAGCATCCCTTCCTATTTAATATTAGTAATACTTCATTTTAGCTGTCTTTTAAATTAGAGTATGATTTCCATCATTCCCATTCAATCCCGCTACTATGCATCTGTGATACTGTACAAGCTTAAGACATTCTAGTTTGTTTAATTTAAAATTATTTTGATTTAAAATTAATTTTAAATGATTTTATATACTTAGTTAAGAACTATGAAGACATATCAGCAGAAAAGTAGGCTTGATTTGTATTAGATGTATATAAATATTCAAAGTACAGTAGAGCTTAGTGAGCAGTCAGTTTGATCTGAAACCTACTGTCATGTGATGCATTATTCCTTTGTTACTGTATGTATAAATCCTATTATAAATTTCCTTTCCTACATCTTTTGTAGGTTTTGAAGCTCAGAGCAAGACTTGCTGAAGTTGGTTTCCTCGTTGCAATTTAACTTGTCTCTTTCTTTGAAAGAGGAGTAGGGAATGTATCAAAAACCTATACACTAAATTGCCCAATTTCTTCTTGTCTGCCCAAACAGAGTTAATGATGGTTTGGTCCCACCAACAAGTCAGCAAGTACTGGACAGAGAGGTCATTTTGGAACTGGAGGTGACATCCAGAACGTGAATCAACATGGGTTTGAAGTTTTTAGCTTGCCTGTTCAACTTCCCGGTTGGAGTAGTTTATGGATCCTTGTCTCTCTTTATTTCAATTTTGCATAATGTGTTTCTCCTCTACTATGTGGACACCTTTGTTTCTATATATAAAATTGATAAACTTTCCTTTTGGATTGGGGAGGTAAGTTCTTTAACTTTGAAAATCAGCATTAGCCGTTCCTTTCATGTGTTAGCATGTGGTATTTCAGAAATTAAATAAATTATAATTTATTATGGCATAGTTATCATAGAAGATGTGTGAACTATTGATTAGCCGGTATGCATGCAAACATGTGGCAAATATATGTGTGCATTTGCATTAGTTGTAAAGATTCAGTGACAGTAAAATGTAAAAACTGTAGCTCTCTAGAATTCTGGGTAAAGTTTAAAATGAGTTGCAGTAATAAATAATTTCAGAGTACAGTAATTACGGTAGTCTGAAAGAATCTGGCATTAGATTCTTAGAGGTATGCAATATTCAGATCCAAAATGGGTAAAAGTGCTTTGCATCTTGTGTGGACACTCTTGGAGTACCTTTAAGCAACTCCTTAAAAGGGTGTTTATATAGGCATTTCAATTATTGTGGTTATTCTTCCCAATATAGGCATGGCTAACTTGTAAGATAATAGATTTGGTTAAATATTTCAGTATCGAAGTCATATTCTTTTTGTTTTTTCCTAGACTGTTTTTCTGATCTGGAACAGCCTCAACGATCCTCTGTTTGGTTGGTTGAGTGACAGAGCTTTTCTTAGCACCCAGCAGTAAGCAGAGTTTCATTTATGTCCTGCTTCAAAGTCTAAACAGCATAGGAAGACAGAGAGAAGCTCATTGACAGTAGATGTTTAAAAGAATGTAATAATTACAATTATGTTTCATTAAACATGTCAGATTTCACACTATTCACAGTAATGCATTTTGCAGACATTCAGACACCCTAGTCAGAAACTAGCTTAAAATTGGAAGCTCCACAGGAAAAAAAGATAGCTGTAGGTTGCTTTACTACTGTATTGCCAATAATTTCCCCCCTCTTAAGATGCATATCTTTTGTTTTCAGTTTCCCTGTAAGTTTCCCAGGCTGTGAAGTAATCAAGCTTACCCTCTTATATCAATTTAGGTTGGTCTAAGGCCGTGGTGGCGAACCTATGGCACGCGTGCCAGAGGTGGCACGCGGAGCCATAGAAGCCGGCACGTGAGGGTTTCCCACCGGCAAACCGGAAGTGCGAAAAAACGCACTTCCGGTTTGCCGGTGTGCTGTTTTTTGCACTCCGGAGGGTTCAGGGAAGCTCCCTGAAGCTCCGGAATGCAAAAAACTACAAAACGGACAAACCGGAACTGCGTTTGTCCATTTTGTAGTTTTTTGCATTCCGGAGCTTCAGGGAGCTTCCCTGAACCCTCCGGAGTGCAAAAAACAGCATACTGGCAAACCGGAAGTGCGTTTTTTCGCACTTCCGGTTTGCCGGTTTCGTCGTCCCAGGCTCCGGTAAGCGTTTGCGCGGGGGTGGGTGTGTGTGCGCATGCGCAGGGGGCAGCATGGGGGGGTGTTGTGCGCATGCGTGGGGGGGGAGGGAATGGGTGTGGGCACGCGAGCGCGCGTGAGCGCGCCCCCCCCCCCCTTTTTGGCACGCGAGCCAAAAAAGTTTTGCCACCACTGGTCTAAGGTCAATCCTGTGTCCCTTGGATCAACCTTTCAAAGGCCTAGATTATCAAAATGTTCCTTTTCTTTAGTTTTGGAGAAAGGCCTCCAACTCTTTGAAGATAAATTTGATGTTACTTTCTACTTGTGTGCCAGTCTCTGATGACAGTTTTCAGCAAAAGGGGAATGTTAGGGAAGAAACTTTGAATCCATGCTTGAGACAAATTAGCTTACTATTTGTCCAAAAAGGTGAAGTGGAGTGGAGTGAAGCTCAACCAGTTTTCATAGACTATATTTTTCTTCTTTTTAGGTCTGGAATAGCAATCTCCACTCCAGAAGTTGTTTCAAAGAGACTCAAAGCTCTAAGACGCAATGGTCCATTATTTGCCGTGTCATTTCTGGCTTTTTGGATTGCCTGGGCCAACCCAGGCTTACAATTCCTTATCTGTCTCTGCCTATATGACAGCTTCCTTACTGTGGTGGATCTAAACCAGAATGCTTTGCTTGCTGATCTCGCTGTGTCTGCAAAGGATAGGACTGACCTCAACTTCTACTCTTCACTCTTCAGTGCCATTGGCTCCCTCTCAGTTTTTATGTCCTATGCTGTGTGGAACAAAGAGGATTTCTTCTCCTTCAGGGTGTTCTGTGTGGCTCTGGCTTTCTGCTCAGCACTTGGGTTTACCTTGGCCACATGGCTACTGAGGCAGTGGCTTCAGACAGATGGACACATGAAATGGGATGAAAACGAAGCATTAAAAGAGTGAGTATGTTTGGTTGTCTAGTATCTTTTCTCATTTTAAATAACTTGCCCAGTGTATACAAAATGTTGTGGGTAAACAGTGACCGCTTTTTCCAAGTATTGTTTTATTCCTTGTGAAAGAAATGACTAAAGTTTTTTCAAATATTAAGGAGATGGAATTGTAAAAAGTGCAGGTTCTTTTAAAAAGCAGTGCATGACTGAGCTTCCAGATCCATGGTTGGTGCGAAACCAAAGATCCATGCTTTCCAATTGTAGTGGGAAAATTTAAATTATTAAACTATGTAGGAATACAGTTTCAGCACTTCAGTATGAAGTTGTTCTAACTGGATTTTGTATTTCATCCCTCTGAACACTGGATGCGTTTAATCCATATAGGTCAAAGGTTTGTGCAGAACAAGCCTATTCATTCTGATACTTACGGGCTTTTTCTGCTAGCCAAATAAAATATGTAATGCTAAAAACTGGTTGCTTAGCAATTAACTAAAGTTAGTTGACTGGATTTCTCAAAAACATTTGGCTAGTATTTAGCTTTTCTTTTAAACTTTTTGTAATGTTTTAAATAAAATGTTTTAACGTGTGCTCACTATCTCCTTTTATTCAAAATCAGGTCTCCTTCTCTTTCTTCTCCTTTTTTCTTGGTTTCCAGTGACTATCTGGACTAGTCCCTGTAGTTTTCTTGGCAAGATTTTCAGTAGTGCTTTGCCATTACCTCCATCCTAGGGCTAAGAGAGAGTGACTGGCCCAAAGTCACCCAGTTAAGGCAGAACCAGACCTTACAGACACTTAGTTTCTCCTTTGGTGCCTTAATACCATGCCAAACCGTCTTTCTGTATAATTTATAATATAATTTTATAAAGCCTGTCATCCAAAAATAGGCATTTTAATTCCCATCAGATCTAGTTGGCATAGCCCAAGAGGAAGGTGAGGCTCAAATATCTGAAGGACACCAGGCTCCCACCTCCTTATATAATACAGTTGATGATAATTGTCTATTTTTCCTTATGGCCTCTATCCTTCCCCATGAAGTTTCTAGCTTTAATATTGAGAGATATAGAAAAAATGAAACAAAATATCAGTATCTGCAAAATGGCCTCAAGCTTAGTTGTAATAATTCTTGAGCTCTTTTGAAATGAACCCTGTAAATAGAGATGGAGCTTGCCTTCTGTAACAAAATGGTGACAAATTCACCTTGAGTTTTACTGAAGTCCTCTTTTAAACAAATTGTATTCTGTGTTGCTTTTGGTTTGGTGGCTGGATAAAAATACGTCATTCTATGTAAAGAGACAAGACAGAGACTATTATTCCTTTGTATCCTGTTCTTGCATGATATGATTGTTTTGGAACTTTATCCTCTCTACCTAACCAAGAAAATAAGTGTTCAAGAAGATAAGGACCTGAATTCATTACATTGGCTATCTTTAAAATGTGGAAATTTGTTCTTGCAGATTATACATTGATCATCCTTCTAGAAATCAAGATAAAAGAATCACACTGGCTGAGTACCTCAAACAGCTTTCCAGACATCACAATTTCCTATGGTTTGTCTCCATGAATTTAATGCAGGTAGGGGTTGCATAGTCTCTGTAACAAAGCAGTACTGGCTGCTAGCTAAAAGCCCAGTTAGTACGTTGATAGGGATCCTATCCAGCAGTGTTGGTGATCTTCCAGATAATTTCATAAATCTCTGATAATTGTCTCTGTCTCTGTATTTAATATTATGTTTAAATTAAAGCTACCAGAATTCTCAGCCAGCCTGGTTGAGGAGCATGTTGGCTAAGATTTCTAAGAACTATAGTTCCAACACATCTAGAAAGTGATGGATTGGGAAAGTTGAAATTAGGAAGTGGTGTTGATCTGAAAGATTTCAGGATGAATCTGACTAATAGTCTCATCTTGACTGTGTGTGACAAGTCAGCTACTGGGAAAATTTATGATAAACTTTTCAGTTTCCTGTTTCTCAGACAAAATACTGTAATTTGTATGGTGGGATAAGAACATTCTTGAGAACTCTAAATGTTTTTGTGCTTTCTTTCATTAAGAGAAAAGTAATGCCTTCCTTTTGGGAAGAAATTTGAAGTTAATCTTCAAAAGTTACTGCAACGGAACAAAGGTTCCTTTTCTGCATTCTTCATCAGTGTATTTTCATATTACAGGAGGAAAGGCTATGGGGCCATTCTGTCTTCAAACATGGCAATCCTGTTATATGATGAGTAGATGTTCTTAGCATTTGCAGATGTTGATACAGTGTTAGTATTAAATGGCAGTGCAGACTCTGTGGTTTATTTGCATATTAGCAAAAATAATGTACAGCCAGAGTAATGTATAATGTGGTACAAATAATTGTTATGAAGTCAGCAGCAGCTGCATCTTGAAAGTAATAAAGCACATTTTTTTAAAGAATAATTTTGTCACCCTGGTGTCAAGACAGGCTTGTGTGAGAATATTCACATTTTCCTGCCAGGTTTTTAGGGTCTTATGAAAGGCTGACAGGGTTGGGGCCATTCTACTTTTCGAAGGGAGGATGTTCCATAGAGCGGTGATCATTGCAGAAAAAGCCTGTCTTCTAATCCCTGCTAGCCAGCACTGTTTGGCTGACAGGATCTGCAGCATGCCTACTTTGCTAGATCGAGTTGGATGGGCAGAGAAACTTGGAAAAAGGAAATCCCTCAGGTAACCCCGTCCTAAGCCATGTAGGGCTGTAAAGGTAAAAATCAGCATCTTGAATTGCATCCTGAAACATACCGGTAACCAGTGCAGCTCACACAGAAGTGGTGGTAAGTGTTACCATATATCTGGCATCATTTACTATCTAGGCACCTGCGTTCTGCACCAGTTGACATTTTAGAATGCTCTTCAGGGGCAGCCCCATGTAGAGCATGTTGCAGTAATCTTGCAATTATTCCCTTCAAAGGACTTATTTAGAGCCGATTGTGCAATATATAAACTACTGGGTTCCATCATTCTCTGGAACAGATTTGATTCTGATCTAATACAGACCCACTGAACTGGCTTGAATATTTATCCTTGTGGGGCAGATATTGCATTAAGGATACAGTGTGTTTACTTGTTCTCTAATTGTCTTTTTATAGGTCTTATTAATGTGTTTTACAGGTTTTTCATTGCCACTTTAACAGCAACTTTTTCCCTCTGTTCCTGGAGCATTTGCTGTCTGATCGCATCTCCCTTTCAATGGGATCATTTCTTCTAGGTAAGTCCAAGGTGGGAATAGTAGGAAGCACCGCTCAGCCGTAGATTCTTGCTTTCCTGAAATTGTTCTGCAGATGTATTCAACTGCAACATACAGTGACTGTGCTACCTGGGCACATTTAGGGGTATGAAACAGGTAAAGCTGGACTGGAGAATGGATATTATTACTCTTTAAAGGTAGAAAATATATGACCCATCTCAGCTGAATCATTTTTCTGGAATCACTTTTTTTACTTTTTTTCTCTTGAAAAAAAGAAACTTTACAGATATGATATGCAGTATCCAATAGTATAGATCCAAATTATGTAAGTTAGTTCTGGTCATTCTCTTAATTAAGTATGACAAACAGTGTAGTCTTTTAAAGATAGCATTATATATATTCTTTGTGTGTGAATTCCATGAAAACAAATAGGACCAGTAATAAGACTATAGGATTGAAGTCAACCAGACCGAATTCCATTACATTTTCCTGTATCTTCATAGTTCTTTTTTTTACAACAGTTTACTGGATATGCTTATTATAACTAATAAGTTGTTTAGTGATCTCTCCTTCCTTACCACCCTCTCTCCCTCTCTCTGTCTCTCATAAATGAGTGATACTAAAGTGCCTACTAGTCATATTAGTATAGTTCAGATCCGTATGGAAACCAATATTCAAGAATCAGTCAAATTTATTTCTTCCAGGGGTTTTGGATTAATATTTCCAGAAACCCTAACTATCATTCATATTGGGTGTGTTATGAGAGCTTTAATTAAAAAAAATCTAGATTCACAATATTTTTAAAAAATTCATTTAGTACAGGGTGGTTTTTTTTGTCTAGAATGAATCCAGGATATAGAATCATGCAGAATGAGGTCGATTTACTATAAATTTGGACTTCTAAAACCAAACAAACCTCAAACCCTACTACTTATCATAAATATTTATTTCGTTTTAAATGGAAAAAGTTCTTAGAGATGTCAGTGCTATGCAAAGGCATTTGCTTAGCAGGAATCAATTAATGTTTACTTATGTCACGGTGGAAGGCTTTTTAGTTTATATAAAACTTGAATTCATGTAACCTAAACCATGTACACAACAAGAACAAACATTCTGCAGAAACTGACATGTTCTTTGGTTAAAAGAACCAAAATGAATATTCAGAACAACTTCTATGCATGTTTCAATATCCCTGTCTCTGGAGGAAAGCTTATTGTCATATTCATGGCATCTACCAAAGGGTCCTATTGATTTTGATGGATTTTCAGCGATCAGAAAATTTAATGATTTAATTTCAAATGCTGTAGTAGTGAATTTCTACCCAGCAATGGAAAGAATTTTGGACTAAATCTATAAAATTTGCAGCAAGTTATAATCTAAAGGAAAATTGGTGCAAAATGGTTTACAGGTGTTAGACAAACTCTATCAGCAATATCTAAGATAGAGCAATCATTTAGAAATAAATATTGGAAATGCCATGAAACATCAGAAACAGTGTACCACAGATGATAACCATGTAAAAAGCCTCAAAAGTACTAGAAAGTCATGCATGATTTTATGTAGAAAATATTGGAATTTATATTTGAAATGAAGGCACAATTTATTAGGAATAATCTCAGAAAAAAAGCAAGAAAAACATCCTAATTGAACAAAATATATGCTTACAGTAAGAAGAAGTAAGTTTTGCCCCACATTGGAAGAAAGACACGGCTATCTGATCAGAAACGTTAACTTCACTTGGAGAATATGAGACAATGACAAAACATACACAATACACATACACAATAGAAATTTCACTAAATTTAAGCCAGAATTGGTCCCACATATACAACCTATCATGTAGCCTGGCAAATATAATCACATTTACATTTTTGCAAATATTGCAAATTAACAGATGGAAGCTAGAAATCCAATGTTTTGTTTTTATTTTTATGTTTTATTTTTCTTCTATTTTTTATTTTGGGTATTTCAATTCTTGTTAAATTTTCTGTTTATTCCCCCCCCCCCTTTCATTAA
Organism: Diadophis punctatus similis; assembly: GCA_023053685.1. Lineage (NCBI taxonomy): Eukaryota > Metazoa > Chordata > Lepidosauria > Squamata > Dipsadidae > Diadophis > Diadophis punctatus. The sequence goes on along the minus strand of JALIGW010000005.1, from coordinate 38,743,541 downwards.
CACATGCAATTTACAAACATACCAAGTAAGAACATAATGGGCACTTTAATATTCAATAATTAGCTTAAGATCAAAAGTTTTATATCACAATTCAGTGCAAGTTGTACTGGTTTTCTCAATGTTATGTTCTAAATTGTAAAAAAACCCTAGATTTGATAATTGTAATATTGTTAACTTAAATCATAGTATTGACATATTTTTCTCTATTTTCAATATTCTAAGCTATAAACATCAATATATTGAAATAATACAATGTATCAAGATTTCTAATACTGGTAATACAATAAAATTGTATGTTTTAATGTCCATTTATTGCTTTTATTTTTATTTTTAGACTTTTTTTAGATTTTTATTTTTATACTTTCTAGCTTTTTAGGTAATTTTATTTTTGTATGTTGTATTTTTGTTTTCAATTTTTTGTACCGCACCCACCTTAATCTTTAACCACAATAAAGGTTGATTTATTGATTGGAGGAAAAATAATCAGACATTAATGTGATTTCTTTCTTTCCATCAATCAATCAATCAATCAATCCTTTATTATGATTGATTGATTAGGATAATGTGGCTATTGTAAAAGGAGGAACATGATTGGTTGTAAGATATACGTCTAGTCTGCTCTGCTAAAAATGATATTTAATGCAGTGAAATCAGGTCCATTTTATGCTTTGAGTTCTTAAAATCAAAGGTCCCCAAAGTAATTTTAGCTGGTTTATTCAGAATGTATATGTTTATTTCTTCATTTCTTGCTAGGTATGTAAATGCCAAGTCATTACCAAGAAAAGAAAAACATATCTGTTTGGTATTAACTTCAGGATTTTAGGCAGGTTTCTTTTCCTACACTTCCTCTAATCTAGATGATGAGATTCTGTCCAAGAACGTCTGTATATAAATAGGGATTATGTCATTAAGCTCTGACTCTCCTTTATTTATTCTTTGTCACAGGTGTTTCCTACGTGGCTCCTCACCTCAACAACCTCTATTTCCTCTCTCTCTGCCGGAGGTGGGGCGTATATGCTGTGGTGCGAGGGCTTTTCTTCCTGAAACTGTTGCTCAGTGTAATAATGCTCCTTGCTGGACCAGATTGGATCTACCTGCTCTGTTTCTTCATAGCCAGGTATTTATTGCTATATTGCTATAACACTGGAGAATTGGGCTAGGTAAACACAATGGGCTAGGCCTCTATGATAAAATATTGTAGATTGATGTCATAGAAAGTGAAGCTGAATTCTTTAACATTTGCATTCTGGGTGCATGCTTAGTTATTTATATCTCTTGAGATACTAATGTTCTTTTGGGATGATTGAACTTGTGGAGGATCAGATTTCTGAAGCTCAGTGGGTTTCTCTTTTTCTTTTTTTATATTACAAATCTAGCTCCTGAGGAATGAGGAGTATTTAAAAGTGCCATTGTGGCTAATGATTTGAACAGAGTTGGTGAACAGAGTTAATGCCATGCCGAAAAACATATTAAAGCAGGGACAGGTGTTTGTTTGTTTGTTTGTTTGTTTGTTTGTTTGTTTGTTTGTTTGTCTGTCTATCTATCTATCTATCTATCTATCTATCTATCTATCTATCTATCTATCTATCTATCTATCTATCTATCATCTATCTATCTATCTATCTATCTATCTATCTATCTATCTATCTATCATCTATCTATCTATCATCTATCTATCTATCTATCTATCTATCTATCTATCTATCTATCTATCTATCTATCTATCTATCTATCTATCTATCTATGAGACTTATATACCGCCTCATAGTGCAAGCACTCTCTAAGCGGTTTACATCATTAAGCAATGTATATTTATATTGCCCCCAACAATCTGGGTCCTCATTTTACCTACCTCGGAAGGATGGAAGGCTGAGTCAACCCTGAGCCGGTGACATTTGAACAGCTGAACTGCTGATCACAGTCAGCTAAAGTAGCCTGTAGTACTGCACTCTAACTGCTGTGCCACCTCGGCTCTTTTGTTTTGGGTTTTTTGGCTAGGGACCACATTATTATTATTTCTCATTAAAGTCAGATTCTGATGGCCACAGGAAATGTGAATGTATTAAGAAATGTATGAATAGGGTATGGTAAATTTGATCCTTTTTCATTGTGGAGAAGAAGGTTGAAAAGAAACAGATGTTTTATGTCCTAGAGAAACTTATCAAACCTGCTCTTTTATTGATTGATTGAATTTATATAGCTCCCCATCTCACATACGTGATTCTGGATGGTTCACATTATTAGAACAGCAAAAGCAAAAAACAATTAGGACAATTAAAAGGTAGAATTAGAAAACACTGAGGAGTACAGTCAAAATTTTACATACAATACAGCCATTTTGCAGGTTTCTATTTCCCAAGGCAAAAACCAGGTTTTCAGCAACTTCGGGTGGACAATAGGTTAGGAACAATCTCACCTCAGTGGTAATGATATTCCAAATGTTTTGTTTTCATATTTTATTTCCAAATAAATATTAAAAATAGTACAAATAAACTTTTACACTTTATGATGATAAATTTTGGAGGGAGCTATGGGGGTTGCAAGTAGAGCCTTTTCCCACATGCTTCTTCTGTGTTTCTTTTATGGATCTTTTTCTGAATATCTACAGTAGTCAATCTGGGAGTGAAGGCCAATAATAATAGAAAACAAAACAGAACCAGCTCGTCTTCAGATGTAATCATGTACATGCACCCACTTAAACACATACAGTATATTTATAGACACATACACATAAGCAATCAAGCAGAGAGTTTCTTGCACCGAGTTAACTCCCAGTTGTTTCAAATCAGCCAAGAATGAACTGGAATTTCTCTTAGCCTGATGCTAGTGCTTTCTGTTAACAGGCTCCCTCTCTTTTTCCTTAGTAACCGTGTGTTCACTGAAGGGACTTGCAAATTGCTGAACCTGGTAGTGTCTGACTTGGTGGACGAAGACCTGGTGCTAAATCGGAGGCAGCAGGCTGCCTCAGCCCTCTTATTTGGCATGGTGGCCTTGGTAACCAAACCAGGCCAAACCTTTGCCCCCTTGATTGGCACCTGGCTGCTTTCTGCTTACACTGGTAGGTGAAGGGCGGTGGGGGAATTGGATGGAATATCAGAGCAGGATAACTGATAGCTTTTCTGATTGGGCAGACAACACAGCAATGACAATATTCATTCTTTTGCTTTTTATTGTCAGCTTATTTTTTTCTTGGGGAATGTCTAGAATCGGTCTAGAAAAGAAATAGCACAGTGGTTCCTCTTAAGCTTGTCCTTTCTGATGCATTGTGAATATACAGAAGAAGAAGAAAAATCCCTTTCCCTTAGTGATGGGGTGGTTCATGTTTTGTTTTTCTAGATACCACACCAGTTAGCTTTGTGATTGAAAGGAGCAAACTAGGATAGTTTGTTCATGAATAAATCTCATACTCAACAAGCACCCCCAAAGGGAATGGGGCAGTAATGAAATTCAAAAAATTTCCCTACCGGTTTTGTGGGCGTAGCTTGGTGGGGGTCATGTGGCTGGGTGGGCGTGGCCAACTTTTAAAAAAAAGCCATTTTAAATTACCGGTTCTCCTGAACCGGTACTTGAAAAATGCTAAAAAAAGTTTTAAAAAAGTTCTGACAATCAGCTGTGACAATCAGCTGGGCCCGCGATCGTCAGAACCTTTTTTTTAACTTTTGTAAGCATTTTTTACTACCTATTTGCCTGAACCGGTAGTAAAAAAATGCTTAAAAACAGTTTAAAAAAAGGTTCCAACGATCGTGCGGCACAGCTGATTGTCACACCTGATCGTCGGAACCTTTTCTTTTACTTTTTAAAAGCATTTTTTACTACCGGTTCGGGCGAATTGGTAGCATTTTTACTACTGATTTGGGTGAACCGTCCTGAACCGGTAGCATTTCATCCTTGGAATGGGGGTTTTCTACCACTAAATATGCTTGATGGAAAATATTTTAATCTAAACTCTTAAAGATTCTTGTTTAAGAGAATTTCATTTTGTTTTGTTTTGCTAAGATCACTTCATGCAGGGAAATATTTGTATTTCTAGTGAAGGATCTTCCTGAGAAGGGCAGTTGCAGTATAAAAGTGAACAGAATCCCCTGCTCCACTGCCACTTGGCCCCTACTGCTGCACTTGTTTTTACTATTTTACTAAAAAAAGAGAAGGAAATAAGTTTTGGTTCAAAACCGAGGGACCAGGCAGGGCACATCTTACGTTTGTTTGATCAGAACAACAACTGTTACTTTTTACTCTGTGATTCAGGTAGTCTTACGAAGAAGTAAATGGCCATACAAATAATGTCCTGGTTATAAATATTGAGAACTTGTTCAAGGCCGACTTCGTTATTTTTACAAAAGCAGATAATGGAGGCATCAGGAGGGCTGTTGAGGTGGAAGTACTTGAATATAATAGGGAAAGAAATGAAGAAATGTTTTCAGTAAATGACAAAATCATATTAGACCTTCTCAATTCTTGAAATTATTCTCATCTTTTTTGTTGACCCAGCTTCTCAATCTAATCTTTCTTTTTGACCCAGGTTATGACATTTTTCAACGGGATCCCTTGAGCAGTATAGTGAGTGCCCAGCCAAGGTTGGCTTCCAGTGTATCCTGGAAACCTACACTACGCCAGGGCTGCTTCTACCTCCTCGTCTTTGTCCCCATGACCTGTGCTTTATTACAGCTTCTCACCTGGTCACAATTCAGCTTGCACGGCAGACGCCTTCAGACAGTGAAATCTCAACGTCAAGCTTTTACAGAGAGTCACTCTCGAGAAATCAAGACTATTTAATTGAGAGTGAAGATAACCGCGAGCAGCATTTTCCCACTGTCGATGACTGCATGACCCATTTAAAAAGGAAAAAGTGGGAGTAAACAGATGTTTGTGACATCATCTTCAGATCAGCATTGGCTAGTGGAAAATAAATGGAAGCTTTTGAATTATCTTGAAATTTTTTGTGAGGCTGTCCAGGGTCCAGTCAGTCTTTTAGAATTCATAGAGGTTTCAAAGTTTGTATCTTCTGTATCCAAGGTTGTCCAGAAAAAGTGATCGCCTTATATTTTTAAAAATATTTTATCAATTACTTGCTGTTCATATTGATACTAATTCATTTTCAGGCTTGGGAGCTAAGCAATCAGATTACAAATAATCATATTAATGAACAAGGGATAGAGTTGAGTAAATTGGCAACCTTCTGGTCTTTGTATCACAACCCCCATATACTGTTTACAGATACTTTTGCCACAGGTGATAGATAGGGTTTAAGTATTTCATTATCTCTGTTCTTTTTTGCATTGGATTGGTGGTCAAGCTTGATTTAGCCAAATACAGTTAAAATAATTGTAATGATTTCTCACGGTGGGCAATAGAGCACTTGGATTCTGTAAAATAGCTTCTCTGATATTGAAACTGGTCATGTATTGCCAATCCTTTTCAAGAGAATGAATGTACTTTATTCCCACTCATAATTCAAGATAGAAATTTGTTTTTAAAAGTAGAGTACTAAAGGCAGATGTAGCTGTCAGAAATTAAAAACATGCATTTTCAATCTTTAGTCCTAATGGTTATGCTGAAGACTTCTCCTGTTCTGCCGAAGGCGGAATAAGGGCTAGTGGTCTGTGCATTTCTACTGAACCAGTGCCAAGTATTGGTTTGTTCATGGATGACTGACAACAATTCTGCTTTTCTGAGACTGCCCCTTGCTAAAAAAGTTGCCACTAGCTGAGCAGAACTGGCCATGAAATCATTTTTATGCAGAAATACTGATAACAGGAAATGGCTTAAAATTGCCTATATATCATAAATGTCCTTGATTTCCCGAAATGTTTTGGACTACATTTCCTGTCAGGACCAAATCATATCCTCCTTTGCGTGTGCCAAGTATCACTTTGTTTAGACAGTAGCCTTAGCTGCTGCAACTGCCATTTTGCCTTCAAAGACCAGGATGATGAACTGTTTACAGCTTTTGTATTGTTGGATGGCTTCAGTGTAATTTATTGCTCAGTTTGTATACTGATTACATTGATTTTCATTTCATTAAACGTTCTTTTAAAAATCTGTTTTGTGTATGTGTGCGTGCATGTGCATGAGAGAGAGTGATGGTTTGATTTGTTGGCTATGTGGTAGTTAATGTTGAGATGGTTTTCCAAGAAAGTATTTTCTTCCCATCTCAGGCTTCACCAAATCATATTAATATGCAAATATTGTAAGGGTATACAAATATTAGTGTTGGGGTTAGGACAATATATTTAATATGAACCAGACTTAAGCCTTTTTCTCTCATTATTATACATGCAAGAGAAGTCACAATTAGCTGCTAGGAAATGTGAGACCATCTTCTCTATTTCCTACAGTTCTGGTCTGATCTGTTTTTCAGGGCACTAAGGACTATTGGTAGGCAGCACCCTTTCCCCAAATCAACATCACAGCAAACTTTGAGAGCAACAGGGAGAAAATCAGCTGTCTTTCTACATCATAGACTTTTTCTGTGTATCCCCCGTGAGGATTTTTACCCTTCCTTTCTGTAGAAAAAGGAAGGAAAAACTAATCCAATGGAATCTCCTCTTGATTTCTTTTCAGGATTTAGCCTGCATGCCAAACTACAGGCACAGAGGCACAATCCACATGCCCAGAGTAGAAAGCAATGCAGACATTGAGTCAGATAGGTAAAGGTTTACATTGCATCTTTTCTTTCTTCAGTAAGTTTGAGTTTATCACTAAGGAAAAGGAATAGCTGAATCCTTTGGTCACCACACACATTTATAGTGCATGGCCATGCAGTGGTGCTGCTGTATTTTCACTTTTTGCATTTTAACTCTTACATTGCCAGAAAACCAACATCAGGAATGTGAGCGCTCTCTTGCTAGGGTCAGAAGGTGGATGCCAACTGTGGTGTTCCAAGACGGGTGGTGGCAGAAGGCTCAATCAAGCCGCTAACCCAAGTATATCATTAAAATATCAGTAATAACAATTGTATTAGGCCAGCCTAGCTGCATAACCTGGAAGTGTTCCTCCAACTCACTGGAATGTTTTAAACTGAAGAAAGCTTGTCTAGTATGTAAGAATCCTAGCTGTCTTAAGGAACGCCACAAGAGTTAGAAGATTAAGATTTGGCTGTATCTGCTACCAGGAGTCTGCACCCTTAAAGCACTTAAAGAGCCATTTGGACCCGTTTCCCACAGAAAACACTGGGGGCCAATAATTTCACAACCGGTGTGACTGCGTGGGCGTGGCCAACTCAACATCACCCACTTCCACCCAGTCACATGACCCCCCCAGCCATGCTTACCCAGCCAGTCATTAGGGCAGAGAACCAGTTGTTAATTTGCCCCGCCCAGCCCTGCCTAGCCACCTCTTGCCACACCTGGCCTTGGGTGTGTTCACTCCCCCTCCTCTGTCTCTCTCTCACCATCTCTCTTTATCTGTCTCTCCTCTCTCCCTTTTCTCCTCTTTTTCCCTTCTCTCTCTCCTCTCTCCTTCTCTCTTCTTTTCCCTTTTCCCTTCTCTCCTCTCTCCTTCTGTCTCTCCCCTCTCCTACTCTGTCCCTCTCCTTTTCTCTTTCCTCTCCTCTCCTCTCTCCTCTTTTTCCCTTCTCACCTCTCCTCTCTCCTTTCCCCCTTCTCCCTCCCTCTCCTTTTTCCCTTCTCTCCTTTTTCCCTTCTCTCTCTTTCTCTCTCTCTCTCCCTTTTCCCTTCTCTCTCTCCCTCTCGCTGTTGGACAGACTACAGCAGGAAACGGTGGGCGGCGGACGGCTACTTCCGGCCTTTGTTGGTGCTGGAGACGCATGACCATCTCTCCGCCCCGAGACACTGGCCTCACCCATGCCGCTGTCAAACCCCACATGGTTTTGCCATACCTGGGGGGGGGACCCCTGAACTGGTGCTGGGTGGTGGGAATCTGACATTCGCAGGCCGACCAGCCTACGAGCAGCACGGCGATGAGCACCTGGTCGGCGGAGAGCCAAAGACCAGGTGGCCGGCGGGGAGGCAGGGCATCACAATGCAGGCAGCCTGCAGGCTCTGCAGGAAAAGCAACTGACATCCGGGAGGCGAGAGCAAGCCGACGACTCCGCTGCTATCGCCAGGGGCGAGTGGGGCAGAGTCTCATTGTGGCTCCGCATTGTAATGGGGAGGGGACCCCGTCTCTCCCATTGTGACGCATGGTAAATTTCACTGCTGCACAAGGTGCTGCAAGAGCAGTGGGCAGACCATGGAGGTGGCAACAGCAGCAGCGTCGGGAACCACAGCAGAGGGCTGAAAGAGCCACATGCGGCTCCAGAGCTGCGGGTTGCCGACACCTGTGCTGGCCAAACAGAATTACTTCCAAAGAGGACACTAACACCTCAAACAATATTTTTTCTTCTTTTTAATTGTGCCCAATTCTCTGCAATTTTCTTGGCAATAGTTTCCCCCCCTCCAGAAGTGGTTGCCATTGCCTCCTTCATAGGGTTGAGAGAAAGTGATTTTCCCAAGTTAAGCAAGCGGGCTTTGTGTCTAAGACTCAAACGAAAATAAGATCACTCACATTAATTGAATCAAACAGTTTCTCCAAGCAAATAACCACACTGTGTATTAATAATTTTATTTACGTACAATAGGCAATACCCCACAGTGATTTGCACATCTGTGTGAAGTATAGCATCAGACTGATAAAACCAGTGCTGGGTTTGTCTTGTTTAGTATACAATTTTACTGCTTCTGATGTCAAAACAAAATGCCATGAAGTAAAAGAAAGGGAGTAATTAAGGATTGTTTATACATAGGAATGCTACTTCCACATACATACAGCCATAAACATGAACTAAAATAAATTACAGTAATGGTTTGCCATCCTTCATACCAGTACAAGCTGTAGCCCTTATTATTTCCAACTGTCCCTTCATTACTGCAATTACAGTACAAATTTCATTAATACTAAAATTTTCTGTTTTTTTCAAGTAACTCAAGCAAGATTCAAGGCCTCCAAAGTAATAGCCTGCACTGGACACACATTTCAAATGCTATACAACTAGAATAAAATGTGACATTACCATAGTGCAAGGTAAGAAATACGGGCTAGGTGCCCTTTCCTGCAGTGAAAAACCAGTCCTGTGGTCTTCCATGAGAAATACCAGGTTACCCTGTACATAAATCTTGTCAAAAGAAAAGCTAATACAATACTCAATATTTTTATAACTAGTCTACTGCCTCTAAACCTGCATTTAATTCTTTAGTTTTCTAAACTTTATCTAATCTCAGTACCCCAGGCTTCTATCATATCTGAACACATTTAGAGCCAACAGGAAAAAGTATACTTGTGTAGAAAAACAGATCTACAACTCAAGCCTTGATCAACATAACAATGAACTTGCTTGAGCCTCTGCTCTGAAAGCAAATAGTTAAAATCAAAGCGGAGCAACTTCTCAAGATCTTGCTTAGGCATGCAATGAACTTTTGAATCAAGCATAGCAGAAATTTCATTCCAGTTCCAATAACAAACTAAATGACTTGTTCAGGAAGGTTTAATTAAAACAATGACTGAATTGGGAGACTGTTATTTTGTAATGAGGATATGATCTCCTAGCAATGTCACCTTAGGTGATTAGGATACATCCAAGGTAAGAAAACCATAAATAATATCAGGAAATAAAGAAACACACAGGAGATCATTTGTAGCAGCATTTTAGAAGAACCTTGCAAAACGTAGCGTACAGTCATTTTATTTTTTTAGTATTTAACTATTATTCTCAATAAACTAAGAAACTAGAAAATGCCTTATGCTATTCTTTAGTTTTAGAGGATTGTTAAATGGGCAGTCTCTTTCAGACTCATTCTTCTCACAGTATAGATTTTCATTAATGAAGATAAGGACATAATGTTGAAATTTGAATATTATTCATTAAAGGAACATTATCGCTCTACCCCCAAAATCCTTTCTTTGAAACAGAAGAAATGGCTACAAAAGACTCTACATATTCCTGTACTACACAACTATTTATGTACACTTCGAGAATTGTTGAATTCAGATATATTTGTTTTCCTCCCTTATAAGTCAATGATAATTAAAGACTCTTCTGAAAATATATCTGTTCTTACACTAAAAGGGGACTAAGCAAAACTTACTCAGGGAGAACTGTATCCTCAGATCTTACCCTATTTTTAACACTAAAGAATGGCTGAATAACGCACAAGACTGTATGTATTATATGCATTTCTGATCAGCCTGCTGGCAAGAGAAGCTATATTTTCCTCCATCCATTCAGGCAGTATGGATCTTCCTCTTATAAGCATTGAAACAGAGGCAGAATGCCATTAAATATCCACTAAATAATTCCAGTGTAATTTTTCTGAGAATGCTAACCACCTAAGAAGGAAAACAGGCTTTCAACCAAAAACACAACAGGACTACATTTATAATATACTAATAGCAAACACTCTGTATTTCTCCTCTGGGATAGTACAAGTTATTTAATATTTACTTTTGACTACGTTTTCTCTTCCAATATTTGGCTATTGGTAGATGTAAGGCTTCTTTTCCTGATGCCTAATCTTCAAATACTTAAATGGACAAAAATGCAAAAATATTTGGTTTTCAGCAGCAAAATAAAAAAATGTAAGCACCAAAATATATATTAAAAAACTAAAACAAAAATGAGTTCAAAGCAGATTTTCATTTCTGTAGCATGTAAAAACAGGGGCTGACATTGTTTTAGAATGCCAACCTTCTGGAGATTACTATTAAACTCAAACATTCTAATACAATTCATTTTTTCCCCATGTGGTGCATTCACTGAAGCAACAAATCCAAAAATAATACAGCAGGGTCGCCAAACAGACCTCATAGTATTTAACAAATATTTTGTTAAAACATTAGTGCTAGTATTAAACTATGAGCAAATACAATATAATAGGACACAGAAAATGGTGGAACTAATTTTAGTAATAATAGTTCAGCAACCACCAAAACTTCTCAATAAATAAAACAAGTCTGGAAAACAATTGCATGGCTCCCCACCAAGGTTGGCTGAAGACCCTTTGGGCAGAAATTGTGACACAGGCACAATGTCTTTGCATTTCAGGAAGAATCAATATTAACATTTAGAACCTACATGTTTGGTAAAAGAGAGAGGGTGGGCAGAGAAAGAATAGAATGGGCCATCAAACATATTTTGGAATCATCTTCCATTAGTTAAATGACAGCTGCTTTATTACAGGCTGCCAAAACCAACTGTCTAGAAAAGAACAAAGGAAGGCTCTTTCTGACCTATGTCATGCATTATAAACTAGTTCCTAAAATTAACTGCTCCAACTATCATATCGTGATTCTGATTCACACACACCAGCCTAAGAATATATATTCATGTACAAAGCAGTAAATCAGTGTTTCCCAACCTTGGCAACTTGAAGACGTCTGGACTTCAACTCCCAGAATTCCCCAGCCAGCGAATGCTGGCTGGGGAATTCTGGGAGTTGAAGTCCAGACGTCTTCAAGTTGCCAAGGTTGGGAAACACTGCAGTAAATGGAGTTGTAATAGTTAAGAATGTGCTTATTCTCTTTTCTGCATATGTCAGGGAAAAAAGTGGGGTTGGAAGGAAAGCTCTGAATTAACCATCTAAAAAATATCTGCTGAACACTGGAAATAACTATTGTTTTCTGTGCTCAATTTCCACCTGGTCAGCCTATCTGAATTTGATCCAATGTTAGTTGACATTTTCTATTTCTATCTTATTATTCATTTTTATATTACCCAAAGTTTCTTCATAATAGGGTTTCCTTCCTTCCTCCTTAGAGGTTTGTGGGTCACCTAGGAAAAGAAAAGGAGGGGAATGGATTTTTCCAGTGGATTAGATGTCAAACCCAGTTGGAAGTCAAGTCAAAACCCAGCTTTCCCTTTGGCTCTGTGAAAGTCCAGGGTGTGCTGGCACCCATCTATCCATTCATGCAAACACAGACAACTCCTTGGAGATTCAGAAAAGAGAGTTAAGAATAAGAACAGATATCTAAAGAGATCCCTGAACTTGCCAGGGTTAGAAGGTTTTTCGGTGGATTGCCCAGGAACTGTCTTCCTCATATTCTTTCTTGGAAACCCACATTTTCTTAAATGTGTCAAGTGAAGCCAGGATGGAGCCTCTATAGAGGAACAAGCACAGGATGCATGACTATTAGGAATTAGATTTCTTTTCAAAAGTATGGCAAACAAAATAATCAGCATTTGATTTATCTAAATCCATCTATCATCTATCTATATCTATCTTTCATCTCTTTCTTTCTACCTACCTACCTATCGTATATCTATCTATCTATCTATCTATCTATCTATCTATCTATCTATCTATCTATCTATCTATCTATCTATCTATCTATCTATCTATCTATCTATCTATCTCTGTCTATCTCTATCTATTTGACTGACCAAAGTGAACTAGCTGACTTCTATGTCAAGGCAAGGATTGGAACCTGGATCTTCCAGCACCTTAACCACTACACATTAAAAAGTTTGTTTTAAACTTCCCCAAAGAGCAATATTTAACCACAGTAATTTGCTGTATACCATATACCAGTGATGGCGAACCTATGGCACGAGTGCCACAGGTGGCATGCGGAGCCATATCTGCCGGCACGTGAGCTGTTGCCATAACTCAGCTCCAGTGCGCATGTGTGTGCCGGCCAGCTGATTTTTGGCTTGCGCGGAGGCTCTGGGAGGGCATTTTCGGCCTCCGGAGGGCCTCCGGGAGCCGGGGGAAGCTGTTTTCGCCCTCCCCAGGCTCCAAGCAAACCTCTGGAGCCTGAGGAGGGTGAAAAATGGGCACATCCGAAGTCGGGAAATGAGGGAGCGGGGGGGGGGATTGTGTGCACATGCACGGGGGGCGGGGCAGCACAGGGGGATCACACGTGCATGCGCAGGGGGGAAGGGGGGGCATTGAATTATGGGTGTGGGCACTCGCCTGTGCGCAATAGCGTGCGCGCGCGTGTGCTTTTGGCACCCGAGGAAAAAAAGGTTCGCCATCACTGCCATATACAGTACAAGACTTTAGTTCAGAGTCTTCTTAGCTTTAAATGAGTCACTTTCTATTTTAATAAAATGTGTGGATTCATGTAAAGGCAAGTAAAACTACAATTTCTGCTGTAGGAGATGTTGTACATACCCAATCCATGTAGAATATAATCTCTCTTGAGGAGCAGATATCTAGGGATTAAAATATAAAGTGAGGAAGATTTAGAAGACATTTATTGTCCATATACCAAACTTACAAAACTCTTCTATTGCAGGCTATTGGGGTTTTTTTCCTAACAGGCCCAACCAAATGATTTGAAAGCCAGAAAGATACTTATTACTGTGGTTGACAATCCGTTCAAATGACTCTTTGAAGTCTAGAGTTGCGTTTTCCTGACACACTGAACCATAAATCACCTTTATCACATTTTAACCTACCATGTTTATTAACATAGCCCCTGATGTTAATTTATGATTAAGGTGGCCATCTAAATCCTGAAAATTCATAAACCATAGGTTGGTTAACCATAGGTAGCTGCATTATACAACCATAGTAATAGTAAGATAATTTATGTCTTTCTAAATTAATTTACCACTCTAAAGAACTCCAAGAAGGGCAATGGTGAGGGATCTTGGGAGTTATAGTTCAGCAACATATGAGGGCCACAGTAATTACATCACTGTGTTATAGGTTTCATAGGAGAGGCACTAGCAGCTATGGCAGAATGAAGAGCTGGTAAGTAGATTGGCTCTTTGATAATTCCTCTTTGGACAAGGAAAAGACTTGAGATTGCCCACAAGTGCTACAGACAGTTGTCCCTCAGAAGGACACAACAAGACAGTGGTCTCAGGCAGGTTTAGAGCTCTAATAGGCAAAGGAATAGTCATCTTGCTCAACTGCGGTTGGTGCCTTTGAAAAGACACTAAGTTCACATACTTCCTTTTAATCACTTTCAGAAATTGCTTGTCAACTGCTTTTCAGCTATTGGGAATCTTTAAACTGACACATTTTTACAACACAGAGTGAGTTTCCATCAATTGTTAGCTAAACACATTTGAACTACAAGTTTAAGAACTTTTTTAAAAAATAAACAGCAAAAAGGGTGATTAAAACTTTGATTTTAGAAAATTGCAGAAGGACTAAGACTCCAGATAAAGTTGAAATAAGATTTTGGAATTAATTATACAGAATTCTTCCAGTAAGAAATGAGTTTGTTTTAAATGCTTTTTTTAAACTAAATTAAAATAAGATTTTTAAAAAATGGGCTTGAGGGGGAATTAGAAGAAACTAAAGATTACAATTAAAGGAGACAACTCAAACTTAATTTATAAATACAGAAGGAAGCAAACTATTTTAATATTGGACATAATAAAGGATAATTTTTGAACAATAGATCCAGAAGTTAATTTTACAAGCGTCTGCCTCTATGGACAGACTATGTCTAAAATATGCTATGGAACAAGTTCTACTTTTACAACATTGAGACAAGAGTTGAAAGTGGATTTAAAAATGGCAGGCTACAAGAATGACGTGCAAAAGTATGTTACACTGGACATGCAAAAGAAACTGGCTGACATTTTAATGATTAAAAGAGGTTAAAAGAACAAATAAAGAGAGTGACCTGGATAATTTTCCTAACTCTGTCCACAGCCAGGAGTTCGATCCTAACTGTCTCAAGGTTGACTCAGCCTTCCATCCTTCCAAGGTCAATAAAATGAGGACAGAGATTGTTGGGGGCAATATACTGACATTTGTAAACTGCTCAGAGAGCGCTGTAAAGCACTATGGAGCGGTATGTGCTACCCTGTTTCCCCCAAAATAAGACATCCCCTGATAATAATCCCAATCGGGCTTTTGAGTGCATGGCAATAAGGCCAAGCACTTATTTCAGAGTTCAAAAAATATATAAGACAGGGTCTTATTTTCGGGGAAACACGGTATATTCAATTGACAAAATAGGATTGTTAAGGTTTTGAAGAATCTTGTGAGAAGAGATAAACAAAAGGGGGGGGAATCAAAGGTTTACAACATTATTTGAAGGGATTAACTCTACTCTTACTTAGAAGTAAAAAGAAGGAATATATGGTTTATTTGAGCAAGGGTAAAATACATACATTGTTATATCTGGCAGCCCTTAATAGACTTTTGCTGACATCAGGACTGAAATGACATTTTTATGGATTTGTTTATAGATAAGAAATGGGATATGGGAAGAAGAGATCATTTGATGTATTTTAAGAGGAGGCGATACGTTATTAAAATTGTTTATAGTTATGATTGTGATAAGTCACTTTTGCATATATTTCTTTACTTTTTCTTTACTATACTTTTTTCTTTTCTATTTTCTTTATTTTGTGTATCTTCTGCTCTTTTATTCTTTGTTTTAGTTTGTATTAATTTTTATTGTTGTAATCATGATTGTTAATAAAATTATGATGAAAAAAAAGAACATATTGTTTTGGTGATATCTGAGTAGATGGTAGTTAAAACAGAGTATGATATGTTTCTTAGGTCCTTTAATTTGAGGATTATATGGTTGCGACGTGTCACCCCATTGATCACTAGGGTTGAATCTGCTGATCTGGCTGGTATCCCCTTCCTCCTTCACAGCTCGATGTACATCCCTCCCAAAGATGTGCAATTGGTGGAAAAGAATAACCATCCCAGATAGGAGTGTACTGATCTTCAGGCAAGTGTATACATAAGTTGTGCTCCCGTGCTACAATCTCCAAACAAGCTATACATACCCTGATTTTGACATCTTTAGGGGCCAGTTTCTTTACTTCACTTAGAAGCCTATCACCAAAACCTATTAAATATAAGCAATAATTTGAGTTAATATCCTAGGGTATTATAAAGTAATTGAGGTTTCCTGAAAACAAATCTAGAATCAACCAAACAATCTCTGAAACAACATCTACATCTTCTTCCTCTATAACAGTGATGGCGAACCTATGGCATTCGTGCCACAGGTGGCATGCAGAGCCATATCGGAGGGCACGCGAGGCGTTGCCCTATGTCAGCTCCAAGGGTAAACTGGAAGTTCGGAAAAATGCACTTCCGGTTTGCCATTGGGCTGTTTTTCGCACTCCGAAGGGTTCAGGGAAGCTTCCTGAAGCCCCGGAGTGGGAAAAACAGCCCAATGGGCAAACAGGAAGTGCATTTTTCCGAACTTCCGGTTTGCCCATTTTGCCGTTTTTCACTATCCCAGGCTTCAGTAAGGCCTTTGAGTGTGTGTGTGTGCATGCGCAGGGGACAGTATGGGGGGGTTGTGTGCATGTGTGGGGGGAGGGAATGGGTGTGGGAATGTGTGCGTGCGCTAGTGCACGCACCCCCCCCCCTTTTGGCACGAGAACAAAAAAAGGTTCGCCATCACTGCTCTATAATAAAGGAATACATGAAATATATTAATACATAAACTACACCAGGGGTCCCCAACCCCTGGGCCATGGACCAATCTGTGTCCCTTTGGCAACCAGGCTGTGTCCATTGGCAACCAGGCTGTGCAAGCGTGCAAAGCGGGAGCTAGGTTGCGCATGTGAAACCATCCCCTCCCCCTGCTGCCGCCACCTCCGCTACTGCTATTGCCGGTCTTTGGAGCCAGAAAGGTTGGGGACCGCTGAACTGCACAGATCAGATAAATAATAGAATAGGAAAAACCATTTAAGCACACAAAAACTGATTTTCATTAATATTAAAGAAGAGACATATTAGGAAATGCTATGACTATTTTCCCAGAAACGATATGTGAATCTAGCCTGCTGACTTCCAGTTCTTCCAACAGGGCTGGAAGAAGATTTTTCTGGGAACAATTTTTCTCTACTTCCAGGAAAAGAATTATATGAAGTGCTGCCAATATATACTCCCAAGGAGCTACTATTATTTTCAATAGCTTCAAAGAAGACGAGGGGACAAGTTTAAAGTTAAGTTCAAACACCACGTTTATAAAGTCAAATAAGCATCAGAAGGAACCTTTGAAGAGCGTGGAGCCTCCAGAGAGCACAATGTTGGAAAAGAGAGTTCGCCTTAAGTCCATATCAGACTTCTGAATTGCAAAAACCAGAACTTCATGCAATCCCTCACATTCTTCTCCAATCAGATCTGGACGGAACAGTAATTCAGGAGCCCTGAATCGGGCAGGACCAATCTGCAAACAGAGCAAGAATGTCAGGATTCCGGTTCGTATAGAAGAAGTCTTATTTCCTAGATTGAAAAACTGTGTCACACAAATATTCTTATGCTCATACAAAGACTTTCTTCCCACCGCACTAGTCTAATCTAAAAGGACCCTTAAACAGAACTTGAAGTGAAGAGACAAGGACCTCCTCCTCTTCAGTATTGTGGTGATAAATTGATATGCTTATAAATTACTCTATTTTAAGATTCTACAGAAGGACAACTTCAACAATATGTCAACTTTTTCACTGACATATTGACTAGGCCTGATGAGAACTGAGATTCAAAACATTTGAAAACTGATAGATTTCACATTTTGTTCTACAGCAACTTTGAGTAAACAAAACTATAAAAGCTCTTATTGTAAAGAATACAACCTTACCAAGATTGTGTTCGATGACTGACAGCAAAAGTATCAGTCGTACCAATCCACTGAGATAAAAAGGAGAAAAGGAGGGGATGGCAACTCAAAATAAACAAAGAGATGATTAAAAGATGAGTGAACTTAAGTCAAGATCACTTATATTCTAGAATCCTGAAGGAGCCTGAAGGTACTGTATCACTTCTGAGCCTTTTCCCATGATTTCTTTAAGAAATATTTAAATTATGTGAAGTTTTAACAAACCTCAATGGTGCTTCCATCAGGAAGGTAATATTGAGCTTTTTCAGTTTCTAAAGTTTCATCCTTCTGAGGGTTTATTGACAGATAGCAAGCCCGCTGTGGAAGAATGACAAGCAAAGATAATAACCATCAACATTCCAACAAGCAGCCCACAGTAAAACAATGTTCACTCAGATGCTCCACACGTACTGTCATTCATTAGTTTTTTTGCTTTTCGGTATTGTTTTTATTCCCACTTCTAACATGGAAGGAGCCTCACCATTCAAACAATGTCATAACATTCTTAACCATTTGATGATTAAAAATGAAAAAATTCTAGAAAATTTATTAAGAACCAGCAATTCTAAAAAGAAAATCCAGAGTAGCAAAGCTCTCCAGTAGACATTATTTTGTGGAGTACAGATGAATCTATAAGATGGAGTTTTCAATATAAATAGCCTCATTCAGCAATGATACAAAGGACATAAAAAGAAGAGCTTTTACAATGTTACCCTTTTACCCTTACTACGCTCAACAGCAATTCTGTAGTAAAACACTATATGACCTCCTGCCAGCTGATCACATAGTAGATGGTAGCCCAGCTTTAAATATTAGCTGATGCTTTAATGATTATGTAAAGACACACACCACTGTTCATGAGTTAAGCCACTTTTCTCAACCTGGAGATGGTCACTGAGAACTGGAAGACATCAAGTTGAAGAAGCTGGAACAAGCCCACATGATCACCTTATGATTGCAATAAGGTACACAAGCCACTCAGAATATACCATTAAAATATAATGGTATGATATAATATATCAGAATGGTATAGTCTGAGTGTACATTATTGCAGTAATCCTGTAAGATAAACTAGCTCCATTATCAGAGGTGAGTTGCTCGAATGACTAGAGAAATTATACTTTTAGTGGTGCTACTTCAATTGTAAAATTCACTCTTCAGGAAGGCTTATCTGACACCTATTTTGTTATAATTTTAAGATAAGATTTCTGCAATTTTTCCAAGGCTATACTCCTGAATCTTGTTTCCTTTCTTCCTTTATGTGAAATTTCAACTTTTTGTAGTGTTCTAGTGTTTTAATTTTATTAACATTGTGAGCAACCTGAGAAGGACAACTTGTAAATATTAAGAAACTAAAGTAGAGTTTCTATGTTTTAAACACATAGGTTAAGAAGTAATGCTTTTCTAGAATGACCTAGTAGCTTCATTATGGAACAGAAATTGGAATGAAGTAATAGTTTTCCATTCATTTTCTCAAGTATCACGCTATAATGGATTCATCAATTGTTGTAGTTAAACTGAGTTTTTATGTCAAAGTTAAAATATCTATTAATAAGCATGAGGCACATCTACTTTATTATCCTTGGCTTTTGTAGAGCTCAGAAATCCTTCTACATAAGGAAAGTTTATAGTCAGAAGGGCCAAGAATCCTGGATATACTGTAACTCTCTGGTAGCTTTCCCAAACAAGACCTGGCAAACAGCTTTGCCCAACTCTAATTTTTCTTGCTAAGATGTCCCCATTACTTATCTAGTAAGCAAATTCTGCATTCCTGACCTAACCCTAGCTCTGACCCTGACCCAATGTTTAAACAGACAGTAAACGCTTGCATATTAGCCATAAATCTACTGATCTACCAGTAGCGAATAAAGTCCTTGACTTGTAAATTACAATGCAATTTAATCCCAAAGATTAGTATATTTGCTATGTTGTGTGTTTTTAAAATTGCTATCTGGGCTCAGACACCAGCTAGTAATTTGAAAGGAACATGTAATGGAATACAACCTTTTTAGAAAGTGGTCTTTACGGAAAGGTCTGAAGGCTTTCCCTGTTTTACCTTTTTTAACAAAAGAAAAGATATACATGCAAGAAGCCAAGGTAAGAATATTCTGTTTGTTTTTTAGATGTGATAGCTTTCTAAGCACCAAAGGTTTCTGATAAGGGGGACAATTTTAAAAAGTGCAATCTTGTGTCCACTATACGAATGTGCACAATTACAGAAGGATTACGACTGTAATCATATCACTTCTCTGAACATACTGATTGGATTGAGATTAAAGTAGAACTAAGGGAAGATGGCCCTCAAGAGCCAAAAGAGAGCAGTTCTGCACCACAGATGCAATTTAAACAGGCTTGTTTCCCCATCTTTTCTTGTAATCTGGATAGACATTAGCAAATGCTATGAGATATATCAGCTGTAACTGCTCAATCCACCCTCCTCTGCTCAGTACCTTAAAACAGAAGAGACCCCAGAATCAAAAACAAAGGGCATCCATGCACCTCTTTTATGGTTTTGACGATCTCAAATTCAGATGATGTATGGAAGTCATAGCCTTCCTTTCGGAGATAGAGGCGAAGAAAACGAGAGACATCACGGCCAGCTATGTCAATTCGCATAATGGAGTGGGGCATTGCAAAACCTTCATAAATAGGTACTGCATGGGTGACCCCATCCCCAGAGTCCAACACCACCCCTGTAGTTCGTCCTGTTGCATAACTACAGAAAGGAGAAAATCAACAGTATTTGATGGATAATCTGTAACACTTCCAAGATAGCAATTCCCCCAGCATAATTCTATTCTAATGTACCTAGAAATAACTAAACAGCAATCTTTATGAAAGAAAATCAGTGATAATAACTGATGTATTACTACATCAATAATGTAATGTTGATGTAATGATACATCAATTATCACCAAATTAAAACAGAGGAAAGTTAAAATTGTAAATTCACTATGAAAAAGTGTGGCATTGGGCCAATTCTCCAGAATTTATATGGAAGCAGCAATAAAAACCCACTCTTTATAAATACCATACTAACGGAGTGGATTTTTACTGCTGCTTCTGTATTTGCCTATGGTATAAATCTCTTCATTTAATTGTCAAGACATCTTTGAGGAAATCTTTTTTTAAAAATCAAGGTGCATATTTAGTTAGAAATAAGTCTCAATGAACAAAGATCTACTTGTGTGCGCATGTAGAAAATCTCCTTGATCATTCCATATACAAAATAATGCAATAAATAGCAAAAATTAGTTTCTCTTCCAGGTTGAGCTTAAAAAAATGTAGAGGTAAGATACTTACAGACTAAGCACAGCTTGCATAGAGATGAATAGAGCTGGCACATTGAAAGTCTCAAAGAAAACCTCAGCTGCTCGTTCACGGTTCTTACGAGGATTCAGTGGTGCTTCAGTCAAGAGCACAGGATGCTAGTGATTAGGAACACAAGGGACTCAGTTAGCCATTATTCCATGGCCAATGGAGACTTTCCCAGTTATCTAGCACAAAGCTTTAAGTTTAACAGTCTCTTCCTTTTTGTGGCCTTGCATTTGGAAAGTTGATCCCACCAAAAGGGAATTGTGAGGTAATCCTTACACTAGCTAGGATTATCATATTCGAACTGCAAAATTTAAGATGACCACTAGATGGTAGCACATAGTTAGCATTTTCTGTAACTCTTTGCTGCCACCTACTAGTATTTTTGGAGTCCAGATATGATAGCCTTACATATAATAAATAATTACTCATCATGGATGGGGAATTTGTATTATAAGTGTACAGTCAACATTACTTCTGGTGAGGAAGGCTGAAAGCTGTAGCTCAGTAACATTTCCAAAACTATAAGTTGCCCTTCCATGCAGATCTAGATACATACATATCTCGATAGATTAAGCATTTCAATTTAATAGCATTTCAGTTTTGCCCAGAGCACTACTTAGATAAGAAACCATATGAGAATCGTTACAAAAAAGAGCTGAGTATTTGGACAAAATATGCGAAGTTTTATATCCCTTCTCTTTTAGGAAGAATCTCATGAAACAGAGAAATTTGGCTTAATCTTACTCCTTGATCACAAAGGTAGCAGCTGCAAGAAGCCTGTATTATCTTCCTTCCTACAATAAAGAATTCAGGTGAAGAAGAAAAGGTGAGTTATGCTTTTGCCTATTTCTATCAACAGATAGAGGAAGAGGCAGTTATGGGGTCCTGCATAAGCTACAACTTCACCACTATATTTCAAATGAATGTAAATGCCTATTCCCAATACCCACTTTATTATGTTATTAGAAAATTGATGTCTTCTATTATTTGCATTTACCTGCCTTTCAGATGGATGGATGGATGGATGGATGGATGGAGGGAGGGAGGGAGGGAGAGAGAGGGGGGAGATAACATTCTTAAACTAGGAACTTCCCTTCCTCTCTTTCAAAACTGTCTCAAATGACAAATAGTATCAATTATAGCACTGAATTAAAAAAAAACTCAATTAGATCAACATTTATTTTAGTAAATAGCCAAATAATTGCATTATCGGAATATCAGGATAAGGAATAATCTGAGAGGCCTAAATAATATAAGGAAACAAGAATGTATACTACCCAAAAATTCAATGGGTAGATTTCTACATCCATTATTTGATATTGGAAGCAAATTTCAAATCAGTTTTAGCCACCCCTTCAAGCTAACAATAACCTTGCAGAATTTACTATTCAAGCTGTGCTGAAACTGGCTGTTTGTTGTTTGCTGCAAGGAGGTAAGTCAATAATTATAAATGCCTATAGAATGTTCAAATTATTACTTATTTTTTAAAGACTGCTTTATTATTGTACTAGACAACAAAATGAAGAAGCTTTTTAAAATACATGCTTGATCTGAAGAGGCCTAGTGCTATTGTATCTTCTTTTAAATAGCAGAGAATAACTATACTTCCAGAAAGCCACATCAATTTTAACAGCATCTGTACAAGTATAGTCTGAAATGTAACAGTGTCCTGTTGTAGTATTAAGATAAGGCAGCTGAGTTAAACCCTGACTTAATCAGGTTTGGAGTAGATTTATTTAAATAATTGGGAGGAGTTAGTGTGACTACATTTAAGAAAACTTCTGGCATTAATATATATATTAAGCTGCCTTATCTTAATACTTCATTTTGTTGTCTAGTATATCATCTGTACTGTTTGCTGGGAGGCAAATTGCTGGGAGGCAGAGGCAGATTCCCCCCCCCCTTGTTTTCCTCCCCCAAAACTAAGGTGCGTCTTATACTCCAGTGCATCTTATACTCCGAAAAATACGGTATATAAAAACAGCTCTTTTAAAGCACAGGTTTAAATGATTTTCTTCTTGTTGTTATAGTAGAGAGTGGAACTATTATGCTGAAAGTCCATGCTTGTGCCCCCTCATATCTTAAATCAGAAAATGTTAATCCATTTTTGTTAAATATATTATAATGGCTGAAGTCACACATCACATCATCTTATGGTTGTTTGGTTTTGACTTAGTGCAATGCACAACTTCAGCCATGACATACTCAATAAACTACTGCTTATTCTCTGTATGAATCTAGCCAATAACCCGATTCAGGCTAAGCCAAAACAAATTGGTCACATATTCTTACATAATACCTATTCTCACATTAAGTCAAAATGGAGCAAATCACATTACTGCTTGGCACCATGGGTATAAGACTTCAGGTCAGACATGACTATAAATCCCTACTATTCCTGAAACTCATTCCTATATTCAGAAATAAGCTAACAGCAGAAACTTTACTCTTAGAAACTTATACTCCTAGATAATTTTCTAGATATGGAAGATGATCAACATGCTATAAAATGTATGTTCCAGGACCAAGATTTAAACTGTAAACTTTTTTATCCTGTGCTCTTGAATTAATAAACTCTTGGCTGTGCTTTTCCTAGCCATGAGATTGGAATGCACCTGGTTGGCTTAAAACAGCTGTCTCTGGTCTTTCCAGTTTAATTCTTACCCTGTGAATCCAACCAATAAAATTGCTATCTCTTTTGAAGTGAATTGAACAGAATCAAAAATGCTAATTGAGTTGGCATTGAGATTGAAAAGCAGATACAGGTTTTTCTCTTATTTGGTACTCTGGAGCTTAGAGAAAAAAAGGTAGCTCACTTCTTCAGAAAATGTCTGGAGTTGATCTTTTGAATACACGTACTGCCAAATGCGTTCCATATCATTCCAATCCTTCACTATACCATGTTCCATTGGGTACCGTATAGAAAGAAGACCTCTATGTTCCTTAAGAAAATTAAAGAGTCAAGACAGCCAATCAGTCAGAGGAGACATATAAACATACATTGACTTGCTGACAAAAGATTCCCAAATATAATAACCACTAAATTTACAATGGAAATCACACTTGTAACATAGCAGAAGAAATGTGTTCATTATACAACAAATCTTTATTCGTAACAGCAACTGTGTGGATGATATATATGCATCCATAATGCATATGGTATGTTTCATTATGTATAGATATGAGTTTATTATGACTATAATCCATTTGAGATCATTCAGGAATACTTCTAATATAACCCTAAGCAAATGGCTAGAACCCAATCTGTTTATCAGAAGGAATATAGGAACGATAAATATCAGACTCTGTTTAGATAAAAAGCATAGGCTGTTTCTCAATTTTTGGTGACCCTAAAAAAGAATAAAAATTCAGTCAAATCAATATAGTGATCTTACCTCTGCTTTTGGGCCAATGAAAATGTCACCTTCCAAAGCTCCAGCCATAACTCGGACATGCTTTGGTCTGCCAACACTGAAATAAGTACCACAAAAGGAAAAAATAGATTTATGAGTTCAAAAATTCACTCAGGAAAGGCCATTCTAGAATTGTTAGATTAAGGTGCTGCAACCTGAACTGAGTGGTTGAGTTTAATATCATAGGAGGATTTATTTTAACTATGGTTATTGAACAAGAACAATGCACACATCACATTAATGTTTAAATCAGCGTCACTGATTTATGCTACAGAACTAATCCAATATCAAATATCTTCAAAATCCACCATAGGACTTGTTTTGCTTCTTATAATAATCTAAAGGATTCTAATTTGCTGCAAGCAGCAAATTGTAAATATCCTTAACATTCCAAATCCATGAGAAGCTATATCTGAGTCCCCCAAACCCTCAGTATTAAGGAATTCTGCATCCTTATAGGCCATGTAATAGCCTAAATCAAGGGTGTCAAACTTGTGTTGTCACGGCGGCATTACATGATGTATCGAGACTTTGCTAAACTGGGCGGGGCCGGGGCCAGTATGTGACGCATCTGGCCCGTGGGCTGCGAGATTGACAGTCCTGGCCTAAATGAAGCTATGCATAAAAAATTGTGTGTGTTCAACTGCCAGAGCCAACGTAAGTTAAAAGTCTCGGTCTGCTCCATGCTAAAATGTTCATAGTAGGAAATTATGGAACACCAGCTAAAATTATGAGGATACTTACTAGTTTGGAAAACAGTACTTAGGTATTTGATCACCTGCAAAGCCAGCTTTAATCATGCCAGAACCCTGTTGGGATAAAATACAAAGACCATCATGTGAAATGAGATAATTATTCATGAGCATCTTGGCTCCAAAACTATGCCTATCAACACATGAAAAAAATAACAGTCCAAATTTAGCACCAGCCTTCTTGCTGAGACCCTTCAAAGAAAACTTCACCCAATAAATTCCATTATGAAAACTGTATGATCTGTTAGTGAATTTATGTGACCACTAGATGGA
Organism: Diadophis punctatus similis; assembly: GCA_023053685.1. Taxonomy (NCBI): domain Eukaryota; kingdom Metazoa; phylum Chordata; class Lepidosauria; order Squamata; family Dipsadidae; genus Diadophis; species Diadophis punctatus. Next base: position 38,718,253 of record JALIGW010000005.1, on the reverse strand, counting down.
GCACATCCCATTATCACACTTATGCAGCCTCAGACCACCCAAGAAGAATTTCTTTGTGTGGGACAAAAGGTTTTAGAACTAGATAGTAAGACAGAAGAGGCTTTTCCTCAAGAGAAGTACAAAAAACAGGAAAGATCCAGTAAACAGCACTGAATCACATCACCCTAATAACTTACAGAACACTGAACCATTTGCCCCTCTGTATACGTCTTTAGGAATTTATGAAAACAATATGCCAGCCACAGACAACAAACTTGCAAGATTGAAATCGTGTTGGCTAATTTGGGACTCAGTGGCAGGATTTGCAGGACATGTTAAAACTTTAGTGAGTAAATAATGGTTATTTTGACAGTGGATAAGCATGCTATGTGAACATAGCTTTGAAAGTAATAAAATCTCAGGTGAGTCAAAGCTGAATCCTGGTCAATTTATGCACATGTTCATATACCTTTCTAAGCAATAATAGAGAAATTATTTGCAATTGCCTTCTTCTAAGATTTGATTTTTAAAAATTGCCTATGATGTTAATTTACAGCAAACGTTGAATAATAATAATAAATAACCTATCTACTGTGTTGTGCAAACAGGTCTTTAAAGTACAGTTCTAACGGCTGTGCACAACAAAATCAAATATCTTTAAAGTCTCTGACCAGCTTTTACTAGAGATGTAAAATTTCCAGAAATTTTGAAGCTCGGAAACCCCCCCCCCCCGTTTTTTTTCAGGGGGGAATGGAAATTTTCAGAAAAATTGAAAAAAATGCTACATTAGCACTTTTTTGTCTTTTTAAGATTGAAAGTCATTCTGTTACTTTAGGAACATAAAATATGACTATGGACAATTTGACTTGGTATAAAATTATCACAACTACGGTAGCATATTAAAAATATAGTGTAGCCAAACAATTATCACAAACAGAATTTACTTTTTTATAATATTTATTTGTAACAAAGGGAGCAACAATCTCCTGAACTGCTTACTAGATTATGTGGAACAGCCAAAAAGCCTCCACAAAACAATTTTCAAAACCAAAAGTAACAATTTTTCATATTTTCTCTCCACAGTATTAAATAAAAATAAAAATAAAAACCCCATTCTCATAAAAAGAATTGAAGATGGGGGAAGTGTTAAGAAGAGAGTGGGACTAAGTTTCTATGGACATTTAATCAGAATCATTTTCTGAGCTGAAATTGTCAGTATCCATCTCTGCTTCTGCAGCTACTCTTTTTTGTCCATCATCACAATTAGAAACTTCTAAAAACTGAAGGTTTGCCCGGATCAAAACAAGCTTCTCTACCCTTTCACATGTAAGTTTATTTCTTGACTTAGTGTGAGTGTTTCCAAACATAGACCAGATTCTTTCACATGCTGCAGAAGATGGAGGTATCTGGGTTACCTGATAATGATATGATAATCTGATATCATACATTTTTTTAGAAATGATTTGGAAAATATTTGAACATCCTGTCGTAAAATATTTTATTCATCAAGTTAAAATAAAATATTCCACAATGGTTTTTTTTCTTTTTTCAATTTTTCCATTTTTTTGGAAAAAACCAAAAAAGCCTTCAGGAAAAAACCCAGATTTTCCCCCGAATTTTTCCGGTTTTTCCCCGGGCGTTAACATCTCTAGCTTTTACAATTAAAAATACAGTAAAACGATGCTTTAACACAACAATTAGTTGTTAGGGAAGCTGTTCAAATCTCACCGGCTCAAGGTTGACTCAGCCTTCCATCCTTCCGAGGTGGGTAAAATGAGGACCCAGATTGTTGGGGGCAATATGCTGAACTCTGTAAACCGCTTAGAGAGGGCTATAAAGCACTATGAAGAGGTATATAAGTCTAAGTGCTATTGCTATTGCTATCTACCGGTATATGGAACGGAGACAGAATACTTGAAAACACTTTTGTTTCCCCTAAAAACTTAAATTCCCATGTATTGAAACTAATTAAGACAAATTGTAATTCTCCAAACAATACGACAGTAGCAGATCCTGAATCTGCAGTAGTAAAATCCAAGGTTATGTCATTTACTCAGACCTTTCTAGAAAAAGCAAACATAAAGAAACAGATAAAAGCAGATATCTCCAATTCTGTTCCATGCACTTCAGATAAACATATACTTAACTCATATGGGGCAAAATAGTTTCTTCTAGGGTAAACTCCTTCAGAAAAGTTCTAGCAAATGAGCCTAGAAATTCTCTTCCTGCTCTGTCTAAATCAAGAGTAAAGTCAGCTACAACTAATACAAGCATAAGGGATGCTAAAGTCACTGGCAATGCTGGTGCTCCTAAGGTCCTAAATTCCACTCCTTTTCAGATCAGTACTGTAAGAATTTCTGTTTATCATCCGAAAACTATTCTGAATCATGAGAAAAAATCTATTAGTGGTGGCACAGAGAATACTGGGACAACCCAAAAGAACTCTTTCAGCAATCAGAAATCACTATTAAAGACTGTTCCAGTCAATGCTAATAATTCTGTCCCAAAGACAAAGAAACTTGCTTCATCTAAAACTATTAGTGGAAGCCTAAAAGTGCCACTTTCTGAAAGTCATGCTACTATGTGAGCTTCAAAATCGATTAACGAAAAAGCTCCGACATCTGTAGATGTGAGAAGACTTCAGCTAGCTGAATGGCAGGCTTCAAAAAGGATAAAGAAGGTACATAACACCATACCTGCAAATAGCCAGCCTAAAAAAGCAACATGTCAGCAAACTATAAAAGAGCCTGCTGAATCCCTTTTGGCTACCATCGTTGAAGACGACGAACAAGGATTGCTTAGTGATGAGATAAACAGACTAAAGCATTGCAAACTGTCAACACTGCAACTATCAGTCAACAGGAGCAAAGTAGAGAAGACACTTGCAGAATGTGTGGATCTCATTGAAAAGGGCTTTGTAGAGGAAACAGTAAATTCCATTTTGGAAAACCTGATAGTGAAAATACCAGAAGCAAAAAAGTTGGCTAAGTATTGGGTGTGCCAGATGCGTCTTGAACAGTTTTGCTCCATAGAAAAAGTAATAACTATTTATGAAAACGCAATTCTTGCAGGAGCGCAGCCTAAGGATGAGTTGCGTCCTATATTTCAAGATGTTTTAAAGGTTAGAAGAGATCTTCCAAAAACTGATGAATGTGTGAAGGAAGAAAACACTATAAATCCTGAGGGACCAGCTGAAACGGAGATAGACAAGGCTTTCAAGGAAATCAGTTTGAATAACGAGGTGGAGCATAGTAATGAAGCTTTTCAAGAATCAACAGAAATTTGCTCAAAAATCAAAGAAGACTTTCCTAAGAAAAAAAAGAACAAAAGTAAAGTACAGATGCAGAAAGATGTAAAAAATGAAGAAACTACTACCAGATAAAATCCTAGAGATTCAAACTCCTGAAAATGAAAAAGGCTCATATTTAATAAAATATAATTTGTCAACGACTTCCCATTTGAAAAGCACAAAGAAAAGGCTGCAGTGTGAAGATTCTACAATTAAACATCTGAAATTCGTAACACCTGTGAGACGATCCTACCGGATCCATAAAAAAGTAGATAAGTTACCAAGTATGCTGAAAGATCATAGCCCTTGTGTTTCTTCGCTTGAACAGCTTAGAGAATTGGGAGATGAAGGCACTCGTTTCACCTACAGACTAAGCAATGCATTGCAAACTGTCAACACTGCAACTATCAGTCAACAGGAGCAAAGTAGAGAAGATAGCATTTAACGAAGTTGAACTTTATGGGCAAGGATTAAAGGAACATTGTGTCTAATTTGTAGATCTGAAGACTACAGTCGACCTCTCCCCATTTCTAAGAGGTCTGTAAGGGATGTGCTTAAGGGCACCACTGTGCCTACCGTCCCTGTCCTACTGTCCTATTGTCCTCTATTATCGGTACTTTTTACTTATGTTTATACAAACAACTACTGTCCTGTACACGTTTGACAAATAAATGAATAAAATAAAATAAAATAAAAATACACCCAGGGAAAATGGAGGAGAGCGAGGGCCCAGCTACCCAACCCAGGCCATTCTCTCGCACGCTTTGACAGAATGAGCGGGTGAGAACAAAACGGAGCCCTTAAAGGTCAAAAAGAACGAATAGCGGAGCCAACGCGCCAATAATCGCGCATGAACTCCGAAAAGGAGGGGCGATGTCACTCGCGAAACGCGAATCGATGACGCTAAAACGAGAATCAGCAGAGAGGGACCAATCAGAGGGCGAGGAGCTCAACAGGGCGTGAATTTACCTGCTCCGTTGTTCTGCAGGCTGCGCCGTTCTACCATTGAATGGCTAAGGCAACGACCAACGGGAACTTGGGCCTGGGTCATCGAAGAGGAGGAAAGAGCCCAACTTCGGTTGGAGATGGCGAGGGACAGAGGATTGGCCGGAGACTGCGCGGGCGGGGGCGGGGAGGATGGAGCAGAAAACCACCGGCTAACAGATCCGTTGACTGGTTTCTATGAGGAGCAAAAAACCCACCGTGCCAATCGCAGCGCCTCCCCTCCCCCTCCCCCGCCTTCTCACATTGCAGAGACACAATTATGCTCGGACTCACGTTATCAATCACCACCGGCTGATTCGCGATCACATCGTAGGACTCCATGGCGAGCGCTTATGCGCCGCCGGCAACACCCACCTCGGTTACTGCCAAGCAAGCGACAGCTCAGGGGGCAGAGCGCATGCTCAGAGCAAAGGCAAAGCTTGCCGGGAAAGCGAGTTTCTATGGAAATAACCATTGTATCTGGAGCTTACGCCAGAAAACAGGCTTTTTTTTTTCATGAGTGGGTGAATGAATGAATGAGTCTATTTCTTTGTTCTAGTAAGTTACCGTGGAGTACTGATTTGCAAAACTATTTTTGTCCTGGAGAGGAATAAAAGGTATTTATAATCAATGAAGAAATCTAAGATTTTTGATATCAGCATACTCCACAGTTTTAAAAAACCTCTTTCACACACATATTGAATGCTGTATGTCCTGGTGCAGATATGCTGTATACAATATGTTAGGGTTGCAATATTTAGTCATAAAGAAATACAGAAAACTCTAGCCATTTTGCCGCCATCTAGTGACTATATGAAAGATTTGGAGACCAGTTATGACAGGCCTAACGTACGTTGCATTTCTTCAAGTGTTTAGTAGTCCAATATAAATTTAATACATTCCACAGCAAATATAAATTCCACAGCAAATACAACTATTATCCCTTTATTGGGATTCCTGTTGCTTTCCCCTTTTTATTATGCAAGTAAAGGAGCTGTTATAATACATTGAGGGGGAGAGAAAAAATTAGGTCTTATCAGGACAGAAGTTCAGAAGATGTACCTACTGGTATCTTTTGAATATACTGCATTACATTTTTCTTCAGTCCACAGAAGGAATTATACCAGTGGTGGGTTCTAAATGATTTTGCTACCGGTTCGATCTCGTGCAACTCTTCTGCGCATGTGCACCCGGGCAGGTGGGCGGAGTGTCCCGCCGCCGGCGCTACTGGTTCTAACAACCGGTCCGAATCGGGAACAACCCACTGCTGAATTATATGTTGTATGGAAATGTTTTATGGTCCACTGCAGTGATGTGAACAAATGTAAATCTAAAGCCCCTCTTAGTTGCCACATTCATTCATAACTTTAACTGAAATGCATACAATTGAACTTTATACACTTTATCAATGTATAGATTAGATTTTTTTATTTCTATCCCACCTTTATTTTTTTTTTACAAATAACTCAAGGTGGTGAACATATCCAACATACCTTCCACCTCCTATTTTCCCCACAACAACAAACCTGTAAGGTGAGTTGGGCTGAGAGAGAATGACTGGCCCAAGGTCACCCAGCTAGTTTTCATGACATAGGTGGAATTAGAACTTACGGTCTCCCACTTTCTAGCTTGGTGCCTTAACCACTAAACCAAACTGGCTCTATTCTTATTTGACTTGGTACACACAATAAGATGTTATTTGCTGAAATTTGGATTGGTGAATAATTTAGTCAGGAAACTTTGCTGAGGTTGGATATAATAACTCCGCCCCCAATTTCAGGAGGTCTTAGTTATAACTTGCCAAAGAAGGCAGGGCTAAAACCCTTGTTATGTAGGTATGAAAGTACTAGAGGATTTTGAGACTCGGAGTGGGAACATTTTACCTTCCATATAGCTTGTACTTCCATACCTACTATATTTTCATACAAGCACTGGGCTCTAGAACGTTGGGTGGTTGTGTCTATGAAATTCAGGGCAAAATCTTAGTATGCTTTATGGATTGCAAATGGAGTCTGAGGAAGTACATGTTATATCTTATGTGTTGTCCATCCCTTATCTGATTTTCTACTCCCCTTTCTTTAACTAGCACAATAGGAACTATACAGATAGTTAGTATGGACTAGTGGTTAAAGCACAAAGCTAGAAAGCAGGAGACTGTGAACTCTACTGCCACCTTAACCATGAAAGCCAGCTAGGTGACCATGAACCAGGCACACTTCTCAGCCAAACTCACTTCACAGGGTTGTGGGGGCGAAAATAGGAGGAGGAAGGAGTGCTGGATATGTTTGCTACCTTAAGTTATTTGTAAAAATAATAAAGATGTGATACAAATAAATAAAATTAAAAAAGAGAATTCCCCAAGTATTTGTATTAATACCAGTGCTCTTTAACTTGTTCATAAATGACTTAGCAGTTCAGGTGACAAACTGAGATAGATGGTGAAAAGTTTATATTTAGATATGCTAAAAAGCATTTTTCGTACATTTTATTTGTTAAAAAGATTAAGTGTATTTTTACGAAGAAAAATATTTTCAGAAAACTCAACATTAATATAACATTAAACTTATGTGACTTCAAACCTGTACCCCATATCTTCTGAATTCTCTGAGTAGAGAGAAGAACATAAGATGAACTATCCTTTTAAAAACCTCACATATATACAACATCTATTAAAGATGTACAGACAGAATATTGCACAATACATGTTGATTGGTAACACTAGGACTGCCCAACTGCAAGCAGTTTTTAAGATAAACCCAGCCTAAGGTACTGGTAGTATTAAAATGTATTTCCCAACTAATTGCGCTCTAGGTATGTTAGGATTGTAATCCTCATAATTCCGTATCAGTGCAATAGTGGAAATTAAAGTCCAATATTGTATATATCACATCAGTCCATTGATACTTCAGTAAATAAACCACACTTGTTAGATTTTCACCACATTTTAAACAAGAGTCTAATGGTTAACAAGGCACAATGATTTTATTTCCTGTAGCACACTAAACCACAAACAAGCATAAATATTTATTTCTATAAAGATTACACGTATAATTACATTTATTATGTATGAATCACACCACTTGAATAGATGGGAGATGGTTGACAGGGGGAAAAGGTCTCATCCCAGTGCTATCCATCTCTTTGGTTCTGGTTTTTGCATAGTTTTAAATTTTTAATGTGCAGAGATTTAAAATTTTAATTGCTTTTCTATTCATCCTTTTACCTTCTCTAAGTTCCCCAGAATCGCCCTATCGGGGAGATGGACAGCATTCACCGTACTAGAATAATAATGTACGCTAATCGGCATACATTAAAATGAAATTTCGTTGCATACAGTACTCAAAGGGTCATCACCTCCAATATACTCTTTCTATACTGTACGGTTTCTATACTGCAATCGTGGACGGTTCGCTAGGAAATTAAAAAAAACTATTCGCCCTAGGCTGGATTCATACGCTACGATCTTTTTAAACTAGGATTTGATAAAGGAAGCAGACTTCCCCCGGATACACACATGGCAAGCTATGTCCCAAAGGTGCTTTTTTTAAAAAAAAAAAAGGCTCCCCCCCCCCGAAAGTCCAGTTGCCTCTAGAAAAAAAGCACCTTTGGGACAACCGTGACCTGGATGACTGAGAATGTCCATAGATACATGGCAAGCTGCAATTCAATGACGGCTTGCCGGGCGACATCGTTCCCTCTGCCCACTCCGGGCAAGAAAGCGTCAGCAATGCAAGCTAAGCGACGCCAGAGGTCAGAAACGCGCCGGCGGAGAAGGGGGTGGGACACCGGGTGGAGGCGAAGGTGGGATTATGTCAGCCTCGTCTTTCACTACGGTGTGATTGGCGAAGACTGTGGCCTATCAAGACTGGAGTCGGGGTGAGTGGGGGGACGCTTTCCCCCTGCTGCTGCTGCTGCTGGGCCCTGCTAGGGTCGCGAAAGGAGTTTGGAGCGACCTTTGGTTTCCCTGCGGGGGTCAGGATCGTCCCCCCCCCGCCACCCGCTCCGAGCTACGTTGCTTCCCTCGGTCCTTTACGGGTTCCCTCATGGAGACCGTCGCTCCCGTTGCTCCTGGCCCCGGAGCGGGACCGTTTCCCTCGCTTTTCCCCCCGGGGCTACACGGGATCTACGGCGAGTGCCGGCGACTGTACCCGGAGCAGCCCAACCCCCTGCAGGTCACGGCGATTCTCAAATACTGGTGAGTGGGACGGAAGGAGAAGGAGCTGGTTCCGATCCGAAGGCTTGCTCCGCGCGGGTGGCTTCGGGGAGCGATCGCGGCATTTTGGGAAAGAGGCCTCGGGGGGGCTCCTGAACGAGTTTGAGCCTGGGCGAGGGGACCGGTGGGCGACAAAGGGCGAGGGGGTCTGGCTCCTTGAACGCGGTCCGCCGAGGTTGGAAAGGTGATAAATGTGTGTGCGCGCGTGTGTTGTGAAGGAGGATCTGTCGGAAAGCTGGGAGTGGCTAAGAGTGGTAAAAGGGACTTAAGTTTTGGGACGGCTTGTGGTACTTGGGTCGGAGAGGGTTGTTTTGGGGGAGATGGGGAACAGTTGTTGGAGCGGAGGATACCTTATTAGAGCATCATGCCCAAAACGTTGTGCCAGCGGTTTGGGAGTTGTAGTCCAAAACGCTGAAATGACACGGGATTCTGGCCTGGACTCAAATCTAAATCCTGGGTGGTTGAAACCCAGATTTTAAAAATGACTCCGAATTTGGAACAGTGATTTTACCAGTTTATAAATTGTAATTATTTATGGGTTGATGTCCTGATTCATGTCTGTGTGTGAAGAATAGGGGAGTGTTCAGAGAAACAGCTTGAGTTTATAAAGGGTTTAAAATTTTTGTTAGGCTGAATCTTGCATGCAAGATAGATTGAAAGAGGAATTGTTCTTAAATTTTGCTGTACTTTGAATAAATATCAGAAACCATTGGAAGCCCGAAGATCTTTATTTTTAGTAAGGGCAATATTGATAAGGTTCTGCAATTTTTATAAATGAATGCATGCCTTTTGAGACTGGCCTTTATATTCATTATATCTTTAAGAGTTGGCTTTTGCATATTATTGCTAGCAGTAAGTGAGTGGATGGATCCTTTTCCTTGTCTTTAATTATTTTCCACACTTCTTCCATTTCAGCATTGAGTACACTTTCCCAAATGGATAATTTCTGATGTTGTGAAACTATGTTTTCAGGTTGGATTATTTGTTTTGCTGATGTAGTTAGGCAGCAGTTGTGTCCATACATGAAGCATCTCCTTTCATTAGCAATGGTTTCATTCTCAGTCATACCATCTCTCTCTCTCTCTCTCTCTCTCTCTCTCTCTCTCTCTCTCTCTCACACACACACACACACACACACACACACACACACACACACACACACACACACACACACACACAATCAAAATGTTACTGCTACTGCCTCTCCCAAAGTGCTCTTGAAGTGGCAGACTGCCTGCCATTGCAAAGCTGTAGGAATACTGCCTGGCTTCTCAATTCCCAATATAATCAAGGCAGTCACTGATTTCATAAATTGTCTGGTACTGGTCACCTAAATCATCTATTGATGGTTTAGGCCAAATTATGGTTAGTTGTGCTTCACAGACATGGCCAATGTTCTGCACATAAGACGACTGCCATGGAAGAAATAGATGGAGAAAGGGAATTGATCTATTGTAATCACATTTCTGGATTGAAATAGTGAGATCAATAAATAGTGGGGGGGAAACTGAAGTTGAGAAAGTTAGATGAGTTTGCTTGAACTTGTAAATGTTTTGAATTCAAATATTGCTGCTATTTAATATCAAGTTCATGAAGGGTTTGGGACCATGGAAATAACAATAATAATATTTCTGTACAGGTAGCCCTTTACTTATGACTGGTTGCTTAGTGACTGTTTGAAATCACAGTGGACCACGAAAAAGGTACTTAAGACCTGGATTCAAAGTTCTGATGTCCCTTTCCCCCTGTAGGCACATGACTGTATTTTGGGCGCTCGGCAACTAGCCCACATTTACAGCCATGGTTTTGTGATTGCAATGTATGTTGTTGTTTTTCCAGAAACTGGTATTTACCTCCAGTTGCTGATAAAAAAATCCCCATTGAGAACTATATGCCCACAATGTTTGCTTTATGATCACCACATTTGTTTGCTTAATGACTGTCACAAAAAAAAGGTTGCAAAATTGGCCACAGTCACATGATGAACCAGCCTAGACACTCTCAGGACTTAAGACCAGGGGTGAAATTCAGTAGGTTCTGACAGGTTCTGGAGAACAGGTAGCGTAAATTTTGAGTAGTTCGGAGAACCGGCAAATACCACCTCTGGCTGGCCCCAGAGTGGGGTGGGAATGGAGATTTTGCAATATCCTTCCCCCAGGAGTGGGGAGGGAATGGGGATTTTGCAGTATCCTTCCCCTGCCACGCCCACCAAGCCTTGCTCACAGAACCAGTAGGGGAAAAATTTGAATTTCACCCTTGCTTAAGACCAAAATTGCGGGTTCAATTACCATCATAAGTTGAAGACAGTCTGGACTTGATCATATCAGAGAAAGGACCTGGTAATCTGCCTTTTACTTGTCTTGATCACTGAAGAAGATTTAAGATTTTTATATTAATTAGTACCGTAGTATCAGCTTAATCCTCTGTGTCTGTTGATTTCCAGAGCCAAAGTGCTGTGATTGTCCCAGATGGAGCTGCCTCTTGCTCCTTTCTCTGTTTAGTCTTGACAACTCTATGAATTATATACTTATTTAATTTGAGTCTGGAATCAACCCAGTGAAGGGTTCCGGTTATTTTCGCTACCGGTGCGCATCGCGAGCATGCGCAGAAGTGAACTTCTGTTCTATCGAGCGATTTCACTTCCGCGCATGCTTAGGACGACATTACAAGCCGAAACACAGCTGAGGAGCTTCTCAGCTGTGCTTCGGAGGAAGAATAAAGGTCCATATTGAAACAAGGGCAGGTGGGAGGGCTTTTTTCCGACAGCTCAGGACACGGAAAAGCTGGAACCGAAGTATAAGACGCACCTTAGTTTTGGGGAGGAAAATAAGGAAAAAAGGCCTCTGCCTCCAAGCAATTTGCCAAACAGCAAACAGCAAAAAGCACAGATGATATACACTGTTTGCTGTGTATTTCTGTGCATGTGTGCCTGACCCATAGAAATAGCAAAGAATTGGAGAAATGTACATTATGCCAGAAAGTTTTCTTAAATGTAGTCACACTAACTCCTCTCAATTATTTAAACAGATCTACTCCAAGGTAAGTCAGGATTTAACTCTAATACTAAACAGGACACTGTTACATTTCAGACTAGTACCGAGCTGTTAAAATTAATTAAAATTTCTGGAAGTATACATTATTCTCTATTATTTAAAAGAAGATACAATAGCACTGGGCCTCTTCAGAGCAAGCATTTATTTTAAAAAGCTTCTTTATTTTGTTAAGTTGTCTAGATTTACAGGGGTCTCCAACCTTGGCAACTTTAAGACTTGTGGACTTCAACTCCCAGAATTCTACATCCAGCAAAGCTAACAAAGCTGGCTGTGGAATTCTGGGAGTTGAAGTCCACAAGTCTTAAAATTGCCAAGGTTGGAGACCCCTGGCTCTAGAACAATAATAAAGCAGTCTTTAAAAAATAAGTCTAATAATTTGAACATTCTACAGACATTTATAGTTATTCACTTACCCCCCCCTTGCATCCAGTTCAGCAGAAAATAAAAATCTGCGTGTCTCTCCCAGCTATTTGCCTCTTTGCAAACTAGTTTCATTTTCATTTTAGCATGTTGCAAATCAGCTGTAGGTCGGGAAGCTGCTAATGACTTGCTTGGCTTTACAGGCTCTTCCCTCTTTGCTGCAAACAGGTAAATTGCTGGAAGACATAGGGCAAAGGGTGGGGGTGGCTGGCTCGGTGGGGCTACATTCGGTGTATAAGACGCACCCAAGTTTTCACCCTCTTTTGGGGGGTAAAAAGGTGCATCTTATACTCCGAAAAATACGGTAACTACATACATAGCATAACTTTTTAACATTTTGTTTGTTTCATTTAGTAACTAGGATGAACTAATTGAACACTACATAATGGCAGTACTTCATTATTATTATTATTATTATACAATTGTATCACAGCGTCCAGTTGTTTCGCCGGATTTGGCATTGATTACTAGTCGAGCCCCACCCAGGGGCCTAGGACGTCGTAATGTATTTTCGACGTATATGTGCGGAACCGAGCAGTGCGGCTTTCTGCATTTGACTGATGGTGATTTTGTCAATTTTGAGCTGTTTTAAATGTAATTCCAGTGCTTTTGAGATAGCACCCAGTGTTCCAATCACCACTGGAATTACCACTGCTGGTTTGTGCCATAATTGTTGAATTTCAATTTTTAAGTCCTGGTATTTTGCGATTTTTTCGTATTATTATTATTATTATTATTATTATTATTATTATTATTATTATTATTATTATTATTATTATTATTATTATTATTATTATTTAATTAGCAATTAGCAATTAGCAATTATCATCATCAATTAATAATAATGATAATAATTATTATTATTATTAATAATTATTATTATTAAATTTATGGGAACCGAAGCCAGAATTAGGTAATTTTGATAATTTTCTTTATTTCCTATTTCCTCCAAGGGCTTTGATTTGAAATTAGTTTACATTGCATAAAAGATTCTATAAAACATTCTAAGCAAATGTTTAGTTTCTTGTAATGTACTCTTAATTACTATCAACAGAAACTGAAAATTATTTAGTCTAAGTTTCAATTAAATATAGATTTATCTTTATGCAAAATTTCATATTGTACAAACCAATCAACATATTGTACCAGTCAGTCAACAATAAAAACATAACCAATCCATAAATGAAAAATGCTTTGAACCTGCATCATTTCACTTAAAAATATTTACCTCATCCTTGACAGTTCAAAAGCCTGTTTAAAAAGCAATGTTTTCAGGGCTTATCAGAAAGCTAAGATTAACAGCATACGGTTAAGATCTTATTTGTCCACTCTGAAAAATATTCTTAGAATACTAGTATGCATAACTTCATTTCATTTTGGAAGATTTCATTGCCTGCCATAAATATGAGTAATAATAAGGTTTGTTGGTTCTGCAATAGGATTGATCTCTGGATATACAGTAGCTGGTCTGAGAAGGAAGGGAAGAGAAGAAAGGGAAGGAAAGGAAAGGAAAGGAAGAAACCAAGTTGGAATAAAGAAAATATGACTTAAACTTATATTTCTTTGTAAATAAGAATATATACTCATATTGATTATAGAATTGAATGCAGTGGTATGACTAGTTTTGTGCAAATTGGCACAAAGTGATATATTTTGATTCCTACAAAATGATATGGAAACTACCCTGTTTTCCCCAAAATAAGACATCCCCTGATAATAAGCCCAATCGGGCTTTTGAATGCATGGCAATAAGGCCAAGCGCTTATTTCAGGGTTCAAAAAAATATAAGACACGGTCTTATTTTCGGCAGAACACGGTATATAATGCAAGCAACTTTTTTATGGTAACAGTTGGGAAATATCTGTTTCTCAGGCATAAGCCTATTTAAAACCACTCTGTTCTTCTCTTGAGAATGGTATTTTGCTTTCCTTTGGCTTATGTAAAATTACCTAAATTAGCTTCTTTGTGGGTAGTGGTATCTGTAGCTTGGGAAGAGCACCTTCCTAAACCTGCAGAAATAGTAAGACTGACATCTGGTGGTCCAACTGTTCAAAACTTTATTTAGGTATGACTGAAAAATGTTTCACTTCTACAAGCCTCAGCTGGGAGAAGCTAGCATTCAGAAACTGAGTACACTGGAGTCTGATTATGAATTCTTTTGCTTTATCAAAAAAGAAAGAAAGAAAGAAAGAAAATTGCTGTTGAATGCCAGGTCGATTACTAACAAGGCCCCCCTTGTACGGGATTTAATCCTGGAAGAGGGGGCGGACCTGGCATGTATTACTGAGACCTGGCTAGGCCAGGAGGGGGGGGTTCCCCTCTCCGAGATGTGCCCGGACGGGTTCTCAGTTCAGCATCAGCCGCGACCCCAGGGAAGGGGTGGAGGAGTGGCAATTATAGCTCGCCAGAACCTAAATCCTCGAAGGAGCCCTGCCCCGGAGATTGTTGGGTGTGAGACGCTCCTTCTGAAGCTGGACTTAGGGGTTCAGGTGGGCCTTCTGCTAACGTACTTGCCTCCTAGCTGCGTTGCAAAGGCCCTGCCTGTTCTGCTCGAGGCGGTAGCAGGGCTGGCGATTGAGTTCCCCAGGTTGATGGTGCTGGGGGACTTCAACCTGCCATCGCCCGGTGAAACCTCAGAGGCAGTCCAGGAGTTCATGGCTTCCATGACAACCATGGACCTGACCCAAGTAGTTCAGGGTCCGACTCATGAGGGAGGTCACACGCTTGACCTTGTGTTTCTCTCGGGGCAGTGGAGAGATGATCTGAGGCTGAGGGGTTTAGTCACAGTACCCTTGTCGTGGTCAGATCATTTCCTTCTGAGGTTGGATTTCATGGCGCCACTCCTCCACCGCAAGGAGGCGGGACCGATTAAGTGGTTCCGCCCCAGGCGCCTAATGGAATCCGAAGGATTTCAGAGGGAACTTGGGGAAATACCGGACTCCCTGGTACACGATTCATCTGAGGCTCTAGTGACTGCCTGGAATCAGGCGGCAACAGGGGCTTTAGATCGGATTGCGCCTTTGCGGCCTCTCCGTGGCAGCGGATCCCGGAGGGCTCCTTGGTTTACTGAGGAGCTCCGGGAGATGAAGCGCCTAAAGAGACGCCTAGAGCGACGATGGAGAGCCAGTAAAGCTGAGTCTGACCGGACACTTTTAAGAACTTGCATTAAGTCTTACTTAGTGGCGATACGGGCGGCAAAATGTGCGCATTTTTCCGCCCTTATTGCGTCCGCCGACTCCCGCCCAGCCGCCCTGTTTAGGGTGACGCGCTCCCTCCTCGCAAAGGGGGGGGGGGCGAAGAACCCTTGCAGGGTAGAGCTGAGGAATTTTCCCAGTTCCTGGCGGATAAAATCACTCAGATTCGGACAGACCTGGACTCCATTTGGACAGGGCAGGCCGAGATGACAGGGGCGAGTCTTAGTCCTGTTATTTGGGAGGAGTTTGAGCCTATCACTCCTGAGGATGTGGACAAGGCCATAGGAGCGATGAGCGCCTCCACTTGTTTATTGGACCCGTGTCCCTCCTGGCTGGTTTCGGCCAGCAGGGAGGTGACACGCGGCTGGCTCCAGGCTGTTGTGATCGCATCTTTGAGAGAGGGGTCCGTCCCGCAGCCCTTAAAAGCTGCGGTGGTGAGGCCCCTCCTCAAGAAGCCTTCCCTGGACCCAGCGGATTTAAAGAACTTCCGTCCAGTCTCCAACTTACCCTTCTTGGGTAAAGTTGTAGAGAAAGTGGTGTCGCTCCAACTCCTGCGGCTATTGGAGGATACTGATTATCTGGATCCCTTTCAATCGGGTTTCAGGCGCGGCTACAGTACGGAGACTGCTTTGGTCGCACTGATGGATGATCTCTGGCGAGCACGGGATGGGGGTCATTCCTCCATCCTGGTGTTACTTGACCTCTCAGCGGCTTTCGATACCATCGACCATGGTATCCTTCTGCGTCGTCTTGGGGAGGTGGGAGTGGGAGGCACTGTTTTACGGTGGTTCTCCTCCTACCTCTCTGACAGGACGCAGTCGGTGTTGACAGGAGGGCAGAGGTCGGCCCCTAGGCCCCTGGTTTGCGGGGTGCCACAGGGTTCGGTCCTCTCGCCCATCCTGTTTAACATTTACATGAAACCGCTGGGTGAGATCATCCGACGACACGGGGTGAGGTATCAGCAGTATGCTGACGATACCCAGTTGTACATCTCCACCCCGTGTCAGTTCAGTGAAGCAGTTGATGTAATGTGCCGCTGCCTGGACGATGTGAGGGTCTGGATGGGAGTGAACAGACTCAGGCTCAACCCAGACAAGACTGAGTGGCTCTGGATTTTGCCTCCCAAGGATTATGTCGACTGTCCCTCCCTGGTTCTCGGGGGAGAAAAATTGACTCCCTCGGAACAGGTCCGCAATTTGGGTGTCCTCCTAGATCCACAGCTAAAATTGGAGCAACATCTTTCAGCTGTGGCTAGGGGGACCTTTGCACAGATTCGTCTTGTGCACCAATTGCGACCTTACTTGGAGAGGGAGGCTTTGCTCACAGTCACTCATGCCCTTGTCACCTCACGGCTAGACTACTGTAACGCGCTCTACATGGGGCTACCCTCAAAGAGCATCCGGAGACTCCAACTGGTACAGAATGCAGCTGCGCGAGCTGTAGTGGGTGTACCAAGATACACCCACGTAACACCTATTCTTCGCCAGCTGCATTGGCTGCCAATTAGTCTCCGGTCGCAATTTAAGGTGTTGGTCGTTACCTTTAAAGCCCTACATGGCTCAGGGCCAGGTTACCTTCGGGACCGCATCCTACCACATACCTCCCTACGACCGGTTAGGTCCCATAGAGAGGGCCTCCTCCGGGTCCCATCGGCCAAACAATGTCGGTTGGCGGGGCCACGGGGGAGGGCCTTCTCTGTGGGAGCCCCGTCCCTCTGGAACCAACTCCCACCAGAGATCCGGACTATCCCCACCCTGCTGGCCTTCCGTAAAGCCATAAAAACTTGGCTCTTCCGGCAGGCGGGGTGAATAGGAAGATCAGATTCCCCCCTTGAATGTTGTTTTTATAATTGTTTTAACTATGCCTTTTAATTTTAAATTATGATAATTGTTTTTATTGTACGCTTCTTATTCTGTTGTACGCCGCCCTGAGTCCCACGGGATTGGGCGGCCTATAAGAACGTCTATTAAATTAAATTAAATTAAATTAAAATTGCAGGACCATATCTATGAAATCCAGCCTGTCCCAAGAGAGACATTCTCTCTTTAAAAAAAACACTCTGCCAATTGTGATTTTTAAGATGTTTAAATAGAGATTTTATTCAATCTTCGCCTCTGATCTTACCTTTTCTATCTGAAAAAATGCTAGGGCTTTCTGTAAACTTTGCTCTTAGTTTTTTTTCCATACAAAAATGGAAACTACTTAGGCTCTGAGCTTGTCCTGTGATTATCTCATTGTTTATTGTATTTCTCTTCTAACATCATCTTGTTGAAAACTAGGCTATATTAACTCTAGTATGGAAATTGTTCTTGTAGGTTTTTTGTATAAAATATCCATCTCTTGGGACTTCATGCCATACATCTATGAAATGAACTGAGATCCACTTTATTTCTAATTTTGAAAAAGAAAAGTTATTCACCAGTTTGGGGTAACAAATGGCATATATCACTAATTTTGATAAAGGTGGTGATCACTATTACATGTTTCACAAAAACAAAATATGTTACTTGAGTTTTTTTTCTTATTGGTTTGCAATGATTAAAAGGTTGGCTCTTTTTCTTATTGGTTTGCAATGATTAAAACTAGTTCCTTGGCTAGTTTTATTAATAAGATATGATCTTAATAAATCACAAGTTTACCTTAATAGCAGAAAGATAAGAATGGCATGTATTTCTGAATCTAAAAAGGTCTTACTGAATTTAACCATTAATTAGGTCCACACTTATATTGTGTTCTAAATTGTGCTCTAATTTGATTTGTTTTTCTTAGGCTTAGCATGGTGCATGCAACCAACTAATTCTGACTTATCAGCAAACTATAAATAAATCATGGCTGATATAATATGTAAATCTAGCCAGTGCCTGAATCATCTTTAGATAAATATTCCACGAAGGCACATTATATTTTTGAATCAATGTAGGGTGTTTATGGTATAGTATTATGGAGAAAAAAATTAGACATATTTTATTAAAAATTTTATGAAAAATTATGATGCTCTCAGATGAAAATATTCATTTTAATTATGTTCATTTGTCGTTTGCAATACACTAACATCTTTGCAGTCCTGTAATTTGTTCAGTATTTAAACAAAAAAAGAAAAAGAAAGCCAAGCAATATAGAACTTTTAAGATCTATGACAACAGCTATGTGGTTATGATGACATCAGGCAAAATTCTGACTTAGTTTCAAAAGAAGCATTAACTCTTTTCAGAAGGAAGTGGTGTAATAATGTGGAGTAGAGGTAAATCCATTTACTTGAAACTATTTCCCAAAACTGTATTAAAACAATCTAATTTCTCTTTTTCTCTTTTTAAAATAGGTTAGGTGGACCGGATCCTCTCGACTATGTTAGTATGTACAGGAATTTGGGAAGTCCAAATCAAAATGTTCCTGAGCACTGGCATTATGTAAGCTTTGGACTAAGTGACTTGTATGGCGATAACAGAGTGCACGAGTAAGTCTTTAATTTCTATGTATTATGATCTGTTGTTTTCTGAAGTTGTTGGAAATGCAGTAGAAGAAACATACATGCAAGTAAATAAAGACTAGTTTTGTGCATTCAGTTAAGAAATGGTTAGTTTTAAATTTCCAGAATCTCAGAAGATGATCAGTTTTCACATTTTTTCCTGTTTCTACTTGAAAAAAATGGGAAGTTTTGAACAAGAACAGCAAAGTTTTGTGAGTGTACGAGTGAGAAAGAAAATTATGTGGCATCTGGCAATTTCATAGCCAAAAATATTTACTATAGAGAGGATATAACTGCTGGTACAGCTTAATTTTTCAGCAATTGTAGTATTGCTGAACCACTGGGACCAGTGGGAAGATTGAGAGTTGGAGGTACCATGTTAAAATAATTTCTTTGTAGCCCAATTGAGGAATTGGCCTTATTGGTTCACAGAATGACAACTGTTGTAACGGCCACCGCTAAATTATAATATGGATTATTTTAGTAACACTAAATTTCTAGGAAACATCAACTAAATTCGTGCCTGCCTTGGTGGAGTATGATAGTTTAGCCCTGAGAAAGGTTGACTGAAGGAAATCATAGCAATAGCAATAGCACTTAGACTTATATACCACTTCATAGTGCTTTACAGCCCTCTCTAAGCGGTTTACAGAGTTCAGCATATTGCCCCCAACAATCTGGGTCCTCATTTTACCCACCTCGGAAGGATGGAAGGCTGAGTCAACCTTGAGCCTGTGAGATTTGAACAGCTGAACTGCTGAACTGCAGTGCTGCATTTTAACCACTGCGCCACCTTGGCTCTTGATACCGCTCTTCAAATACCTAAAAGGGTGTCATTCAGAAGACCAGTATCTGTAGTGTCTCATTCTAGAGTGGAGGACACAGAGTACAGGATTAAAATGAGAACAAGGGAAATTCCAATTACGGTACAGAAAAGTCTGTACTGACTGAGAGAACAGTTCCATGGTGGCTCCAAATAGCTAGAGAGTGGCGAGTTCTCTTTCACTAGGTATATGCAAGAAGAGCCTAGATGGCCATTTGACTGATATGCTTTACTTTGTAACAGAGCTTTCCAATGTAGCACAGCAGAAGACCATAGATCTCCTGATTCTTCATACCTTATCTTGTTTTGGCTGAAAACTGTCAAACATAGGTAGCTTAGTTAGCTTAGCGTCTTCATTGCAGATAAGGATGAAGCCCTACCCAGCATATGATTGCCCCCTAGTGTGTTGGCCAAAAACAGTTGAGTGCTATTTTTCAGTAATACATGGGCATTACTTTTCTGGGGTAGTATTTTTAATGGATTCCCACCCTCTGTATTGTAGGGGAGTTTATGAAATGAAATGTGTTCCTGTTTCCATTTCAAAAATTGCATCCAAGAAATTCTGTTGATCCCTTTTGGACTGGCCCCAGTTTAGTAGAAGGAAATCGGAAATGTTTTGACTTCCATATTTTGGCAGAAATGAATTCTTTAACAGTTTCAGATGTTTTAGCCATGGCAAAAAATGAAATTCATAACAAGCTTTTTGGGGCTGCAAGAATCTGAGTAATGCAGCACAATATTCTTTTAGTTTGTATCTGGAAAAAACAACAACTATGTATCAAAGATATGTGAATAAAACATCCATAACATTCATGTCTTGGTCTGTATATGAACCACCCCAAAGTAACTGTTTTATATGTAAAATGATTTGGGCATAAACTGATTTACACATCCTTCCTGTTACTATATCTTTCCAGTGGTTGTTGGAGATAAATCTCTTTGTCCAGGCTTTCCCTTCATGAATGTTAGAGTAATGGTTTCTGATTTATTTATTTTCCTTTTCATCACACTTTTAATGAATATATTTTATTTTGTATGTATTGTTTTAATAATTCTACTATAAGATGCTTTGAGTTGAGATGCAATTGTACAGGAAGCAGTATTTTTAAACATAATAAATAGAATACTCCTCAGAAATCCATGAAATCAGAAGGTTGGAAAGCACTAGCATAGAGTGCAAACACAGGTTTAAAAAAATAGTTCTGTGCAATATCATTCAAAGGGGTTGTTCTATTTGGGGCTTAAAGTATCATTTTTAGGGTATGAACAATTGCTGTAATTTATTATTGTTATGAAATACTTTAGAAGGAAATTTTAGTGTGAAATTAAGATTCATCATGAAGTTTAATTGTAATTGTCGATTGTATGTTTTCTTGTTTATAAGTTAGAATTAGAATTAAAACGAATGAGTTGGAAGGAACCTTGGAGGTCGTCTAGTCCAGCCCCCTGCTCAAGCAGGAGAACTTACCATATTTTTCGGAGTATAAGACGCACTGGAGTATAAGACGCACCTTAGTTTTGGGGGAGGAAAACAAGGAAAAAAGGCCTCTGCCTCCAAGCAATTTGCCAAACAGCACAGATGATATACACTGTTTGCTGTGTATTTCTGTGCATGTGTGCCTGACCCATAGAAATAGCAAAGAATTGGAGAAATGTACATTATGCCAGAAAGTTTTCTTAAATGTAATCACACTAACTCCTCCCAATTATTTAAATAGATCTACTCCAAGGTATATTCTCTATTATTTAAAAGAAGATACAGTAGCACTGGCTCTTCAGAGCAAGCATTTATTTTAAAAAGCTTCTTTATTTTGTTAAATTGTCTAGATTTACAGGGTTCTCCAATCTTGGCAACTTTAAGACTTGTGGACTTCAACTCCCAGAATTCCACATCCAGCAAAGCTAACAAAGCTGGCTGTGGAATTCTGGGAGTTGAAGTCCACAAGTCTTAAAATTGCCAAGATTGGAGACCCCTGGCTCTAGAACAATATTTATTTATTTATTTATTTATTTATTTATTTATTTATTTATTTATTTATTTATTTATTTATTTATTTATTTATTTATTTATTTATTTATTTATTTATTTATTTATTTATTTATTTATTTATTTTGTGAGATTTATATACCGCCTCACAGTGCAAGCACTCTCTAAGCAGTTTACACCAGTAAGCAATGTATATTTATATTGCCCCCAACAATCTGGGTCCTCATTTTACCTACCTCGGAAGGATGGAAGGCTGAGTCAACCTTGAGCCAGTGAGATTTGAACCGCTGACCTGCGGATCAGTGTCAGCTAAAGTGGCCTGCAATAATAAAGCAGTCTTTAAAAAATAAGTCGTCTAATTTGAACATTCTACAGACATTTATAGTTATTCCCTTACCCCTTTGCAGCCAGTTCAGCAGAAAATAAAAATCTGCGTGTCTCTCCCAGCTATTTGCCTCTTTTCAGTTTCAGTTTCAGTTTCATTTTAGCACGTGGCAAATCAGCTGGGGATCGGGAAGCTGCTAATGACTTGCTTATCTTAATAGGCTCTTCTCTGTTTGCTGCAAACAGGTAAATTGCTGGAAGACAGAGGCCAAAGGGTGGGGGTGGGTGGGTGGGTGGGGCTACATTTGGTGTATAAGACACACCCAAGTTTTCACCCTCTTTTTGGGGGTAAAAAGTTGCGTCTTATACTCCGAAAAATACGGTATATTATTTCAGATAAATGACTGTCTAGAGCAGTGATGGAGAGCCCTTTTTGGCTAGCGCGCGCGTGCCCACACCCACACCCTCCCCTGCACATGCGCACAACCCCCACGCTGCCCCCGTGCATGCACACAACCCCCGTGCTGCCCCCACGCATGCGCACAACCCCCCCTGCGCTGCCTACCCCCGCGCATGTGCACAGGCCTCACTAAAGCCTCCGGACTCCTGAAGCCTGGGGACAGCGAAAAACGGCCCAATGGGCCAACCAGAAGTTCGTTTCCGAACTTCTGGTTGGCCTGTTGGGCCGTTTTTAGCCATCCCCAGGGTTCAGGAGGCTTTCCTGAAGCCTGGGGATGGCGAAAAACAGCTGAAAAGAAGGCCGAAAATCCATTTTAATTTGACTCCCTCTTCTTTGTGGCAGCCCCTAAAGTACTGGAATACTGCTAGCATGTCACTCCTAATTCT
Organism: Diadophis punctatus similis; assembly: GCA_023053685.1. Taxonomy (NCBI): domain Eukaryota; kingdom Metazoa; phylum Chordata; class Lepidosauria; order Squamata; family Dipsadidae; genus Diadophis; species Diadophis punctatus. The sequence continues at coordinate 38,695,675 of JALIGW010000005.1, read as the reverse complement.
TATTTTCTTTAGACTAGCCAAACCCAAATCCTGCAGCCTTTCTTCATATGTTTTAGTCTCCAGGCTTTTGATAATCTTAGTTGCTCTTCTCTGAACTTTTCCAAAGTCTCAACATCTTTTTTGTAGCATGGTGACCAAAATTGGTTGCAATATTCCAGGTCTGGTCTTACTAGGGTTTTATAAAGCAGTAGTAATACTTAGTAATAATCTAAGTGTTAGATTAGAAAAAAGTATTGATAGCAAGGCAGCATTTACTTATAATTTCTAATGTTTAAATAGAATTGCTGCATTTATGTATCTGTATTTTATATTATAAAATACAAATTTGTATTTTATATTCTGTCACTATTACTGCCTGTTCATGAATAACATAGTAACATGTAGATGATGCTACATAAAATGACTTTTGGTGTGATTCAGTTTATTAAATCATAATTTATTTTAACAGTGATTTGTGGCATGGACACAGTGATTTGCTTCATGGGTAATCTTAAGCCATAAATCATTGTTGCAATACAATGGCACATTACACTAAGTGTGATGTATCTCCCAGACACCAACAGCCATAAAGCAGTTAATCTAAGGTGTTACAGATTTGGCTCTGCTTTTGTTGCAAGTGATGCATCCCAGACAGAACTATCTTGCTGGAGTTATACTTTATTACATGTAGCTGTGTGCGTGTGATTGTTATTGATGATGTATAGATACCGTATTTTTCGGAGTGTAAGACACACTTCCCTCCCCCCCTAAAAGAGGGTGAAAATTTGGGTGCATCTTATACACCAAATGTAGTCCCGCCCACCCGCTTGCCCCCACCCTTTGGCCTCTGCCTCCCAGCAATTTGCCTCCTTGCAGCAAACAGCAAACAGCCTGTTTCAGTTTAAGCTTCAGCACAGCCTGATTAGCACAAGCAGCTGATTGTCTCCTGACCATCAGCTGTTTCAGGCTGCAGGGATTATAATTGCCTATTGCCGCCTCCGCGCCCCCCATTTTCGGCCTCTGCACACCCCATTTTCTGCCCATTCTGATCCCCGCTGCCCGGAACAGGCAGAAAATGGAGTGCATGGTGACTGAAAATGGAGCGTGGGGAGGCTGAGAACTGGATGCAGAGGCCAAAAATGGGGTGTGCGGAGGCGGCAATAAGCTATGTCAATCCCTGCAGCCTGAAACAGCTGATCATGGGGAGGCCTATCCAACCGACAATCAACTGCTTGTGCTAATCAGGCTGTGCTGAAACTGAAACTGAAACAGGCTGTTTGCTGTTTGCTGCAAGGAGGAAAAGTGCTGGGAGGCAGAGGCAGATTTTTTTTTCTTGTGTTAATCAGGCTGTGCTGAAACTGAAGCAGGCTGTTTGCTGCAAGGAGGCAAATTGCTGGGAGGCAGATTTTTTTTTCTTGTTTTTCTCCCAAAAAGCTAGGTGCGTCTTATACTTTGGAGCGTCTTATACTCCGAAAAATATGGTAGTTCTCATCTTACAATCACAATTGGGACTGGAACTTCAGTAGCAAAATGATGCAATCGTTAAGTGAGTTGTGGTAAATTTTACCATCTTTTTGCTGTGTAACTTTTGAACAGTCACTAAACAAACTGTTGTAAGTCGAGGAATACCTGTAACATATCTGTGATAATATGTTTTAAAGCTGATGATTATTAACCTTGTTACGTGCAATAATTCCTAGTGATGTGTTCAAAAGTATTTGAGAAAAAAGAACATTATGACCAATTTGTCATAATATCAATTTGTCAATTTGGTTTCTGCTTTAAATTTTTTAATATTCAGTTAGTATATTCATCTACATATATATTCCATCTATCTATCTATTGACTATCTATCTATCTATCTATCTATCTATCTATCTATCTATCTATCTATCTATCTATCTATCTATCTATCTATCTATCTATCTATCTATCTATCTATCTATCATCTATCTATCTATCTAATAATTGGTGTTCTTAAAAATAAAATATTTGGCTGACTGTATCAGGAGCAGACTTGAAGCTTTAAATATAGAGTGTAATATAATCATCATTTTAGCTTGCAGTGCCTATTTTACCCTTTGTTTTGCAATTCAGAATATATTATCCACAACTTTTTATTTCATTTTCTCTATACGTAGTTGCTGCAGTTCTGTTTCAAGGAGAAAGAAAGTGAAATGTAAATGTTTTCAATTCATACCCATTTGTTTTGGGGTAGTTTTGTATATCTTAAACCTTTGGCCACATATCTTACAAAATCTGAATCTTTTATGCACCCCACCAAGGCATTTCAGCACATTTCCTGTTCTTTGTTGGTGGTAGACCGCCCTGGGAGCCATGACCACCTTCGTTTTTTGTTTTGCTTAAGTCTGATGGAGTATGCTTGGCTTTAAAAGTCAATTGTTTGAGGTAGCTAATTTGAGAAACAGCCCACCTACAAAGAGGCTGACATGAACTTACTTAAACTCATACACAATTCCTGGATCTAAAATACACTGATATTATTAAAAACACTTTTTGTTTTTTGTTCTAAAAGCATGGAGAGATACTTGCTTTATATTTATAGCACAGTAGTTGAACTTTAAAGGACTGATTTTAATAAGAGGAATGTGACTAAATTTAGCTCAGGGCAAAGCCAGTCTGCAGCATATCTGCATCTGCTTCTTTGGAGAATAATCTCCTTTCTAGTGTAAAACAATTTTCCAATATAACGCACCGAGAGAGGAAAGAGCTAATTATTAAAATTATTAAAAACAGTAAAGACAGACAGATTCTCATTTATCTTTTTTCAGTATTAGACATTGGCCCTCTTTTTCTTCCTGATTTCCTTCCTTTGCATTCTATCATTTTTGCATCTTTTGCTATCCCAAGATACTGTGAACACAGCAGTGCTGGGGGATTGATAATTAGGAAATCCACTTCTGCTTTTTCATATCCATAATTGTATCTGGGAGGTTTGACAGCTATATGTGATTTCTTCTGCTTGCTAGTACTGAACTCATCATCTCCCCTCCCCCCAACATAGCCACTTTGGCATAGTTAAAGACAATTGTGCTTTCTTTCTACAGGCAGTCCCTGAGTTAACAAGTTTTGTTCCCAAGTCTGTCTTTAACCTAGATTTGTATTTAAGTCAGAACAGGCTACTGTACCTATACTTTTGCATAATAGGGATGAACACTGCAACTCAACCTCTAACAATCCTTTCCTAAGGCAATGCAATTCTTGAGAAAAAGAATGTTCTATTCTCAATATTCTATTTGGCTATAATGGCAGATTCCATGAATTTGTCGAATTTTCAGAAATGTATGACTTGGGAAACTTGAATTTAAGCTAGAGTGGCATTTTCAGTCATTGTACAATATGAAGATTAACTACTGTTGCTTAGAAATTCATAAGAGCTATCTCTTGTTTTCCTTGTAGAAGATCCAGAAGGGCTACAAATCCTTAGCCCTTCCTTCCTTCCTTCTAAATCCAAAGAATCAAGAGAATCTGACTCAGTAGTTTCTTCCCCAAACCCCCATAACTTCAACCTCAGATTATCTACCATCGACCTCACCCCATTCCTAAGAGGACATTAAAGGGCGTGCATAAGCGCACAATCGTGCCTACCGTTCCTGTCCTAATGTTCACATATATTCTTACCTCTTTTACTCTTATTCATGCTTGTACTATTACATATATATTCAATCATGTTTACTGTTATACTGTTTATACATGCTTGACAAATAAACAAATACAAATACAAATAATTTGATCTTCATCTGGAATAAATGGATACAGCTACATGCATCCTTTACAGATCAAAACACTAATTTCATGATTTAAAATCTTGATACAAAATGAACTTGGTATCTTTGTAGAATAGAGAAGACATTTTGCTAAAGACATTTACCAGTCACTGCAATTTTGTCTGCTGCAGTAACTATTGATAGTTTGGGAAACTAAGGTTGTTCTGATGGGATGAATAACCATTTTCTAACAGTATGGAAACTAATGAATTATCAGTTATTAGTAGATAAAAAGTAAGTGTTCTGCATAAATTCCTCTAAACTCATCCACTTTTATAATTTGCAATTTTCTTGATGGGATGCTGTTGAAACTTGGAAGCCATTCTAAACTGACAGATTAATTAAGCTTTGCATTATTTTTGCCATCATTATAATTTAGCTTTGCATTGTTCTAACTTTCATTAGTTACTAATAATTTTTAATTTATTTATGTGTATTGCACATATTTTAACATCAATATTTTTGACATTTTTGGTAAACTACTGTGAATTTGTATTGATACAGAGGAATACTAGTAAAATAAGTAGAATAAATGAACAGTGGAATTCTAAGCTTATATTCCTGAACCTTTCTTATGAAACCTTTTGTGGTTAATTTCCTTCAGGTTTACTGGACCAGATGGGCCAAGTGGTTTTGGATTTGAGCTGACATTTCGACTTAAGCGTGAAACTGGGGAATCCGCACCACCCACCTGGCCAGCAGAGTTAATGCAAGGCTTAGCCAGATATGTCTTCCAATCAGGTATAATTTGAATGTTTACGTTAAACACTAGTGGGGTTTTTTTCCCAATAATTAGCTCTGATTCTAGCTCCTTTTTCATAGATATTTCATTAATTTGAATTTTGCGTAATTTGTCTGAAAGATGAAACTCATATTTTTATTTTGATAAAACAAATTAGAGGCCATCACTTGCATTAGTAAGAACTCTGGAAACTGTTCATGATCTAGGAATAAGGGTTTTGAATACCGGTGTTCAGTTGAATAGTGGTATCCAGATTATTTTACAGACCAGTTTAAATCCTGGGGTTTTTTGCCCTGTCTTTTTGAGTTTTGTAGTAGTTTTGAGTAGTTTTGTAGCTGCTTGTTTTTCAACTTAGAACGTCTCTGCTGTCTATTTTTTATTTACAAATTGGTTTTCTCTGGTTTGACAGTTTGCGATTCCTATATTACCAACTTCAATCCCAACAGCCAATAAATAAATCAATTCCCACCCCTCTTCTTAATTATTGGTTAGAAATTAGTTATTTTTCATCTGAAGACATCTTTCTTTTACTGAAGCCTCGTTTGCTAAGCAGTCTCATTCATTCTTATCATATCACCTTTGCTTTATTCAGATAAATATTTTTATTTTGTATTTTTCCTTTATATCCCATTTGGGTATCTATTACTTTGTAGTCTCTATAATCATCTAATTGGCAATTCCTATCCTTTACTAAACTTTTTATGGCATTCATATAAAAAAACTGGATGTTTTGTACTATTTAAATTGGTTTTTGCTTCAAAAGCTTTATCTGTTTTTACATTGAATCTCAATGACAGTAGCCTTCTTGATTCAATGTTCTCAAGCCTCAGCAGTCTTCCTGTCTACCAAGTAGATGTTGAGTAATATTTCATGGGATAATGACTGTTTTGACCTCTGAACAAGAGGTTCATGTTTCAGATTTACCTTTCAGTGGTTATTGAGTGAATCTTTTTAATTTTGCATTCAAGTGAATTGTAATCTTAGAATAGAATAACAGAGTTGGAAGGGACCTTGGAGGTCTTCTAGTCCAACCTCCTGCTTAGGCAGGAAACCCTACACCACTTCAGACAAATGGTTATCCAACATCTTCTTTAAAACTTCCAGTGTTTTAATTTTGCATTCAAGTGAATTGTAATCTTAGAATAGAATAACAGAGTTGGAAGGGACCTTGGAGGTCTTCTAGTCCAACCTCCTGCTTAGGCAGGAAACCCTACACCACTTCAGACAAATGGTTATCCAACATCTTCTTTAAAACTTCCAGTGTTGGAGCATTCACAACTTCTGGAGGCAAGCTGTTCCACTGATTAATTGTTCTAACTGTCAGGAAATTTCTCCTTAGTTCTAAGTTGCTTCTCTCCTTGATTAGTTTCCACCCATTGCTTCTTGATCATTTAAGTATTGGGAGTGCAGTTCAGTAGTGGTATTCACTTACCTTCGCTACCAGTTTGGACATGGGAGCGCACGCGCATTCTCTTTGCTCGCGTGCAGCGCTTCTGCGCATGCGCAGAGTGTCCATGATGATGTGCGGGAGAGTGGGCGGAGCCTCCATTCGCCCGAACCGGTGCGAACCAGTAGAATACCACCACTGGTGCAGTTCTTTGGAAGCACATTCAAATTGCTTCAATTATTACTTGAATCTGTGGCATCTTTGTTGGAAGTAGACTTTAATACAAGAATATTTAAACCGCTATTGTAAAAATATTGTATAGTTGAATAACTGAATAACAAAAGTATTGCAGACAAAATAAAGCACCCCAGCTCCGCGAATGGGAAAAATGTCATGTGACAGCAACATGACGCGGCAAGTTTGACACCCATGTTCTAGAATGTCATATTTTTGGTTTTGCTACCTATAGTAAACATTTTCTCATATAATGCAGTAAAAGATAGGTAGCATTCTAATATGTAAGTGGTTTTTGTAAGCATTTATTGGAAGTCATAAGGACTTTAAACTTCAAAATAAAAGCTTATGTCACCACAGAATATTGTGACTAATTCAGAATCCAGTTTTTCAGTCTGCAGATTATTTCTGGCACTACTATAATTATAGCACACCTCACCTCAACTATGAAGTGCGGATCCAGTGACAGCTAAGAATCAAGTTGTGCTCTAAGATTATAAACCTTCACCAGCTTCATAAAAAACAGGCTTCCTTTCTAATTTCAATTGTCACTATAATTCCAGTTTTATTTTTGCAACAGCTCCTCCCTATTGTCTGATTTTAATTTTCCCCTCATCTATCAGTTTCCAATATTTTAACAAATCGGAATCTACAATTCCTTGTTCTACTCTGGCTTTGAAATTTGCATATGAAATAGATTTATTAATAATAAATATTTATAAAGACTAATTGTGGTTTTTGCCTCATAACATTTAGTGATGCTCATTGAATTTCAATAAACCTCAATTTATTTCGGTAACTCAGAAATTAAAAATGCTGGTGGTCTAAGTCAAGGTGTTAATAGATGTCGTAATTGTTATGTGGGTGGCAACAGAAAAATGATATGTACCTTTTACCTTTTATGAAAATGATATTTACCTTTTACCTTTTAACAGAGCTAATGATAAAGATTCTTAGTTCTTATCCACTAATTGATTTAAAGTAAAAATCATAGCATCCATCCATGTTTTTCATATAAGAGGTTATAATTTTTAAAATTATTGTTATCTATCTTCTTAATAGCTTTCCATTCATTTAGGACATTTAGAATTTTGATATAATTTGGGTTGAATGATAATATTGGAAGATGATACAATTACACTGAAAATTAAAGGGATTAGTCATTGTTTCAGTGATAAAAATGACTGTTTAGTGTTTTTTCACAAAACTTCAAATTGCATAGCAATAATTTGTCTTGATAATGATTTGATTCAAGTATTGTGGGAAACCTCTATAGAATGACAGGTCTTGCATGTTATTATATGATAGCAAGGTCCGCTTTTTAAAGCTTTGATATCAGGGTGGATTTGATTTAAATCAAGTTGATTTAAATCACGATTTAAATCATGATTTAAATCACTAGTAAAAGCTAATTTTTAAAGAGCAACTGTCATCTCTGTCCCGCAGCGGCTCCTCCTCTGACCCGCTGTTGACTCACCGACAATCCCATTCACTTTAATGGGACGGCTGGTGATGCGGCAATGACACAACAAGGTGAGGGACATGGCGGGCAGCAGCTGAGTGGATGCTCGCTAACAGGCTATGGAATAATGTTTGCCTCTCAAACCCTCTTCTTCGGCCCCATGAAAGAGGATTTGAGAGGCAAACATTATTCCAGTGACGAGGAAGTGAAAACTGCAGTGAAGAAGTGGCTCAAAGAACAGTCAACAAAATTTTACGAGACAGGGATACATGCTCTCATTCGAAGGTAAAACATTGCTATTGAGAGAAACGGTGACTATGTTGAGAAGTAGGGATGTGACCCACAGAGGACCAGCTTCATTTTGATGTATGCTACATGTTCCTGTGTTGGTAATTATACCTGTCCTAAAGAAAATGGCATTACGTTTTGACTCACCCTCGTATGTTAAATATAAAACTATATTTAGATAGATTTTTTACTCCAAAAGCATTTTATTAAAATAAATTTGATCAAAAAAATTGATTTAAATTTAAAAAATTCGATTTAAATTTTAAAAAATATGATTCTTTTGTTTGTTTGTTTTTTTAATCGATTTTTATCCACCCTGTTTGATATTGGATTTGCTCACTTTGAGGCTTTTAAATTGAATCCATATAATTTTTCATATACTTAGTTTCTGTAGTTTAATTGAGCATTCAGTATGAATGTTACATCTGTAGAAGAAAGACATTTCTTAAATAGTCTTCATGCAAATAGACACAAATAGCTGGACTTCCAGCAGAGATATTGTATTGGCATTTGAAAACCAGTTGGAAATGGTTGGGATTTCCTGAAGGAAGAAATCTAATAAAATACAGAATCAAGAAAATATTGTGACAAAAACACAAGCCTCGGGAATAACTTGCTTTGTAACTCCTTTCATTATGGAAATTAGTGACTGAGGTTTACATAATTAAAGCATTTAGTTAATTGGAGTCTTGGCTGGTGTTTTGTATGAATTGGAAGACATTGAAAATTGGAATCCTAAGGACTCTTAAGATGGCTTTGAATATTGTTGAGCAGCTGCATGTCCCTTTTCTTTATAGGTCTTTACATGCTTTTGAAATCTGAATGTATCAATTGATTTTCCATACATGTCTGTTGAAATGTGAAATATTTCTTGCTTAGGTTACACTTTATTTCCCTGCACCTAATCCTCTGGCCAAATTGCTGTAGCTTCATGGTGGTCAAAAAACCAGGTTTCCCTCTAAGGCTGTGATGGTTTCCAATGAAAATATTTTTTTTCTGATCTTCCTGCAAGATACTTCTAAAGTGGATTTGGAGACTAAAAGTTATGCTACTTCTAGCCACCATAGCCTAGCTGTAATAAATGTCTGAACCCTCATAGTTGTTGATCCGTAGAATTTTGTTTTCCTGTAGCCATGGGATTAATGGGAGATGTTTTATCTAAGCAAGATTTTCCATGATCAGATTCTCTATGGATTCAAAGATTCCCTGTAGATTAGTTAGGATAATAGAGGGAGGTTGTTGGAAATGCATATGGTATTAAAACTTGTTTGCATTCATCCTTTTGTGCAAACGGATAAAACTTAACAGAAAACAATGGCATATTAAAATCTGAGCTTTTGATACCGCCATTAAGACAGCACTGTAAGCTAGCAGCCAACTATGAATGATTATAATATATGGATTTAAACTTTGCTGCTAAATGTTAAGCATTTTTATTCTGATTAGTTTCTAGAAACAAATAAAGTAGACGTAAATTTTTGACCAAATATTTGGATCCCTTCATTGGGATGTTTTTGCCAGGGTCTGAACAATTTATTTATCAAGGTTGCATTGATTGATTGTTTGATTTGTTTGTTTATTATTTGCTGCCTTTATTATTTTTATAAATAACTCAAGGCAGCAAACGTATCTAATACGTCTTCCTTCTTCTCCTATTTTTGCACAACAACCCTGTGAGGTGAGTTGGTCTGACAGAGAGTGACTGGCTCAAGGTCACCCATGGCTTTCATGGCTAAGGCAGAGTTTGAACTCCTGGTGTCCCAGTTTCTACCCTGATGCCTTACTGTTTTTGCTATAACATTGTAAGCCACGTTGACTCTTTTTAATGAAAAATGACGTATAACGTTGCAAAACAAAAATAATTTTTCACTACATTTTCCTGGAACTTAGGGTTCCTGGCATGGGTTGGCAGGACCAACATTTTATGTAGAAACGTCATGGAATCCAATCCACATTAATGAGAAGGATGATCAGAGACAAACTGTCCTTCTGTACCAGCTTGCTAAGTAGAATGAATTTTAAAGAGAATAGTCACTTCATAGGAGACTTGTTAAAAAAAATCAGAGTGGTAACTTTTTTTGCCTTCTAACCAGTGTTGCCCAGATGGGGGTATGACTTATGGCCGTTCTCCATAGATTCGACGGGAGAATCCAGGATGGGTTGCTCTAGTCTCGTAGCTCTATTGACTGAGTTTTAAATCTGAGGACACGCCTCCCTGGTAATGGTCCCCAGTTTTCAACTCAGTCTCCTCTTTTGGACGCTGTTTTTCAAGCTCCAAGAGCTGCTGAGGTGAATTTGTTTTCGGATAAAAATCCATGGTTCTTCAAGCGATGAGAGAGGGATGTCTCCTTCACTATTCATTCGGCACTATAGACTGGACACTTATGCTTCAGCTGAGGCAGCCTTCGGCAGGCATGTCCTGCGGAGATGCGTGAGGAGGTGGGGACTCCAGACCAGAGCAGTTCCCGCCCGTAGGACAGCCAAGCTTTGGTATGTCCTATCCTGGATTCTCCTGCAAACTCTATGGAGAAGGGGTGTTGGTCTTACCTGATATGCCCTTTCTCATGGAGGTCAACGGGAGAATCCAGTCCCGCCCAGTGGACTGTCTGGTCCAGAGTCCAGGAGAGGTATGTTTGGACTGGAGACAGACTACAAGATTCGCTTCATCTTCGTTTTCAACTGGGGACCATTACCAGGGAGGCGTGTCCTCAGATTTTCAACTCAGTCAATAGAGCTACGAGACTAGAGCAACCCATCCTGGATTCTCCTGTCGACCTCCATGAGAAAGGGCGTATCAGGTAAGACCAACACCCCTTTTTCACATGGCGGTTGCAGCATCCCCATGGTCACACAATCAAAATTCAGATGCTTGGCAACTGGTTCATATATATGACGGTTGCAATGCCCTGCAGTCATGTGATCCCCTTTTGCAACCTTCTGACAAGCAAAGTCAATGGGGAAGGCAGATTCACTTAACAACCATGTTATTAATTTAACAACTGCAGTGATTCATTTAACAAGACAAGAAAGGTCATACAATGGGGTAAAACTCACTTAGCAAATGTTTCACTTAGCAACACAAATTTTGTGCTCAATTGTGGTCGTAAGTCGAAGACTACCTGTAAATGTAAGCCATTTCACTTTTTTTAAAAAAAAAATCATTATTATACATAAGAACAATAGAAAATAAATGGGTAGTGTTTCATGGTGATGTGATGCTTGTTTTGGCCATTTATTGATTAATCCAGGTTTTTAAGAAATTTGCCTTCATTTTCCTCAACAGAAAATACATTCTGTAGTGGTGACCATGTATCATGGCATAGTCCATTGGACAACAGTGAGTCTAGAATCCAACATATGCTCCTGACTGAGGATCCACAAATGCAGCCAGTTCAGACACCATTTGGAATTGTATCATTTCTCCAGGTATGTATTCTCTAGTGGTCAGTATTCTTATAATTGTCTATAAGAAATAATATTTTATTTTTTTATGTAAACAATTATCTGTCATTTCATATTTTTAGATATTAAGACATTATATACCATTTCCTATTAAAAACCAAAAAGTAATTTTGTTCAAGGCTAAAGTACTAAATACTTCCCATGACAATTGTGGTAGTCTTTTAGGTCACTTTAGTTCATTTTCATCAGACTTCAATTTCTTTCTTTTGTACATCTAATATACAGTCCTTACAACGACAATTGGGCCTGGAATCTTGCTTGTTGAGCAAAACAGTTGTTAAGTGAGATGCCATGTGACCACTTCACTCAACAACTGCAACCCCCAGCTCTCCCATTGTGGTTATTAAGCAGACCACCAGGGAACCCCAGGTATAGTAGGGCAGGGAGATGGCCCAGGCCTCCCACCACACCTGGGAAGCCCAGGCCTTCTCCCCATCCCATCAGGGAAAATGATCATGGAAACACTGGATTTCCCTTGGCATGCTGGAGAGATGGACTTCAAATCTGATGAAAATGCTAGCAGATGCCAGCATTCTGAGTCTTCCAGGGGTGGGAAGAATGTTTCTCTTTCCCTCCCCTCTGGAGCCTCTCTGAGCTTTCTGAGGGGAGGGAAAGGCTCAAAACACTCATGTTTCACTAACATTTTTCCTTCCTCTCCAGAGCCATCTGTTAGGGTGGGGGAGGCTAGTGAACGCCAGTGGTTCTGAAAGGCTACAATTGATCTTAGCCAAAAGGCATTCACTAGAGTTTTGCCCAGATTTTAGATCCCTTCCTCCAGTGCACAGGACTTCCCCCCCCTTTTTTTCTCTATCGTTTAAATTTGTGCTGCGTCATGTTAGTTTTTCCAATATATGTTCTTGTTAATGTATAAAAAGATCTTGTTATTATTTTATTTTATTGTCCTAGATTGTTGGAGTATGTACAGAAGAGCTTCATGCAGCACAGCAGTGGAACGGGCAGGGTATATTAGAACTGCTTCGGACTGTTCCTGTGTAAGTAGAGCATTTCCACCTGATTTGGAAGTCATATCAGCAGTTAAAAGATAATGTCTGATTAAGATAAATTCAGCCACTTCCAAATGCCACACTTGAAATAATCTTTTTTTAAAACCTGTATACTTAAATAGTTGAGGTTCCCCCTCCCCTCTAATTTCACAGTACAACTTGAAATTGGAATTTATTTGGTTAGTTATGGCATCACCATAGTACACAAACCAACTAAAGCCCTCCAAAGCATCCTAAGTAAACCAAAAGACCCAGCAGGGCCAGAAGTAAAAGCAGGAGTCATCTATAATATACAGTGTAAGGACTATAACAGCCACTATGTCGGACAGACAGGCAGAAGACTAGCAAAGCACATCCATGAACACCAACTAGCAGTCAGAAGATAGGATGAAAACTCCTTTATTTCACAACACATGGACAGACTTAATCATAGTTTCAGCTGGAAAACAGACCATCCTAGACCAAGCCAAGTCTCAAAATGCTAGAGAATTCCTGGAAGCATGGCACGAAAACAAATCAGCCACCAACAGGCACATAGAGAGAAATAACATTTATTTACCATTCAAAGGAGACAATAAAAAAGCCAAAGGAGGGGGGGGGGACCAAAACACCTCCTCACCAGCAATCAACACCCAGATGAGCGGAGATTAACACCAAGATTAACACTAGACCAACAATCAAGAAATAAATACCTCAGTCAGGAAATTACCAGGTCAGACAAACAAGCTTACAGTAAGCAGCAGCCTCATCAAGGAATCACCAAGATCATTCTCACCAACACCACAAGAAAGAACAAGCCTCTAATATATAAAATGAAATCAATCCACACTCCCTTCTTGCACTGATGAGCTTACCTAGTTTGGTAATTAAATGTCTGCAAGAAAACAACCAAACTCAGAGAGTACCAGGGACCCCAAACTTCAACCCTGAGCTACAAAATACTGTCTTCTATTGGTTACTTTATGTAACATGGGGAAAATAAATATATTCAGTGTGAAGATATTTTAGGTATCATATTCCCTTAGGATTGTGATACCTAAATAATATATGTACATTCGTGCAAATTTGATAGCCTGCAAAGAGAATCGGAGAAGGCATTTTGTGGTCTGAGATATAGTTAGTAAAGATGCACAAGACACCCTAAAATTCTGGGGATAGTTGCAGTTAACTATTGTTCTTTTTTTGTACACCTATAGAGCAGGAGGTCCATGGTTAATCACAGATATGCGACGTGGGGAAACAATATTCGAAATAGATCCACATCTGCAAGTATGCATTTTAATTATTTAGTTTATTTATATTTGTAACCCAAAACAATTCTCTCCTTGTATTTGAATGTTCTCAGAAAAACTAGTCAATTATTTTGTTACTTTGCTATCAATTTTTGACTTGTGAGTCTTCATGACCCAATCCTTGGAACCATGATCAATAAGTGGCTCAGTTCAGATAAGCTTCACTGTTGCTACTGAACTGGGTCACAGACATCATTTATTTCCTTCCTTCCTTCCTTCCTTCCTTCCTTCCTTCCTTCCTTCCTTCCTTCCTTCCTTCCCTCCCTCCCTCCCTCCCTCCCTCCCTCCCTCCCTCCCTCCCTCCCTCCCTCGGCATTTGTAAAACTGCACAACTCCAAAATGACACTGGATTGCATGCAGCAAAAATAATTAAAATAAAAACAACAAAAAGGCCCATTCATGTGCAGATTCCCTGATACCTTGTGTGCTTGGGGGAAGTTGAGGGCTTGAGATATGAAAGGAAAGGCATCTGTTCATTGCCTTGTTTTGTAGAAACCAGTATGATTTATGGACTATAAGGATTTCAAAGGCCTCGAAAAACTATATGTAACCCTTCACTCCTGGGTTGGAAATAGACTAGCATGCTGAAACTGATCTTTGCAACCATTGACAGTATTGGAATATTAGATGTGAAACTCTCATCTCAGAGTGAAGTCTTCCTTCAGTATTACCAAACGTCATAACCATAGTTGATGGATATGTAGTTTCTGACAGTTTCTTCAGTGATATTCTCAAGCAGACCAGGTTGTACGTGTTTTTGTTTTCATGTGAAAAGGAAAATTGAATCACTTTTTTTTCTTCTGTTTTCATATCAAACTGCTGCAGTTTACCCCTTCTTATTTTAAAAGCCAAGATTTACCGTAGTTTAACAGCATCATCTGGTGGCGAATGTTAGAACTGAAGACAAATCGTTTTCTTCATCTATTGAACTGGTAGTTTCAATGAGGTGCAGAAATATCTCTTTCTGCTATTGATTTTGGAAGTGAAGCATGGTTGGAATTCATTAAATCTTATTTTTGATTCAACGCTACACTTTCGTGAAATGTAGTTTTGAATATATGCTATGACTCAGGACACCAAATGATAACTGGCAACTCAGACCTTCTGCCATCGCTTGGTGATAGAACACAGGCTTGATCATGCACAACTACAGAAGTTCAATGCCTCCAGATAGGGCTCGAAAAAAAGTCCCATGAAGCAGTGTAAGTGACATTACACTGGGCGGAGCTACAATATGCCCCGAGTTTTAAGCCCATTGTATTCATCAGCATTGATTTTGTGGCTGACTTTTGTGTCTTTAGAACAGTGAAAAGTGAATACTGCAGCTCTTAATTTCTTAGACACTGAGCATTAATAAAATATATGTAATAGATCCTGTAATGACAGAACTATGTTCTCAAATGCGTGCTTGTTTGGGATCCTTTTAAGCAGGACCGAGTTGATAAAGGGATTGAAACAGATGGCTCAAATCTAAGCGGTGTGAGTGCAAAATGTGCCTGGGATGACCTTAGCCGGCCACCAGAGGACGATGAAGACAGCAGAAGTATCTGCATTGGTACACACCCTCGACGATTGTCTGGAAAAGGTAAGCTAAGCTTTGATCACACCAGCCTTAAGGTTTATTTGGTCTAATAGTTAAGGCACAAGGCTAAAAAGCAAGGGTCAGTGAGTTCAAGTCCCACCTCGGCCATGAAAGCCAGCTGGGTGACTTTGGGTAGTCAGTCTCTCTTGGCCCAACCCACCTCACAGGATTGTGAAGGTGTGTGTTTGTGTGTTTGTGTGTGTTCGTGTGTGTTCCTGGGCCTCTTACATAGTAATATGGCTACTATACCAAGAAACCTAGCAAATTTTTGATGTCAATTTCTAAAAGTTAAAATATTTATTTCCCAAGCTAAGTGAAAATAGAAGGCAGGCACTTTCCAAATATACCCAGACCTTGTGCATAAGAGGATTTTTACAAAATATTTGAATAAACTGCATTATAGCTAGGCAACCGTTTCCAGCTCAAGAATATGTTAAGTTCCAAGTTAGGTCTTCAAGAAACTTTGTAAGTTCTGTGAAAATGAGTATTTTCCCAGATGCAAGGTTGTGCAAATGTGTTCACAGACAAGCCTCCACCCCTACACACACACACACACACACACACACACACACACACACACACACAATCTCATGGAAATATACATCATTTTACTTTTCACTGAGCACATACATCAGTTTCCATACCCCATTTGAAACTCACTATCTCCCAATTTACTCTGAAGAACATCTATAATGATTTCTTCTCCTGACTCTTACTGAGTACTTATGCAGTGGTTCCCTATATACCCTTTCCTTAGCAGCCAAAAGGGAGCTTTTTGCTGACAGGCAGTTGCTTCCCTCCAGGTGAAGGAAACAAACTCTGTTTCCTGGCCAATTGCATTTTGAACCCTTTTGCTGAGAGGAGGGGCAAGCATCTGGGAGGAGGCATAGGAACTAGTTTTCTTTAGCAATTTATGAGGCAGGCCAGGGATCACAAAGCCACCTTGTCAACTCTGGGTTTTTCTATTGCCATGACTTCAGTGTGCCTATGCAGATAGAATGTCATAGAACTAAACATTAGGAAGCCTGTAAGTACTAGCTGATAACAAATGAAGTAAGATCATGTTCAGGATAGTGCACACTGTCAGTCAAAAAGTGAGGTAACTCTTGAAAACAACATGGGAATTACTGATGCAGGGCAAATTCACATAAATTTTCTTCCCTTTTCTCTCATTGCAGCATCTCCTGAAATTTCATTCTGTAATTGAAGAAATCTTTTATTTGCAGAAAGACAATTCTGGTTCTAAACTATTTAGAAACTAGTTAAAGGATGTTATATTTTACAAACATAGGTTTTAGTACTGAAAAAATTGTGTACTAATGCCTGTGACTTTGTGTTAACTTTATATAACATTTTCCCATTGATAGGGAAAAGAGTGAAGCCAGAGGACCAACATTGCTATTATATTCTATAATGTTTCATTCAGTGCATTGTGATTAATGTTTTCCAAAAATCATAATTTGAAATATTCAAAGCTTAAGTTTTTTTAGTGTTGTTTATATTAAATGGAAACAATAGTTGCCAGTTTGCTGCAAGAAACTATGATTTTTAATATACAGATGAAAAAGAAAGTATATGGTCTTTGTTTTAGTATTCCAATTTACTGTTGAAAGATCACCCCATCTACATTTAACTCTATTTTAAAATTTATGAATTTTCAGACACAGAACAAATTCGAGAAACTCTACGAAGGGGACTAGAGATTAACAGCAAGCCAATTTTGCCACCAATTAATACTCAAAGGCAGAATGGATTGAACAGTGACCGAGCACCGTAAGTTTAGTCTTATAGATGAATCTTGAAGTGAGAAAGAATGAGTTTTTCTCATTTTTCTTACGATAATAATGGGAGGAAAGGCTATTTTTGTATATAATATAATGTTTATAATATAATGTTTATAATATATTATAATTATAATATAATATAATGTTAATATAATGTTGGTACTATACTTCAAGTATATTTTATTTAACTATGTATTTGCAACATTTTATACTGCTTTTAATTTAGAAATTTAAATTTAGAAACTACCAAAGTGGTATTTGATATACAGTGTATAAAAAATATGAAACAAAATAGTAAAAATGGCTTAAATAATCAAAGGAAAGCAAATAACAAATCATTTATAATTAGGGAGATAGAAAAGAGTCAGTGGAAAACCTGACTAAATAAGAACATTTCAGTTTCTGCAAAAATGCTCAGGTTTTGGAATACTAATCTCTGCTTGATATTTATTCCACCGGTAAACATCATTAAATTAAAATAGCATATAGCAGAAATGACCTTAGAAGTCATTTAATCTCTGCTCAGTGCAGAACCTTAGAATATGGTTTTAACGTATGTATGTATATATGCATGCATGTATGTATGTATGTATGGACAGACAGACAAACAGACATTTTATGTGGTAAGATGGGCAGCCAATACATTTTATAAACAAACAAATAAAATATCTCTAACCAATGATCCAGCCTCTTTTTCAAGTTCACCAATGAAATCATCACTTCATGTAGCAGCCTGTTCTTCTGGCTGGCAACTTGTAAATTCAGGATGTTCTTCCTTGCATCTAGCCTGAACCTGCTTACTTATAGCTTTTAGTATACAGATTCTGATCCTGACTTCTGGGACAATAAGTCTACTATCTTTTCTGTGTTATAATATTTCAGATATTTGAAGCATATCTTTTAAAGAGAAAATGCTTGTCCTTTAAACCATAGTTATGTGAATATTGGCAAGCCACGGGACAGTCATTAGAACATCAATAGGAGAGTCAAACCCTGCCTAAAAGCTCAGAATCTAAAGGTCAGAAGTTAAGAAAGAGAAATTGAATAAAAGGCTAAGCCAGTGATGGCTCGCATGCCAAAAGGGTGTATACGTGCGCGTGCCCACACCCATGCCCTCCCCCCGTGCATGCACACTCCTCCCTCCCCCCCGTGCATGTGCATAGGCCTCACAACGGACTCCTGAAGCGTGGGGATGGCGAAAAATGACCAAACGGGCCAACTGGAAGTTTGGAAACGGACTTCCGGTTGGGCCGTTTTTTGCCATCCCCACGCTTCAGGAGGCTTCCCTGCAGCCTGGGGAGAGCGAAAACGGCCGAAAAGAAGGCCGAAAATCAGCTGGCCAGCGCACGCATGCGCGCTGGAGCTGACATAGGGCAATGACTTGTGTGCCCTCTGATATGGCTCTGCGTGCCACGCGTGCCACAGATTTGCCATCATGGGGCTAAGCTATCTCACATTCTAACATAAATTTGTTGACTAAGTTACTGTATAGTGTGAATTGAGAATGTTCAAGTTATTAAATATCAGACTAGCAAAAAAAACCTTATATATCAGATAGCAGCATATTTATTTATAGCAGTAGCTGAGGTAGATCATATATGTAATTAATTTACACATTACTAGCAATATGGGATACATAAGAAGTAACTGCATTTGGGTCATGTTACTTGGTCTTTTGTGTACATTAGGTATAAATGTTTCTGTGTGTGTGTATAAAGAAAAAAATCAGAATTTAAGTTTTATTTCTCGGTTTCAAATGTTCCTTTGCCCTCTACAGAATATGAATAATAGCATATTATTGTTCACAAGTAAACAAAGGATAGTTGTTTTCAAGTAAACTCTGAAATACGCACTGTTAACAAATAGAGGTTTTTTGTCTGTATCCTGAGTTGGCTGTTTGACTTACTAGCATTACATTAGATTCTGCACATTACTTTTTATAATGCTGATTATGAGTGTCCAAGGATTACAGCCAAATCTTAAAAAAAAAAAAGAGAGGAAGCATTGGCACCTTTAGAAGAACTTCCAGGTTGATAGAACTAGAAAATATCTAGACAGTCTTTTCCTTCCTCTCCCCCATCCCTACCATATTAGCCCTCTCAGAAGTTACATAAAGTAGAGTGAACCGGTGGTGTGTAGAATATGGTGGCTGGGCTAATAGGCATAGATTGTTCTCCTTGGAAGAAAAGCTGGCTGGAACCTTATATAGTAAAAAGCTATTTTAGAATGGAGGGTACGCTGTAGTATAACTTTAGCATTTTATATCTCTTCTGTAATTTCATATCTCTAACTTTAATTATTGGTCCTCTGTTATAAAAGTAATCAAATTATGATATTATTTTTGTCCAGTTGCCTAGTTAAAGTGTATACAACAAAGGAAGTATTTAAATGCACAAGTCCACTTCTCTGACTCTGCATCAAATACCCCAGACAATAGATCTCATAAAAATAGTCAGCATTTAAGGATAACTACCCTAGTTTATTATTTTATTAACAAGCTTTAATCTGTTAATCAATGCCTGTCATGGCAAATTTCAGTTTCTCCTTTACTTGGACTATAAGCAATTATTGAAACTTTGGTCTCTCAGATTCTCAGAAAAAGTATAGGATAGTTAAACTGTGTAGCAAAGCAGTTGGGTTCCCCCCCCCCCCCGGAGTATTTATATTGACTGCCTTCAAACGACATCGTTTGTATCACCTGTCTCTAATATTGCAGGAGGGCCAAAGATGGTTGCAAATTTGTTTATGTGACTGTGACCTCTGTGGTTTTCTTAGCAACAGTAGAGATGTGGTTTTCCAGCAGATTGTTAGCTTTGCTTTTGCTACCCAAATCCAGATCTGAAGTTTAATACAGCAGCTGCTAACAGCAGTGCAGCTAACAGTGATGTTGTTCATCTTAATTCACAAGATGTAGAAACCAATTCAAGCTCTTAGTAAGAACAGAAAATGAAGGAAGAAATAGTTGAAAGTCAGCAAAAGTCACCTTGGTAACTGCTGCATTAACACTCATTTAAAATGAGGAGACTTCAAACATTGATTACAAAAGAATTTAATCATCTAAAGAATTAATCTGACAACTGCCCACACTTACACCTCCCACAATCCTTCAGTCAGTCAGAATGAGCTTTAATCTCAGATTCCCTTCCAGTTCCATAAAATGTTAGATATGCAGTCTCATGCTGGGGCATTTCCGGCATATTGCTCTCATTTAAATGCACCCTCTCTTTCCTAATACAGAAGTCATGGCTCTTGTCAGGTTTTATTCATTTCTTTCTGAATATAAGCTGAGAATCCATGAATTATTTGTGCTGGTTGAGAGGAGAATTTTATGTGGCAGTTTTTAAAATATATTAGTTAATGACAACCTGAAAAAAAATGTGTTAAATAGATCTGGTTAAGAGTGCTTTATGTGTGTAAGAGTAAAGGAAGGTAAGATGATGATCATAAAAAGGAAAATAACACAAATAAGTAGAAATAAAACTGAAAACACCAGATATAAAACCTGTATTAAGCTCCTGCTTTCAAAGCTACATTTGCAGAGGAAAAAAGCTGCAGTAATAACTTATTTGGCTCCCCCTGAATTTCCCTAAAGTGTTAGAAATTCCATCACCCCCTCATCTAGGTTGTCTTCTTCCCCAGGACCATGCATGGTTTTCATTCAAGCTGAAAGAATGAATACGATTCTTTATTCATCTTAGTGTAGGTTATTGAAAATCTTATATGTGGGTGGCCCTGCCAATACCCTACATTCTTAAGAGCTGGCAAGGCAAAGAGAAGGCCTTCATTTCAGATACAAAGAAAGTGGAAAATGGAAACCCCCCTATAAACAGAAATCTCCTGATTTCAGCCGCTGGATTTAACAGGTTTTAATGAAAGATGGGTTTTAGGGAAGCTTGTCCCAGGACCATTATCTGATCAAAAGGTAAAATTCAATAGAATGTGCGTCAAGTGAAGAAATTAGGCAGAATAACATTCAGAGTAAAGTGCAAGCAAAATACTAAATTGGAAACAAAAAGTCTAATACTAGATTCATTTATTTTTAAAGCTAGAATTACTTTGTTTGCTAATACAAACATCCCCACTTAAGCCAATAGTTTGTTCAGCAGAAATTCAGAATATTGGGATATAAGTATAGCAATATATCTTGATGAAATATGTGACAAAACAATGATTCAATACTGGCTCCTGAAATTACAAACAAATTTTTATACCGTCACTTGGTGTACTCTCAGTGCTAAAGATATTCTGTAGATTCAGACATACTAAGCTTTTGTTCATAACCTTATTTCTAGGCAACATTTGTTCTGAATGTGGAATTTGTTGGTCTGGCAGAGACCAGTTCTGAGCAAGATAATTTATCATGATCAAAAAACCATAACCACTTAACCATATTTAGATTATTAGGGGACTGGACACTAAAACATAGAGTATAAAGAACGGTTGCTGGAATTGGGTATGTCTAGTTTGATTAAAAGAAGGACTAGGAGTGACATGATAGCAGTGTTCCAATATCTCAGGGGCTGCCACAAAGAAGAGGGAGTCAAGCTATTCTCCAAAGCACCTGAGGGCAGGACAAGAAGCAATGGGTGGAAACTAATCAAGGAGAGAAGCAGTCTAGAACTAAGGAGAAATTTCCTGACGGTTAGAACAATTAATCAGTGGAACAACTTGCCTCCAGAAGTTGTGAATGCTCCAACACTGGAAGTTTTTAAGAAGATGTTGGATAACCATTTGTCTGAAATGGTATAGGGCAATGATGGCGAACCTATGGCACGGGTGCCAAAGGTGGCACAGGGAGCCATATCTGCCGGCACGCGAGCCGTTGCCCTAGCTCAGCTCCAGTGCACATGTGCGTGCCCACCAGCTGATTTTTGGCTCACACGGAGACTCTGGGAGGGTGATTTCGGCCTCCAGAGGGCCTCCAGGGTGGCGGGGGGAGCGTTTTCGCCCTCCCCAAGCTCCAAGAAAGCCTCTGGAGCCTGGGGAGGGCGAAAAATGGGCCTACAGGGGCCCCTGGAAGTCGGGAAAACAGGGGAGTGGGGGGGTCACGCACGCATGTGCAGGGGGGTGGGGCAAGTAAGGGGCTTTGAATTATGGGTGTGGGCACCACGTGCGTGCATTAGCGCGCACACGCACTATTTCGGCACCCGAGGGAAAAAAGGTTCGCCATTACTGGTATAGGGTTTCCTGCCTAAGCAGAGGGTTGGACTAAAAGACCTCCAATGTAGCGTCCAACTCTGTTATTCTATTCTGTTCTATATAGGATAACATTAACCATTAAGAAAATTCAAGTCCAGACTCCTTTTTACTAATAATATATAGAAATCCCAATTGTCTGACTTAAATGAATTGTTACTTCCGTTGGTTAGAATGGATTAGACAGGTTTTTTAAATTTAATAAGCACAAGTTTCAGAGATACCAGAAGTGCAACTTTCCTTGAAGTATTAAATATATCCCAGACTCAGCTCTAAATATACTCTTGCTGCTTTCCCCAGCCAGGTAGTGCAAGGATCCAATCCACCTATGGCAGAACTGAAATCACATATAATTACCGTATTTTTCGGAGTATAAGATGCACCTTTTTCCTCCCTAAAAGTGGCTGAAAATTTGGGTGCGTCTTATACTTCGAATGTAGCTTTTTTTTTTTTCCAGCCCTAAGTAGGTGCTAACAGATCTTCCCAGCTCTTACCTTGCAGGCTTTTTTATTGTTACTCTCTCCAAAGAATGTTTTTCCAGCCCTAAGTCTTTGCAGGTTTTTTTTTCATGGCTCTACTTGCTCCAAAGAAATTGTTTTCTAGCCCTAACCAGGTGCTAACGATCTTCCCAGCTCTTACTGGCTTGCAGGCTCTTTCATTGTTACTCTCTCAGAAGAAGATTTTTTAAAGTCCTAACCAGGGGATAAAATAATGTGCTGAAGCTGACCAGACTAAGGATGCTAGCCAGATGAATACCTGGTAGGCAGATTGTTTTCCCCTATTTTCCTCCCCAAAAACTAAGGTGCGTCTTATACTCCGGTGCGTCTTATACTCCGAAAAATACGGTAATAATAAAATTATTATATATAAAAAATAAAACAAGTTGGCGAAACCTCAGCAAAGGGGACTCTACAACAGGGATTTAGAGATGCATATCATGTCTGCAATCTCACTCACAATCAGGTCATGGATGAAACTGGATTTGTTACACACAGATTTAATGTAGAGGCCACATATATCATATATTTTGTAAAATGCGTTAAAATATGTTTTAAAACCTAAATATTGCTCCAGTAATTCTCTGCTTAAGGATTTACAATGTCAGTTTGGTATAGTGGTTAAGGCTCTGGACTAGAAAGCAGCAGACTCTGAATTCTAGGCCTCCCTTAGATATGAAGGGTGAGTGACTTTGGGCGAATCACTCTCTCTCTCTACCCAATCTACCTCACAGGATGGTGGTGGTGGTGAAAATAGGGGGCAGGAATATTAGGTGTATTCTCTACCTTGAGTTGACCAAAAATATATTTAAAAGGTGGGATAAAATCTTATACCTTCTTCGATTTAGGAGTCGTAAGGACAGTTTAGAAAGTGACAGCTCAGCAGCAATCATTCCTCATGAACTGATTCGCACAAGACAGCTTGAGAGCGTGCACCTAAAATTCAACCAGGAATCAGGAGCATTAATTCCACTTTGTTTAAGGTGAGTAGAATGTTAGGTTTTGTACGAGGGGCTGTAAGGACCATTCTGTTGTCCCTACATTACTGAGGTCTCTTCAGCCAGATTTTAAAAGATAAACTGAATATTACAAAGTAATAGTATATGCCTATTGGGGTTCAGGAGTGCCATTCAGAGGGCACTGCAGGAAATGAGCAATGTGCCCTTGTTCAAAATGTGAAAGTGCTGCATCTCAAAGCTTTGGCAAGATCCTTCAAGAGACCTATTGCTTTACTACAATAGTAATTCCAGTGCAGATATCTTCCCTGAAAGCATACATATTCAAACAACAGGGGAAGACCTTGAAATGGCTGTATAAAGTCTTCGAAAGGACAAGACGCTTTGTTTTGTGCAACCCACACCCTCCTTCCTGTGGCCTCCCTGCACTTGCACCTCAGTCCCCCCCCTTCCTCCAACGTGTGGGGCCTGTGTGGGGCCTCCTAGTGTGTATTTTGGGGTTAAGACAGCAAGCGGGACTGTCTGGATTGTCATTGGTAACTGACGGTAACTGCATCATACTTTATACCGCATTGCTTAGTGACAGCAGTCTGGTCCTAATTGCCATCTGAACCTGAGGACTATCTGCATTTCAAAGTTTTGGTTAACTCTTATATGTCAAGTTTCAAGTGTCTGAACTGATTAATTCTAGCATATTATATTATGCTGTATAATCTTGCATTTTGCTGCATAGTTAGATTATTATATATTTTTACTTGAATTCTAAAATAGAGAATTTTCCTGGTAACCTTAGGAAATCTTCCAGCACACATATATTATCTTAATTTGCTATTCAAATATATTTGTTTTGGTTTATGAAAAGGCATATATTACATTTAGATGGAATGTGTCTGGAAGAGAGAAATGTAGGTGAAATATAGAATTCCTTTCATTTAACTGCATCTCTTTCATTTCATCAGTCTTTGTACTGTGAAAGTGGTTTGTTCTATGATACAAGTCGTTGAGTTTGTAGTTTGTGTATATTGGAACTTAGATGAATTTTCTTTTTTTACCCAATCCACTAGAGCCTTAATTACTATAGTCAAATTATAGTTGTTTCTTTCCCTTGTCTCTTATTTCATTTTTTTATCTTGAATTTTAGAATTATGGGCCTAAAATATTATATGTATTGAGGAGTACATGACGTGACAGAGTTGCCACATGAGAAAGACCGTATTGATTTGAAAGTCATTTTTTTGTTTATTGTTTCAGAGGCAGATTATTACATGGTCGGCACTTTACATACAAAAGTATTACAGGAGATACAGCAATCACTTTTGTATCTACAGGAGTTGAAGGGGCCTTTGCTACAGAGGAGCATCCATATGCAGCACATGGACCCTGGTTACAGGTATTTTATTTTTATATTTTGTATTTCTGAATAAGAACCGATTTCTCCCATTTTGTTTCAGATGCTTTAAGTCTTTAATAATCATTTTTTGGTTTTGCAGTATTATTTTTAGGCCAAGAATGCTTTTGCAGTCTTTACCATTTTTTAAAGTATTTAGAAAGTGGAATTATAACCCAAAATGAAATGGCAGTTTTTAATACTCTTCTCTATGTAAACAGCAATTTTCTCTTCCCAAATCCCAGAACATTTTACAAACTGCATCCTCTAATTCTTTTTCCCACCACTGCAATGCAGTTGCCTTTATAATCACTGTTGTTTTCAAACAGTATGCAGCAATTGAAAAGGCAAGGCTACAATATTTGAACCTATTAAAAACTCAAAAAGAAAGTCAAAACAAGTAGCCTTGCAAAACATCTTTAGGATAGCATGAAGAGGCCTATTTTTAAGGATATAGAGAATTCTTCCTTCTTTCCTTAGAAGAAACAATGGCAGAATTTTTAAACAGTTTTCTAGAAAACTACACTACTACTATCACTTTCTATCTTTTGTTTTATATTTGATTAACTCTTGGGAATCCTGTGCACTGAATATGTTGCTTCATCTTTTGTAAATTCCTTCTATTGTGACTTTTTGCATTTCCCAGGGTAGCTAATCAAGACAGGAAATAGAACTAAAACACAGGATAAAGTAGCAGACTCAGCAAACAGTCTTGTGAGGAATTATTTGAAGTAATTGAATTATGGTGTATGTGGCTCACAAGGCCCATATATTTCTAAGCTTTTTCTTTTCCAGGTAAACTTCCAAAAGCTGAGTTTAAATATATAATTTCTATCTACGGTAATTTTTTTTAAAATTAAGAAACCTTATTGTGCAGCTATTTCTGATTTAACATGGTTTCCAAAGTTAAATGTATTTATTTATTTGGTCGTTTTTATTTGCCGCCCAACTCCCGTAGGACTCAGGGCGGCAAATTTACTTTTTTACTTTAAGCCCTTGTTCTTAGCTCCTCTAGATGTCACAGTCAAACCTTCTACAAGTATTTTATATTTTAACGTTGCCCACAGATAATGGCCTGTTTATATTTTTGACTAGAGTGTCTTTGGTTTGTTTTCTGTGAAACTGAATTTTCAAGTACACATTTACAGTAGGTCCGTGTTCTGGTATGTTTTCTGTAGCTTTATTGGAATTAGCACAAGGAATTGTCACTTAGGATGTACTAATACCTGTAGCACTAGGGACTATTTTTCATAATAGTTAAAGGATAGTCTGAAATTGTTGGCTCTGGGTTCTCTTTTCTTGAAAAGCTACCTTAATAGGTTTTATACACCTCTTGACAATGCATTACAGTTCGAATCTGTAATGCTTAGCTTGTTATTCCTATGTCTCATGTGTGTGTGTCTGTGTGTGTGTGTCTGTGTCTGTGTGTGTTTTCTGTCGTATTATCCTGGTGTACCCAAATATGGGAGAAAGCATCACAGCTTTCATTTTGCCTTTCGACCCCTCTCTGGGACCATCCAGGCAGTTTCTATAGCCGACACACTATCTTCTATATGTGTAGCATTTTTTGCTGATAAATGAAAATAAAGGGAGACTATTATAGATCTATTTCCAGCTACTTCACTCTCGTCAGATAGCCATACCCTTACTGGGATTTGAACCTGGGCTGCCTGCCTTGTAAGGCAGCAGCTTAGCCATTAGGCCACAGGCTCTATTCCCTATCAGCTCTTCACCAGGAAAGGGTTATATATGTTTTTCTGTCGTATTGTCCTGGTGTACCCAAATATGGGAGAAAGCATCACAGCTTTCATTTTGCCTTTCGGCCCCTCTCTGGGACCATCCAGGCAGTTTCTATAGCCAATACACTATCTTTTATATGTGTAGCATTTTTTGTTGATAAATGAAAATAAAGGGAGACTATTATAGATCTATTTCGAACTACTTAGCTCTCGTCATATATATATACACATATATATATATACACATATATATATACACATATATATATATACATATACATACATATATATATATATATATATATATATATATATATATATATATATATATATATATATATATATATATATATATATATATATAATTACAAAGTAGCTTCAATGCTATGAAATATAAACTGTCTTACAGGAGGTCAGCATAATCTCTTCTGACTTGGTAGTAGTAACTTGGGTTTCAAGCAGAGGTTTGTCTCATTAATTGCTACTTGAGATTGAATTAGAGTCTTTTCGCATTCAATACAAATCCTGCATCAATGAGCCATTAATAACGGACTTACATTCATTAATTTTAATAAATAAAAGTCGGGTAGAGAGCAAGTATTTAATTATTCAGATTTATACTCTGTTTTACCATGAATGTTCTCAAGACATTTTTTAAGCAAATCAAGTTCCCTTCTGATATTCATCCTTTAAAAAGTTGAGTTTGGTGATATCCATTGATTAATTGGTTCTTTTATAAGAAGGCAATCATTTAAATAATTTTCACATCTCCAAAAGATGCTGTTATGTAGGAGTTATTTCAGCTTTATAATTAAGGAGTCTTTGTTCTTCTCAAGAACTTAGGGATACCATGATATAATAATTTGTACTTTAATCATGTCTTCTTCAACCTGTTGAACTATAACTTTTTGAATTTCTAGTCAAGATGTTATTAGTTATGCTGATTGAAGTCTCCAAGAGGTCTAGTCTAATCAAAAGCTGTTTAATCTATCAACAGAAAACATGATATAGTTTGTGCTGCTCTGAGCAGATATAGGCAGAAGGATGAAGGAATTAGAATTCAAAAAGTATAGACTCCTGTACTATATATACTTAAATATAATATAAGACAAAATAATTGTATTATTGTCAACTACCTTTGTGTTATGATTTGTCTTTGCATTTTTGAAAGCTAATTACTCTAATGGAAGATTAACTGCTGAGTCTGTGGACTAAAGAGTCTTTTATGAATAGTCATATAAACTGAGATAATAAGTGATAAACTAGCTTGTAACTAAAAGTAGGAGTGCAATATGATACATTATAACAGAACTATGATAATATTTTGCAATACAGTGAATGTTAAGTGATACAAAAGTATAATATTTAGTAACTACAGATTGGGATATTTAATATTAATGGATAACATAAATTGTAATCAAGTTCCTTGCTTTGAATTCTCTTAAGAATAGGGTAAATTGGCAGGATTTTCCAATCCTATAAAATTAGCAAGAAAGCATTAAATAACTCATGCTTGGTTATGAAATGTATCAAATAGCTTTGTGGAAGACAGAATGTCAAACTTTACTACAGTAAAGGTATGGCAACATATGAAAGCAGTAATGAATGAAAGTTTTACAGTCAAAGGAGCCAAGAACAAACAGAATAGCAATGAAAACAGCATACATTTTGATCTATGAAAAATAAGTTATTCAGCAAATAATTTCTTCCTATGTCTAATTATGGCAGGAAAAAAAATTGGCTACAACCAGAGTCACATTATTGTATAAAAGAAAATTTACATATACATTGTTTAAATTGCTCATTGAAAAACCAATAAAAGGGAAATAATGGTGTCTTTCAGATCAGTATACAGTCCACAAACCAAACATACATGCTCCATAGACTCTACTTCTGGGTAATTTCGAGGTCTGAATTTTTGTGAAAGTATACTCTGGAGTCTTCCTAATAGTACCTGAGATAGCATTTAATTGTACTTTTGCAAAAGTGATCTGATAAGTATTATGGCTTACATTGGTTAAGTATGAAGCAATACACAAATTATTTTGATAGATGCCTAAATGAAGTGGAGAACAGGGTGAGTTAGCTTTACTAATCAATTCCTTTGAGCTTATATCCCAGAGTCTTTGCCTAAGTAAAAAAAAAAAAAAGCTGAAAGATGCCCCATTAAAAAGTAAGTTATCTGGAGAGAAGCCTATTTGACTAATTTTCTGACATGCAGTTTTAAGTCACTTTAAACCAGAGTCAGTTTGGTGTAGTAGTTAAGCTACCAGGCTAGAAACTGGGAGAATATAAGTTCTAGTCTCGCTTTAGGCATGAAGCCATCTTGGTGACCTTGGGCCAGACACTTTGTGTAAGCCCTAGGACCGTGGTGGCGAACCTATGGCACGCGTGCCACAGGTGGCACGCGGAGCCATAGCGGCCGGCACGCGAGGGTTCCCACCGGCAAACCGGAAGTGCGGAAAAACGCACTTCCGGTTTGCCAGTGAGCTGTTTTTTGCACTCCGGAGGGTTCAGGGAAGCTCCCTGAAGCTCCGGAATGCAAAAAACTACAAAACGGACAAACCGGAAGTGCACTTTTCCGCACTTCCAGTTTGTCCGTTTTGTAGTTTTTTGCATTCCGGAGCTTCAGGGAGCTTCCCTGAACCCTCCGGAGTGCAAAAAACAGCACACCGGCAAACCGGAAGTGCGTTTTTTCGCACTTCCGGTTTGCCGGTTTCGTCGTCCCAGGCTCCGGTAAGCCTTTGCGCGGGGGTGGGGGGGGTGCGCATGCGCAGGGGGCAGCATGGGGGGTGTTGTGCGCATGCGTGGGGGGGAGGGAATGGGTGTGGGCACGCGCGCGCGAGCGTGCCCCCCCCTTTTTGGCACGCGAGCCTAAAAAGGTTCGCCACCACTGCCCTAGGAAGAAGGCAACAGCAAACCACTTCTGTAATCTCGCCAAGAAAACTGTAGGGACTTGTCCAGGCAGTCTCAGGAAACAACACTGACACAGAGACACACTCCCTCCTCACACATAAAACAAACATAGAACCAATGAATAGGTCATCAAGTTAAGAAAGTAATTCTGAAGTGGAATAAAGAGTTTTCATAACTAACCATGTCTTGGCTACCAATAGGCCTTGTCCTGTTTCTAAACAAACTGTTATTTCGTACACAGCTGAGTAGTGGTAAGAGGGCTGTTACAAAGTAGGCCTGAATTTTACAAAGCCCTTGAGAAATTCTATTTATCAACAGTGAAACCCCATAAAGGAGCATTATATATATAATACCAATTAATTGCAAATTGAGTATAGGCCAGCAGTGTGACATGACTGCAAAAAAGCCTGTATGTTCTAATTCTGAATTAGGGTAAATAAATAGTATTTCCACTCTGAGTACGGTGTCCGTTCTGTACGGTATCACAGTTTAAGAAGATTTCAGAGTAATTGGAACAAGTTCAGAAAAGGGCAGCAAAAATAATTAGAGGATTAGAAATATAGACTTTGAGAGATGAGTATAGTTAATCTTGAGAAAAGACAGTTGAGGAGAGATTCACATAGAAAGTCAAGATCTGTACACCTTCATTCAAAATGTAGGATCTAGAATAATGGTTTTGGCTTACAGAAAGACATTTTGGGTTTTTTTTTAATTTCATAATAGTAAAAACAATTTGTTAGTGATGTCAGATCCAAAGGGTGGTAAGGTTCTCTTTATTCAATTATGTTCAAGCAGACACTAGAAAACCATCTCTTTAATTTGGATTTCTGCACTGAGCAGGGTTGGACTTTTGATGGTCTAAATGTCACCTTCCAGAGGTGTAATTTTATGATTCTGCTGGTAATACTAGTCCTTCATAATGATGAATGAGATACGTTGGGATTTTGTGTCACCTCCTCAAATCTCTCTTAAGTAATTTTAGCCATTTACGAAAATGGAAAAATGGTAACAAACACATTCCATTCCATTACTCTCTGCTTAAACAGGTTTAGAAATGATTTAACATATTTTGCACTAGGCCTGTTCCAGTAAGGAGATCTGGAGGTAAACATTTCACAGACTTTCCCAGAATTTGTGACTTTATATACATCATTTCCTGAATGTCAAGCAAAGCATCCTATTTTCTTCTAGGTGCATAAAGCTAGAAGCTTTAAAAAGAAGAAGAAGGCTTGATTCTAGAATGTCTTTCTAATTTTAATAACTCTAAACAGGCTATATTTTTAATTTAAAAAGAAACAGCAGTTTTACATTTTTATTTTTCTTGTTCACTAAGTAAGCATCTTCGCTTTTTTTGCCTAACCAACTTAATGATTAAGATTAGTTGTGCAAAGGAGAATCTCTACTTCACACAGCAAGTTCTTGTGGTTCATGGAAAGTAGGATCACTTGTAAGGAAGGGAAACTTGCAATTAAGAAATAGTAGGTTTACATACTTCACCAGTGGATAGCTCAGGTTTAGATTTAGATTTATTATTAGAGTTGGAAGTGACCTTGTAGGTCATCTAGTCCAACCCCCTGCTCAAGCAGGAGTTCCTACACCATTTGAGACAGATGGCAGTCCAGTCTCCTCTTGAAGGTCGCAAATGTTGGGGCTCTCACAACCTCCGCTGGCAAGCTGTTCCACTGGTTGATCGCTCTCACCGTCAGAAAGTTTCTCCTCACTTCCAGGTTGAATCTCTCCTTGGTCAGCTTCCATCCATTATTCATTGTTTGGCTTTCTGGTGCTATAGAGAACAGCCTGCTCCCCTCCTCTCTGTGGCATCCCCTCAAGTATTGGAACACTGCTATCATGTCACCCCTGGTCCTTCTCTTTGCCAGACTGCCCAAGCTCAGTTCCTGCAACCGCTCTTTGTATGTTTTATTTTCCAGACCCTTTATCATCCTGGTTGCTCTCTTCTGCACTTTCTCTAGGGTTTCAATGTCTTTTTTGTAGTGTGGTGACCAAAACTGGATGCAGTACTCTAGGTGTGGTCTGACCAAGGCTTTATAGAGTGGTACTAGTACCTCTCTGGTCCTTGATTGTATCCCTCTATTTATGCAGCTCAGGACTGCGTTGGCCTTTTTGGCTGCTGCTGCACACTGCTGGCTCATATTTAGTTGGCTGTCTACCAAGACTCCAAGATCCCTCTCGCAATCGCTGCTATTGAGTGTGGTTTCACCCAGTTTGTATGTGTATTTTTGATTCTTCTTACCTAGGTGTAGAATTTTACTTTTCTCCGTGTTAAATTTCATTTTATTGGTTTGGGCCCAGTGTTCGAGTCTGTCAAGGTCCCTCTGGATTTTGAGTCTGTCCTCTGGGGTGTTTGCTACTCCCGCCAGCTTGGTATCGTCAGCAAATTTGGTTAGTTCTCCTGCTATTCCCTCATCTAGGTCATTTATGAAGATATTAAAGAGTACTGGGCCTAGGTTCTTATAGCCCATTGCATGAAATAAATATCTTCAGCCCTCATCCCTGTAGGTTCTAACAATGCAGTTCTCTGCAATATCTAGATTGAAATTTATTGTATAGAAAGCAGCAGAAACTGTGGCACTTTTGAAAACTAGCAGTTTTAGCATTGATATTTATGTACTAAAGTCTGTTGTTTGGGATATATGTATATATGAATGAAACAAATGAAATTGTTGACAGTAAAAAAACCCCAGAAATATAATTCTGTAAAACTTTTAAGATGCATAAAAAGAACATCCATATACAGTTATATTAATATGTGCTTGAAAAGAAACCAGCTATTAAGATAATTCAGTTACATCTTTATCTCTATATACAAATAAACAATAATTGCTACACATTTCATTAGATTTTCCTGTGGCTTAATACTGCCCAGGTTTCACTATTCACTATCCTTTGTCCCTTATTATTTTCCCAATATGACAAACAAGAATTACAGGTAGACATCACTTATTGATTGTTCATAATAGTCATGTAAGAACTGTTCAAACTTAACACAATGCTGAAAAAAATAACTTTGTGACCAAGGTGCTAATGTATGACCTTCACAGGAACCATGAGTTTAAGTCCCACCTTAGCCATGGAAGCCAACTGGGTGATTTTAGGACAGTCACTCACTCTCAGCCCAACCCACTTCAGAGGGTTATTGTTATGGGCAAAATAGGAGGAAGATGCGTTGGATATGTTCACCACTTTGACTTATTTGTAAAAAATAATAAAGGTGGGATATAAATATAAAATATGTCTTTCTCTTTCAGTCATGTGTTCACTATTAAGTCAGTTAGTACCTGATGTCCTGTGCCTGACACTTGTTTCCCCCCCCCCAATAGAGTGGAGAGATTACTTAAACAAGCAATCTTTTTCTAAACTGCTTTTCTCAAGTTAACTATTAACATGTTAATTAGCTAGCTGGCCGCTGCTGCCTGCGACTGACAAGATTTTAATCACTTTCACTTTTGTTGCCCTCCTAATCAGCCTGGGGCTCGAAGACAAAAGCATATTAGGCAAACATAGGGATTGGTGGTATTCTTTTCAATGTGTATTCCCCATCATGTGCCTGCTTACTCTCTTTTAATCCCTTCCTCTCAAATGAATGTAAATGCAAACATTAATTCCCTTCTTGTTGATTATCCCAGCACCAGGGTGAGCATTCCAAAGGGTGAAGGAATGGGGGGGGGGAGGCAAGGAAAGCTGAAGTAAACTCATAAGCACAATTGTAGTCAAGTGATTTTCTATTTAGTGACTACATCATTTAATGATTGAGTTGCCAATCCCAATTGTAGTTGCTAAACAAGCACTACCTGTAATGGTTACTTGACTGCTGCATTTACTATATTGCAAAATAGAATTTGTATGTCAACTTTTAACTCATATAGCATATATTGGACTCTCCTTTTAAAATTAGTTTAAAATTCTTTTATTTTTTTTATTCAACATTCTTTCATTCAGATTGTAATGACAAGTTGAAATGTCCTCCATTGTTTTCTGACTTATCATTTCCAATTTTATATTTGAATTATCTTTTTCATAAGCACAAAATATATATACCATATATAGCAAACAAACAAATTGCTGGTAGTTTATATCATATCACATATCAGGAAATGTATAGGGCAATTATTTTGTGACATAGTTGTGTTACATTATGTCCTCTAATAGTGTTGCCAATTCTACCTTTGTATTCATTGAAGTATTTAGGTTGGTTATAGAGTTTGGGCCTTGTGTTTGATTTGAAGGCCTTCCTAAACAAAAGAGGCAAAGTGATATTTTAATGTATTTGTTGTTGAAATAAACACAAGGCAAAATAATACTTGTCAAAGGTTTTTGAATAAAAATATATGATTAAAAAATAATCACTTTGCCTATTTAGTCAGGAAACTATCCTTATGATCAATTAAATATTGGGATTTACCATATCTTCAGGAGGAAAAGCACTATAAAGATTAGTAAAAAATAATGCAGTTTTCCAGGTTTTTTGGCCATTTAAAAAGAAATATCTTCTTCTAAACCATTTATACTAATGTATCCTTTTGTTTTGAAATACACCATTGTTGAGAACCAAAGCTTTGCTCAAATATTAATACTGGAGTGTTTATTCAGTGACAGCAGCAAAGATATGTGTTTCCTGACCAAACAGGCAAAGTGACATTGGTAGATTCTCTGCTTCCCCATTGGTTTCCTCATGATATTTTTCATTCAAAAACGGATGGGAAAAAATCATGGAATTTTGTCCAGATACGTCAGCACTTTGATTGTTACTGTGTCTGTTAACATAATTTGTTTCTAATAAATTCCTGTGTTAGATTAGGATGCTATCTAAAAGCAAAGACTGTTCTTTCACTCATAGCTATAAGTGCAGATTTTCATTGTTCAAAATGGGCGGTATATTCTTTATGATAAATTAAAGGTATTTTAACTGGGAGCTGATGGTGACAAGTGATACGATCAGAAATAGATAATGGTACTAGTTTGGTCTTTTGCTGTACGGATAGGGGAAGTCCCAACTTTCTGCAGTATCAGTTCTAGCAATACTTCTTTTATTAAAAGCTTAGAGATTGTTCCATTTATTTCTCAAGGTGACTTTTGACAGCTATGCTATTGTTTTCTGAATACATGTAGTCTTGGACCTATATCCATTAGTTCAGGAACTGTTCAGTGTGATGATGCTGCTGAACGAATGGTGGTTATGAGCAGTTCTCGGAGTTCCTGGCTGTACCAGCATCCCATGGTCATGTGATTGCAGCCTGGGTGCTTGGCAACCTGTTTACACTTATGACCAGTTGCTAAGCGCCTGCATCACTTGATTGCCATTTACAACTTTCCCTGCCAACTTCCCCAGAAAGTCAGGGAGAAAACTGGCAGGGATGGTCACAGGTCTCCCCGTTGGTGCACCCTCACCCAGCCCCTCTGCGCTTGCTCCGACCAGTCATGCACCCCTGCACATTTTCCCCAAACCACACCGCACCCCATGCAATCTCCCCGATCCGCGTAGCATCTCTTGCCCTGTTGTAAGATGAGGGGTAATCTGTACGTTAATTGAGTTTTCTGGTTTTTTTCTATTATTTTTATACCCCATAATTAATCATTTTATTGAAAAGGTGTTTTTTTTAAAAAAAAAATCTGCTCACAAGGTATCAAGGGGCCAATGTTTAATTTTCTGTACATTGGCCAAGAAGCCCCTTAAATCACTGACTATTTGTCCCATTCATCTGTTGGAAGACCCTATTTCTGGTTGCAGTACCCTTTGTAAGGACAGCAGATAATCTTTCTACTCTCAAGTTGAATAGATTTCATTGGATTTCCGTAAGAGTTTAAAAAGAAGCACCTAATATTTTTGCTGAAAGCTATACATGAATTCAATATGAAGATGTGTTTTTCTCTGCTTTTTTAAAAAAATCAGATTATACTACTACAGTACTCTGGTATGGTTAACATATTGAATGTTTGTAAAGTCAATCACTTCGGCCTGCAAAGAACAAAGAGTTTTTCCAGAGATGCACAACTCTATGGTATGAGTATCCAACTCTGTATTATGAGCTGTGAGTTCCCTGCCTCACCCAAACACGCTCCGAGTGAATTCTTGTTCTCATACTCTATGAGTTGTCCCTTTCAGCCCAAAAGACATTAATAGGCACTCCACAAAGGCCATGTAATCTTCAGCAGCTGTACATGACACATTTTGCTGCAGTAATTATGCAGGGTGACAACTTGAACTCAGTCATCTGCTTTTATAAAACATATTGGATGCTTGATTCCCATGAAGTGCTTCATTCATTAGGCGGACTTGGTTAACTTGCTGCTGTGATTTCCTGAATCTACCAACCCAAAATTGAATCATATTTCTGTGATTCATAGAAATCTAGATGAAGGGATCCTCCTGCTTATCTGCAACTGTTGCTTCTGGAGTACTGATATGTATATGTCATAACTCCCTCTCTTCCAATTCGAGGTTGTTATATTGAAATACATATTTTATTTTCCATCCTCTCCTTTTTTCCCCCTCTGCCGCATTTAGTCAATATGACTGAAATTGGATATAATCTAGGAGAAGAGTATGAGGTCCACCAAAAGTTTCTTATTCCTGGAATATCCTGGATCAGGCATTGCAAGATGCATAAGCCATATGTATGAATTTGTATATAGGATCTGCATATATTTATAGGCAATCAATGAAAGAATTTAAATTATAAATAAGTTATAGTTCTTCTGCATTGTAAAGCAAATTATCTCAAAATATAAGTATGTCATCTTCATACATAAAAAGGCTTTTGATAGCTTGATTTCTCATGTTTTGCAGTTATAATGAATTGGTTCAGTAAATTTGCCCCATTATCTCAGCAAGACAACATTGAATTTTAAAAGTAATAATGAATTCTATAAATTTAAATCATAGATATCAAAAGGCAAGTCTTGCTTCTTATATAATCATTGACAGCCCTTCGGTGTTGCAAAATTTGGATCAAGCAATATGAAACACAGAATTTTTTTAAATAGTATTTGGGTTTCAGGGAAGTCTGTTAACAAACTATAAACATAAGCAGAGATTGATGCTTCCATAATGTATATTCTGCTGTATAGCATCTGTAAGAAGCTGCTGGAAAAGATCATCTGGAAATTCAAAGTATTTTACTCCCAATATGCTAACAACTCTCCACTTATATTGCCACCCTGGGTGAAATAAGTTTTTTATCCACCTTCAGCCAATGCACCATTTGTGACCCTTTCTGCACAAGGGGGATCTGGCTACAGTGACTTAACACTTGAGCTTCTGCAGTTTGTTCCTCATAGAGCTGCCTCTAAACACCCCTTGGCAACTGCAGGTGATCCAAAATGTAGCCCCATGCATGCTGACAGGGACTTGTCTGTTTGATCATTTTACATCTGTGTTGCAAGACCTGCACTGGCTACCTGTGAGATTCCAAGTTCAAATCAAATACAGTCTATGGGATTGCCTGCTCCAACTTGAGTCAACCAGATCAAGGTAGTTCTCACAGGAAAGACTGCTGATTGTCTCCCATTTTTTAACAAAGAAGTGTGCTGAAGCCAGAAAACTCTACTCTTCCAGAGGGCTTTTGGAACTGAATGTTCATAATCTTCTACTTTATAAAGTCTAATTATCTAATTGTTTTGTTTGTTTATCTGATTTTCTTAGTAAGCTAGATTAATATGTTATATTACATTATTATGGATTGATTTTAGGTTTAATAATGGATGTTATATCACTTTGTATCTCCTTTATTATTGTGAACTATTGGATTAGATGGCACATGAATAATAATTGTTGTTGTTTTATAATGGGCACATATTCAGTCAACATTGTAGACAAAGAACATTTTTGATAGAACCGTCACTGAAAACAGCGAAGTGAATTTAGCAGTTGGGAAATAAACTGTCAAATTTTCTTATGGATTAGCAATTAAGAACAAGAAACAGCAAGCAGAAATAATCTTTACAATGGAAAGAGATAAATAGTAGTGTGAGTGCGGCATATACCAAGTGTATTGGATATCTTAGGAAAGTATACAAGCAATGCTCACAGGGCTGCATTTCAACCTCATTGTAGAGTTGAGAAAAATACAGAAGGGGACAACTAAAATGGTCATAATATTGTAACGTTTTCCTGATAAAGAAAGCAGAATATATTAGGACTATTACATTTAGGGAAAAAAGAAAAAGTTACAGAGCAAAATAGATAGAGAAGTGAATTTTTTTGACAGCGGATTGAGAAAACATAAAAAAGTATAATGCAAACCAGATCTCCTTTGTAGAATTACGTGGCTTTGAAAAATTTATGGAAGATAGAGTTGTCAATCAGTATTAACCATCATAGTTAAATGGAACCTCTTGGTACAGTGGTAGTAATTCTCCAGATCCCAGTTGCAAGGGGACAAATAGCAATTCATGCCCAGCTTCAAGCATCCCTGAAGCCCATTTTCAATATACAATTGGTCATGCTTTAACCAGACTTTCAGAATCCTTGATTTACAGGTTCTTCTCTTGCCGTTTTGACTGGCAACATAAATCCTGGTGTTTCTTTGTCTTTTCCCTCCTTGGTGGGGAAAATCTGAAGGGAATTTACAGTATGTGGGCATTTGGCTCTGGGAAATGCAGAAACATCTCTGAAGCAGCCTTATAACACAGAGGCTTCTCCATATGATTAAGCCAAATATGCAGTTTTGAATCTTTTTTTCCCTCAACCTAGAAAGGATACTATACATTGCTCTGTCTTGTGTTTCCGTATTCAATATGTTGTTTGAATGGAGCTGTATATAAAACACGGTTCTAGAGATACCTAAGCCCAGATAACTGAGATAATCCACTTCTCAAGGAAAGCACCCCATGTGAACACTTTTTATGGGACTTTTTTCATCTTTGCAAAAACTAGAGTGTGTTGCGAGATCTTCTTATAAAGGCAGAACTATGTCCCCGCATGAGGAATCAGTTGAGTAATCGTGGTAGGAGCTATTTGCATAATTTACCTGAGCTATGTTTTTACATTTCAAAAGTTCCATAGCAAATGCTATTTGATATTCTGTCATAGTTACAGACGAGTTTTGAAAATGCATGAAATAGTAGTTTGGCCTCTTGTTTATCGGGTTTTTTTTTCATAATTAGTTCAAAGATTTTTTTTATACATTGGAAAAATAAATTGGCTTTCTTCCCAATGTATTCTGTAGCTAAAAGGTCTTAAATATTCTCACCACATGCTGATGAGTTTGAAAAAGAAAACCTGGAAAATGTGAAATAGCTTGTGATATGATTTGCTATAAATGTCACCTTTAATATGCTGATCAAATGTATGTAATGTCTATTTGTAATGTGGTGTCACCAATGCAAGAGCAGTGCAGAAACATAAAAGTTTTGAGACAAGTATAGTTAGCTATTGCTTTGTATACATTTTAATAAAAGCTATGGTAGTTGGAGATTTCTGAGATTTGAAATCCAGACATCTTAAAGTTGCCATGAGTGAGAAACACTTCTAGTGTAATGATATGAGCAAGAAACATGAGGTTTGGTATTGCTGTACCTCTGCATCTGTGTGCATTTGTTTAATCTCAATCTCTCTCTCTCTCTCTCTCTCTCTCTCTCTCTCTCCCCCCCCTCTCTCTCTCTCCCTCTCTCCCTCTCTCCCTCTCTCCCTCTCTCCCTCCCTCTTACTACTACCTGTTCAATTATTTGGCTAGGATTCATGTGTTAAAAAATGGGTACACATCCATTACATTGCCTGCCTTCTCATATAACATGATGTTTCTGTACAGTGCTTAGATCCTTACCCTTTCTGAATTGACGTTTTATTTGGCACAGGAAATATTGATATGATATAGATGGATTCCATAATAATTGCAGGAGGAAGCAAATAATTACTGGAGGAAGTGAACCAACTTCCCAAGCCTTTGTGAATTACAAGATGAGCAACATGGAACAGTGCTCTGCAGTCTGCACTAGAACAGTTTGCTGCTAGGCAATTAGGTGTAACTTGGTGCATAAAAGAATAAAAGTCATTGCTTCTCACTTTTGCAGATCTTACTTACAGAAGAGTTTGTGGAAAGAATGCTGGAAGACCTAGAAGATCTGAGTTCTCCAGAAGAAGTAAGTTTACTTAATCTTAATACCTAAAGAGACATTACACAGGTACTCTTTGACTTACAGCAGTTCATTTACTGACCATTCAAAGTTACAATGGCACTGAAAAAAGTGACTTATGACCATTTTTCACACGACTGTTGCAGCATCCCCGTGATCATGTGATCAAAATTCAGATGCATGGCAATCTACTTCATTACTACAATCTAATAAATACCACTTTATAATGCCTTGGTAAGGCCACACTTGGAATACTGCATTCAGTTTTGGTCGCCACAATGTAAAAAGGATGTTGAGACTCTAGAAAGAGTGCAGAGAAGAGCAACAAAGATGATAAGGGACTGGAGGCTAAAACATCTGAAGAACGGTTGCAGGAACTGGGTATGTCTAGTTTAATGAAAAGAAGGACTAGGGGAGACATGATAGCAGTGTTCCAATATCTCAGGGGTTGCCACAAAGAAGAGGGAGTCAAACTATTCTCCAAAGCACCTGAGGGTAGAACAAGAAGCAATGGGTGGAAACTAAACAAGGTGACAGGTAACTTAGAACTAAGGAGAAATTTCCTGACAGAACAATTAATCCGTGGAACAGCTTGCCTCCAGAAGTTGTGAATGCTCCAACACTGGAAGTTTTTAAGAAGATGTTGGATAACCATTTATCTGAAGTGATGTAGGGTTTCCTGCATAAGCAGGGGGTTGGACTAAAAGACCTCCAAGGTCCCTTCCAACTCTGTTATGATTATTATTATTACTTATATTTATGACAGTTGCAGTGTCCTGAGATCATGTGATCACCTTTTGCCATCTTCTGACAAGCAAATTAAATGGGGAAGTCAGATTCACTTAACCATGTTACTAACTTAACAGCTGCAGTGATTCACTGAACAACTATGGCAAGAAAGGTCATAAAATGGGGCAAAACTCACATGTCTCACTTAACAACAGAAATGTTGGGCTCAATTGTGGTTGAGGACTACCTGCATGTCTTTGCTTATATATGTAACTTATGTAACTTATTGAATAGACCAACGTAAAGATTTGGAATTCTTTGCTGAATGAACTTGAAGAATAAGATGTTCCTTCAGTAGGGACCTTTTATACTAAACTGAGATTTCTCCATGTACTTTTTTTGCCATGTATTCTCCTTTCCCTGAGACATTTTTCCCCTTTTATGGTAATTTGTAAATTTTTAAATGTATTACTTCAATGCAGGTTTCATTGCAATAATATTTATATACTATGATTAAAAATTAAGAACATTCTGTGTTAAAAGAAACTTAAAAGTGTTACAATTGAGGCATCCTGTTTCCCCTAAAAGATCCAGTACTTTGCTCAGAGGAAAGTGCTTCAATTCTTTTTGTAGTTTTTGTTGTACATGCTTTTAGATTAATTGAGCTTTAACTTAACAGATTTTCCTCATAGAACAATTCTTTAAATTTTTGCTGCTACGTTAACTATCTATGAACTATCAATTATCATACAACTGCCCTCTCAAGTTTTTTTATAAAAACAGTGAATAAATGTAAAGACATCATAGCTGTCTTGTACTATACACTTACTATAATGGGATTGGAGAGGGAGAATATTTTTCCATGGTCTCCTTGCACAAATGTTTTCTTTGCCATCTCACTTGTTCCCTTCTCACTGTTGAGTTCCTAAGAGTTCCTTATCTTCCAAAGCTGCATAATGTCTGTTAAAATTACAGGATCATGTTGTAAATTCTTTATTGGCCAAGTGTGATTGGACACACAAGGAATTTTTCTCCCGTGTATAAGCTGTCAATGTACATACAAACAACAAAGTGATAAATCATAGATCATATATTGTATAAACCCTGGTTTAAAAATCCTTATTTGCTTGTTAATCTAATACCTTTTCATTTGCTCCTGTATTATATAAAGATATAAAATACC
Source organism: Diadophis punctatus similis (assembly GCA_023053685.1). NCBI lineage: Eukaryota > Metazoa > Chordata > Lepidosauria > Squamata > Dipsadidae > Diadophis > Diadophis punctatus. Next base: position 38,653,976 of record JALIGW010000005.1, on the reverse strand, counting down.
TTGAAAATTTGAAAAAAATACATTTTCTCACATGAAATATTATTTATGCAATTTTGGTTTCTGAATATTCACTTCTGTTATTATCAGTAACTTCTGCTTCTTCTATTCTTAATTTTGTTATTTTCATGGTCTTCTAAAAACAGAGACTTTTTTTGTATTGAAAGAAGCCTCTTTTTCACTTATTGGTCTATTTCTTCATTTATTGTCTGTTTCCATCAGTAGACACCAGTTTCTTTCATATAACTGTTTTATGCATCACTTCAGAAGAGGTCACTTTTTTTATATAATTCTACAGAGAAATTATAAAATACTGTCTACAAATTTTGTTTTTCTTCCCGTACCTTCAAACTGTAGTTTTATTCACCCTGAATTCTAGCAATTTCTATAAACACTAACTGATTTCTTTGTTTTTTAGTTCAAGCTTCCAAAGGAATATAGTTGGCCTGAAAAGAAACTAAAAGTCTCCATCTTACCTGATGCTGTATTTGACAACCTACTCCATTAAAGACAGCTGACGCCCACAAGCAGCAGCTTCCTGTTTATTGCCCAAGGACTAATGGGAGCATTGAGTAGAGTAAAAGTTGGTCCTGACAATGTTGCTGCATAACTAAAGCAGAAGAGAGGTTACTCAACAACAGTTCAGCCAGAAATGTTCATGTCTGGTTTTCTCCTTTTTCATCATGGCTGAACTCTTGAGTATCTGCATATGAATGAGTACAAGAGTTAGACAGAGGAAGAAGTATTCCAGTATGAGTAGCAGCTTGTAATACATCTTCCACTATTTTAACTGGCTCTAGAACTGCCTGCTGCCTCCTTAGTTCAGGGTTTATATTCCTCATCTGCATTTATTGTACACATTTTTCACCCGTAAGCACATAAGCACATATTCTCCATAATGCCAAACTTCTTTTGTTAGCCAGGCTTCTCCTTGGCAGAATTATTCCTTTAATGCAAGTTGCAATTCCAAAAAGAAAGTAGGATTCTCCACATGTATTGAGAGTAAATAGAGTAAAAAAATTGCTCTATTATCTTGCTCCAAGCATTTCTTGTGGTTCAGCTGCAGTGAAGTTGGGCGGGTGGGTTTGGTTTCTTAGCTCAGATTAGTTGAATGTAGCTGAATTTTAGAACCCAGATTTTGAGCCCTATAATAAAACGAGCCTTTCATTTGCTTTTCTGTAAAGAATGGATAATTCATTAGTAAGATAACATCCAAAAACAGTTTAATGATAATATCAGCAACAACTTCCAAATTGAGCCTGTGAATATTAACCGATTTAGAAAAAAACCTAGCTGTAATTCAGTTGGACTTATTTCTAAATAAATGTATGTTAAATTATAAGTTTTTATATATTACTTTGAGAATGTTTGGAGACAATAATCCCCCCAACCCTTTTCAGACACTTTAATTGATAAGATAACCCTAAGTTATTGGATTATAAAGCATATTAAATAATCACTCATTTCTTTTACTGATGACCAAGCAAGAAATATGAGTGATTAATTTTATATGCTTTTCTCATTGTACTCACTGAGCTATAAAATGAGTTAATGGCTTGTCTTATTTGTATTAGCACTGTTAGCACTTCTGTTTTTATGAAAATTCCTGATGCTGCACTCTTTCTGAAAAATTTCCACCAACTCTCTTTGTTTCAGGTCCTAGAGGTGCCCAAGAGCCTGTTATATCAGCTTTGGGACAAAGCAGTCTATAAGACATTTAAATTTTGTTAAAACCATGTTCTCACTTTTTATTAATGTAATAGAAAGCCTTGAATTTGCTCTGATGAGTATTGATTGAATCAGGCCTCTCCAGAAATTGTAATTCACATAGAAGACTAAATTGTTTTTGAACTATGTGAAAATATGTGTTTTTTACAACGGGGTCCCCAACCCCCGGGTTGCGACCCACCACCGGGCCATGGCCTATTCTGAATTGGGCTACACAAGTGGCTGGCTGGTGTATGCGCAACAACTTGCGTGAATAGCGGACTGGCGGGCACTCACCCACATGCGCACCAGCCCACTGCTCACACAAGTCAAGCTGCATGCCGGCCTGCCTCTTGCGCAAAGCCTGTGTGCGCACGCCAGGTCGCCCCAAGCCGGACCGGCAAGCTGCAGAGGTTGGGGACTGCTGTTTTACAATCTACAGATTTTCAGTGGTCTTCATCTGCAACTCAAAGGCTAGGTTGGAATCACATTAAGCAAAAAAAGGGGAAACTTTTTTACGCAATGACATTTTGGGAAAAAGAGAGAAAAAGATACATTAAACATGCATTAAATATGCATTGTTAAATACTGTATTGTCAGAAGACTTTTTGGATACTGTGATGTACTAACCTGTTCTGATATTAGAGATCATAAAGCAAGAAGGCTTTGGAATCTGTAACATAAGTGAGAGTCTTTTGGAGAGCCTAGTTCATACTTTGTTTTGAGTAGATATTTAAATAAAATTAACAATGTTAAATTAATAATAGAAGATTGCAAAGATGTCCAGAGCTAACTGTAAGATTCTCTGGAGGAAATGCACATGGGTGATGTTCACATATACTGTGCAGCCAAGACCATTAACCATTATTTGTTGAATAAGCCAGAGTCAGTTTTCTGGGACAGCAGAGTGATTGTGACTGATCAATTTCTTATTTTCCCTCCATTTCTTCTATCATTCAGGTGATATTTCATAATATTTTTAACAAAAGTTAAAGAACAAGGTTGTTTGTTTGTTTGTTTGTAGGAAGATTTGCTCAATAATTTGCTCTCTGATTAACCAAGTTGTAGCCTCAGGACCAAGTGTGGTGCCCAGATCTTCTTTTGATAGCCCTCAGATCTTCATCCAGCTGTACTGCAAATGTTGGCAGTACAAATGATGAAAATTGCTAGCATGGTTTCCCACCATTTTATGACCAAATATTCATTAAAACTAGTATATGGTCTGTAACACACAATGCCTTTTTTAAAAAAAACAAATCCCCTGCAAAATCCAAAAAATCCTACTTCTGTTCATTTATCTGAGAGCCCCATCCACTCCTTTGCACCCCAGGAAATACGTATAACTTCCATCCTCGAAAAGGGTAGTCCTGGGGATTTTGTGATTATTGTTATTTTGGCTGTGTAAGATCGCTGGAATTATCTTTGTTTATTTTTTTGTTGTTGGCTGTTTTGTTAGATGTACACTATATTGGGGTGGTTGTTTTTTTAAGAATTTGTAGAGTTTAGAGAGCAATCGTGTTTTGTGTAGGTTTGGTTTTGCCTGCGTCTGTTGTCTGAGTATGGTTAGTTTTATTTCTGTGAAATGGGTATTTTGTTGAAATGTTTTGTTGATATGCTTTGGTTTGGCATTGGGAAGCAATTCCTTATCCTTTCAGGGAGGAGTTAGGCATGGGGGGAAAAATAGCCTGAGTGGCAGAAATGCTGTGTAGTTTTTCCCACAACTGTTTAGTTTATTTAGTTTCTGAAGGAACTGAAGTGGGAAGCCTATTTCTTAATTTTTATGCTTCAAACTGTAATTGGATCTAACACTATTGAAATGCTTTTATATGGAAAGAAAAGTGATCCCTGCTGGTAGCAAACAGGTATGCTAGAGAAATGACTAAGCTAGAGAGAGCCTTTCCTACAAGATCTAATTTATTACATATAAATATTGTGTGTGTGTGTGTGTGCACCGTTTTAATTTTAATTAAAGGACCAGCTGACCTGGAGAAATGTTCCAAATGTTGTTTTTTCACAGATGCCTTTGATAATCTCATAGGTCAAGATATAGCAGTAGCATCCTCTTCACTTCTCAGGACCTAATACTGAGAGACATAGTTAAGATGATAAATAATTGTTTTTTGATTGTTGTCGTGGGCTCTTGGGAATTTTTTCCTCCAACTAAATTAGTTTATGCATATAGTTTATTTGGAAATATATTCATTACTGTAATGGGGAAGTGTTAGTCACAACTGTCTCATTGATTTCTCTCTCTAGTTAACCCTCAGTTTGTTCTCTTTAAAGTTGAATAAAAGGAGGCAGAGTCAGTATACTGTGAAATGCTAAACTGGAATTTAAAAACCCTTGTGAATTTCTCATGAAGGATCTACAAGTTAGAGTTAAATAGTGTTTCTCATAGGATTTTCTGCAAGATCCTAGTGTTTTCAGTGTTATGTCCTGCATGAGTATTCATTTTGGAGGGCAGAACTGATCCAAAATATATTTTTAAATGACTTGTCTCGTTGGATTTCCAGACAGAGTGCATTCAGGTTTTTTTATCTACTTGAATGCAACCACAAGTTACTGGCTTGGCAAATCAAAGGTATGGTGCTTTTATGTATTTTTGTTTAATCAATAACAATTTATGACTGTTCTAGTCAGTTCCCTAAGAGACATAATAGAACAGGGTTTGGTCTCTCCTCCAACTCTTCATGGGCAGATACTCACACTGTGGCTAGTTGTGCTGGCTTTTTATTTTTTCTCAACATAAGGTAAGAAGAGTTTGCTTTGCACTCTTGTTCTTTGCTTGCTAGTTCCTGAAGTGTTTTACCGGAAATTGAAGCTTTGGCTGCTCTTCAGTTGGTTTGCACCTGCTACTTAATCCCTTCAGCACCTGGAGCAGTAAACACCCTTCCTGGCTTGCCGCAACAATTATTAACTTTTAGTGCAGCTGTTGCACTAGTCATATGCCAGGGTACTGCTAACAGAGCCACCAGACCATTCCAGAGTGTTTAACTATCTAACTATGAAAAAAAATCTGTGTAAGTTAGTTATCATACAAGCTATGAGTAGAATAGAGATTTGAAGCTATTGCACATGTTGCAAGTTCTGGCCTATCGCCTCTTTTGCTCAGAAGCTGAATCCCACAAAAGCACTAAAGATTTTTGTAATGCAAAAAAGTAAAAGATTCAAAATATAAACAGTTGGATTGTATTTAAAAACAGATCATTTAAATATACAATCCTATCACAAATAACATTTTAAATACATTTAAAATCGAGGATAAGCTACTTGAAATATGGTAGAAGAGCAAAAAGGAAGAAAGTCATTGTTCATTGCAGAATCGGGTATAAAAAAAAAGAAAAGCTGGGCTCACTCTGAAGAAGACAAAAGAAATAAACATTTGCATAGCTATTACATTAAATCCTACATCTGTAGTCTTCACAATATCCGTTTATATTTTATATAAATGTGTACATCTTGAATTTCATGTTTCCCTTTTGTCAGATGGTGGTTGGGCAAAGTAAGATATAAACCTTTGAAGTCTCTGCAGGATATTTTGCATTTCAATCTGATGATGAGTGCAGAATTAGAAGTGAAAGCAACTTCTATGGCAGATTAAAAAAGGATTGCACTGTCATTCCATTGCATTCTCTTCTTCCAGTAGTAGGGACATAATCACAACATGCACCCCTTTTTGCATATGATCCCTAAACATAAGGGAAGTAAGGAATCAGGGAACTATTCTCTTTACATAAGCATTTTAATGGCTTGAGACAAAAATAATACTGTTTCCCACGAGTACCACCGTTGCAGTTTTTAGGAAAAGAAATAATGCCTTCCATCTTTGGTAGCCCTGTGGCATGTCATTTCCCACTTAACCTGTATGTCCTTTTCTTGCTAGACATCTTGAATGTCAAAATCAGTACTGTCTGATATAAATTTATAAGGACCCCAGACTGACCCATTCCTTAATTAACTTGTCAATATTATGTATTATGTTTTGTATATATTTCTTTTTCCTTTCTCAAATTGCTTACCTATAATCATAGTAAGAGCTTTTAAGCTTTCTATTGTTTTTCCCAAAACATATTTCTTATTTTTAGCCAATCAGTTTCCTATATTGCAAATATTTTGAAAGAAATCCTCCTCATTTGGAGAGTTACAATATACTGGTAGTGAGTTCCAGACAAGATGAGGGAATCACATGTTTAAACTCTTCGGCTATATTTTCTTTTCAGAGATTGTTTTAAGGCTTTGTTGCCAGCTAATTGTTGTGACATCCTCCCTAGTCCTTATTTTCCTTTTCAGGGCAAAATTACAGGTTTCTTCTGTTAGACTCTTATGATATAAGTCTTCAATGAACAGAAGAAGGTGATTCTATGATCCGTGTTCAGAGTATATATTATAATATGGGCACTGTGGTTAATACAAATGGCTGTTGTGGGCCTCGGTTGATAAGAAGATGCAGGAGCATGCAAGTTTCTTGCTGGACCTTTTAAATCCAGGTTAAGCTGAACTAACTTTCTTACCAGTTTTACTTTCAAGGCTGAAAAAAAAACCCACTTACCTTAGAGAAAGAAAAACCTATTTAAATAATTTTAAAATGTATGAAAAAGTTCAAAAAGTTAACAGTACTTTATGAACAATGCTGCCCATGACGTAGCTTTTCTGGAGCTGTATTTAACAGTAGCAAAGACCCATGGTGTGTGTCTGCGTGTGCGCTTGCGAACATGTATGCAGATACATGCACAGTTTAATCTAGTTTAAGGACATAAAATTGGTATTGAGTAGTAGCAGTTCTGAATTCTACTGCAGCTGAAAACAGCACATGAGAGTTAAAAGTTTGAATTGTAGTATCACACTTCAAATGAAAAGAAGCATCTTTCCTTTTTGAATGGTTTTATCTCGATAGGAACTAGAGCTCTCTATTCAGCAGAGAGCTTGCTAACTTTTTTTTTTCTTTTTGAAGGGAGAAGAGCTCTTGTGGGGTGTTAGTTTTATATTTCAGATGGCTGTACTGTAGTTCTAGGAAGCTTTAAACAAATTGAAATATACTTTTGGAGAAATTAATCCTTAGACTTGTTCAGATGCTAATTCTGACTGCTGAGGCTGTTTTGAAAAACTTCAGCTGAGATGAACCTTTTTGTAGTTCATCTGTGTGTGTGTGCGTGTGTGCATGTGGGGGGGAGCACGTTTGTATGTGTGTGTGTGCATTTCTCTACAAATATATTAGAGTTACTGCAGAAATGGACTGAAAACAGTTTACTTCTCCTGCAGTAATATTTCAATATTTTAGTATACCCTTTTTCTACCAAAAAAAAAAAGCAATGAACACCTAAACTAGCAGTTTTTAAAATATTTTATATTCGTTTGTAATGTATATTCTTACATTATCACAGTGCTGGTATGAACTTTTTTGTAATATTTTTGTGAATCACAAAGCTTTTGTTTCCCTTTTGTGTATTCAAAGTACATTAAACCTGTTTGCATATTGTGTTTGGTGTGTATTTATTGATTGCAGAGCTGATAAATTTTATTTTTCACTCATACTTAATTTTCTTTTTTCAACTGTTATCTGCAGATTGTAACCAGATAATAGGCCTAGATAGATAGATAGATAGATAGATAGATAGATAGATAGATAGATAGATAGATAGATAGATAGATAGATAGATAGATAGAGAGGCCAACCACCAGCATCTCCTTATCCACAATCTCTGTTGCAATTTATCTGTTGTTGTTCTGCACGGTACAGTCTACTTCAGGAGAAACATTTGAGTAAATGTGGATGTATGCTAATTTTTATAATATGATGTGGAAATAATTAACACAGGTGCAGAAACCTTACTACACCTATAGCAGCTATTTTCAGCCTAGTAACCTCTAGATGCGTTCGGACTAAAACTCGTATGCTTTCCAAATTCTGAAAGTAACAAGAGTTCTTTTCTAATTTTATTTTTATATCGTCTTTCCTTGGCTATTAAAGAAGGATAGAGTTAAAATGATCACATGATCCTATGTATCATATTGACAGCACTTTACTATGTTGTCAAAAAAGGATGGGGACTTTTTTTTTAGAAAGCTGTAACTCAAATGGGGAGACTTCATAGAGACTAGACGTGCTCACTGATTTTTGGTCACATCCTATCTCTGTATTCTAGAGAAAGCATAACTCCCACTTAAATACTATCTTGAACAAATATAATTTGATAGTTGGATTGTTTGAGTGCCATTAATTTGGTTTGGATGCTCTGCTCTCAGCCTGGATATTCAAGTCTTTCAACAGTGAAAACTAGTGAGAAAATACATACAGCACTTGGGATTTTTTTTGGGGGGGAATCAATTTTGTTTCATAGTTTCACCACTCCATTGGATTATGCATATGACCTAAGATCCATATGATATTGAGCCACACTTTGGAGCACTGACTCAGCTTCATTGAGCTCTTGATTTATTGCGCTTCGTGGCATAGGCCCTGTGGCTTGTTGCAAAAAGTCACTTTATTCTCTTGTTCTTTTCAATTGGAATTCTTGGCTGTAATGGAGTAATACACCTTGTCCACCCAATGAGGCGTATCTTCTAGACCACTGGAGTGCTTATACTATCAATATATCCAATTTCTAGAAATTAATGTTTTTCCACAAAACTTTTAAAGAGAATAAAAAATGTGTGGCAAATTTTGATTCTGTAATTCATAGTGCATTTCAGGGATGAAATGAATTTGGGGACCTGGGGAATCGTTGTTTCTGCAATAACTTTGGGAGCTTTCGTTGCATTACTACCGTATCAACAGATGACAAGAACAGTATGAAATACTCTGTATGAGCCATCTTGTTTATATGAGTGTGCACACACACACACGTATGTATGTTCCTGTAACTGATTAAGAAAGTTCTAAGAAACTAAAAATACTCATACTTTAAATCAGTGATTTTCAACCTTAAAAAAAAACTTTTTGCTGATGGCTGCCTAAACTCAAGCATTATCTATGGTACATTTGTTCTATTTTCCACTAGTATTGTTACCTCAATACACTATAGTGATGAGTTGGATTACTAAATAACATGGCATGTATAAGGATTAAAGTTAAGCTTAGGTAAAGTTTATTTTCAGATGACATCTTGTTTGCAATTAAAACTTAAATAAAAGATATCGCAAATAAATAATTTTTAGCCTTCAACTGTGAGTATTTATTACTGGTATATTTCCAATTTTAAATTATATTGAAACAATTGAACAAACAAGCTTTCTAGTATTTAACTTTTCTTTTGTTACTTAGTGGGGTATTTTGGCTGGATGAGATTTTCACAGCTGTTTCACAAGCACTCTAATTTCTCAGCAATGTTTACATCCCATTTTTCCAGTTTTTGCTTGTGAGTGCAGAAAATCCCAATTCACACTGGTAATATGTTAAAAATGTTTCTTACCAGACTTTCTTTTCCTGCAATCGAAGTGTGTATTCATTCTTTGCCTACATCCAAAATTCAAGAAACACCTTCTATGAGGTTTAATATCATATTGCAGCTCTTCTGTCATACACTTAATTCTTCCCATTCTGTGAGACTAAGCTGAAATTGGTTTGGTGTTTCAATAAAGTGGTTTCTCAGCTAGTCACAGTTTTCAAGTGTAGACTGAAAAATATACTTTTATTTTCCAGCTGTTCAGCAATTACTGGTATGACCTCATTCTTGTTTGCTGCAGTAATATTGGGAAATATGCCCATATTCGTCTCCTTCACTTTTCCAGTCCAAAAATTTTACCATTATTAATTTGATCTATAGACATTGTCTTATTTAAATATTCAACAGTAGCTACCAAGAAAAATAACTTTGCAGACTGAAAATACAAAATCCTGGTTGCTGAAGAATAAAGGAGGTAATGTGCATCATGTTCTTCAATGACATCATAGTTTCTCATAAGCTAACCAAAGTAGGGAAGGAGGGAAAAGTATGCAATTTTTTCCAATTTCTTCACAAAATTTGGGAAACAGATGTAACTAGTGACCCTCCATTTTCATGACTGTCTACCCCTGTGTTCAACTTGTAGCCAGTTGTTTTTGCAGCTAATGCTTCATGATACTGAAGAAAACACATTGTTATAACATTACTGTTTATGTTTCCCATTAACAAATTATTTTACTGACTCACCCATTAAAAGAGCAGCAGCTTATCCAATTCCTATGTGCATAGGATTTGTAGGGCAATGCAACAGATTCCAAGTAGCTAAGATAAGACAACTACCCTCACCTTGAGTGTTTCCATCAAATTCTTTACCACATAAACATTGATCTATTTTACAATCAACATGGCAAATGAATGACAGTAACTGAACTGCATCAGGGGTGGGTTCCTGCCGGTACACTCTTACCTGTTGGTCGCCGCAGAACCGAAGAAGCCGGTGGCGTTCGCGGCGCGGGGCTTCCCCCGCCCGTTTTCCCCTGCCCGCCTGGACACCATTTGCGTTCTTTTGCCCTCTGCGCAAGCAGAACGCTTTGCGCATGTGCAGAGGGCAAAAGAACACAAATGGCGTCTAGGCGGGCGGGGGAAAGCGGGCAGGGGAAGCCCCGCGCCGCGAACACCACTGGCTTCTTCGATTCTGCGGCGACCAACAGGTAAGAGCATACCGGCAGGAACCCACCCCTGAACTGCATCCATTTCTTTCTCTTTCTAAATTGAGGTATAAACAGTTTCTTCAGTGTTGGCTAACACTGTCCACGAGAGGAATTTCCTTTAATTTTTTGTTCTGCTTCATTCCAAATCTTGACTTTCCAATGGCACTACAAGCAGGAAAAATCAGTATATCTGTGAGGATCCATAGTTAAGAGAATAAATTCTGTGATTAAATAATTTTTCTTATGCTTTACCTGAAACTATTTTAGCAAAATTCAAACTTGATTGTTTTCTAGAATTTAAAAACCTCACAATACCATCAAAAGTTTCTCAATAGCAGTGTCATTTTGGTGAAGAATGTCTCTACCTGAGAAGAAACTATTTTTAGTTTTCTTGTTTATTATGGCACCTATTTTTTTTCCATTTCTATTCCATCTTTGTCACTTTGTCCCCACCACTGTAATCTTTATATTTTCTTACTGACTATCCATTAACGTTTTAACGCATCCCTGGTGTCTTTGGGCATCACTGTCACTTCCTTATTAACCAGTCAAACTAAGCTACATACTTGCATTTGTTACCTAGGGTTTATTCACATGGGACGGCTTTCAAACATGGTAACATTTTAAACTGAGGCTTAGTTGTTAGCTGACTCACCTTCAGGCTCTCGAAGCACATTAACCCAGATTTCAACAATACTTGTCTCAGTCAGGACATCACTTACACAAGAATGAATCGTTATTCACAAAGCAGAATCACACATCTACTATAATAGTACATTCATTCATTAATCATTTAAAGTTTGTTGTAAAACTTTTCTGGTCCTGTCATGTTTTTTTAAAAAAACTGTAGCCAATTTGATTGACTCAAACTCAAAAGATCCACTGAGGACTGGACCCTAGACAATAGGATTTTTATATCTCCTTATAAGGGTTGGGGAGCAGTTTTATTCTGAAAAAAAGTATCCAAAATACAAAAGTGAAATGTGTGTGTGTGCTTTCTAAATCTTATGCTACACTCTATTTCTATTAATACTATTCAGTGTTTCTATGTTTCTATGTTATGTTCTACTACTAATATGCCATGCTCTATACCAGGGGTCAGCAACCCGTGGCTCTGGAGCCGCATGTGGCTCTTTCATCCCACTGCTGCGGCTCCGTTGCTCAAAATATGTGTCACAACCGCCAATGTGTGATACACACCGGCACATGATTTATTGAGCTTTTCGACCCCCCGGTAAGCCAACCATGGATAAATAGAAGAAAAGAAAAGTTTCACAAGAAAACAGAACGTTTAATTGAACTACATATGCTAGTTCTGTGGCCACTCAGGAAAGGGACGGGCAGGCATGGGAAGGGTTTTGTGGCTCCCGATGTTTTCTTTTTATTTTATTTTATTTATTTTATTTGGAGGTTCTTCTATGCCACCCTACTCCCTAAGGACTCAGGGTAGCGTACAATATTTTAAGAAAACAACCAAACAAATCATTAAAAACAATTTAAAAAACAGTTAAAAACACATATAACACCATACATACATGGGGGAGACTTTTCTGTGGGAAACGGGTCCAAATGGCTCTTTGAGTGTTTAAAGTTGCCGACCCCTGCTCTATACTGTTACCGTACTTGTATTTCTATGCTATATTATACTATCCTCTCTATACAATTACTATTGCTATTATGCTAGTATTATTACTAATATAAAACAGTGTTTTAACTCCTGCGATCCTGGTTTGTCCCTAAATTCCATCCACACTCTCATTCTCTCAGATTTTCTTCTGTTGCTATTTTCTTCTTTGTTAATGGCCAGCAGGTAAAGCATTGGCACTTTGCCAATAACGTACTTTGCCCTTCTTTTTCTTCCTGACCTTTCCATCTCTGTAAAGAAAACTTATTTGATGCTTTCTCTTTTGTTGCTGCTGTTGCTGCTGCTGAGTTCCCAAAACATGCTCATTTCCTCTGTTTTCCTCTTTGTCTTCTCCCTTTCTCCTCCTTTCTCTGTTTCAAGGTTGTAGTTTTCACAAGCAATTCTGCCATGCTGACACTGGAGGGAAGGTTCAAATAGGAGGGGAGAAAAGCGGCACCGATGCATGCAATTTTCTTAGCAGCCTGCTCTTCCACAATCCCCTAGACCAGGGGTCGGCAACCTTAAACACTCAAAGAGCCATTTGGACTCGTTTCCCACAGAAAAGAAAACACCGGGAGCCACAAAACCCTTCCCGTGCCTGACTATTTCCTGAGCGGGCACAGAACTAGCATATGTAGTTGAATTAAACGTTCTGTTTACTTCTGAAACTTTTCTTTTCTTGGATTTATCCATGGTTGGCCTACCGGGGGTCGAAAAGCTCAATAAATCACGTGCCAGCAGGTATCACACATTGGTGGCTGTGACGCATAATTTGAACAACAGGAAGCCACAGCAGAGAGATGAAAGAGCCACATGCTGCTCCAGAGCCGCGGGCTGCTGACCCCTGCCCTAGACTATTGATGTGGCATCCAAGATGCCACAGCAGTCTGGGTAAGAATCACAGCTTTAAATGAAAATTAGTCAACAGGCTCATCTTTTCTGTGGATTTGGGTGTTAACGCATTCATACAATACTGAATGTCTTTCAATTCTGCATGATCACAATAATGTTGTAATATCTGTTGGATCAGACCTCCTGCATTTTGGGGTATCAGGTTGTGAGCCTAATTGTTGAATTCTGAGTATGGAAGAAATAGGTAAAAAACCTGAAATTTTTAACAAGAAGTTAACACTCCAGATGCCTACTATTTTTTCTTTTTTTGCTTACAGGGACTATAGAATGTGTCTCTGTAGTTAACATTGATCTGAACCTTCCCCCCAAATCCTAGGAGTAGTTTTAGGCAATACATTGGATCAAGTTGTTATGCCTTCTCTTGGGGAAATGACTCTATGGCTATTTCTTTCACATTTGTTTTTTCTAGTTTTTTTTAAAAAATTCTAAATATATGCATTGTTTCATTTTTATAACTCTTAAAAATAAACCAAATGAATGTTGAACCAATTCAGTGTTTGCCCACATTTTATGATCTAGCTGTATTTCACTGCAGAATTTAGGTGCTATCCTATTGGAGACTAGTGGAGTACACGAAGGGATTTACAACTGATAAAACATTAGGCTTTGCCTGACAAGCACAAGTTATTTGGAACATTTGGACTGGGGCGTAAAGGGAGGTGCAAGATAACAGCAAGAATGGGGCAATGATTTGTTCAGTCATTTAAAAAAAAGTTCTCTTCTGGGTACCCTCAGGCAGTTGCATCTGGCCTGTGCACACAGTTAATATTTCAACCGCTTTGAGGTTGAGCAGAATGTTAAATATCCACTGAGGCAGGAGAAGGCCTGAGGCAGTTTCTAGGGGCTGGCAATACAGAGGCAACTATAGGCTTGCTTTTGCAAAACAGCAAACTCTTGCGACTTAAGGCATCAGTCCAACAAACTGATAGCAATCCAAGTAGTTAATAGTGAGGCAGAGATTCTTTCTTATCGTTTTTAATTTTTTATACCATATCTTGTCAGTTTTCTCCACAAAGATAACATTTCATTTGGACAAAAAGACATGTCCCAGGCACGTCCATGTAGTTTTCATTGCAGCAATATGAACTTTTTTTAACTTTTTAACTGTTTTTTCAGCTAGAATCCTATTCCCCCAGTATTTCCTAAAACCTCCAATTCAAGTCTTAAGACAGCTGTACTTTTTTTTTACCGTTAAATACTGCAGTTTTTAAATTCAGATAACTTTTGCAACAATCAAAACAAATGTTCATTTGTTTTATTCTTTACCATAATATATAAAGTCATAGATCAAGTAAAATGCCTTTTCTGTGAACGACGGAATAAAGGCTGGTGCTGGGTGCCATTTAGTTGTGTCAGTTTCAACTTATATGACAGCAAACTGGAAATCTTTGGGGTGAGAAGTGGAGGGGTGCCATACTTTTAGCCATGTTTTGTACATTCTGCTTGAGCTAAGTGAAGATATTGTGCTAAACAATAACATAATCTGATTTTGGATTAGCATCTAAGTGTAAACATGACTGTAATAGTTTATTAACTACAGTTTGTGACTTAATCATTAATTCTTAAATATGAACACAGCTATGGTTCAAACAAACTACAATTTATGAATACAATCTAAGAGAAAAAGAGAGAAAGGTAAATCCCTAATGTGTTTGATCCATTTACCCAGCCTTTTAACATCCTCCAACTTTGGCCAACATTATTCATCAAGTTATGGAGGCTACCTGCTCTGGAAAGTCTGTCATTTTTTAAGTGCTGCATTTGCATGACTGCCTTTTATAGAGTAGATAATATTTCAGGATTTGAAGCATTCCTGTCATCTGCCCCAATAATTTTTTTTCTTTAGGAATGAAAACATCATTCAGGAGTAACACCTATAATTTCTGAGGGTGGGCTGTATAATATCCTTGTGGTGTCTGGGAGGCACTTCTTAGGGTCAGTACATCTGAATTTGCAAAATAGTTCATTTGATTCTCGGTGCTGTTCTACATGATTGTTTTAGCAACTGCCTACACAAATTATGTTTGTGAGAGTTTAGCCAGATTACTTAGTAACACTTCCTGGAACTTGTAGTAAGCATCTGTCTGGCCCGGACACAATCTTTGGTTTCCTGCTTAAACTAGTCTAAAACCCATAAGGATCTTTTGCATGCAGATTCTCCTGTTTAACAAAATTGTTATTGTTATTCCCCTCCTCCTTCATTTGCACCGTGACCTTGGCAAGCCCTGGATTGGATGTTAGAAAGTAGGGTGTTTTTTTTTTGTTATATCAGACTGCATGTTGTAACTATGAACTAAAACTATCATTAGAATATATCACAGGTGGTCTTTGAGATGCCAGCCTCATTTGTGAGTCAAGGAAGAACTCCAGAATATATTGATTTTGGACTAGTTTAAATTTATGTTGATAGCATTATCAATCAGTATCAAATTGTGATTTCTGTTTTCTGATACATTTCATTTTCACCCTGTCCTACCCCTCGACCCCTCTCTCTTGATTGACCCTGGATTTTATGATGAAAACTTAGGGGGGGGGGTGTTAATCATCAGTGAACATTTCATAATTAACCTAGAGGTTAGATATAAAGTCACTTCAAGTTTGGAAAGCAGTTTTTGAGGGAGGAAACAGATGAGAGAATATGCTGCTTTCTCCAGTAGTGTGTGACTACAAATTACCTGAAGTCATCAGCTCTGTAGACAACTGTCTGCAATCTGTCTTCTCCTCCAGTACTAATGACAAGCTGTGTTTGGCTTACATTTACCAAGAGCAATGGAGGATTATTTATTTATTTAACAAATTATATAGGCACCAAACTCACCCACAGTAATTCCATAAAATTATTTCCCCCCCCTTTTGATAATTAATAGAATTCAAGATGAAACATCTGAGCCAGTCTGAGAGGGTTTCCCCCCCTTCCCTAACTGATCTACTCATCCTTGATTCAGCAACAAAAAGACAGAAACTCCGCTGCTGATCCCTATCCTGTCTCTATTGACTCTGTTCCCAGTCTTAGTCACCTGACTTCCCTCCAGGGAAATGAATGACAAAGCTTAATAACTTTACACACATTAAGGCTGTCCTCAGTCAGTGTCAGGAAAAAGGGGAAATGCTACTTCAGCACCAGTTAAAGTTGAGGAAAACTTAAATCTGATTCACTGATGGGCTGTGGGGCAAGATGACATGGGGTCTTGGCAGCAAAAGATGGTTCCAAGGTATGGTTGTACTGTAGTCAGGTGCAAGTGAAAAATATTCTTGAGAACAGGGATGCAGTGATGTTAGTTATAGATATATACAATAGAGAGAAATGGAGGCCTTTATATAGATATCCAAAAAGTGAGTGGACATGTGCTTACAAAATCACGTTTGTAAGATGCTAATGTTCAACGAACGTTACCCTCTCCCAATTTCTGATATTCCCAGACGAGCAGATTGATGGGCTTTGAAGAAAATCTACTTGGAATTGCTTAGAATCATCTCCTCTGTCTAAAAAACCCAGTAGTTCATGAAACAAAGACTTATTCAAAGGACATTAAGCATACTCTTTAGTTGATATTATTCTGAGTACAATAATAACAAACCAGATCAAAAGGAAGATAATAACTTCCACAGAAGAAAATATGGAGGTAGTTCCCCACTTTCCTTTGTCTGAATGCTCTTTGATTTGTGTAATCCAATGAGAAGAGAGGAAATCCAGTTGGGCAAGCTTTAGATCAGTCTTCCCCAATCTCCCACCCACCTAATCAGCTTCCCTTAAAATCTAGAATCCACACGTAGAGTTGAAATGCAATGCATCTTGAGGGTGTCAGAAGAAAATTATTTAGGTGAACAGATCCAGCTTCTCTGCAGTTCTCTGGACCCTCATGTTAGACTGATGCAGTGCTTCTCAATTATTTTCTGTTATGCCCCCCCCCCAGGAATAAGTAAACATTTTGCGCCCCCCCCCCAACTCTCCGATCTGGGCCTCAATGGAATTTTAGTGTTAATATTTATTATTTTACTTATTATAAGCTGCAAGCAAACTATTGGCTGGGGAAGGCTGCTCTACCCACTTACCTGGGAGTAAGTCACACTGAACTCTGTGGAGCCTGTTATCAGTTAGGCAGGCATAGGCTACCGTGGTTAGTGCCCTCTTTTGACACCGGGCCGGGCCAGCTTATCAAGCCGATGTTTTGGGGTCGCCGGCCTGGCCCATAAGCGCAGCCTCTGCCGGGCACTCACAGCAAAAGGTGAGGAAGGAGGCTTTAGGGAGCCATTCAAAGCTTTCGCCCAGCTGCAGAGAATGCTCCTCATCCAGCAACAGGTTCGCCACGCTGTTCATGGCTACGCGGCGCCCGCCGAGAACAACAAAAAGCCACGCAGCCGCCCCATCCCGCCTGGCTGCCTTCTCTTCTAGGCTCGGAGCAGCGTGCAACTGGGAAAACACTCCCCATCCGGGAGAATAGATCAAGAGGGACCACACATGTTCCCCGGGGTCACACGCGCCCCCTGGCATTTGAGAAGGACTGGACTGATGTAACTTTCTAACTTATATGAGTCCTGTATTGTTTGAAATCCACCCATTAAGAAGCAACTTTTAGAAGAACAAGAGGAATATCTCAAACATATTTCAGATTTTATGTTCCTCAGAAAAGTATGCTAAGGGGACGTATATGCTGACTTGAAATTAAACTGATCTTAATAAATTACTTTCAATTTATCCAATCAGTTTAGTTCATTAGCCAGGATTTGTAGTGGGAAATGTTCTGGTTTGAATATGGAAAAACAAAGTCACGGCTTACTTTGGCTTTGAAGTTCGCTGATAGTCTTGAGTAAGTCATACTTTTCTTAGCCTAAGAGACTACCTATTAGGTTTGCAGTGGAGCACTGCAGAGTACACTAAGTTTCAGTACTGAGAAAGAAGCCAGTATTGGATGAAGTTTCATTTCCTTCAGACTTGAAGGTTGAACATTGTACATACTTTGCATAATTAAAGGTTGCTAGTTTATTTCTGATTTTTAAAAGAACTTGAGAAGCAAGGCTGAAAACAAAGGCACTGAATAGAAAGCACTGGCTTAGGTGAAGTAAATACCTGATTATATGCATTCCTTTGCTTAACCAATGCCTCCTTCCATACATTTGCTACATTAGCTTTCTTCAAGCTGGTGCCTTCCAAACAACTTAGATTTTATCTCTTACAGTTCTCAATCATTCATCCTAATTGTGAACTGAAGAAGCTAAAGTTCAACACATCTAATAGGATAGTGGAAAGCTACATCACCTCCCATGATGGGACTCTTAGACATCCTCACAGTATGCTGCTAAAATCTGGCAATAAAATCTTCAACTTGACCAGCATGAGGTTTATGTCCCCTAAAGGTAATGTAGGTATGTGTTCTCTCTGATTACTTAATGTACCTATTTTGAAGCTAAAGAATCCCCCAAGTCTAAGGTGACCAGACGTCCCGATTTTGGCGGGACAGACCCGCTTTTTCATGATTTGTCCCGCATCCCGCCCGTCCTCTAAAAAGTCCCGATTTTTTGAAAGAATGCACGACTAGGGCATTCTTTCAAAAAATCGGCCTGAAAGGCAGCAGGGCTCTCAGCTCAGGCCGGCCGTGGGCGGCGTTGGCGGCGGGCGTCCCGCGTTGTTGACTCCTCCGGCGGCGGCTGGGGGGAGGGGGAAGGGAGGCTGCTCCTCCTCTCCTTCCCCCGCCCCATCCCTAGCCCCGCCCTCGGAGGAGCCGCTGCTGTTGGGAGGGGTGAGGGACAAGGAGCCGTCGCCGCTTTGAGCTTATGAGCGGCGCAAACAGCCCTTCCTCGTCCCCCTCCCCTTTCTTCCCCCTGTCGCCTCGCTGCCGCCGTTGCCCTGGGGCCGGGCGGGCGACCGGGAGACCGCGGCGCTTGGATGCTTGGAGCAGGTAAGCTGCCGGCTGCCTCCTTTCCCCGTCTCCTGCCTCCCGTTCGTTGCTTGCCAGCCCGGCCGAAGGGGAGGCGGGAGGCGAGGAAAGGCCTCCCGAAGGGGAGGCGGGCTCCCGAAGGGCTGCCGGCTCCTGAAGCCGAAGGGGAGGCGGGAGGCGAGGAAAGGCCTCCCGCCTCCCCTTTGGGAGCCGGCAGCCCTTCGGGAGCCCGCCTCCCTTTCGGGAGGCCTTTCCTCGCCTCCCGCCTCCCCTTCGGCCGGGCTGGCAAGCAACGAACGGGAGGCGGGAGACGGGGAAAGGAGGCAGCCGGCAGCTTACCTGTCGCGAGCTCCAGGCATCCAAGCGCCCTCCCGCCTCCCCCCCCTCTCCTCCCCCTCTCCCCCCCACCTCACCTGGACGCCGACATTTGCTGTTTTGCCCTCTGCGCATGCGCAGCGTTCTGCGCATGCGCAGAGGGCAAAACAAATGGCGGCACCCAGGCGGCCCCCCCGTCCCGCTTAAAAATAAAAAAATCTGGTCACTTTGCCCAAGTCTTCCAAGAAGTAAAAACAAAATGGCTGCATAAACAGCATATGTGTTATGTATTATTTAGAGAGAACCCTGAGATATAGTGTTATATGAATGTACTTATTTTATACATTTTAACCCACTTTTTCTTTTTTCAAATCCCAAAGCAAGGGCACCATCATCCACAAACCCTCAATGTTTGATATTGTATAGCTCAACAGTGTTCTCTGGACCTTGTGGTAATTGAACACATGCTGAGATTCCTAAATAAATGGCATTCAGCTTTTATCTCTCCCCTCCCACCCAACTTCCCAAAAGCCTCTTTCATGTTATGCTATTTATCCAGTGGTTCATTTTGTGAAAACTGGAGTGCTTCATTATCTTTCCACCAAAGGTCCTTCTGTAGAAATTATCTAGTCATCAGATAATTTCTTGGCTACTGCCAAGGATCAAAAATAGGAAGGAAGGAAGGAAGGAAGGAAGGAAGGAAGGAAGGAAGGAAGGAAGAGAAAGAAAGAAAGAAAGAAAGAAAGAAAGAAAGAAAGAAAGAAAGAAAGAAAGAAAGAAAGAAAGAAAGAAAGAAAGAAAGAAAGAAAGAAAAGAAGAAAGAAAGCAAGCTGTGTGACTTCTTTCTCCACTGAGTTCTGCATGTGTAATAAAACCAAGAGATAATTCCAGAACATGTGCAACCAAGATAGATAACTTGGCTGTTATGATTGCATGTGGAATTCAGTTGGTATGATTGTTGCTTTAGAAACTTAGAGAGGCTTCTATGATTGATATCAGCCCTTTGAGGTAGACCAGGTCAAGAAACATATACAGCAGAAAATTTTAAAATGCTAATTTATTTTGAGAGTATATAACAAACTCTTGACAGCTGCCAAAGTTTCCTTCTGTGTCATCTTATATTAAATAAAATCAAGGCAGAGTTATTTTGAGTTTCTTTCTCATGCTTGCTTGAATCTCTGCAGTCTGTCATCTTTTCACAAATCCAATCTTAATAATTCTTTGATACCTTCTTCAAGGTCATACCGGTACTTAAATTCTTTTACAAGAGGGACATAAAATATGCTGCAGTTTTCCAGAATGTATATTCCTAAATTAATGGAACTTATACATTTGTGGTTGAGTGTCTAACTTCGATGTTCCAGAAGAAACTGTAAAGGGGAAGTTAAGAGCTCGAATACTTGCAGAAATCAAAAGTGTCCTCAGGGTACTGGTGAAACAACTGGTTTTTGCCTTTGCTGACCCCTGGGTTTGGGACATCATTAATATGTCAGTTAAGCCTGGGATGTTTAATGGACAGTAATCCTACACTGCTTGATCCTTCCTAGAAAGGAACCCCATGACTTGCAAAGAAAGATTTTAGTATAACTGTGTTTTATTTTTATTCTACAATAGGTCACAGCCTTTCTACACTAAGGTGACCAGATTTTAAAATTGCTAAAGAGGGACACCATTGACCGGGGGGGGGGGGGTGTCGGTCAGGTGGGTTCCTGAGGGGTGGGTTCCTGAGGGGGGGTGTTCCTGATTAAAAATTTGGTCTATATGGAGCAACAAAAAATTCTGTCTAATTTTATCCACTCTATAAATATTCAACAAGTAGTAAAGAAAAAATAAAATATAAAAAGGAAAGGAAAAAATCCAAATCAATTAACTTATCAACTCTCAGTTTAATAAATTTTAAAGTAATTAACATTCATATTTCCTGTTCATTATTTAATATTTAAGTAATTTCCCTTAAATTCTAGTGATCATATTTATTCCATATTTCTCTTATTGTCATTGTTTTATCCACATTATTCCAAAAGATTAAACATTATTAATCTTTATAAAAAGAACGAAAGAGAAGAAAAAAAAATCTTTGAATTTCTAACGTTATATTAATTATACACAATCATAATATATCGTTTCATTTACTAATCATCAAAATTCTTTCTAAATTTATTCAATTACATATTCAACTCTTAAAATAATACATTTTTCCCCTTTAAGATTTTTTCATTTGAACAAATTTCATATGTGAAAAAATAAATTGAAATAAATGAAAAAAAATACACAATCATAATACATCTTTTGAGCTCTAATACTTATATTTATCATTCATACTTCTCATCTTAATTAACTTTGTTATATCTAAAATATCAAATCTTTTAATTTGTTAAACAATATTAATCTGTATATAAAAAAAACAGAAATTTTTTTCTCTTAATAAGATAATTTTAAATTAAAAAAACATTTCTATAATATTCCAATATCATTCCCTTTTAGTTTCTCAACTACTTTGTTTATATATATATATTTCCTCCACCCCATCTGCTTAATTTTTTTTCATCTTTCTTTTAATTTTGTACCAATAAGTTCTCTTTCCCCACACTCTTTTCCTCTCTCTTAATTTTACTTTCTGTATATATTTAATTTTCTTCATTCCTTTTTCCATTTTATATATCTCAAAATCCTTATCATCAATCTGAACATAATTATTCTTGATATCTTTATCTCTGTTATCATTATCACTGTTATCTTTATCTCTATTTTCACTGTTCAGTCCAGTAGAGTCATTGTCATTAATCATTAATCAGAATTACATTTCTTTCTTTCTTTCTGTCTTCCTTCCTTCCTAACTTTTCTTTCTTTCTGTCTTCCTTCCTTCCTAACTTTTCTTTCTTTCTTTCTGTCTCTTCTTTCTTCTTCCTTCCTTCCTTCCTTCCTTCATCTTTCTTCTTTCCTAACATCTTTTTCTTTCTTTCTGTCTTCCTGCCTTCCTAACCTCTCTCTCTCTCTCTCTCTCTCTCTCTCTCTCTCTCTCTCTCTCTCTCTCTCTCTCTCTCTCTCTCTCTCTCTCTCTCTCTCTCTCTCTCTCTCTCTCTTCTTTCTTCTTCTTCTTCCTTCCTTCCTTCCTTCCTTCCTGGCTGTGGAGAGGAGCTGGCTGAAGAAGATCCAGCAGCAACCAACCTACCGAGCCAGGGGGGAGGAGGAGGAGAAAGGCGGTGATTTAGCCCATCAAGCGCACTCCACTTGGCGGCTCTCGGATGGAACGGCAGCGCGCGCGGAAGGAATGCCAGAGGACGGCGTCGAGCACACGAGGCTCTCACGGGCAGCTGCGCTGACCCTGCCTCCGCAGAGGAGGAGGGGGAAAGGGAAGGAAAGCGCTCCCGCAGAGCATCCCAACTGCAAGTTATCGTTGCCCGTCCTGCCCAAGCGGCCGCGTGACGCGACCCCGGAGCCGGATGGGCACAAGGGCAGGAATAGAGAGAAAAAGAAAGAAAAGGTGACGCTGTTTTAGCGAACGGAAGTGATTTCGACCGCGGCGCAGAGGCGCCCAGCGAGCGGGGCATCACCTTTTCTTTCTTTTTCTCTTCCTGCCCTTGTGCCCATCCGGCTCCGGGGTCACGTCGCGCGGCCACTTGGGCAGGACGGGCGACGATAACTTGCAGTTGGGATGCTCTGCGGGAGCGCTTTCCTTTCCCCCTTCTCCTCGGCGGAGGCAGGGTCAGCATAGCTGCCCGTGAGATGACTTGGCCGGCGCCCGCTGTCACCTGCCGCTGCCTGGAGAGCCTCAGCGCCGTCCTCCGGCTTTCCTTGCGCGTGTGCTGCCGTCCCGCTCGCCGGGCAGAAAAGCAAGGGGGCTCATCTCGGGGGAAGCAGAAGGCGGCAGCAAGGTTTCCTCCCCACCCACCCCGGTAGCTCGCCCTCGTTTCTTCCCTCGTTCGCCTTCCTCATCTCTTTTCCCCCACCTAACTCGGCTTGTAGTCGGAGAGCCGAGCGAGCCGCCCTCTTTGACGGTGCCGTGTGGACGCGCCTCTGCCCCCCCTTTCAGGCCCGTCCTCCCCGGCTGCTTGAAGTGAAGCCGACCTTCCAGAAAGCGCTTCATGCCGCCTCAAAACCTCGGCTACTGCTACTAGCATGACTAGGAAGACCCTTGGCCTTGCACCCCCTTGGCAAGTCCCCCTGCCTTAAACAATTTTTAAAAAAATCCTACCGTATGGCGGCTCAGCAACGGCGGCTGGGAGCAGGCTTCAGGCGGCAGGGGGGTTCGGCCAGCAGCGGGCAGGAACGGTCAAAGAGGGCGGCTCGCTCAGCTCTCCGACTACAAGCCGACTACAACAAGGTGGCAGCGTGCAGCGAAATGGCGGCGGCGGTGGCGGGGAGCACTTTTAACACTCCCCGCCTGATGTGAAGCCGCCGCTGATTGGTCAGAACAGTAGAGTAGACTCTCTGCTCTGACCAATCAGCGCCGGCTTCAAGGTGACCAGACGTCCCGCTGTTTATTTTCAAAAAATTTTTGTTGTCGGGCAAACTGAAAAAATCGGGACTTTTTAGAGGGCGGGCGGGACGCGGGACAAATGATTAAAAAGCAGGTCTGTCCCGCCAAAATCGGGACGTCTGGTCACCTTATTCTACACTTATCTGTGATCTTCCAAAGTCATGGCCCTGAGAGTGAATATGGTGGCCAAGAGAATGAAAATGTTGGACGTTGGCAAGAAAAAGGAGATTTTACTTTTTTTAACCACTTAAATTAGTCTTTTTTGATTGATTAACATTCTGGGCATCTGAAAGGACATTCTCCAACCACTGAGAAAGCTCTATGGAGATTGGAAATGCAGGCTCTTGCATTTAAGAAAAATACTGAATATGACTTCAATCAGAAGTTTACTTTGGATCTGAAAGGCTTGTCACTTTATAATAAAATTTGTTTTCCATGAATTGTGGTTCTGATAGATGTTGTCTAAAACCTCTAAAGCAGAGGTCTTCAAACTTGGCAACTTGGCAACTTGGCAACTTTGTGGACTTCAACTCCCAGAATTCTCCAGCCAGCTATGCTGGCTGGAGAATTCTGGGAGTTGAAGTCCACAAGTCTTAAAGTTGCCAAGTTTGAGGACCCCTGCTCTAAAGGCTTTTTCATGTGCTGTGAAGAATGCCACTGTCTTTCTCTTAGGTGACCATGATCTCCCACTGACCAAGTAGCTAAGTGGAACATATAGAAATTTTTGAACTGGACAGAGAGCAGGCAGTCTTGCCCTTATTCTCCCCAACATTTTCACATTTAGCTGGATGTTTCAAGGGGCATCCAGACTGACCTGATTAAGACTTCCCTCTCTGTGCGGATTAAGACTTCCCTCTCTGTGCAGTACTCTAATAAAACAAGATCCCAATTAATGTAGAAAGCTATAGTCACATTCAAGCTGCAATAACCTCAGTTTCCTAGCAGGCCTTCAACTAGACATTTGGAGGGGAATGTTAGCATGCATGCCTCATTCTCCAGTTGAGTCCTCAGTGCATTAAGCTCAATATTTGAAAAAGGCTTTAAGGATCTATGACCTTCCAGGTTTCACTCTCCACTTCATCAAAAAGAATTATGTATTCATAGAGCAGAATATAACACATAGAGCAGAATATAACCTTTCCCAGAATATAACCTTCCCCAAAATCTGCCGTCCAAATGCATTGAAAAACTATTTCAGAATTCCCAGGAAGCATGGCCTTGGGCAGTTTACATTGGAAAGCATCAAGCTTAAGGAAAAGGGTATAGAAAGAGGGGGTGTTTGTAGGATACCTCTAACCAAATTTATCAGTCCCACATGAATGATCAAACTGAGGGCTATGCCGGTTGTATTTGGGCCAGTCACGTTGATTACAGTATCATCCAGCCGTAATCGTTGCAGTGGTCTTTTCTTAATCTTTTTTAAAATCCCCATTGAGTCACTTTTGCAGCTGTTCTAGCCTATTGGCTCTGCACCAGAGGCTGGATGAGGGGACTAATCACAAATTAACCCCCTTTTCCAGATTAAGATGAGTCATGGATGGTTGGACTTATCCAGCAAGTAATCTTGGCCTCTCTCCTAACATAGCAATGGCTTCTCTGGGTTCAGACAATATAAGGGGGCTACCAGTGACACAGCTTAGACTTTTGTATTAACACAGTCTAAGCAAGCAGGGTTGTCTGCTGGGCGGGCCAGATAGAGCAGCTGCCTCCCTGAATTAATTGGACTGGTTGAATACAGAGAATACAGAGGCAGCAAGGAAGTGCTTACATGCATACTTGCTGCTTTAAATTTTCATCTTCTAAGTCCTTGAAAAACAGCTACGCTGAAACCTGGCTAGGACCAACTGGGCCCTGCAGTGCTATGTTAACATCTCCCTCCCTGAGTCTTTCAGATCTCCCTCAAAGTGGGGGAGAGAAGACTGCCAGGCTGCTGCTCAGAGAGTCACAGTACTGAAATGAAGTTCACAAACTCTCAAGGCAAACTTGTGGTAGTCATTGTAGATGGAAACTGCCCAGATATAGACCTAAATGCTTGTCAATCAATCAGAATAGAGCTGGAAGGGACCTTTGAGGTATTCTAGTCCAACCCCCTGCTCAAGCAGGAGACCTTATAACGATACCATTTCAGACAA
This sequence comes from Diadophis punctatus similis, assembly GCA_023053685.1. Taxonomy (NCBI): domain Eukaryota; kingdom Metazoa; phylum Chordata; class Lepidosauria; order Squamata; family Dipsadidae; genus Diadophis; species Diadophis punctatus. The sequence goes on along the minus strand of JALIGW010000005.1, from coordinate 38,628,340 downwards.
GTGACTGTCCAGTCTCTTCTTAAAAACCTCCAGTGATGGAGCACCCACAACTTCTGACGACATGCAATTCAACAGGTTAATTGCTCTCACTGTTAGGAAGTTTCTCCTTAATTCCAGGTTGCTTTTCTCCCTGATTAGTTTCCATCCATTGTTTCTTGTCCTGCCCCCTGGTGCTTTGGAAAATAAGTTGACCCTCTCCTCTTTGTGTCAACCTCTCAAATACTGGAATGCTGCTATCAGGTCCTCTCTAGTCCTTCTTTTCTCTAGCCAAACCCAAATTCTGCAACCAAATTCTTCATATGTTTTTGTCACCAGGCCTTTAATCATCTTAGTTGCTCTTTGCACCTTTTCCAAAGTCTCAACATTTATTTATTTTTGTAATGTGATGACCAAAAATGGATGCAGTATTCCAGGTGTGGCCTTACTAAGGCTTTATAAAGCAGTACTAATACTTCATGTGATTTTGATTCTGTGCATCTGTTTATACAACCAAGGATTGTATTAGCTTTTTTGGCTGCTGCCGCACATTGCTGGCTCATATTCAAGTGATCTTCCACTAGGACTCCCAAGGTCTCTCTCACAGTTACTGTATTTGAGCCAGGTTTCACCTGCAGCTTTGGAATCTGCCTTATTGTGGGTGAGGAGCTTGGCCCACTCAGCTGAGTTGAGTATTGTTTCTAGTGCTAGGTAGTAGATTTTTTCCAAGCTGTGATTAAAACTAGAAAAATCACCTATCTACAGCAGTATAATGTCTGTGCTATAGCACTGAATTAATAGGATCCAGCTGGACAACCAGCTATGTCCACTCCTCTTCCTGGACACTCTAATTCCTTCCACCTCCTACCACTTTCCAGCCAGTTTTCGATCTCTACCCAGCCAGGATTCCACAGTGCTGACTGTGGGCTTGTTTGGGAGGTATGACTTACATATTTTAACTGGGGGCCTGATCTCATACTTCTAGCTATTTTAAAGCTCTGGAATCTGGAGGTTGTTTTTCTTTTTTCCTTTTAATATTTTAAATAGGACATTTTGATATACTTTTATCAGAAAAATACACATTTCAGGGAAGTACTTCTTTGCTCAGTGCATAATTAAATTTTTGAACTGCCTGCCACGTGATGGAAATGGCCACTTGTTTAAGTAGCTTTATGCTTAATAGTTAAGTAGTTTTAATGCCCAGTTTTTCTGTAACTACCCAATTCAGAATGATATGATGATTTGAATTCAAGCTGCTGGGATGGGAGAGACTAATGCATCTTAACCTTGCTGGTGGGTCTTCAGGAGCCATCTGATAAACTTCTCTGATCTAGAAGGCAGGGTCAGAAATAGATAGTGTGATCCAACAGGACTGTTGTTGCTTTTCTTAGGCATTCTATTGAAGTTTGACCATTCTCACAAAAGCTCTGTCTTAGAAAATGTTGATTTGGTCTTAAATTTTGATTCAACATTGATGCTGGTCTATATTTAGTTGTATGTCATGTTAATCCTGGTTACTTTTTCTGGGGTGAGGGGAAATTCTTTAGTATAGTGATTGAACAAAATATTTATAGTGAACAGAATCTTTTCAGTTATTATCCCAAACATGGCATTGTTGAAGTGTTCAATAGCAGCTGGCTATGGCAAGTGCAAACCCTGTTTAAGTAGCTTTTAGCATAAGAAAAAAGCAAGATTTTAAGAGTGGATACTAATGCAGATATCCTTATGCTACATAAATGTGGAGGTCTGGAGAAGATATTTGAACAATCTTAGATCATGATGATGATTATTTTCTGCCCCTGGGTACCAGGCTTGGGTTTCACTTACCTTCGCTACCGGTTCAGAACTGTGAGCGCGTGCGCATGGCGCTTCTGCGCATGCACAGAACCTTCTGCCCATGCGCATATCATCTGTGATGATGTCCGGGCAGGTGGGCGGAACCTCCCACCGCCGCCGCTACCGGTTCGCCCAAACCAGGGCAAACTGGTAGAAACCCACCACTGCTGGGTACCCATGTTGCAGGTAGCCATGATCTAAACATAATTAAAAATAGGGTTGCTTTTAAAAAAATCATTGGGTAATAGATAAGCTTTTCTACTCCAGATATTAGATCTCTTTTTCTATTTTTTTCCAGCTAGTCTAGTTGGAATAAAATGGTTTTAAGCATAATGACCTGGATTCTTATCCCAAGTCAATTATGATGCTTTCTGTAGATGTGTTTGCCGAACTGACTGATCTTGGCAGTCAATGGCCTTGGTGAAATGCCCTTGTTGGTTGATGGCACATGATCACAGATATTTCAGTCTAATGGGAACTGTTTGCCTTGATAAAGTTACAGTCATCACAAAGATGGCTGGAAGCCTGTTACTTCTTGCTGCTTTTAATTTTTAAAATAAGTTTTTAAAATTAGAAATGGTTGTATCAGAATCTTGTAACTAAGAATAACATTGGGTAGGGCTACCAGATCTGTGCTACAAATACCCAGATGATCATTAAATGGCAGCAGACAGAATCTTTCCTGCCATTTAGTAGTTATCTGGATCATTGCAGTCCAAATTTTGTAGACCTAGAGTGGGTTTGTTTTCCTATGTGCAAACAGAGCTATAGTAAAAGGGAAATAACAAATAGAAAATACTGCTGTATTTTTAAATTCTAAATACAGCTTTAATAGCAACAGGGGAGGTTTAGTATGCCTTTAAAACAATTCTACAATTGAAATTCTAGATATACGTTTGTGGATTTTATTTATTTTTATGCTTCATTCTGGTTTTTACTACAACTTTGCTGTAACATATAAATAGTAAGCAATGCTGGATTGACCAGTGACCCAATTGAAGTTGTTCTGAAAGTATTATCATTGCATATTAATTTTTTTTTGTATTTGTTTTATTTGTCAAGCATATATGATTATAAGCAAAGTATAAACAGTAAAACATGATTGAACGTATATGTTCAATCATGAATAAGAGTAAAAGAGGTATGAATATATGGGTACATTAGGATAGGAATGGTAGGCACAATTGTGCGCTTATGCACGCCCCTTACCGACCTCTTAGAAATGGGATGAGGTCGATGGTAGATAATCTGAAGTTGAAGTTTTTGGGGTTTGGGGAAGAAACTACTGAGTCAGGTAAAGTGTTCCAGGCATTGACCACTCTGTTGTTGAAGTCGAATTTTTTGCAATCAAGTTTGGAGTGGTTTACATTACGTTTGTATCTATTGTAATCGTGTATCATTGCGGTTGAAGCTGAAGTAGTTGTTAACAGGTAGGATGTTGTGGCAGATAATTTTGTGAGCTACACTTAGGTCAGATCGAAGGCGGCGTAGTTCTAAATTTTCAAGTCCCAAAATTTCAAGTCTGGTTTCATAAGGTATTCTGTTGTGAACAGAGGAATGTAATACTCTTCTTGCGAAGTATCTCTGGACATTCTCAATTGTGTTAATGTTTGATATGTAGTGTGGGTTCCAGACAGATGAGCTGTATTCAAGAATCGGTTTAGCAAATGTATGAACTTTCCGCCCCTTCTCTCTCTGCTCAACTTCTAAGACTAAGATTTCAGCAAAACTGATAGATCTAAAATTACAATGAACATTGTTTATAGCAACACTTCTGTGCTTAGCAGGCTTTTGAGTTGGAGAGGAAAGTAAGTTTGCATCTCAGAACACACACTTCAACAGAATCTAAGAAGCAACTAGCTGTTACACAACACTGTGCCTTTGTCTTTGAAGAACCCAACAAAGAACAATTTACTTGATTCTTATAGAAGTTGTTAAGAGGAGAGGTCTGGTAGTATCATTGAGAGAATGCAAAGCAATCAGCCTCAAGAATGCCCAAGCCAGAGGTTACATGAAATTGCCATCTTGAGATTGTGAGTGAGCTCCTGCAGTTTTAAGAGCTGCAAAGAAGGAAAAATCTTCCATGTTCTTGCAGTGATATTAGACGTTGCCAATGACAGCATTACATAATCTTTCCTTGATTCTTGGTGCTAGTAATACGGTAGGTACTCAGATAAAGCTTCAGGGATATGAATTATTTCTTGTTCAGTGTAACTGTTTTTCTATGATACACTGAATCAAACTAGCCAATAAAATTTTAGCTTTTGGGATTGTACAGTCCTCAGCCCATGGTAGCTTATGATTCAACGAATCATGAACCCAGTAATGTTAGGTTAATTAAGAATGGCTAAGCTAAGCAAATAAGCTGTGTGAACATAAACAGTTTTGCTAACTTGAAGTAGTGTTTCTCAGGTTGGTACCTTCCAGATGTGTGAGATTCTAATGTCTTATTGCTTTCTCAGCTTTCTCTTAACTAACTAACTAACTAACTAACTAACTAACTAACTAACTAACTAACTAACTAACTAACTAACTAACTAACTGGACTAAGAGAGTATCAGATGGGAAAAACTAAGCGGTATACCAGCTTTCTTCAAACCTCAATGTTTTTTCAAGATTTATTTATTTATTTGATTAAACTTTGGCTCCAGACTGGCTCTGTCAGGACTTCCAGAATTTACAGCGCTGTCTCTATTTTGGGGAATTTGTGGAGTTGGAGTCTGGAGGGCATGAAGTTGGGGAAGGCTAATGTCTTTGCTTATGTATATTTCCTTTGAAGACAAGGATACCTGAACATCTCCCTTTCTCTCCCCAATTCAGAAACATCAGAAATAATGCAGAAGTGAATGTGGTGTCCTTTTGATGCCCAGTCTACCATTCTAGTTATGCTGAGCCTTTCCTGTTTCAGAGGAACTTCCAGAATAAAAGCAGAGAGACTGATATGTTCATAAAAATACCGGTAATACAGCTTGGATGGTGATCAATTGTTTAAATAGGTTTAAAAGGCTACAGCAAAGGCGTACAATATGATTACTTATAAAAGCACTTTAAACTGTTGTTATTAGAATTTTTGAAAGCGCTGTTGTGTAAAGAGTTTTAAATAGTGTTTGCAATTTGGAAACATCCACACGAGAAAAGGGACTTTTGATTAGGGTGGCAAAAATGAGTATGCCTTTACCTGCAGAGGAAGTGAACCTGCACCTTGCTGGTTTCCCCCCAGCTGGCACGCACAACATACTATATATTCCTATCTTCTACTAGCTGGGGATAATAAAAGGTAGAAAAGATCTGAAGGATACTAGACTGGAGAAGACTTCATAGCTGTTAGATTTGTGTCACCGAGGAATGGACGTGTAGCCTGGTTTCCTAAAATGTTTCTTTTTGTCAGTTCAGATCTAAGAAAATGGATATATAATACAATTATTCAGAGATATTTTTCCTATTCATGAGCAATTAATAGCTGAAGAGACACAAATAGACACATCATATGCAAGATGGTTTTTAAGCCTAACATTTTTATCTGTAAGATTTTTAGAGTTTGCAACAAAATGACAAAGAAATCTGAAGCAATAAGTATTTTTGATGTTGAGGTCAGTACTTTTTTTTTGTTAAATGAATTAAGTTGATTTTTAATCTAGTGTTCTTCCATGGTGCCTCATAAACTGGAGGAGAAAACAGACAATGTGCCATTTTTATTAATTAGATAAAAAGGTGAAGGGAATGAATGCATCATATGTTCTGATACAGAACTGAGTGATCTGGCTAATATTCTAGAAGGCAGAAAAATATTAACAGCTATATTGATTGTTTATTAAAGTATGCTGGAATTAAGGGAATGGAATCTAATAAAAAAGTGAAAATATCTTTGTTTAGGAAAAAGAAATGAAATGCATAGGCATAGATAATAAGCATAGGGACAGGAAATGGGATACCTGCTTTGGCAATCATAAATGTGTGAAAAAGGATCGGCAGTGTGATATGTCTAGAAAAAAGGTAAATTATCTTAGGCTGCATCAAATACAAATATTGCATTAAATCACTTTCTTTTGCTTTATTGAGATCCCAACTTTGAATGTTCAGTTCTCAGTACAACAGTTTAAGGAGACTCAGACAAATTGGAGAAATATAAAGAATGGTTATAAGGTTTATCAAGGGAATAGAAATTTAGTCCCAAGACAAGTCTTTAAAAAGAGTCTTGGGAAATGGCTATTGTCCCAGACTGAAACTCATGATAATAGTTTCAGTTGATTGTGTAACCAGTTAACCAAAGAGGTGGTAGGTTCCTCTTTCTGGGTGTGTTCAAGCAAAGAGTGGGCAGATAGCAGAATGATATGCTTTAGTTTGGGTACTTGTATTGAGAGGAAGTTGGACTTGCTGACTTAAATGGTTCTTTCCATCTCAAAGTTTTCATGAATCTTGACTTGCTTATATGTACTTTGAGCAAATTAACAATTGGCAAACATTAGAAATGCTTTTGTTATCACACACACACACACACACACACACACACACACACACACACACACTTTGGCAAAGGTGTTAATGAATGAATATATGTGTGTGTGTGTATGTGTGTATATGTGTATGTATGTGTGTGTCAGGGGTGGTTTCTAAGTTACCTCGCTGCCAGTTCGCTTCCTCCCGCGCAGCATGGGTGCGTTTCACATGTGCGTGCTTTGCATGTGCGTGCTTAGCGTGCACGTGCATGTGCAGTGCCGAATAATTTTTAAAAAGCCAAAAACAAGATGGCCACCGCATGCACAGTGCCGGAAACTCGGCTTCTGCACATGGTCAGAAGAAAAAAAAATTCAAAAAATTCAAAAAAAATAAAAAAAAAGATGGCAGCGCCCACAGACCGGTACCAACTGAACCAGTTCCGTGACATCATCGTGACATCACCAGTGGGTCGCTACCAGTTCTGGCGAACCGGTCTGAACCGGTAGGAACCCAAATCTGGTGTGTGTGTGTTAACAAAAGCACACACATACATATAACCACACATACATACTTTGGCAAAGCTGTTGTAATTGAATGTGTGTGTGTGTGTGTGTGTGTGTGTGTGTGTGTGTGTGTGTGTGTGTGTGTGTGTTCATTAACAACACCTGTGCCAAAATCAGCTTACAAGGAAAGTCAACTAATAAAAACCTAATATCAATAATATATTTTATTTTAAATGAAAATTTATACAATATCCATGAAGCAATTAACAAATTGTTGACAAATACATTAGTAATTTGTATATTTGAAGAGGATAGTCTGGATGACCTTTTGGGTAGCCTACAGCTGGAATGATTCTTGGTTGAATGGTTTTTCTTTTTGTTTTGTTTTGTTTCAAGTTTTTTATTTTGTTTTGTATATATATATATAAATGCGTGAACAGTGTGGCATCTGGGCGTCATACATTCTAATTACATATAAAACTAGTAGCATTAATCATAGTTATTACATTAAACCAACTTATATATTTCTAATAATAATACACATTTATATTAAGTTGTAGTCTGTCATTATTCAATTATTCCATGTTTCCTCTTGTTGTTGTTTTTGTCTTATTATATAAAAGTGTATACACCAGTGATGGCGAACCTTTTTTTCCTCGGGTGCCAAAATAGTGCGCGTGCGCACTATCAGACACGCATGCGTGCCCACACCCATAATTCAAAGCCCCCCACTCGCCCCACCCTCCCTGTGCATGCGTGCACGACCCTCCCCACTCCCCCGTTTCCCGACTTCCAGTGGGCCCGGTAGGCCCGTTTTTCGCCCTCCCCAGGCTCCAGAGGCTTTCTTGGAGTTTGGGGAGGGCGAAAACGCTCCCCCCGTCACCCCGGAGGCCCTCCGGAGGCCAAAATCACCCTCCCAGAACCTCCGCGTGAGCCAAAAATCAGCTGGCGGGCGCCCACATGCATGCTGGAGTTGAGCTAGTGCAACGGCTCGCGTGCCGGCAGATATGGCTCCACGTGCCACCTGTGGCACCCGTGCCATAGGTTCGCCATCACTGGTATACACTAATATTCCCCTTTTCTCTTATTTCTATCTCTTATTCTAACTTTGAATCATGTCACATATTAAAATATGTTTTCTTTCTATCCTACCTAACTTCTAATCATGTCATCTACCTAAAAAAAAAAGGAAAGAGAGAGAAAAAGAAAGGCAAATCAGAACAAGAACAAAAAGGAGAAATCATCTATCCATCGTCTCTTGTCCGCTTCAGTACTTTAATTGCTATGCTTTTTTTTTACTTGCCTCCCATATTCCTCTCTTGGATCTTTATCTCTGTCTGCATCTACTTCTTGGCTATTCAATCTAAGTATTTCTCCCATCTCTACCCTCTTCCACTGCCTAATTTCCAAAATTTCTGCCCAGGCCCCTATCTCCCTTTCAAAAGTATCTTCCTGTATCTCCAATTCTCTTTTCAACTCTCTTAAAATATTTTCCCCCTGGTTTAATTCATCAATCACTGTTATTTTCATTATTATCTCCTTCTTGTTTTTTTCTTTTGTTCACTGGCTCTTCGGTTCAATCTTTTCCTCCATTCCTTCTGTTGGCTCCTCCCTTTCCTGAGCGTCTTGGTCTTTACTCATCATCCCTCGTATAGTATTTTCCATTTTTTCCATAGTCTCCTTAAATCCTTTCTCCATGATGTCCTTTGTATTTTGAAAAAGCAACGCCATCACCTTCAAAGTTCCACTCATTTCTTCCTTATAAAGCATCTTATTTTGTTTTTTAAAATTCAACTTTTGTCCAGCAGTCTAAGAACCATTTATTCAGTCCTAAAGTTGCCCTTCAAGGAGTGCACTAATCACAGTTCTTTATATCCCATAGGTAAACAATCAGTTCCGTTTAAATAGTCCCAGAGGTTATCAAAAGCCTCTTTACGTCCGCTTTACAGATTCAATCTTCTAGCATAACATTCAGGGGTCCCTTTAATTAAATAGCTTCTTTGTTTTCTTATTTGAGTCTTCAGTAGTCATGGGGTAGTTAGGAATAATCCAGTAAATATTTTCACAGTCCTTCATATAAATATTCCCAGACTTGTATATTTTCCTTTCGTCAGCAGGTGGTGCTCTCAACTTAAATTTCAGTATTGCCACTAATCAGTCATCATTTTAGTTGTAGATCAATAGAAGCAGGATAAGGTTTTTTTGTAAATGATTCCACCATTTTAAAATGCCTTCCCATTACCACGTCTTCCCAGTTTAAGAGTCCAATTTTCTGTATATTTAAAACATTTATTATTTTTCTCTCTTGGCATACTTCCTGTCTGGTATTTTTCTCAGAATGCTTAAACGCCACTTTAACAACTAATTCTGAGCAAATAGTTCTAAATTAAGCAAAAAGGAATCCTCTCCCCCAGTTCCAGTCACTGTTCACCTGCTTTGCTCCAGCACCAGTCTTAGTTGTTTCACGGTTGTCCCAGCTTCGTGGGAGCCATCTTTAGGCTGCCTCTTCACCTTGCTGTGGCTGAGAGGGAAAAAGAACCCTGGGTCAGACAGGAGAGCTGCGACTCTCTGCAACCTCACAGGGCACCCCTCTTTGCTTCACTGCCCCTACAGGGTGGCTTTGACTTCGTTCAGAGGAAACTCGGCACAGGAGCGTGGAGACCCACCCTGCGTGTCCGATCCTGCCGCGACATCAACCGGAAGTTAACAAAAGCACACACATATAAACACACATACATACTTTGGCAAAGGTGTTGTAATTGAATGAGTGTGTGTGTGTGTGTGTGTGTGTGTGTGTGTGTGTGTGTGTGTGTGTGTGTTCATTAACAACACCTGTGCCAGAAATCAGTTTACAAGGAACGTCAACTAATAAAAACCTAATATCAATAATACATTTTTTAAAAAATGAGAATTTATACAATATCCATGAAGCAATTAACAAATTGTTGACAAATAAATACGTTAGTAATTTGTATATTTGAAGAGGATAGTCTGGATGACCTTTTGGGTAGCCTACAGCTGGAATGATTCTTGGTTGAATGATTTTTCTGAATAGGTTTTTCTGCCCCAGGACACCTGGTCAGAGGACACCCAAATAGTTCTGGCAAAGCTTTCAGTGCTTCCCTTTGTTTTGTAGATTCCGTGGGCTTCCATTCTTTGGCCTTATGAATGACAAGGAAGTTGCCATAGAATGACTGTTCTGCCACAGGGCCTCCCTCCCAACTGTGGAATGCACTGTTGCAGAAGTCTGGGGAAATGTGCTTTGTTGCAGTTGTAGAGACAAGGTCAGGCTGGAGAGGAGAGAGCTGGAGTTCTATCTTAGCTTGAGGCTTGAAAGACTCCTCTAGAAACATTTTGAGAAGCAGCATTTTTGGCATATTAAAGCTGCGAACTTGCATCTATTCTATCCTTGTAGATATCTGAGCAGGTAGATAACCTGTAGATTTATGAAAGGCTGCGCTCTCAGAAATGTTGCCTATTCTACCTTGCAAGGCCAACTGGGCAAGCATAGCTCAAGGTATTATTATATGGATGAAGCAGAGGTTTCATGGCAGGTGGAGAGGTTATTTATTTATTTAGATTTGTTACATTTATATTATACATACATTTATTTCCTCCAAGAACTCAAACAGCACATATATTTACTTCTTCTTCCCATGTTTTTCTCACACTAACAATTCTTTGAGTAAGTAGGTTGAGAGCCAGTCACTAGCCTAATGTCACCCAGTGAGCTTCCATAAGTTTTCTATAAGAAAAACTACCATGCTTGTTTTGTTAGGCACTCAGAGGCATTTTTAGAAAAGACACATAGATGTTTTAGAAAATGTAAGGAACAGGGCCAATGTTAGAAGTGGCTTGTTAAGTGACTATAACAGACAAGAAATAAAAAGAAGGAACAGATGTTAATTCTCTTACAACTCTGAGCATCTCAAATAGATGAGAATCTGCAGATTCAATGGCATATCTTTTGCCAAAGATGACATCTGATGCAGTCAATACGTTTTTGGTTTTTTTCAAAAAAAAAAACCTTTCTGGTTTTGAATTAAGTTGGACACTGTGTTGCGCCTAAAATCATCCTCCTATGGCGTTAAACTAAATTTTTCAACTGATGACTACTAATATAGGTTGCCTGTGATTTTGAGGTTCCCCACCTGACCAGAAGCCAAAAGGATGCAACCTCGAAGATTTTTCATATATTGATAGAAAAGTCTCTTTTGAGTCAAAAATTCTAAAAAAAATAAGCAGTATACTGTTAAATTTAAGTATACAAATTTTTGGTTTTTTTCTATGAAACTGAACCATCTCATTGTGGACACAGAACTGGTACTGGTAAAGTGTTCCATTAACCAGAACACCAATATTTGCCTTTATTATTGTGTAGATCTGTAATATTCAAAATCTATAAAGAATTGTTGTGGGACTCAGAAATTGACTTGACCTCCATTCCAGGTCCATTTCAAATTGATTTCTGAGCAGCCTACAAGACTTGAGATGGCCTTGCTCAGCCTGTTCTGTAGATGAAGATTGAGTTCTCCTAGATCAGTGATGGCAAATCTTTTTCTGGTTGCATGCCAAAAGTGTGTGTGTGCACCCGCGATATTGCGTGTGTGTGCCGGCACCCACAATGCAATGCGCGCCCCACCTGCACATGCATGCATGACTGCCCCCTGTGCATGCACACTAACTGTCCCCCGTGCATGCACGCTTTCCCACACATGTGCCACCTGCACATGCCCCCCCCCCAGCCCATTTTGGGCCTGGAAAGCCGCCTGCACCAAACTTTGCCAGCGTGAACGGTCTGCCGCTGCTGCTCCTCATCCTCCTGTCAGCCTCGCACTCTGGGCAGCGTCCAGCAAGGCCGTTCGCACCGGCAAATGTTGGTGCCTTAGACTTCTTCTAAGGGAGCATTCCCGGCCAGCGCGCTTCTTACCACTTACCGCAGCCACCGGGGAAGTGGCAGGGTGAGAACTGCCGCCGCCAGGCGCAAAGGGGTGGTCGCTTCAGGAATAGTAGGCTGGGGTTTCCCTCCCTCCCTCCCTCACAGAGGCTTTTTTCCTTTCCAGACCAGCTCCAAGCAAGCTGTCCACAAACTTCAGCAACTCTTGCGCCGCTGCCTGCACCGCTTGCTTGGAGCTGGTCTGGAAAGGAAAAAAATGCAGCTGAATTAGGCGGGAATCGCCCCACTCAGGTCCCTCTGAACAGGTCTCCCTACGTAGCCTCCACGCTGAATTATGTGACCCGACATTGATCGACCACCCAAAAGGAGCCTGCCCTCCGAGCTCTTCCAAGTGCCCGCTTTCTGCAGTGAACGAGCTGGGAGCGTGAAAAGCTCTTCCCCTCTACCTGCATGCTATTTATTACTGGCTCTTCACCCCCCTCTGCACCCAGGTCGCGGTCGGTGGCCCCGGGTAGCAGCATCTTGTTGGTCTTGGGGGGGGGGGGTGCAGAGCTGGTAACAGCATGCAAGTAGAGGGGCAGCCCCCACCCCCTTGTGTTTTGTTTGTGTTTTGAAATGAGTCAGGTGCGTGCACTTGTGGAAGCAGCAGCAGCGGTGGTGAAGGTGGATAAGAAGAAGATGGGGCGAGGGAAGCCCGAGAGGAGGGCAAGGTGCACCTGAGTGGGCCGGTAGCTCTTGCCCTTCCCCCTGCAGCTGCCGCTGCTTTTCTGGGATGGTGGGGCTGCGCAAGAGGAACACTGGGAGCTGACTCAGGCACACAGGGCAGCATTTGCTGGCTGGGTGGCCACCTGCCCCCCCCGCTGCTCCTTCCCTGGCTCGGCTGGCGGCATAGTAGCAGGCATGGCAGGGGTCGGGTGGGGGCGCCGTGCCGCCTGCGGTTAACTTTACACCTCCATCATTTTTATCGAGCTCCCCCCCCAAAAAAACCCAGACCCCAACGAACACCCGTTGTTTCAGCCAAAATGGAGTTTGCCTGCCACTCCCTCGCAGACCAACTCCAGCCCTGTTGGCGTCCCAGCCCCTTAACTTTGGTGTGCCTTCATAGCTGCTCCGCTGGGCCCTTTTGGCTCTGGCGCCAAGAAACGGCTGATATCGCCTCGCTTAGTCCCTCTGATGGGGCAGCCCAGCTCTGGCACTCTGCAGCTTGGCACATGCGCACAGCTTTTGGAGGAGGCTTTCCTGAAACCTGGGGAGGGCGAAAACAGCCTCTCCTCTCCGAAAGGCTGAAATCAGCTGGCCAGTGTGCGCATGCGCGCTGGAGCTGACAGAGCAACGCCTCGCGTGCCCTCGGATATGGCTCCACATGCCACCTGTGACATGCATGCCATAGGTTCACCATCACAGTCCTAGATCTCTCAGTGAGTTTTGATAACATCATATCCTGCCCAGCCAGGTGAATTTTGCAACTGGGGACATGTCCTTTGCAGTTTTTCCATTCTTCAACTTGAAGAATTATTGCTCCACAAAGTGCAAGTTGGTATATAGAATTGTTCAAGGCTCCATTTTGTCGCTCATGTTTGTTAATACATACCCAAAACTCTGGGAGAGACCATCAGGAAAGTTGGTCCCATATGTTATGCTGATGATACTCAAATCCATGTCTCCACCTCATCAAATAATTGTATGGCATCTTTGAATGTTTCTCTCATGAACAATAATAGGTTGGATGAGGAAAATATTTTAAACCAAATTCTGATAAAATAGAAGCAGTTATTGTGAAAGATAATAATTTTAGGTTTGTAATAAACCAGCCTGTTCTTGATTTTACCCCCCCCCCAAAAAAAGAGCAGGAATGCAGCTTGGGAGAGATGCTGGATCAGGCCTTTCCCTGGTTCCCTATGTGGAGCTGGTGACCAAAGAGCTTTTATGAGCCTTGAATATTATGTCAGCTATGCCCATTCTTAGATAATAATGACTTAAAGGTAGGGATGCATCCACTGGTAACCTCCAGGATGTGCTCTATGTTGTACACGCATAATGTACTCTACATAGGGCTGCACTAATTGCTCGTTACTTTAAAGCCCTAAATGACACACCACAGAGATACATTAAAGCATGCCTTGCTAGAAGTGAGTCCATCCATCTAGTCCAGTCATCAAGTGAGTGAAAAAAGTTCCCTCCACTTGTGAGGTTCACAAGATATAGATGAGACAGCAGGCTTTCTCTTTAATGAGAGAGATCTTCTCCCCCCCCTCCCTCATGCAAAACACTAGGACCAAGGGACATCCAGTGAAGCTGATTAGAAAGAGATTTAAAATGGGAAAAAGAAAATACAGTACTGCATTATTCAGTGTATACCGGTAATTAAATTGTGGAATTTGTTGCCATAAGACATGATGATACGTGCAAAGTAGATGGCTTTATAGAGTGTGTATGTATGTGTTTAGAGTGGTTAGTTTTGGACCCTCAATATTATCTCCAGATTGGAGACCCTTCACATGCAAGTGGCAGGGGATCATCGGTGACAGAAGAAGGTGATATTAAAGTGCTAAGTTTGAATGTTATACTATTTCTTACAATATTTCTGAAGAGGTTTGTATACATGCATATTGATAGAAAACCTTCAGTCTATATTGTAGTCAAAATCAAATCCAAAAACCTCAAGCTGTATAAGATTCACTCAAGGGCATGGTGACAAATTCACAGTGGATAAAGGGCATGCCAAGCTAGGGTGTAATAACTTTTGGGATCTTGTTAAATGTCATCCTAGGTTTAATACTCTGTATGCTGAGCAACAAGACCTCTTGACAGGAATAGCTTTACACTGACCTGAAGTTCAGCCTATGTAACATGGAACTATGCTGGCAGACATATTTTATCCCCATTACAGAAAAACTTTTGTATGTCATATAATGTCTCTAGTTAGATAGCTTATAGAACATAGAATTAGAAATACTCATAAAATAACATACATACAGTAAAATAATATTATCCCAAAGGTAACAAAAAATGCAAGTCATAAAGGGATTTATAATATTCACCAGCACCCTAAATTGGATTTGGAAATCTTCTGGTAAGTAATTCAGATCCCACAAAATGATTCTTCTTCTGAGCCTCTTCAGCAATAATGGTATTACCTCCTCCCTTAAATATGTATTGGCCAGAATCTGGGTCCATGCCATCATGCCCTCTTTGGCCACACATATTATCAAAAGGAACAGATTTCTAATTTGTAATGACAAAATTCATGTCACCGAAAATACTGTTAAGTATCACAAGCTCAAAATAATTCCAAATTGCCTTGCAAAATGTTACCTCCTTTGTCTCACACAACTTTCTGTGTAGCATCCAGTTCAAGATTATTATGAGTAATTTTATTCTCCAAATCCCTAGTCCAGGAACTCACAGGCCAGAATTTTTTGTTCTCCCAGAATCCAGAAAGAAATGGCTCACTCTAAACAATGCTATGATCTGCACCAGTAGTGAAATCCTATTTTTTTTACTACCGGTTCTGTGGGCGTGGCTTGGTGGGTGTGGCAGGGGAAGAATACTGCAAAATCTCCATTCCCACCCCACTCCAGGGAAAGGATACTGCAAAATCCCCATTCCCTCCCCACTCCTGGGGGAAGGATATTGCAAAATCTCCATTCCCACCCCACTCTGGGGCCATCCAGAGGTGGTATTTGCCGATTCTCCGAACTACTCAAAATTTCCGCTACCGGTTCTCCAGAACCTGTCAGAATCTCCAGGATTTCACCCCTGATCTGCACTCTATAGATGCAATATATGCAGGGACACATTGATGTTTTATCCCTTTTACCAACAGAGTAAACATGGACTTGTACCCATATCCAGTCTTTGTCACTTCTCATTTTCCACTAACTCATTTTGCATTAGCATTGCTACAGATGTCTCATTTTGCACCTCAGTTCCCAGAGCAGCTTAGTAAACCAAGGAACCCTTCTGGCTATATGCCCAAGAAAAGCACTCAGGAATAATCTTATCAGGTGTGTTGGTGACTTTTTTATTCCAGACATCAATCAGATACCCACAGAACTCCTCATTAACTCACTGGGAAAGTTCCCAAGAATCTTTTGGAATCCAAGAGAATCTATAAGTTGCCCAGGAAAAACCAGTTTAATGGATTCATTCCCGCCTACAAAGTTTGGTGGCTAATGCCAGTTCAATGCAACTTAATAATGGTCTGCCCATGACACAATGGATTGTTGTGAACATCCTCCCTCTTCAGATTACATATTAATTGTTCTAAGGTGAAGCTCTTCCTGTTGCCAAAGCATAGAGTACAAGTCACCCTCCTTCTCTACCCTGGAGTCAGGGCTGGTGTACCACCCAGAATATGACGGACAAATTTCATTTTGTCAATTCAGAATTCCATATCCACAGCAGGGCTGTTTGTTCCTCCAGTGCTAGACATGGAGCAGGCCTTACTATGAACAGGCCTGACTTTCAGCAGAAGTAGTCAGACCTAGACTTCCAGTGATCCAGCACCAAGAACATTGGGTTTAGGCTGGGGAGCAGGCAGTGGGGTGAGAACCAGATTTTGTCTCTTTCTTCCCTATAATGGCCTGCCCTCTGCCTTCTCATGTAGCTCTGCTAGTTGTAACCACAATCTTCTCAGCCTCAATGAATTCAGTACACCCACTTGGCCCCTCTTTTTTTTTTAGGTATCACTCCTACTTCTGAATCTAAAATGGCTGCCATAAAATCTTTCAGCTTTCAAGGCTCCCAAACAATGAACATTGCAAAAAACAGCTGCCCAAGCCAATCTACTACATGGGGGTGGGGGGAGAGAGAGAGAGAGAAGGGGAGCACCACTTTTATACTGTTCATTCAGTGATCAAGTCTCTCTGAGTTGCAAATAGAAGCAAATCAGGTGCCTGTTCTCAGTACTTTATTAGGTGCGTATGTGTGTTGTGGTGCCTCTGGGGTGTTTTGCTCAACCCTCTAGCACCCCATCCTGAAGAGATGTTGCAACCCAAGCAATCTTGTTTGATAGGGAGTTGCCAAACTTTGGGATATCAAATTTGAAGGAAGAAAAACAGATGTGACAGCTTTAGAATCACCAAGGAAGATCGGGTCATTTTTTTCATTCTCTAGTGCAGGGGTCTCCAACCTTGGCAACTTTAAGCGTGGCGGACTTCAACTCCCAGAATTCCCCAGAATTCCCCAGCTCTGCTCTAGTGGGTACAGTAGCATTTATTTTGTGAATGTGCGTGTTTTTATTAAAAGTCACAAAGGTGAGCTCTTACCAGGGATGAAAAAAATATCTGTCACATTTATATTTTACAGCTTTCATCTTCAGTAACAGTGTTAATACTTGCAATGCATCCTGTCTCTGATTTTGGAAACAGATGAACTGGATTTTGAAAAATGACCAATAGTCAAAATGTGACACTGCTAACATTTGGTCCAAAGCCTATTAGTAGGTATGGTCCAAATCTCTTACTTCCTATTGTTCTATAGTAGTAGTATCTGTCATTCAA
This sequence comes from Diadophis punctatus similis, assembly GCA_023053685.1. Classification (NCBI taxonomy): domain Eukaryota; kingdom Metazoa; phylum Chordata; class Lepidosauria; order Squamata; family Dipsadidae; genus Diadophis; species Diadophis punctatus. The sequence goes on along the minus strand of JALIGW010000005.1, from coordinate 38,611,187 downwards.
CTAATATTCCTTGACCGTATGTCACATGAATAACCAATATGTTCATTAAATTAACATCTCTCTTTCAAGAAATAATTAAAATCATCAATCAGTGGCACGGTATATTTGTAGGCTGTATTGGCCAAAACCAAAGATACAGCTGTAAATTGTTTTGCGTGGTGTATGTATGTACTGTATATATTGTAAGTACATACGTATGTATGTAAGTTTGTTGAGGGTCTTTCCCACTTGGTTTTGACACAGAACCACTTTTTTTCTGCTGGGTCTTCCTGTTATTGTATGAATCTCAGCTCTAGCCTATACCTAAGTTATCTTGAGCTGTTTCACTTTTAGCAGAACACAAGTTTTAGCAGTTTCATTGTAGACAAAATCTAATGTGTTTCACCAATCATTCTCTCAGTGGTACTCTAGATGGCTCTAGCAGGTAATAAATTAAATCAATTAAATCAATTAAATATGAGGTAGCAGTGTGCAGCGGCAGCCAAAAAAGCCAATGCAATCCTAAATTGCATTAACAGAGGGATTGAATCAAGATCACGTGAGGTACTAATCACACTCTATAAAGCCTTAGTAAGACCACATCTACAATACTGCATCCAGTTTTGGTCACCACACTATAAAAAAAATGTTGAGACTCTAGAAAGAGTGCAGAGAAGAGCAACAAAGTTGATTAGGAGCCTGGAGGCTAAAACATATGAAGAACGGTTGCAAGAACTAGGCATGTCTAGTCTAGTGAAGAGAAAGACTAGGGGTGACATGATAGCAATGTTCCAATATTTGAGGGGCTGTCACAGAGAGGAGGGCGTCAAGCTATTTTCCAAAGCACTTAAAGGTCAAACAAGGAACAATGGATGGAAACTGATCAAGGAGAGATTCAAACAAGAAATAAGGATAAATTTTCTGACATTGAGAACAATAAACCAATGGAACAGTTTGCCTTCAGAAATTGTGGGTGCTTCATCACTGGAGGCTTTCAAAAAGAGGCTGGACAGCCACTTGTCAGAAATGGTATAGGGCAGTGATGGCGAACCTTTTTTTGCTCTGGTGCCAAAAGGGTGCGCGCGTGCGCGATAGCGTGTGTGTGCATGCCCACACCCATAATGCAATGCCCTCCCCCCGTGCATGCACGCACAACTCCCCCCGCGCTGCCCCCACACACATGTGCGCAGGCCTCACTGAAGCCTCCGGACTTCCGGTAGGCCAGTTGGGCAATTTTCCGCCCTCCCCAGGCTTTAGGAAAGCCTCCGGAGCCTGTGGATGGTGAAAAACGGGCCCAACGGGCCTACCGGAAGAACTTCCGGTAGGCCCATTGGGTCCATTTTTTGCCATCCACAGGCTCTGGAGACTTTCCTGAACTGTGGGGAGGGCAAAAAATGGTCCAACGGGCCTACCGGAAGTTCATTTCCAAACTTCCGGTAAGCCCATTGGGTCCGTTTTTCGCCATCCACAGCCTCCAGAGGCTTTCCTGAAGCCTGGGGAGGGTGAAAATGGCCTCCCCCGCCCTCTGGAAGGCCGAAAATCAGCTGGCCAGCATGCACATGCACGCTAGAACTGACATAGGGCAACGCCTCACGTGCCCTCAGATATGGCTCCATGTGCCACCTGTGGCACGCGTGCCATAGGTTCGCCATTGCGGGTATAGGATCTCCTGCTTGAGCAGGGGATTGGACTAGATGACCTACAAGGTCCCTCCCTTTTGTATAATACAAAATAATAGATTTTGTATTCTGTAGATCACCTGGGATTTACTGGCTACTTTGGACTAGCGGGTGCATGTCTAAATTGTCTAGTTTCTGGGTAGGACCATTTCTTGTAGGACCATTCTGCTTTTTTCATTTTACAAAGCAGGCTTTCCTTTACCTGCTATATCTGGTGCATAAAGATACCCCCATCTCTTTTTCATTAGTCATTCTCCCAGCCCGGGATCTGGAAGAGGGCTGGAAAAGGGCTGGAAAAAGCAGAGGCGATGAGAGGTGGCTCTTTCAAAGCCCCAAAAGATGTATAGATATAACATCAAAAGGTTGTTAATCCCCAGGTTGGGAGAGGTGGCAGGAGATCTCAGAAAGTGAATGCTGATAGAAGCAGTGCTGGGATTGGAAGATAGTTTCCCCACTCAACATTGGTGATGTTGAGAAGAGAGGAGATGACAGCCTTCCCTTCCTGGAAAACAAGGACACCATGCTATGGCCATAAGCCAGAACACAGACAATTAGGACTGACAATGGGGACAGCAAAATTTAATTGGCATACTTTTCTTCTGGCTCACAGATGGGAAAAGAGCCCTTGGAGTATGTTGATTGCATTTTATTGTGTCACTTCCATGCAGTTGAATTGTTCCCCAAATAATCCATGGAACATCTTTAACATTGGGAGGTCTGCCTATATAACTGGAAGATTTTTACAGGCTCACCAATATTGCGGTCCTCTATATGTTTATTCAGAATAAGTCACATCAAATTCCATTGGGCTTATCCTAAACAACTGGCTATGTAGGATGGTGCTGGGGTCATTCTGCAAATCAAACTGCCTCACTCCTTTAAACTTGAAGTGTGAAGGTGGGAATGATGGACCTGTTGAAGCACTATTTTCACATAAAATGTAGCCTGACCAGGGAGACACACATAGACAAGAAGTAGCATAGCAGAGATGCTCATATTAACTAGTTTGCTTTTCTTGTCAGGTTATGTCACAACTGACACCATATTGCAGGGAATTTTTGTTTGCCTGTTGGCACATGTTCCTTCCCCCCTTAAGCCTGGTTCCCACAGCTCATGGGTTGAATACTGCAAAGCTGCTTTCCCCTGGGGATTCTTATAAGGCTCACTCTTGACCATTTTAATTTATCTTTGGCACCCAATGTCAGCCTGGAAACCCAGAAATAGTTTTGGTCCCTTGCCATTTTCTATCTCAGTTCCTTCAAGGGATTGATAAACAGTAAAGGAGAACCATAATGCTACTTAAGCACACACCATAATCTTTACCCAACCTGCATGGATCAAAGAATTGCCAGCCAACACCTATTCATTTTTCTATCTTCCCAGTTTCAAAAGCAGAAAGGGAATTTCTTTTATTCTCAGCTGCCCTAAAAAATGTTGAGCATTTGTAAATGAGAACCAGGTTGGTGTAGTGGTTAAGGCATCAGGCTAGAAACCAGAAAACTCTGAGTTTCAATCCCACCTGAAGCAGAAAGCCAGCTGGATGACCTTGGGCCAGACACTCTAGCTCAGCCCTAGGAAGGAGGCAATGGCAAACCACTTCTGAAATCTTACCAAGAAAAGAATAGGGGCTTGTCTAGGCAGTCACTTGTTCTCTGCACCTGCAAGTGTCATCAGCCCTCAGGTTGGCAAAAAGGCACTGACAGATGCCTGCTATCACAGCCATCTCATGTTACTGTACAATAACCAGATAAGTCTTTCACAGAGACATAGTTTGTGATCTTCTCTAGCAAGCTGATGACTTGGGTTTGGGGATTTTGTCCACTTTTCCAAAGCTGTACATATTATAAATTTATAGAGCCACAGTGGGGCAGTGGTTAGAATGCAGTTCTGCAGGCTACTTCTGCTGCCTGCTGGCTGCCTGCAATTTGGCAGTTCAAATCTCGCCAGGCTCAAGGTTGACTCATCCTTCCATCCTTCTGAGGTGGGTAAAATGAGGACTCAAACTGTTGGGGGCAATATGCTGACTCTGTAAACCGCTTAGAGAGGGCTGTAAAGCACTGTAAAGCGGTATATACAGTAAGTGCTATTGCTATAGGCCTTCAGCTAAATAAGAAATTCTGTTGGTATTATTTAAAAAAAATAACCATATGAATAAAATAACATGTACACTTAAAATATCTATCTATTCATATATATGTGTGTGTGTGTGTGTGTGTGTGTATTGCCTAGTGCAGTGGTGGCGAACCTTTTTCGGCTCGCGTGCCAAAAAAGGGGGGGGCGTGCTCGTGCGCGCTCGCATGCCCACACCCATTCCCTCCCCCCCCATGCATGCGCACAACACCCCCCCATGCTGCCCCCTGCGCATGCGCACACCCCCCCACCCCCGCACAAAGGCTTACCGGAGCCTGGAACGACGAAACTGGCAAACCGGAAGTGCGAAAAAACGCACTTCCGGTTTGCCGGTATGCTGTTTTTTGCACTCCGGAGGGTTCAGGGAAGCTCCCTGAAGCTCCGGAATGCAAAAAACTACAAAACGGACAAACCGGAAGTGCGGAAAAGTGCACTTCCGGTTTGTCCGTTTTGTAGTTTTTTGCATTCCGGAGCTTCAGGGAGCTTCCCTGAACCCTCCAGAGTGCAAAAAACAGCATACCGGCAAACCGGAAGTGCGTTTTTTCGCACTTCCGGTTTGCCGGTGGGAACCCTCGCGTTCCGGCTTCTATGGCTCCGCGTGCCACCTCTGGCACGCGTGCCATAGGTTCGCCACCACGGGCCTAGTGCTATTCGTTACGTGGTCAATTTTTTTAAAAAAGTTAGCATTCATAGTGAGGTAGTTCTTTCACCAAATCCAATCACAATGATAAAGAACCCTGGAACTCTTCAACAGGCAAGATTTTACAATTATAATGGCATAGGGAAGAAGCAAGGAAGTGCCACAGAGAACTTAAATACTGTATATCAGGAGGAATATAGCCTTAACTAAATAATGAACTCTCCAGTACTGTACTGAGTAATGTGTGTGTGTATTACAATGGGGGGTGGGAACTGTGGATAAGGAACCTGGATCTACAGGCACAATGATGATTTTGCAATATTAGAAGTACTGCTAATTTCTCCTTAAGAAAATTAAATGCAAGCAAAATGACTTCTGCAGTGCTACTAGGTCTGGTTTGCAAAATTCCACATGACTTTGGATGGATGCATCCAGTGATTAAGGCTATCAGAATATTATGTAACATTCTGTTACATTATGTATATTATGTAACCTAGGTCTCAATTATCATCACGTGGTTGTCCTGATGTTTGCAGATTTGGTAGCCCTGATATCTCGATGCAATCGTTGTTGGGTTGTTGTTGTTTTGCTGATGCTGTGTCTTTCTATTCTTTATATTAGGTACATTTATATCAAAAGGAATTAAGTTAACAACTAGTCAATTTCTCTAAGGAAAACAAGTATAGCTTCACATACACCTGGCTTTAATTGTAAAATCATCTTGAGGGAGATGAAAAATGTGTTACTGGTTATCATGATATTATTATCTTCAACTCTACACTGAATTCCTGAAGCTACCGCGGAGTCAGATGGCATCAAAAACCAAATTTCTCATAATCCCACGCTCTCTGCATTTTGAACATGGCTCTCTTGCCCTCTAAACTGTGCTTTGAAATAATAACATAAGAACCTCTACAGTAAGCACGCACAATCTATAAGGATGACTTCGAAGTTTAAATTTAGAAAGCAAGTTGCTTTTCCTTTCCTTTTCTACCCATGTTTTATTTTTAGAGGTAGAAATGTATTTCCAATGCAAATTGCATCATGGAGGCCCTCCCAAAAGGGAGACATTGCCTGGAGAAATTTCTTTTTCTGGAGTGGAAAAATGTCTCTCTCTCTGTGTGTATTCTTTAACACATACACTTTTCCAGAAAAAAGTACACTTATATATACACACACACACACACACACACACACACACACACACACACACACACACCTAAACAAACTGCTCTTGAATTTCATGCTGGGAGTTTTGTGCTGCCGTTTCCTGAGAGCCCTGCCTGGTCCTGTCGGGGACTGAACAAATGTACATCCTCGCTTAGCCAAAGGGGAGTGGAACCAAGAGGGAAAGGAGAGGTTTTGCCAAACTGGCTTGACCAGAATGTGATACAAGAGCAGGAAATGAGTCATTCCCAAGAGAGCAGCTGCTTTCAGCTATTTGCATAAAGAAAAGCACCACCAGACAAGGGGGAAATGACACCAGGCTTCCGGACTCGAGCAAGCTCTGCATCTTGGCGGCTACTTGCTCATTTTCAGATGTTTGTCTGCTCTGCCTTATCCTAAAGAAGCCCACTGATCCCTTTAAACCCTCCCTCTGAGATGCAACATGAAATCCCTGCTTTAAATAAACCTCACACACAAACAGCCCATCACGCCATCACGAACCAGCCAGCGTCTCTGTGATATTAGGGCAGGTCGGGGCAAGGCCACTGGGGGGGCCTCTGAGTCTTTCCCCAGGAGGAGACCTGCTAAGCCGGCTGCACAAGGACAAAGCTCTGGCAGAAGGATGATACAGACATCCGTCATCCTCTCAATCCATTTCTGACAGGGAAGGGATTAATTCTCCCCTCATACTGAGTGAAACCAACTAGGTCAGCAGGGTCCACAACAGAACTGGGTGGGAGGCCCTTTTGGTGAGTTAGGATTTAGAGAGTGAATGATAAGGCTGCCTCTAGTCTCTTTGATGAACCATTAAGAATAGACCCTGTCCTTCAGGTGGTTGACATTTACTCTACAAGAAGAAAATCCACCAGCAGGTCTAGTTTCAGGTAAGAGAATAAATGGCAGGGGGGGGGGAATACTAAAGGCAAGTGTGTGAGATCTGGGAACTAACACCTTTTGCTTTGAATGATTCTGCAGCAGCAATTGGGGGAATATACAACATATCAAAAGGATGTTGCAAAGTTGCAGTATTATACTGGGCTAATTTTGCTTTGCTTTGCAAAGACACCTATCTTTTCATGAATAGTAATCGATTAAAAAAGTACAAGCTCCATATAGTAGATGAGAACCCTACTGGTCAATTATCGGTGCTTTTCAAACACGAAGGAAGCTCAGTCTATGGCCCTTGCCTTGGGAACCTGCATATATAGTAGTTTACGGTGGCGCCTGTCTGAACTTTTACTGTACAATTCTTGTTTGCAAAATTTTATAGCAGGCTCAAACTGTGCCATCTTTCACTTGTAAACTTGAAACATTCTGCTTCTTACATCATTTTTTTTCCTTTACCACTAATAATCCTTGCAGGAAGAGAAAATATGATAGTCGCAATGTGGCTTTTCTTGGGTAACCCCAGGGTATTATCCCTCTGAGAGCCTCCTTAATCATTCAGAACATCTCCAACCCAGCCAGAGTTGAACTTTAGCAAGGCAGGACAAAGTAAAGTTAGGAATACAGAAAGTCTGTTATGAAAACACTGGGGAGGTGGCCAGAATAGGCAAGACTGGGTTAGGACAGCTGCCAATCCTTTGCAATTTGAGGACAAAACAAAACAAAAAACCCAGGGTTTACTTCTGTATTATGTACACATCTCTCCCTTGCTCTCTTTCTCTCTGGTAGAAGCTGCTCTTCATGTCAGTTAAGTTGGTGTGCCTGCAGTGGAGGGATTTATATAAGCAAGTTGAGTCCTAGATTTAAGGTAAACAGCTCCAAACTCGATTGTAGAAAATACAACTTCAGCAACAGAGTGGTCAATGCCTGGAATGCACTACCTGACTCTGTGGTTTCTTCCCCAAGCCCCCAAAACATTAACCTTAAACTGTCCACTGTTGACCTCACCCCATTCCTAAGAGGTCTGTAAGGGGCGTGCATAAGCGCACCAACATGCCTACCATCCCTGTCCTAATGTTCCCTTTTATTTGTAACCATCATGTTTACAATTTTATTTGTAATCTTATACAGTATATGCTTGACAAATAAATAAACTAAACTAAAATAGATTTCTTCTAAGAATGCAGTTCCCCTCCAAAAAAATCTCAGGTATTTCAGGGTGATGTTGACAATTGAATGTTTGAATATGACAATTACCTGTGTTGTCTGTAAATATAAATCTATGAATGTATAAAACTATCAAACCTACTATACATTGAGAAATTCAGACATTGGGAAAATCCTTCCAGTGGCTGGAAAGTGCTGGACTAAAGGACAGCATTGAGACAGAGGTCTACTACATTAGACAGGACCCGAGGTGCAGGCTATGCAGAGAGGCCGCAGAGGCAGTTCCAATACCTTGAGGCAGGGGGTAAGATGCAGGCAGGAACAACATATACTGAACGACACAATCAAGTTAGCTGACATTAGGTACAGGAACATCTGTACTGAATATGGGCTAGACCAGTGATGGCAAACCTTTTTTTCCTTGGGTGCCGAAAGTGTGCGCACGTGTGCTATTGCACGCACATGTGTGCCCACATCCATAATTCAATGCCCCCTATGTGCCCCCTGCACATGAGCATGCGACACCTCCCCGTGCTGCCCCGTTCCCCGCACATGACCCCCGGCTGCCCCATTTCCTGACTTCTGGTGGGCCCAGTAGGCCCGTTTTTTGCCCTCCCCAGGCTCCAGAGCCTTTCTTGGAGCCTGGGGAGGGCGAAAATGCCGCCCCCACCCCCTGGAGGCCCTCTGGAGGCTGAAAAACGCCCTCCCAGAGCCTCTGGGCGAGCCGAAAATCAGCTTGCCAGCGCGCACATGCACGCTGGAGCTGAGCTAGGGCAACTGCTCGCGTGCCAGCAGATATGGCTCCGCGTGCTACCTGTGGCACGCGTGTCATAGGTTCGCCATCATGGGGCTAGACCCTCCTAAGTCTAAGTCAGAGAGCCCACAAGACGTTGTGGAGAATAAGAAAGGTAAGATCCTGTAGGATTTCTAAATCCAGACAGAAAGACAGGTACTGGCCAACCAACCAGACATTGTGGTAGTAGACAAGGACCAGAAGACAGTGCTGGTGATAGATGTAGCTATATCAAGTGACAACAACATCAGGAAAAAGTACCAGGGACTGAAGGAAGAACTGGAGAGGATGTGGAAAGTAAAAGCCAAAGTGGCCCAGTGATGGTAGGAGATCTCAGGGCTGTAACTCCTAAACTGGGAGAGTGGTTCCAACAGATTCCAGGAATGACATCAGAACTCACTCTCCAGAAAAGTGTAGTGCTAGGAACAACTGAGATACTGCACAGAACCCACAACCTCCCAGGTCTCTGGTAGAGGACTGAGATTGAGGAAGACATGCCACCCATAAGTGTATTCATATGACTTCTTCAGTCTGCAACATAATCTGGTGAATATCAGAGTCCTGGTAGTGCAGTGGATAGAAGTACTGCAAGCAAACTCTGCCCACAGTCTGGAGTTCGATCCTTATGGTGGGGGGGGGAATCAAGGCTGACTCAGCTTTCCATCCTTCTGAGGTTGATAAAATGAGGACCCAGATTGCTGGGGGCAATATGCTGACATTGTAAACTGCACAGACAGTGCTCTGGCAGTATATACGTCTAAGTGCTTTTGCTATTGCTATCATAGCAATATGTGCTACCATTTCAATGATAGTGCCTAGTATAAAAGTGTAGGCTTGTACATGCATCTGTATGAGTGTGGATAGATAGATATACATAATTTATATTGCAAGGTAAACCCAATTATTCTACCAATTGTTGCATGTTTATTCTTTATATTTCAGTATGTTTATTTTCTAATTACAAGTGTTTTGCTTCAATTTAATTGTGTCTGATTCTCAGAGACTGCCTGGACAAACCCCTGCAGTTTTCTTGGCAAGGTTTTTCAGAAATGGATTGCTATTGCCTCTTTCCTAGGGCTGAGAGAAAGTGACTGGCCTAAAGTCTGCTGTGAGGCATCAATTTGCTTACCTGAACTATACACTTTGAGGGGTCTTTGGTGCTCTCTGAGCTTGGTTGTTTTCTTGCAGATATTTCATTACTGAAACTAGATAACATCATCAGCGCTAGTAAGGAGTGGGGTTGCTCTCAGTTTACATTATGTTATATGACTAAAACACCTCCCCACCAGCAATCAGTCCAGATGAGTGTAGATTAACTCCAAGATTAACATCAGACCAACAATCAAGTAAACAATAGCCCAATCAAGGAACTGCCAAACAAGCCAATGGTAAACAGTCCAATCAAAGAACCTCTAAGATAGGGCTGTCAAACTCGCGGCCCGTGGGCTGGATCGTCACACGCTGGCCACACCCACGTCCAGTTTAGCGAAGGGGTGAAAGTCCCGATACTTCACGTGACACCGTGACGATGTGAGTTTGACACTCCTGCTCTAAGACCATCCCCACCAATACTGCCAGGGCAAGCCACTAGAATATAAACTGAAAGCAAACCCCACGCATTACTAGCACGATTGATGTTACCTCATTTGGGTAATGAAATGTCTGCAAGAAAACAACCAAACTCAGAGAGCACTGAGGACCTTTCAAAAGTTTATAGTTCAGGTAAGCAAATGAAAAGCCTGACAGGTGTTTCTATTAGTTCTAGCCAGCAAAATAGACGGGTAATGAAATGTCTGCAAGAAAACAACCAAGCTCGGAGAGCACCGAGGACCCTTCATTTCAACCCTGAGCTACAAATATTCTCCTTTATCAGTACTGTAAACTTTATTGGAAAAACTAATATGCAGATATTGAATTTGTTTGAGATAAAGTATAACTGGGCCCTATTCCAAAATGATAATTATGCTAGTACTAACATTGCTGGTTTTGCCTTTTGTTCCATATCTTTAAAGATTTCAGTGAAGGCGGTGCCATAAAGCATATGTGTTCATTTGACTGTAACAAATTGCATTTTGAGTAACTAGCTTAATGCAGCCTTCCCTTAATTTCATACCCTATATCAGTGATGGCGAACCTATGGCACACGTGCCACAAGTGGCACGTGGAGCCATATTGGTGGGCACGCGAGCTCAGGTCCAGCGCGCATGCGCACACCGGCCAGCTGATTTTCGGGCCTTCTGAGCCCACTGGGAGTCGGGAAACAGGCTGTTTCCAGCCTCCGGAGGGGGTGGGGAAGGCCCGTTTTTTGCTCTCCCCAAGCTCCAGAGCCTTTCTAGGAGCCTGAGGAGGGCGAAACGGCCTCCCCCCCCCCGGAGGCCCTCCAGAGGCCAGAAATGGTCCGTTTCAAGTTGGGAAACGGGCCATTTCCGGCCTCCGGAGGACCTCCAGGGAGGTGGGGAAGGCCGTTTTTGCTCTCCGCAGGCTCCTAGAAAGGCTCTAAAGCCTAGTGAGAGTGAAAAACGGGCATGCCATCGTGTGACGAGAGTGGGGGGTCACGCACACATGCGCAGGCCCCCCCACATGGAATTATGGGTGCGGACACGTATGCACGTACTCCCCCCCGTACTCCCCTTCTTTTGGCACACAAACCAAAAAAGGTTCGCCATCACTGCCCTATATCTTACATTATAAATTTGAGAATGCCCATGTCAACCCATACATGGAATGCTTTGCTGATTAGGCTAATGGGAATTATAGTTCAACACCTCTGGAAGATAGCAGGTTTGGAAAAGACAAGCATACACTTTACAAATACTAGATGCTAGTGTACGTTATTATCTATTACTAAGATAATACTTGTACTAAGAATTATTGTTCGTAATATTCAATGAAATTATACCAATGTGAGGAGGAGATTTTTTCTTCACAACCAAAATATCTGAGCAAAATCATTCCATTTTTCTGATTTTTGCAAAGGATTTATTCTGCATAAACATTTCCAAGTACTAAAAAATATTTTGTGTTTCAAGAACATGGATTTATTTAATCCCACAAAGTAAATTACAGTATAACTGAGAGGGAAAGCAATAACTTTGTGAGTGGCTGCTTTTTGGGGTGCCATGCCATCAGATCAATCACCAAACAATTTTATTATTCTGACAATTGTGCCCTATAAAAATCTTACCATGGCAACATTGTACCACAATCACATTAGTATCTTTGTGCTATAATCATTTTGTGAAGCAGAGGCACAATCATTGGGCATGAAGTCCTTCTTTCCTAAAAGCGGCATGGACCAATGTTTCCTTGAAATGTACTGTATGTATACAAGAGATACAATTGTTCGCTTTTTCTGGGCATGAAACAATTTTTCCAACAGGATGCACAAGCATTTGCAACATGCAAAGTTTCATTTCTGGGACAGAAATGATTAAAAATCCACCAGATATCTTGAAATCTCTGACTAGACCTGGTTGGTGCTACCAGTCAGTGGTACGTCTGGTTTTCAGAAGACTTTTTGCTTTAGGCAAGGCATCCACTTTTGTACTAATATGATAGGGAGGATTAAAGCAGACCAGGAACTAATCTCTTTCTTTGGCCTTGCCTCTCTAGAGAAGTATCTGATAGATCTCACCCTGCTTGCGCACTCAGATGCACACTCCAAAGGTGAAGGATAGAAAATGTGAGACTTTCCATATGTTGTTAACCTACCATTGGCCATGTTAGGAGGGTTGTTGATAACTGTGGTTCATCAACATCTACTCTAGGTTCTTTACCAATTTTTTCTTGTGATTCCTTGGTATTGGAAAAGTGGAAAGACTCTACTTTTCACATAGAAGCAGTCATATAATTTGAAAATGTTGAGAGACGTGTACAAGTGGCACGCGGAGCCATATCAGTGGGCACGCGACCTCAGGTCCGGAGCGCATGCGCGTGCCGGCCAGCTGATTTTCGGGCCTTCTGGGCCCACTGGGAGTTGTGAAACAGCCTGTTTTCAGCCTCCGGAGGGGGTGGGGAAGGCCTGTTTTTTGCTCTCCCCAAGCTCCAGAGCCTTTCTAGGAGCCTGAGGAGGGCGAAAACGGCCTTCCCTACCACCAACCCCGGAGGTCCTCCGGAGGCCGGAAACGTTCCGTTTGCCGACTTCCTGTTGAACCGGAAGTTCCGTTTTTTGCTCTCCCCAGGCTTCAGAGCCTTTCTAGGAGCCTGGGGAGGGTGAAAACAGCCTTCCCTATCCCCCCGGAGGTCCTCTGGAGGCCAGAAATGGCCCGTTTCCCAACTTGAAAGATGCCGGGAGTGGGGGGGGGGGTCACGCGCGCATGCGCGGGCCCCCCGCATGGAATTATGGGTGTGGGCACGCATGCATGCGCTCCCCTGCACCCCCCTCTTTTGGCACTTGAAGCAAAAAAGGTTCGCCATCACTGGTATAGGGCTTTCTATTTGAACAGGGGGTTGGACTAGAAGACGTCCTAGGTCCCTTACAGCTCTATTCTGATTGATTGATTCTTGACTGATAGGCATGATCTATAAAGGAACAGGTCTGCAACTTGGGAGGTTCTTTGGACTCACAGCTCCTGCTTGACCAGCAGATGGAAACCGTGGTGAGAGGGATCTATAACCAGCTAGTTTGTGCACTAATTATGGCTGTGCCTGGGCAAAAAGACCTGGATAGAGTAACTCATGTCCCTATTACCACCCAGCTTCATCATAGCAATATGCTTTACATGGGTCTGCCCTTAAAGACTAGTCAGAAAACCATAATTGGTTTCAGAACATGGTACCCTGCATGGTTGTTGGCGCTTATCACTGGCAGCATGTAAAATCAGTTCTGCAGACTTGATTACCAATTTGTTTCTGGGTACTATCTGAAATACTGGTATTCACCTATAAAGTCCCTGATCACTTGGCACCTGAATACCAACAGGATTGTCTCCTCTGCTCTCACCAGTAGAAGATCAAACTCATTAGAATAACTAGAATAAGATATGTTAATATGTTCACTCCTGTGTTTTCAAGAGATTTGGGGGGATGAGACTAGAAAGTGATGCCTTTCTATGGTAGTGCTGGTACTTTGGAACAGACTCCTCATGGAGTTCAACCTGGCCCCCTCCATGTTTTTCCAGAGTCTTTTAAAAATCGTTTCAGGTCTATGCTATGTAAAATAGGCCACTTGTCCTCCCCCACTCCTTCTGACTTCTCTGCTGCAAATCACTCCAGCTGAGATATCATGGTTACTTCAATGCAGCTGTCAGTTTTATTAAGTACTTCAGCATGAAATATCTGGAAGCATAGCACAGCCTTAGAGAATAATGGAAAACACATATAAACTATCATCATCATGTGCCTTTAATTGAAATGTATTGCCTGTTTTCATTATAAAATCAAATTTCAGCAGAGTACAAACAGCAACTTTAAGAAAATAATTTTTAAAAAGAATAAAGGCTGAATTGTTAAAAACAAATTCACTGGAATTGAAGCAAGGAAAAAACTGTCCAACTTCTAGGAAGGAAATACTGTCTGAATATACTGTATGTTAATTAGTTCATTTTTACTCCCCTTTTACTGTGATATAATTTAACTGGATATTAATATTGAATTTTTAATATTCATCCTGTACACAATATATTTCCTCTTTGTTTCATTGAACCTGGTAAGCATTAATTTCGGTCAGATATTCTAGGAATTCTTGCTAGAACATAAATCCCATTGAAATTAACAGGGCTCATTCTGAGCAAAGATCCATAAAAGTATGTTGCAATGTAGGTACATACTGTAGCTTCCTTTTTTTAAAAAAATCTAGGTTTGAGTAAACAGAGTTGGATCTCTGAAAGTTCCAGGTTAATTTCATCATATCCTGGAAGAAGAGAAAAGTAGCAAAACAAATGTTAGGCACTCAATTTTGTATGAAAAAGTCAAATAATGTTATGCTTATATCCTTAATTGTAATTAATAGACAGAATATTTCTTTTTAAGTCTAATACTTTAGTTTAGGTTATCTAAATAATAGAATAACAATAATTTTAATTATTTCTGTAAAAATACCATTGTATCGAAACAATATAATGCATGAATGTTTACAAAAATATAATTAGAAGGGAAATGTAGTCCAAATGGTAAACAGGCAAGAAAATATCCACTATACATTTTCATTTCTGACCTCTGACAAAAGTATCTCTTTCTGCCTCTAAGCCTACAAAGTGTGAAGGAAACAGATGGGAAAAGGGGGCAGAAAGAGTAAGCCTGTATGGGAAGTCTCTTGTACTGTATGGCAGTACAGAATTCAGTCTTGCCCTGACACCAACCTGGTGGCCGCTGGATTTTTGCATCTGTAATACGGCATACCTAAGAGATTAAGAGAGCAGTGGCTTTGCTTGCTGCTAATTTAGCTGTTCCTGCTGCCAGTGTATGCTCCCTGATTGAATTATCTTAACAGAAACATGGCCAGAAAAAGCATCCTTACATATACATATATATTTTTAAACAACTAATTTGCATTCTATAATAGGACATTTCAAAAAAAAAAAAAGTTGAGATTTTAAAAATGATTATTTATGGTGGGACTTGCAAAACTATGGCTCCAGGCAAAGATCAAACTGCTAACCAATAGAATTATCATGGACAGGTGACTTTGATTTGATTGGCTCAAAAGGCAAAGCCTGTGCTACAGTCTCTCTAAGCTCTTCTGGCCATGACTTTGCATGATTCCATCTTCAAACTTACTGCAGCTGTTTGCAGTGATTGGGCATTTGTTATTCTCTACAGCTGAGGCATGTTCACCTGGTGTCCAAGTGTCAAAAATAGAGAAGGCTCTATTACACCATTGCATCTTTGAGTCTAAAAGAGGCATAGTTTGCCCACCCCTGCTATAGGCTATCTAGATTTTAATTTATTGGGAAAAACTATATTTTTATTCTTTTCAAAGAAACAGAAATTTGGGAGGAATTATGTCCATTGCCAATTGTCAGACCAACATTTCAAAAACACTAATAGGAGAGGGAAGCCAGGAAAAGAAAATGATCAAGTTTGAAAATGGACCAGATCACACCAGATGCTATAAACAAATACAGAACACACACACCCATTCCTAGAAACAGCTGGCCAGTGGTTTCAATTTCTGGTCCCTAATCTGTTCTAAACCTTCCTCCATTCTATCTTCCAGTAATGCCCCTATTATGCTGAGGTGTCTTCTCTTTTCCAGTTCTATCCTTTTTCAGGGCTCGCACAAGAAATTTGCTGCCTAATGGTATCCACCACATACCCCAGTTAAGTACATAGAAGCAAAGACAGCCGGGTATTTTGGCATATCATGCTGAAAATTCTACAACCGCTCATCCCCTTACAGCCAGTAAAGGACTGTAACAGCAAATTAAATAACTAGCAATTTGCTATTCTTTCATAACTTCCAAACTTGCTGCTTGAGGCAGCTATTTCACCTTCTCTGTTTGGTAAGGCCATCCTTGCCCCACTTTCCAAATATGTGTGTGTGTGTAAGAGTCTGTCTCGACTCTTGTCCTGCTATTTGGAGCAAGATGGAATCTGGGAAGAGAGAGTGAGGCTGACTATGTGCACCTCTCCCTCATTTTAATCCAATTCACGTGCAAGTCTTGACATCCCCCCAATTGACAGATGTCAAGGTCCTCTTCGAATATGATGGATGAACATCATCATACACACACACACACACACACACACACACACACACACACACACACACACACACACACACACACTATTTAATGAATGCGTTCTGAAGAATACAACTTTTTAATTCAGTTTCAACCATCTTTGAAGGGTAGTGTTAATAGATGTACCCTTTAACTATAGTACATCTTTTACCAAAATGTATAAAAGTATATTATTTCACTGCTGTAACTGATCAGAAGTTCAGCATATTAATCATTGCCTTTATTCTTGCAAGTGGTTTAAAATGGTAGGTTTGTTTTCTAAAGTAAAAATTCACTTCTTAATCTCAATTTATCAAAACCAAAAGTTGATAAATTTAAAATCTGAAGTTTATGTTAGTTGAGCCCCGTTCCTACGTATTTGAGTGCACAGTATATGGACAGTAAGTATTATATTCTACCCGCAGGACAAATTATCGGCAGTCAGAAAATATATTCATATAGTTGTTAGATGCACATCAATTGCTAATTTTTTTAAAAAACCTCAAAATATCACAGAATTTGACCAATGGATCATGATTTTAATTAAGTTGTCTTAAATTTATCTAATTTATCTAGAATCTATTGTTAGTACTGTTTATATTTTGTTCCACAGTCTTCTTTTGCAATTTGACTCCATTACCTTTTGGAAATTCCACATTTCACAACTATGATATTAATCAACTTTGGCTACAGTTCTGTACATTATGCTATTTGGCATGACAACCAAAGCTTGCACAATATTATCTTCGACTGTGATGCATTTGGACTAGTTTTCCTGTTCTTCCCACTTTCCCCTCCCCACTCACTTTCAGAAATTGTTATGTCTCAGCCAACTTTGCTGCTTTTCATCCACATGTCATAATTACCTTTAATTTACTATTTAAATAGTTTTCTCCTTTGTCATTTCTTACATCAACATTACCTCTTAAAAAAGGGAATATAGGACAGGGAACAATACAAGTTGGTGTATGCATGGCTGGCTCAGGAATTCTGGGAGTTGAAGTCCACAGGTCCTCAAAAAGCCATAGTTTGCCTACCCCTGGCCTATAGCAATATCTCTCAACTTTGGCAACTTTTAAGATACCGTATTTTTCGGAGTATAAGACGCATCTTAGTTTTGGGGGAGGAAAATAGGGGAAAAAATCTACCTACCAGGTATTCATCTGGCTAGCGTCCTTAGTCTGTTCACCTTCAGCACATTATTTTATCCCCTGGTTAGGGCTGAAAAAACCTTTTTCAGAGGGAGTAGGAATAAAAACAAGCCTACAAAGACTTAGGGCAGGAAAAAACTACTTCGAGGGAGTAGGAATAAAAAAGTGCTGCAAGCCAGTAAGATCGTTAGCACCTTGTTAGGGCTGAAAAGACCTTTTTCAGAGGGAGTAGGAATGAAAACAAGCCTGCAAAGATGAGTAGGAAGCCGGCAAGATCGTTAGCACCTCCTTCGGGCTGGGAAAAAAAGCTTCGGAAAAGCTATATTCGGAGTATAAGACGCACCCAAATTTTCAGCCTCTTTTAGGAAGGAAAAAGATGCGTCTTATACTCCAAAAAATACGGTATATGGACTTAAATTCTGGAAGTTGAAGACCACATACAGATAGTCCTTGACTTATAACTGGTCACTTAGTGACTGTTTTAAGATACAAATGACCTGAAAAAGGGGACATGATCTGGATTCGAAGTTCCAATGGTCAGAACTTCTCCATGGTCATGTGACTCAACAACACGGCCATAGTTACAGCTACTTACAACATCCCGCAGTTACATGGCCCCATTTTATGATGGTTTTCCCAAAACCTGGCATTTATTCCTGGTTTTCAACAAAACCGCACCCCTAGCGAACCACTGGTTCATATAACTACTGTAAGATTCTCTTAACAACCACATCATTCATTTAATGACCGTTGCTAAAAAGACTGTAAAATGATATTGGTCACAAGACTAACCCATTTTATGACCATTATAACATACAACCATAATAGCAGGCTCCATTATGGACATATGTCAAGGACTACCTGTATCTTAAAGTTGCAAAGATTGTGAAACATTTGACTATTACATGCAGGAATATTATTTATCCAGTAATGTAACCAGCTGTTACATTTTTGTAATATTTGGAGAGGAGCAATTCCAAAACTTTAGAAGGCAATAATTGAGTAATTCCATTGATGGAACAGGAAGCAGAAACTCAAAGGATGGGGACCATCCTTCTTGGCAACATACATAGAAAGACAAGGGGCAGCACAATAGCTCCACTGAAGACACCTGATGAGGCCAGCCCAGAAGTGAAGGGACTAAGACCAAAGAGCTAAGTTGACCAGTTCCTATCTCTGAGTGCACTGGTTCTGTTGGCTTTGTCTCCCAGTGCTCAGTTTGGCCCATCCCTTTTGTGCTTGAGAACTGGTTGTTACCTAATATATATATTACCCCTGACTGCAAAACAGCAGTTTCACCTCAGTTTTAAATTATAGTGCTTATAGCAATAGCAATAGCACTTAGACTTACCGTATTTTTGGAGTATAAGACGCACTTCCCCCCCTAAAAGAGGCTGAAAATTTGGGTGCATCTTATACTCCGAATGTAGTCCTGCCCACCCTTCGGCCCCCACCCTTCGGCCTCTGTGCGGCCTCTTCCTGGCTGCAGAGATTGCCACAGACAATGGCTTGTGTTTTTGGGCTCTGTGCCTCACGTTTTCAACCTCCAAACGCTCCGTTTGAGTGTTGTTCAAGACTGCGGGGATCGCCAAAGCAAATTGCCACTGATCGCCACCTCTGCACATCGTATTTTTGGCTTCCGCACGCCCCATTTTTGGCCTGTCGTGTTGCATTTTCGGGTGGTGATCGGCAGCAATGTGCTTTGGTGATCCCCGCAGCCTTGAATGGCTCTCAAACGGAGCATTTGGAGGCTGAAAATGCGAGGCGTGAAGCCCAAAATGACAACCTGGAACAGCTGCTGCCTTATCTTACCGCTTCTGCGCTTCGCCTGCTTTACTCAGTGGAGTTCCCTCCAATGATCAGTTGTGCTTTTGAAACTGATTAGCAGCCACAACGTGGCGCGTGCGAGTGAAGCAATCTCCCTCCGATGATCAGCTGTGCTGTTGAAGCTGCTTAGCAGCCCCAACACGCACATGCTCACAACTAGAGAACTAATTTGCTGAAGCTGACCAGGGTAAGAACGCTGGTAGGCAGAGGCAGAAATTTTCTCCCTTGTTTTCATCCCCCAAAACTAAGGTGTGTCTTATACTCCGGTGCATCTTATACTCCAAAAAATAAGGTATATACCACTTCATAGTGCTTTACAGCCCTCTCTAAGCAGTTTACAGAGTCAGCATATTGCCCCCAACAATCTGGGTCCTCATTTTACCGACCTTGGAAGGATGAAAGGCTGAGTCAAACTTGAGCTGGTAAGGATCGAACTCCTGGCAGTGAGCTGAATTAGCCTGCAATACTACATTCTAACCACTGCGCCATCACAGCTCAGTGGCTTATTGTTACATGCCCTTAGGAGACAAAGACAGAATGAATAATTTACCTGCATTTTCCTTTCCTTCTCATTCAGTTAATACCGTATAAACAAATATTTTTTGCATGCCCAATGATGTATCTGGGTAGCTGTTACTTATTAAATTTCTATGCCAACTTTCATCTATGCTTCAAAGTGCCTTACGTAGGAGTCCCTCCTGCAGGTTAACCCTTACAAGAACCATACTTTGAAATAGGTTGGGATGAAAGATAGTGGGCATATCCACATTGTCAGATTCCCCATTGCAAGTATGGGGCACCAACCATTTCTGAAGCATAGAAATGGATGCCACTGTCTTCTATTCACTTTTAGTCCACCATAAATGCAATCCCTATCTGTGTTTTTCTGCTCTGACACAAAATATGTGATGGCTGATAGTATTACTTGTAGCTTGCCTGCACTGTGACTACTGTGCAGAAACAGGAATGTACTCTCACTTGCCTAACATGTAGGACATCTTTGGTCTGAAAGCTAGTAAAAATATTAATTTTCACTGTGTTGGTTTTATGTTTTAAATAAATTCATCTGTTGCTGTTTCATCATTTCCCAATTTTCAAGTTTCATTCTGTAAAACCCCTCTGCTTGAAATGTCTTGAACAGCACATCAATAAAACTTTTTTAAAAAAACCCAGTAGAAACATAGACAGATCAGTGAAAAAAAAATTTTTTTTAAGGAAAAAAAACCACCTTTATCATGTTTCATACCAGTTACGTTCTACATGTAAGGTAAGTACTATAATCATTATGCATTTCCAATAGCCACGGTAGCTGATCTTATTGAGCCAAACTAGGAAAATGCAACAAAGCATGCTTTATTTGAAAACTGGTTGTTGTACAAATGAAAATATTGGTGAAAAACATCACAGAGAAACAGAAAAGGGAGCTTATGGAAAAATTAGATATTCAGATTACTAAAAAGATAAGATATTTAGGAATACATTTAACATATATAATGTATAATGATTAAGGAAGATAATTACTATAAATTGTCAAGACAAATTGAGACAGACTTGGAGAGATGGAAGAATCTACAATTATCATTAATGGGAAGAATAGCAATATCTAAGATGAATATACTACTGAAATTGTTGTTTTTATTTCAAACTATACTGATAAAATTAGAGAAAAAATATTTTGAAAATCTTAATAAAATAATAGCGAAATTTATATGGCAAGGGAAAAAAGTGAGAATTAATATAAAAATGTTACAAGATGCAAGAATCAGGAGGATTTGGACTTCCAAACTGGGAATTATACTATCAGGCAGCAACATTATCATGGATGAAAGAATGGATTGCATTAAGAAATACAAGGTTATTGACATTAGAGGGACATGATTTACAACTGGGTTGGCATGCTTTTTTATGGTATGGGAAGAATAAAATACATAGTTACTTTCAAAGACATTATGTAAGAAATGGCTTTTATTAGTATGGGAGAAAGTTAGAGAAAAACACTACTTGAAAATACCAACATAGCTTTTGACAATGGAAGCAGGGGAATTGTTCAGTGAAGGGCTGTGATAGTCTATTGACTGGACTGAACTTAAGTTTCTTAGGACAGCGTGTGTGTTTTTCATTAAACCACTTTGGTGTTAAGCAAACATTAGCACAAGGCAGGAGCAGCTGAAAGGTATAATGCAGATATGTTAGCTTAAAGTCATCTATTAAGTTGCCATAGTTGAATGTACATCTGAAATAATATCTCTCTGGTCCACATCAAGCAGCCTAATTTTTGTACCAAATCTGTGTGTTTTGTTAGCAGAAATATCTTGGATACAACTTTTCTATTTTGTGGTTTGCTTATCAGATGGACTAAGACAGCAGCTCTCAGATTTCTTGGCTGAAATATGTGTTTCTTGATGCAAATGTTACTTTCCACCTGGTAGTAGTTGTCCTCTGTGCTTCTTTATAGACATTTGAATACGTAAGTCCCCCTCATGCTGTCACTTGTTCCATCCTTCCATTTTTACCTTAGCAGATCCTTTAAACCTCTTTTAAACAGAAAAGAATAACCATTTTTATCCACTTCCCCCACTATTATATATTCCTACAAAGAATTGTCAAGGACACTTGTACATACAAACATTTCTTTTCCTTTGACAAACTGCAACAAAAAATATTTTTCTAGAAATATATCCACAGTGCAAGTGGCTGTGTTTAGCAAGCGAAGCCTTAGCAAATGAAAAAGGACAAAATAAGATGAGAGCATGATACTGAACTGCACAGTTAACAATGGCCTCAGCAGCAAGTTACAAAAGAATCCTAGGTTTTAGTCAGAGGTAGCACCAGACTGACCATAGAATAAGGTCTGTTGCTTCCAGTGAGACTTGTTACAGAATACCACTGCATATTGTATTGATATTTTTTTCCAAATAATGACCAGTAGGTAGATCTGGATGAATATACAGTATATTGCTGCCTGAACCAGAGATTGCACCTCCCCCATTCAAAATAGTCCTCGATTTTTGACCACAATTGAGCCCAAAATCTTGTTAAGTGGGACGTTTGTTAAGTGAGTTTTGCCCCATTTTACGACCTTTCTTGCCACAATTGTTAAGTGAATCACCACAGTTGATAAATAACACAGTTGGTAAGTTAATAACTGAACAATTGTTCAGTTGTTAAGTGAATCTGGCTTCCCCATTGATTTTGCTTGTCAAAAGGTTGCAAAAGGTGATCACATGACCTTGGGACCCTGATATGAAATATGAATCAGTTGCCAAGCATCTGAATTTTGTTCACATGGTCATGGGGATGCTACAAAGGTCGTAAGTGCGAAAAATGATCATGTCATTTTTTTTCAGTGGCTTTTGTAACTTTGAACGATCCCTAAATGAACGGTTGTAAGTCAAGGACTTCCTATACAGTAGCCAACTGAATAGGCAGAACTGTTGAGACTACCTCTGTTACGCATCTGAAAATAGCAGACAAGCTTAGAAAAAGAAAAGCTAGTAGGCAAAACTAATGGATGCAGTGTCTCTCCTCCAACATGCTTCAGCCAACTTCCACCTTGCCACCTGAGACAGCTTTGCTGTAGCCCCAGCCCTGATGATAAGGTAGAGCTGCAATATAATCCTAAGCATTTCTGGTTGGTTTATTTATTTATTTATTTTTATTTGTGAGATTTATATAGCGCCTCACAGTGCAAGCACTCTCTAAGCGGTTTACACCAGTAAGCAATGTATATTTATATTGCCCCCAACAATCTGGGTCCTCATTTTACCTACCTCGGAAGGATGGAAGGCTGAGTCAACCTTGAGCCGGTGAGATTTGAACCGCTGACCTGCAGCTCAGTGTCAGCTAAAGTGGCCTGCAGTTCCTGCCTCTAACCGCTGTGCCACCTCGACTCATGTTTGCATTATCTATGTGAAATCTAATAATGGTCTTTGTTTAAATCCGAAGAGAATTGGTCTATTCATGGTAGATCACAGTCAAGTTGATGACAAATATGAGGCTCAAGTACAAGGCATGACGTTGTTGAGTTCCCTGCCATTGCTCCTTTGGTGTTTCAATTTTTGTATAGTAATATTACATTCATTCGAAAAAAAAGGTGAAGAATGGACAAAAAGAGTTAGCAAAAACTTCATGTGTGGGAGAAGAGAAAAAAATACCATACAAAACTGAGTTGTCAATTTATGAAACTGGCTATGAAGTTATCAAGCTAAGAACATGAATCAGAAAAGATTGCAAATGTGGACTAGTCTGGGAAACAATAGCCAAAGGGCTGAGCAAGGCAGCAAGTAACAGCTTGCTGCTTTCGTGAGAAGTACTAACTAGACAGAGTTTCTGTTGCTCACGATTCAGATGCTTTGATTGCTTTCCTTTGAAACAGGAAGCCAGTGAAGAAGCCTATCTCAAGAAGTAATAAGTACTATGATTCCTATATGTCTTAGGAGTGGGCTCCACTGAACTCAATAGGATTTACTGTATTTTTCGGAGTATAAGACGCACCGGAGTATAAGACGCACCTTAGTTTTGGGGGAGGAAAACAAGGAAAAAAGGCCTCTGCCTCCAAGCAATTTGCCAAACAGCAAACAGCACAGATGATATACACTGTTTGCTGTGTATTTCTGTGCATGTGTGCCTGACCCATAGAAATAGCAAAGAATTGGAGAAATGTACATTACGCCAGAAAGTTTTCTTAAATGTAGTCACACTAACTCCTCCCAATTATTTAAATAGATCTACTCCAAGGTAAGTCAGGATTTAACTCTAATACTAAACAGGACACTGTTACATTTCAGACTATACTTTACAGAGCTGTTAAAATTAATAAAAATTTCTGGAAGTATACCTTATTCTCTATTATTTAAAAGAAGATACAATAGCACTGGGCCTCTTCAGAGCAAGCATTTATTTTAAAAAGCTTCTTTATTTTGTTAAGTTGTCTAGATTTACAGGGGTCTCCAACCTTGGCAACTTTAAGACTTGTGGACTTCAACTCCCAGAATTCCACAGCCAGCAAAGCTAACAAAGCTGGCTGTGGAATTCTGGGAGTTGAAGTCCACAAGTCTTAAAATTGCCAAGGTTGGAAACCCCTGGCTCTAGAACAACAATAAAGCAGTCTTTAAAAAATAAGTCTAATAATTTGAATATTCTACAGACATTTATAGTTATTCACTTACCCCCTTGCATCCAGTTCAGCAGAAAATAAAAATCTGCATCTCTCCCAGCTATTTGCCTCTTTGCAGCTAGTTTCACTTTCATTTTAGCACGTGGCAAATCAGCTGGGGATCGGGAAGCTGCTAAGTACTTGCTTGTCTTAACAGGCTCTTCCCTGTTTGCTGCAAACAGGTAAATTGCTAGAAGACAGAGGCCAAATGGTGGGGGTGGCTGGGTGGGTGGGTCTACATTCGGTGTATAAGTTTTCACCCTCTTTTGGGGGGTAAAAAGGTGCGTCTTATACTCCGAAAAATACGGTATTTCTGAGAAGAATGCATGGTCAGTGTTAAGTCCAGAGTTAGAATCTTAATTTCTGGATCTAATTAGCTAACCTGGCACAACTTAAGACACCACAGCATATGAATGAACTAATATATCAACATGTATATCAATTGAATATACATTGTTGGATTTTTTAAATAAAACATAAAAAATTAAATAATGAACATATCAAATTATTAGTTTCCTGAAGTGGCTGACTCAAACTGCCCAAAATAATGTAAAATAAGCTTATTTCAGCTGGGAAAATTGCTAGGTCTATTTCCAATAAGCTATTTCTCATAAGGTGGTATATCTGGAAGAATATCAAGGCTGTGAAATGTTTGTAGACCAACCAGCCTTTCCTAAAATATCTGCAGCTATTATGCCCTTCCATATGTGTTTCTTTCTATTATGCATGGATTCTGATGAGAAAAAGCACAGGGCTTTTTTTTTTTTTTGGATATTGTCAAAGAGATGACAATAAGAATCTCTCTTAATGTCCAGTTCCAAATGACATGTATTTTTCTCCACTTAGCTTCTTTTTATCATATACAATTGTCTAGAGAAAGTTCAAGCATTAAAAAAAAAAGTATTTATGCTTAAGAGTCAAAGAATTGGCAGTTTGCTTTGAATGAGCAAGATGAGCACCAATGTGTATGCAAACCTAGAGACACAATGCAAAGATAGCTGTTTCATGACAAGAAGATTGAAAAAAAAATCTTCATCTGTTGCTGTAAAGCAGTTATCCTGGTTGAACATTGTACCAATGATTTCCCACCACTTGGAAGGGACAGATTGATTGTTAGCATAGAACATTAAAATGAGATGGGAATAGAAAAACAAGTTTAGAACCTGATGAAATCAACAGTATTTGTTGTTCTTATATGAACATGTTAAGAGAGAGTGAAGCTGACTATGCGCACCTCTCCCTCACTTTAATCCAATTCACGCGCAAGTCTTGACATCCCCCGCAAGTCCTGTGAAAAGTCCTGTGGTGATGGGCGAGCGACAAAGCAGCAGGTGTGGATACACTGGGAGCTGTAGCTGTGGACCTGCACAGAGGCAACTCAGGTCTATGATAGATGTTAAGGTCCTCTTTGAATATGATGGATGAACATCATCATCATGAACATGTGCAAAGCTTCAGGATATGTTAATCTACACCCAAGAGCCATCGCTAGAAAGTCAGAGTAACTTTTTTAAAAAATCTCCAAATGAAGTTTCTTGAGCAATTTGTTCTGCTATAATTGTTTTTGTAGATGAATGGATATAGCAAACAGTTCTGTTATTCCCAAATCTCTTTGTCCTTGAATCAACCTGTTACAATATTCTTCCATGTGTTTCTTTTCAATCCAAATCTTATATTAATCTTATTTCTCCTTGGGCCCCTTTCAATATTTCAATATCTATTGATTGTTTTAATTGCTACATTGTACTTTGCATTTCTACCATGATGGATCCTCTTTCCAAGCACTAAGTTCAGATTTCTTAGTTGTAGCTGGGCGCCACATTATGTTTCCCCCAACCGCCCTCCTGTGCTGTAGCATCCCCAAATGAACAATGAAGTAAAATGAAGTCTTGCTGATATTGATCAGAAAATGCTACATATTAAACATTGATGGTCAAGTTATTTATTTATTAGATTTATATGGCCACTCGTCTTGCAAATGCCGCTCTATACAATACAAAGAAAACAGCAAAAGCATACAACGGTCACTAAGATCAAATGCAATAAACCCTCAGCAGTAGCAATAACATCTCATGTTATCTAACCTTTCCACTTCCAGGCCTTAGAGCACATCCATACCTCTGTTGGAAGGAAAATCCATCTGGTTCAGTTCCAAGCTGGGAGAAAAATGCTAGAAACAACAAGGAGGCTGATTGGAAAGAAAGTTTAATGATGTTCAATTATATAGGGGTCATAGCTGGCTCTATAGGCAAAAGAGGAAATGCAAATCCTAGGTATTTGAGCTAATATGGTCAACTTCTGGATTATTGTTTCTGTGACTTTGAAGTTTGGACTGCTCTGGGGGTGGTGCAATGAAAAGGCTTGTGTTCTGAAAGGGTATTGGGCAATTCCTATTGTGGCTATTGGCTTTCATCCTGTGTTGGATCTTGGGTGAGGATTGGATCTTGGGTAAGGATCTTGCTTTCTAATCCTACCATTCTGCCAAGGAGTTTAAAAATATCCTGTCTTGAATGGATTGGCAAATCTGCATTTCTAAAAGCTGGCCTCCTCAGTTTCTGCTTGGGGGCAGGGAGACTGGGGCTGTTTTCTGTCTTTAAGAGCATGTTTCTCCATTTCTCCTTTAGGGAAATATAATATTCTGTCTTTTTAATATTTCCCAAAATATTTCATTATTCTAGGAGGGGGGGAGGCTTCCCATACCTCCCTACCTCCAGAAGAAAAGTGTGGCTGGGCTAGGACCAATTTAATCTTCTGGATCTCGTTTAAGGCAGCTCCACATAGATCACATTGCAGTAATCCACTTGGTGGGTAACTAAGGTATGAGTATGAGCAGTGCCTCATATTCCACAAAATAGTACAAGTGGCGCACAAAACAAAGTTAAGCAAAAGCCCTCCTTACCACAGTTACCATTTGCTTTTCAATCAGGAGCTCTGAGTTCAGGGGAACCCTTGTATGATGCACTGGTTCTTTTTGGGGTAGTGCAAATCCATCCAAAACCAAAGGTGGGAAAACATTAAATCCAGCAGGCCCAAAATTTCCATTTTCCTAGGGTTGAGCTAAAGCTTCTTCTTCCCCAACCAACCTCAAAACACTAAGACAGAACCTCCTTGGCATCATTTGGTTGACTCAGGAGATTTAGAGCTGTGTGTCACCAGTATATTGATGATGTTTTACCCTCAGCCAATGACTCCATTAGATGTTAAATACAAATAGGGAGAGTGTGTAGAATCCTTAAGTATTCCACAGAAAAGGGACTGTAAGCTAGATCTCTTTTCCCAAGAAAAGCATCAGAAGAATCCACTAGGACTCCACCTCCCATTCCTAGCAGCCAAAGCCAGTTCAGATGATTATTATGATTCACAGCATTAAAAATTAATGAGGGGTCAAGGGGAGCAAGGATGGATGCATCACCCCATCCTGCTGTTACCAGAGGTCATTCACATGTATGCTCAATGCAGGGGCGGGTCCCTAATTTTTTTACTACCACTCTGTGGGCGTGGCTTATTTTGTGGGTGTGGCTTGCCAGCCATGTGACCGGGTGGGCATGGCTTGCCGGCCATGTGACCGGGTGGGTGTGGCTTCTTGGACTGCTGAAGGGAGGGGAACTGAGATAGGTCCTGCCGCCCATTCCTCCTCCCCTCAGCAGCTCGAGAAGCCTCGAACATGTGAAAATGCCTGGGATCATCACCGCGCGTTCGTGGCTTCTCAGACTGCTGAAGGGAGGGGAATGGAGATAGCTCCTGCCACCCATTCTTTCAGCGTCTCACGCGCTCCCTCAGCCATCCTCCCCTGCTTGGACTCACTGTGGGGTAGGAAGGCAGCGCATGCGCAGTGCCGGAAGCTCGGTTTCTGGGCATGCGCAGAAGAAATTTTTTAAAAAATTTAAAAAAATTTTTTAATGGCGGCGCCCAGGCACCAGCAATTGACCGCACCGATACTGTGATGTCACCAGCGGGCCGCTACCGGTGCTATAGAGTGGACCGCACCAGTAGGAACCCACCACTGGATCAATGCCATTTTAGTCCTGATCTGAAGTGCGACTAAACAGGGTCCCCCCCCCCCAAAAAAATCTCTGAAACTTCAGTGGACCTACCTTTTTAAGCAACCCTCCTTTAAAAGGGAAGATTGGAGATGGGGCCAAAGTTATCCGAAGCAGATGGACCCAGCAATTTCTTCTTGAGGAAGAGGATAACACTAATCTCCCTTATTACAATAGCTTGTAAATGTTAACCATCCAAGTTGTTATAGGCTTAACTTTACTTCTCATTTTTATCATAGCCAAAGGGCTAGACCACTTAAGCATATTTCTAAGCAGAGAATGCTAGTACTACTGTTCCAAAATGGCAACTCCCCTTGTTTTTGTAAGAGATATTTTGTGAAAAGCAAAAAAGAGGTTCAATGAGAAACCAGTAATAGTTGGAATCCACCATATAAAATTCTATAACTAGCATAAAACAATTGCTGAATAAGGGATTAGTTGGGGAGCATTTCCCTCCCTAAGAAATATAAGGTTTCCCCACCTATCCCAACTTTAAATAGTGCTGTTTACTAATTATTGTCCCATGGCGTAAGTTTTGCTTTTGCTGCCTGGTTCTTGATTATTGTTGATTTTCATGATACTGCTGTATGTTTAACTCTGTTTATTGCCTTAAAATATTATGTAGTTTCAGCTCAGTTCTGAATTTTACAACTTTTCCATGTGTACTTTCATCCACATAATTGCTGAAAAGATTGAGTGCTATCCCAGTTATTTCAGTAAAATGCCCTGAATCACAATCACCAAACTCACTTCATTCATTGTTGTCTTTTGTCTGCAGATTTTCATTCAACTGTCTGGCTTCTTTTTACTTCACCTTGAATTGCAGTTGCAAATAACCTGAAAATCAGGGCAGACAAAAAGAGAACAGACTAAATGCAACCATATTTTGCACCAGCATAAATGTGATAGAGTTTTCTGGCTGCCTGGTTCTTTTCTTAATTACCCAGATTTCTACGCCCCTCCATTCTAGATAGGCTCTGAGGACTTCATTATGTAGATGAAGTTGTTGGATATGGTCATAAGGCAATTTGGGAGTGGATATCACTGACATGCTGATGGTACCAGTTCTTTTTTATCTTTCAATGTGATCTAGACCAGTGTTCATATGTGTTGATGTATTGGG
Organism: Diadophis punctatus similis; assembly: GCA_023053685.1. Lineage (NCBI taxonomy): Eukaryota > Metazoa > Chordata > Lepidosauria > Squamata > Dipsadidae > Diadophis > Diadophis punctatus. The sequence continues at coordinate 38,581,790 of JALIGW010000005.1, read as the reverse complement.
TAAGGGATAATAAATTGGAAAAAAGAAAAAGAAAAAAGGACACACTATGGATTGGCAGCTCAGGGAATTGCATAGCTTTCTGAACCCAGATGGTGTGACATTACCCGAAAAAGCAGGTGCCATCTTAGTGTACTCTAGGATTCATTTCAGCCACCCAAGTGTAGAAAGGTAGCACCCACCCCTCTCCTAGAATAATAAAATATTCTAGGAAATATTAAAAAGGCAGAATATTATATTTCCCTGGATGAAAAAAGGAGAAACATGTTTTTAAAGACAAAGCATCTTCCTGCAGCTCCCTGGCCTCCCTTCAGTTCCAGGGTGATGGGATTAAGACATGGCCATCAGGACATGATAGGATTAGCCCTTTACCCATCTAACAGCAGGGCTCACTGCATTGCGAAATCACCTAGGGACATTACATCAGCCCACAGTTCGACCAGACTTATCTCAGACAAACTTGTATTTGTATTTTGTATTTGTTTATTTGTCAAGCATATATGATTAAAAGCAAAGTATAAACAGTAAAACATGATTGAACGTATATGTAATAGTACAAGCATGAATAAGAGTAAAAGAGGTATGAATATATGGGTACATTAGGACAGGAACGGTAGGCATGATTGTGTGCTTATGCACACCCCTTACCAACCTCTTAGGAATGGGATGAGGTCGATGGTAAATAATCTGAAGTTGAAGTTTTTGGGGTTAGGGGAAGAAACTACTGAGTCAGGTAAAGTGTTCCAGGCATTGACCACTCTGTTGTTGAAGTCGAATTTTTAGCAATCAAGTTTGGAGCGGTTTACATTAAGTTTGTATCTATTGTGAGCTCGTGTATTATTGCGGTTGAAGCTGAAGTAGTCGTTAACAGGTAGGACACATTGTGGCAGATAATTTTGTGAGCTACACTTAGGTCAGATCGAAGGCGGCGTAGATTTGCAAATGACCCCTACAGCAACCAATAGGATACTTGCCATTGCCACAGGAACAGGAAGCTCTAGGGCAAGGCCCAAGAGAGGGTATAAATCTCTCTCTCTCTCTCCACTCCATGTGGTCAGCTACCCAGGACTTCAAACCCATGTGATCATCTTCACCATTAAACCATCCTTCCAAACAGTATCCATGTTTCCAGTGTCTTTCTCCCACTTGGAACTGAACCCAGATGGACATTTCTTCCAACACAAGGTAGCCTGGAGTGCACTGAACTATCACTGCCTTGTTTGGTAGCTGTAACTCTCCCTGATAAGAGAAGGCCCGGCCATATTGTAATACTTTTGAATTACTGCAAAGCACTATTCTGGAAGGTTTCCCCTTGGTTATGGATTTAGAAAGTGTCTAGAAAGAGTGCAGGTTCGGAAAGTACATGTTGTCACCTGTATCTTAAGAAATGGTTTCCCCCTTTTCTTCTGACAGGGATAAATGGGTCTGAAAAGTGCTTTGCTGCAGCTTGATTTCTGAAATGCCATTACAAGGAATTGAAGTTTCTGCAGTCTACATTTTGTTTACAATTTATTACCCTACATCAGCCCTTGTTCCAGTCTACCACCATTGTTAGAAGCACTAGAAAAGGGACCTGTTTGCAAAATGGATACATGATATCCCATCATCTTTACCACTCTGAATGAGATTTGTAATACAGGCAGAATTATGGCTTGGCAGCAGAAAAGCTTCGTCATATTTCAGACGCTTAGATTTCTTTGCAAAAGCCTAGATAAAAGTATACAATTTGTACAGAAAACATGGAACAGGAGCTAACAATATGTTTCATTTCCTGTGTTGTGGAATGGAGGTGAACTAATGGAAGGCTGCTTTCTAGAGGCTTCTATTGGTCAGTTGGAGGGAGAGCTTTAGTTGAGTTATTCTGCTCAGCATTAGGGAGCTGGCAGAACTGAGATTATTGACAGATCTTTATACTGCTTTGGAGGAATTAGGGGAAAGAAATTGTGCCTTGTGGAAGAGTCCTCTGTTAATTGGTCATTAGGAAAAATAGGTTGACGCTGAAAATTATCAGTTTAGAATTAGGTTCTATGATTATGATTATTACTGAGCAGTGAAAATTATAAGAGTGTTGTTTATCCAAGAAGCCTCTGCCATTATGTTGTTTAAAAGCTGCATACAATAAGCAGCTCTGTTGCCTTTGGTAAAGGAAAAGCTGCATCCACAAGAACAAACAGCTTGTCTTGAGATATGAATTTAAGTCTTGCTTGATGTTGTCAAGAAGTTAATACGTTTAGAACACATCTCAAAACAAGGAAGTGCAATATTCCTCAAACATCTTATTATGGGTATAATTCTTCCCAGTAAAAAGAATCTAGATGGCTAGAAGAGTTTAGCATCGATTATATTATCTAGAGTGGGTAATGAAACATCTGCAAGAAAGCAGCCAAGCTCAGAGAACACCAAAGACGCCTCATTTTGACCTTAGCTACAAATATACTCCTTTATTGGACAATCTACCTTCATAATGTATATTCATAAATATACATTGCTTACTGGTGTAAAACCTCTTAGAGAGTGCTTGCACTGTGAGGCGGTATATAAATCTCACTAAATAAATAAATAAATAAATAAATAAATAAATAAATAAATAAACAAATAAATAAATAAATAAATAAATAAGGTTTATTTGAATTTGAGCAGTATCATCTTCGTTAGTAGTGATGGAAACCTTTAAATATTTATTTTATATTACTATTCAGAAGAACAAGGATGTCATTTGGCAAAGAAAGAAACTTGGGGATTGGTATAAATTTGGATGGGATTCATCTTGTAAATTCGAATGTATGTTCTATTGTTTTTCCTCATTTTACATAATTACATATAATGTAATATGTTTGAACTTCAACTACTGGAACTCCTAAGATTGGCCATGCTCGCTAAGAATAATAGGAGTCATACACCCAATTTCATCTTGACGTCAATACGCTGAGGATAATAAATCTATAAACTATAAATGGTAACACCGGCATCTCCTTTGATTCTGAAGTAATAAATGTTGCTGTGATGTATGCCTTTTGTAGTTGGTGTGGCAATTTGTTCCTGCTTACAGGCCTGACCTATGAACTGGAAGGTCTACAAAGAGAGACTGTTCCTTTTGCTTCATTTTGCTTTGTCAAATATTACTTCATCTGCTGATTAACTTAAGTAGCATAAAGAAAAAACTGGTAGATTTCATGCTAGAGGGAATTAATTGTATGCAATTATCCAATCTGGCCTTGGATGATGTCTAAGCTAGAATTCAGCACAATTGTCTCCACTGTGGCCCTATTTGCATTATATTTTAAATGAATCATTAGGGGATTACCCATCAATTTAGTCCAGAGCATCTTAGATTTACTCCCAAACAGTTCTAGTCTTGGTAAGCACAAAACTAATTTCTCTAAATCAGCTTACTCATTGTTGTTGGGAAAAATGCTTCTCTGAGGGTTAATTGTCTATTCTATTAATTTGCAAAAATAACAAAAACTTTGTCCCCATATGTGGCTGTTCTGATCATTTCTCTCTTCTACAGCCACAAGCAGGGAAAGAGCTAGAAGAAGGACCAAAATAAATAAGGTCACCCAGAATCTGTCTACAGTAGTGCCATTCCTTACTGTATAAATGAAGGTGTTTTTTAAAAAAATCTCACTCGAAGGGAAAAAAAGCATAGGCAATTGGGAGCAAAACAACAGCCTCTAAGTTTCCATCGCAAAAACTAGGATGAAGAACATGGCTTCCATTTGACCATCCAAGTCATCCTGGATTGTCTGCTGCCAGCATATGAAGATGAGTGAATTAATTAGAGGAGTAATCAATATGCCAGTTATGTTGGGCAAGCAGGACCATGATAACCTTTGTGTAAGTTCACACTCAACTGAACCAAACTCTTCAACTGTCTCTGAATTCCCTCTCTACTCCTTTTCTAATTCATATTGGCAAATGTAGGTATAATATGTAAAGGGAAGTTTTCCTTTTTTTTCTCTCTTCTCACAAATGAAATGTGGGGAGATTCAGGACTAATGAAAGGAAGTACTTCTGAACATAATGCATAATTAAACCATACCTGCCAACATGTCAGAATTAGAAATAGATGTGTTGTGCAATGGGCCATGAATAATACATCACCCTATACTTTTGCTCCTCCTCTGCTGCACACATTCCATCTCTTGTTCCCTAAAGGAATAGGAATGGCAAAACGTTGCTAAGTGGGACTGAAACAGAATTTGGTATTTGGTAGAACAATCTTCCCTAAGCCCATTCCAATCCAGTGGGCAGGATGACTGGCTTTGGGAGTCCACATGTTAATTTATCAGAACTGTCATTCCACATCAAACAGAATATTGTTTAAAAATACACACACACACTTAATAATTTCAAGTAGCTATAGTAGTTTAAAAAGTTTGGGGAGGCCTGTTTCCGCAAGGAGTGGGAACTAATATTGTAGTAATGTATTAATCAGTATTCAACAACCGGTAAGTGAGATAATTTATTTTATTTATTATTTATTTATTTTGTGAGATTTATATACCGCCTCACACTGCAAGCACTCTCTAAGCGGTTTACACCAGTAAGCAATGTATATTTATATTGCCCCCAACAATCTGGGTCCTCATTTTACCTACCTCGGAAGGATGGAAGGCTGAGTCAACCTTGAGCCGGTGAGATTTGAACTGCTGACCTGCGGATCAGTGTCAGCTAAAGTGGCCTGCAGTACCTGCCTCTAACCGCTGCGCCACCTCGGCTCTTCATAATATGTGTATATGTTTTTTTTTCATTTTCTATGCACTTCTTAAATATCTTGTTTTGTGTTTTTTCTTCTTTTGTTCGTTTGTTTAAAAAATTGAGTTTTGTATTTTTTAAATAAAGAAAAAATAACACACACACATACCTGAAAAAGTAAATTATATGGACTGGATCAAGAATCTATTAGCTCTTTAAATTCTTTTGACTTTGCCACATTTGTCCTAGGGCTAATGGTACCTTTCTCCTTCATGGATCACTGCCTTGTCGTGGCAAAGGGGCTTGCAAAGCTCAATGAAGCTATGAGCTATGCCGTGCAGGACAGGTCACAGCAGAGAGCTCTGACAAAACGTGATCCACTGGAGAAGGAAATGGCAACCCACTCCAGTATCTTTGCCATGAAAACCCCATGGACGGTACCAAAAGGCAAAAAGATATGACGCTGGAAGATAAGCCCCTCAGGTTGGAAGGTGTCCAATATGCTACTGGGGAAGAGCAGAGGGCTAGTACTAGGAGCGCCAGAAAGAATGAAGCGGCTGGGTCAAAGCCGAAATGACACTCAGCCGTGGATCTGGTGGTGAAAGGAAAGTCCGATGCTGTAAAGATCTATACTCCATAGGAACATGGAATGTAAGATCCATGAATCAAGGCAAGCTGGACATGGTCAAACAAGAGATGACAAGACTGAACATCAATATCTTAGGAATCAGTGAACTAAAATGGACAGGAATGGGTGAATTTAATTCCGATGACCATCAGATATACTACTGCGGGCAAGAATCCCTCAGAAGAAATGGAGTAGCCTTCATAGTCAATAAAAGAGTAGGAAAAGCAGTACTGGGATACAATGACAGAACAATCTCAGTTCGAATCCAAGGCAAACCATTCAATATCACAGTAGTCCAAGTCTATGCCCGAACACTGGTGCTGAAGAGGATGAAGTTGACCTTATAGAATTAACACCAAAAAATGATGTCCTTATCATCATGGGGGGTTGGAATGCTAAAGTAGGAAGCCAAAAGATAACTCGAATAACAGGCAAGTTTGGCCTTGGGAGTACAAAATGAAACAGGGCACCGGCTGGTAGAATTTTGTCAAGAGAATACGATGGTCATAGCAAATGCTCTTTTCCAACAACCCAAGAGACGACTCTACACATGGACATCACCAGACGGTCAACACAGAAATCAGATTGACTATGTGCTTTGCAGCCAAAGATGGAGAAGCTCTATACAGTCAGTAAAAACAAGACCAGGAGCCAACTATGGCTCAGATCATGAGCTTCTCGTTGCAAAATTTAGGCTTAAATTGAAGAAAGTAGGGAAAGGCACTAGGCCACTCAGGTATGAACTAAATCATATCCCTGATGACTATACAGTAGAGGTGACAAATAGATTTAAGGAATTAGATCTGATAGACAGAGTGCCTGAAGAACTATGGACAAAGGTTTGCAACATTGTACAAGAGGTAGCAAATAAAACCATCCCAAAGAAAAAGAAATACAAGAAAGCAAAATGGCTGTCTGAGGAAGCTTTGCAAATAGTTGAGGAAAGATGGGAAGCGAAAGGCAAGGGAGAAAGAGAAAGATACACCCAATTGAATGCAGAATTCCAGAGAATAGCTATAAGAGATAAGAATGCCTTCTTAAATGAACAGTGCAAAGAAATAGAAGAAAACAATAGAATAGGAAGGACCAGAGATCTCTTCAAAAAAATTGGAGATACTGTATGAAGGGAACGTTTCATGCGAAGATGGGCATGATAAAGGACCAAAATGGCAGGGACCTAACAGAGGCAGAAGAGATTAAGAAGAGGTGGCAAAATTACACAGAAGATCTATACAAGAACAAGCTTAACGTCTCTGATAACCACAATGGGGTGGTCACTGACCTAAAGCCAGACATCCTGGAATGTGAAGTCAAATGGGCCTTAGGAAGTTTGAGCAATAACAAAGTTAGTGGAGGTGACAGTATCCCAGCTGAGCTATTCAAAATCTTGAAAGACGATGCAGTAAAAGTGCTACACTCAATTTGCCAGCAAATTTGGAAAACTCAACAGTGGCCACAGGATTGGAAAAGGTCAGTTTACATTCCAATTCCAAAGAAGGGCAATGCCAAAGAATGTTCAAACTACAGCATCATTGCACTCATTTCACATGCTAGCGAAGTTATGCTCAAAATCCTACAAGCTAGGCTCCAGCAGTATGTGGACTGAGAACTACCAGAAGTACAGGCAGGATTTCGAAGAGGAAGAGGAACTAGAGATCAAATTGCCAACATACGCTGGATCATGGAGAAAACTAGGGAGTTCCAGAAAAACATCTACTTCTGCTTCATTTACTATGCTAAACCCTTTGATTGTGTGGATCACAACAAATTGTGGCAAGTTCTTAAAGAGATGGGAGTACCAGACCATCTTGTCTCTTGAGAAACCTATATGCGGGTCAAGAAGCAACAGTGGACACGGAATCACTGATTGGTTCAAAATTGGGAAAGGAGTTCGGCAAGGTTGTATATTGTCATCCTGCCTATTTAACTTATATGCAGAGCACATCATGAGAAAGGGGGGGGGACTAGATGAATCACAAGTTAGAATTAAGATTGCTGGGAGAAATATCAACAACCTCAGATATGCAGATGATACCAAACTAATGGCAGAAAGTGAACTAAAGAGCCTCTTGATGTGGGTAAAGGAGGAGAATTCAAAAGTTCACTTAAAATTCAACATTAAGAAAACTAAGATCATGGCATCCAACCCTCTCAATTCCTGGCAGATAGATGGGGAAGAAATGGAGATGACAGATTTTAATTTCCTGGGCTCCAAGATCACCGCAGATGGGGACTACAGCCCCAAAATTAAAAGATGCCTGCTCCTCGGGAGGAAAGCTATGGCAAATCTACACAGCTTACTAAAAAGCAGAGACATCACCCTGCCAACAAAGGTGCGTATAGTCAAGACTATGGTTTTCCCAGTTGCAATGTATGGCTGTGAAAGTTGGACCATAAGAAAGGCTGAGCACCAAAGAATTGAGGCCTTTGAACTGTGGTGCTGGAGAAGACTCCTGCGAGTCCCTTGGACTGCAAGGCGATCAAACCGGTCAATCCTAGAGGAGATCAACCCTGACTGCTCTTTAGAAGGCCACATTCTGAAGATGAAACTGAAATACTTTGGCCACCTAATGAGAAGGAAGGACTCACTGAAGAAGAGTTTAATGCTGGGAACGATTGAGGGCAAAAGAAGAAGATGACGACAGAGAAGGAGGTGGCTGGATGGAGTCACTGAAGCAGTTGGTGTGAGCTTAAATGGACTCCGGGGGATGGTAGAGGACAGGAAGGCCTGGAGGAACGTTGTCCATGGGGTCGCGATGGTTTGGACACGACTTCGCAACTAACAACAAAAAAATGGTACCTTTAAAATCCTCACATCACCAATCCTATCATGGTGGGACAGTGAGAAATCATAAACATTGTATTTGCTAGTGCCTCCTTAAAGAGGCTGGTTTGCTGAGCAATCCCAGGGAAATGTGCATTTGAATTACAAAGGCACCAACAAAGTGGAACAAGATGTGCCAAAACAAGCCTGGTGTGGTTTTTTTTCAATGTTTGGCTATCACACACACCAAAGAGATGAAGACTTTCTTTAAGCAGGAGCCCAAAAGTGTCTTGAGGAACTGTATAGAACATCACTATTGTGCAAGCAACTAGGAGCCCTGTCATTCTTAACACTGTGAAGGTGTGCACCAAATGACTTGACATTTTGAAGGTCCACATTCCCCAGGATGGAGGTCTTCAGGAGGATGAAAACCCAAACTGCAACTATGGAAGCCATTGCAGATATTCATCAGGCCTAACTAAACTATACAGATACAATAATGGCTAGCAATTCTGAAGGTTTCCCATGAGAACTGGGCAAATCTATAGCAAATATAGCCATAATTGGATATGCTTTAGATTAATATATGCAGTGGTATGTAAGCATTTGTGCAACCTTCTGAATTTTCAATATTCTGCATACATATATGACCTAAAAGACATGATCTGTTCTCCCCACATCCCAAAGGTAGATAAAGAGAACCCAATTAAACAAAAACATTATACTTGTTCATTTATTTATTGAGGAAAATGGGTTCATAAGCTTTTAAGTAGCACTGTATTACTTCCTCAATCACTGGCAGAACAACTTAAAACCAGTTGCTAAGAAGCTTTTGCTCTGGTTCTGCCTGAGAGTTTCCAGCATGACAGTTATAGTCTAGGCTCTCTTCTGAAGACTAAGCCACAAAGGCACAGTTGTATTTATTTCTAGAAAGTGTACAAAGATACAAATAAGTCAGTCTTGCTAGTGCACGTTTTATTTATATAATTCCATCCTATTTTTCTCTCCTATTTCCACCTTCCCACCATTTCAGTAGAAGGATTTTCAACATCGTTCTTCACTCTCTTAAAACTGATTTCTTCATGTTTGTGGAACCATAAATAAAAATGATATTTTTCCATTTTTGGTTGACAAAGATAATATACCCCTACTGCTGTCTATCTGCATAACAATTATCATATAATTTTCATATTATATTCAGAGTCAAAACTGATCAATTTTTCTCCTTTCAAAACTTTACCTAGCTAAGGAAACTTTTTAGCTTAAGCTTTTAGCTTAAGATAGGATAAAAAAAGATATGCTTTCAGTTGGAACTTATTTAACTCTGCCCTGTAGCTAGACAATCCCTAGATTTTGAAGAGTTTGCCCAGTTGCTTAGAAGTCAGTTCAGGATAATTTTGATACTTTCCTGAATGTGAATTAAAAGGGAAAGAATCACCTTAGGTTGTGGTTCTAAGAAGTTTGAACCCAGCAAAACTTGTTTGTTAAATAAGATCATGCAATGAAACAATTTTACAATCTTAAAATAAAACAAAAATCCTAATATTGTACATGAAGTTTAAATAGCTTTACTTAGGACCATGTACTTGCTTTCATATTGCAGGGCTTGGTGTGATCAGGAAGATGTAGTTAAATATTCTACAGCAATCACTACCCTAAATCTCTCAAATATGACATTGTGGCCACATGTAGACCCTACTGATCACAAAAGTTGGTAACTGACACAGCATTAGAGAGCCAGTGTGGTGATGAGATTAAGGTGTTGGACAAGCACCAAGGAAACTCAGATTCAAATCCACCTTGTCACAAAAGGTTGGTGGATGACTTTAAGCCATTCAGTCTCTGTTAACCCAGCCTAACTCACAGGGGTATAGGTATTGGGGAAAATAGAAAGAGGGAGTATTATAACATCATCTTGATCTAATGAATAAAAAGTGAGATATAAAGCTTACAAATTAAAGAGAGAAATAAAACATCAGGCTAATTTGAAAAGGGCATGTTCAATTAAATGACTGGTCTAGATGACTATGACCATCATAAGAAAGGGATGAATCATTTATAAAATAATTGGGACTTTCCAATTACATATACCCAGATCACTTTCTTCTCCAAACAGTTGCACTTCAGAAGTTCTGTAGCACTTGTTAGCATGTCATTTTGTGACATCACAGCAATTCTACCTGGACTGTCTTTGTGGCAATTTTCAGGTGGGAAACAGGTTTAGGCAGTCTGGGGCTGTGACAGTATCAGCTGTCAGCACATCACCTGATCAAAAAGACAGTAAACTTCAATGGGTAATCACAGTTCTTTCATACATGCACATTTTAATAAGTCTGTTCACCTAGATAGAGCTTTAAAAAACAACAGAGTTTATATTTTCAAGACATTCCCATTTGGGATCATGACTCAGTTAAGTACCTGTGAATTAGTAACTTACTTTCCTCTAACACTGACACAGATAAATTAACTTATTGCAGTAAACTAGTGCCTCAACTATTTCAGCTATGAATTTTGTGTATGGGGTTTTTTATATGATTTTACTTTTCTTATATCATTGTATACTTTTTGATATTTTTATAGTTTTTTAATTTATTGTAAGTCAGCCAGAGTCATGTTTTTGAGATGAGATGGATAGGTGTATAAATTGAAATAATAAATACATACTTTGGAGATTTTAGCTGTTCCTATTAGTAAGCCCTGCAAAAATGCCAAATATTGAAATTATTCCTTAAACTCAGAGATTCCTTTGGCATGATGAACCTAAAGCCTTTTTATTTGTTTAACTAATATTCTATTATATGAAACCATATGAAAATGCAGGAAAAAAAATGAGATTTTTGTGTCTAATGAGGAAAATTGGAGCATTCATCTTTCTAGTACTACCGGTATGAGTATAGGATACAGAACAAAAACAAGATTTTAGGGCAAGCTTTCAAATTCATATTTGTATATATTTCTATAAACAAAAAAGCACTTTCATTTCATAGTGTCTTAGCCTTCCTTGTTCTGAGATGATGTCCCATCAAATTAGATTTTGCTCTTTTTCTTACTTTATTTCATAGGCTAGCCTTTTCACATCAATGCAAAGCCAAATCATGATGTGAAAGCTATTTTCTTTGATGATAAACAAGATCCAATAGCTAGTTACTGCAAAAATAGTGTACATAAATTTCAGAAAAATTAGAAGGAACTTTACCAAATGGTGGTCCATGTCCACTCTGCTGCTACAGAGTATTTTCTCTGTTTTTCTGTTGTCTTCAACAGGCCTGACTTTCAGACACTTTCCATGGCAGCATGGTCCCCTGACCTAGATTAGCATCTGTGTTAGAAGACTAGGACGCTATGTTGATTAACAAGGGAGGGCAATTGCATGCCCAGCTGGTTACTGTTAGTGTTTTGTTTTGAATATATCTGAAGCCGCCTCTGTTGTTCTTACAATCTTTACTGAACTCATTCTTTCTAATACCATCTCTCCAATTCTCGATTGTCCTCTTGTACACTTTGGTTGTCTGTACCTCTTTCCTGTCTGCCGATCTCGCCCAGAGATCCTAGGTGCCTTACAATGAAAACAATATAAAAACAACAAACCAAACTCTTTCCTCCAGGTGCCAAACTACTTGTACTGTAAACAAGTCAGTTTATTTATTTATTTATTTATTTATTTATTTATTTATTTATTTATTTATTTATTTGTGAGACTTATATACCGCCTCATAGTGCAAGCACTCTCTAAGCCAGTGTTTCCCAACCTTGGCAACTTGAAGATGTCTGGACTTCAACTCCCAGAATTCCCCAGCCAGCAAATGCTGGCTGGGGAATTCTGGGAGTTGAAGTCCAGACATCTTCAAGTTGCCAAGGTTGGGAAACACTGCTCTAAGCGGTTTATACCATTAAGCAATTGCCCCCAACAATCTGGGTCCTCATTTTACCTACCTCGGAAGGATGGAAGGCTGAGTCAACCATGAGCCGGTGAGATTTGAACAGCTGAACTGCTGATCAGAGTCAGCTACTTTACTGCACTCTAACTGCTGCGCCACCTCGGCTCATATATCCATTCTCAAGTTCCATTCTTGTCTAATGTAGGGGCCTCCCAAATCTCAGGAGGAAGACTATTCCAAAGAATCAAGATGGCTACAGAGAAAGCAGGCCTCCAAGGTACTACCAGAGGATAATATTTGAGGACTGGGACCTGGAACATGCCTGCCCTATTTGACCTAGTGGAAGAGACTGTTCTACAAGTAAGCTGGAGCTGCGTCATGCAGGGCTTTAAAGGTGATAACTAGCACCTTGAATTGCACCTGGACCACAACTGGGAGACAGTGCAGCTCATGCAATAGTAATGTAACATGGGTGAACAAGGGACTGTCCAAAACTACAGGCACTGCAAACTGGAACAGTTACGGCTTTCAGATGGGCCTTCAAGGGCAGCTTCATGTAGAGTGCATTGCAATGATCCAATGAGGTTCAGGAATGGGTGCAATTGGCCTACAAGATGGTGATGATTTATTACACTTGTCACGGGTTTTTCCAGCAGGAGAACCTCAAAACTACATACCACTTCTATCTGGGGGAGTGCTATCTTTTCCAGTATCAAAGTGTCATCTCTCCTGACCTCAGATGATTAAAAACCCACAACCATTCTGGCTTGCTAGAATTGAGTCATAGCCAATTTCTCCCCATCCAAGCCCTTACAGTCTACTGAGCAGGCACCTGAACAGCATCACATGCCTGGCATAGAGTAGAGATCATCAGCATATTAACAATACTAAACCCCATGCAACTAACTGATCTTATCTTTTATAGACCAAAAAAAATTACTACATTCAGAGGAATATTGTTTGAAGTTCCAAATATAGCTAGTCCTTAACTTACAACATTTGGTGACTGTTCAAAGTTACAGCAGCACTGAAAAAACTGACTTATGGCCATTTTTCACACTTATGACCGTTGCAGCATCCCCATGGTCACATGATCAAAATATAGATGCTTGACAAGTGGTTCATAATTATGACGGTTGCAGTGTCCCGAGGTCATGTGATCAGCTTTTGTGACCTTCTGACAAACAAAAGTCAATGGGGAATCCAGATTCACTTAACAACCATGTTACTAACTTAACAAATGAAATGATTCACTTAACAATTGTGGCAAGAAAAGTCGTAAAATGGGGCAAAACTCACTTAACAAATGTTTCACTTAGCAATATAAATTTTGGGCTCAATTGTGGTCGTAACTCGAGGACTACCTGTATTCAGACAAAATGGGGAAAATCTTTCAATTATAATTTGTGGGGGGGGGGGAAGGGAACACAGCAGTATACTCATACAGCATAAATGCTGGCAACCAATCTTATCAATCCAGGAAAAAGGGAGTACACAATATTTCTGGCAAGTGCTATGGCATACTATAGAACCCTATATGAAATTTAAAAACAGCCCAGGAGTTCTATGGCACCTTGAGGATTAATTAACACATTTGTGGTTGCATAAGCTTTCTGCAACTAAGCTCTTATTTCAGATATTTAATCTGAGCAACTGATGCATATTACATACATGTCTGTACAAAATGTAATAACATAATAATGTTAAGCTTTCATATTGCACATTGCATATGTTTAGAGTGCCTCACACATAGCATCTTAGTAATCGTTAAAGTCTTGCTATATGGTAAGTATCTCCACAATCAGTTACAGAATAGGGTACAAAGCACATATTAGCCCCCAAAAATATTTTTGTTATAATATGCCTCAAAGTGTGCAGCAATACAAACAAAAGAGTTTAGTCTTAATTTTCATTTGCCCCAGACTTGTATTTATATGTATAAATTAATCTATATATTTTTGTATTCTTTGTGTTTGCCGATCATGAACCCCATATTATTTTAATTAGCAAAAGCCCAATTTTTCCTGAATTTCAGATAATGCACTATTCTATTGTCCATTTAGTAGTGTGTAGAGACCAGATGGCAAATATGAATTAGTAACAAAATTTCTATCCTTAATGCATTTGAAAAATAATAAATAAGAATTTAGGGAAAACTTATTTCTTTTAAGCTCCTTCTACCTTCCAGTATCTGACGTATTGAAGATACATATTCTACTCATTCTAATTCACAACATTTACAACTAGACTGCTTAATTTTATTCTTTTAATTAAGAGCTTACTTAATCTTGATTATCATGTTTCTTACTGGTACTATATATATTACATGTAATAATGCAATGCTATTCCATTCCTATTCCATTAACATAAACAGGAGAGTTTTTAACATGTTTTCAATAATTTAAAAATTAGTTTATGCTTTAGAAAAATATTTTCCACCCTGCATATTTTCCAGGATTTAGATTCACCAGCTTTTCTCACATGGTATGGAAAAGCTGCTGTAGATAATATTGGCAGGAAGGTTCTGATAACTGATTTACACTCTATTCACTAAAAAAAAAAACCCAGGTGAATTCACCAATTTTCAGATTAATAGAATAACGATAGGTAGCATCAAAAAATCTGTTGTGAATATTTTCTAACATTCAAAGTAGAAAATGTAGCTGCGGTAATTTGTTTTTTACAGAACTGGATTAAGGATCTAATGACCATAGCTTTCAATATTTATTTTATTTTATCTCTTCTCCCTGTAAGAACAGTTGGTAGTAAAGGGATGGTAGCAAAAATCAGGTGGATTTCTAGTTAGTAAGTTATTTGTAGTTAATAGGATCTTATTCCCCTCAAATAATCCAATCCATTAATTACAACCAACCCCCCCTGCAAAATTGAAAGATCACTGAGCATATTCTGTTTTCAAAAGCTGACAGTAATGCCAACTATTGTCCTAAAAGAATAACAATGTAGTCATTCAAAATATAATTGGATATTGGTAATAGCTCTGCAGTATTAATAGTATTTGTCTCTTTTTCCTTCTTCAGTCCTTGCTTCACCTACCCTACATCCACACAGGTGGAAAACTGCAATATTTAAGTATAAGTGAGCTGTAAATGCAGCTGCCACCAGTGAATGAAGCATACTTAGAATACTTCTGCATGTCATCCAGAAATTGTAACTGAGAACTCTGCCTCTCACAGTGTGGAAAATTCTACTCCTCCCTGTGGCCAAATATAAATGCTCAATACTCACAGAGGGAATACATGCATGTGCTGACAAAGTCTGTCTATGTCTTCTTTTCTCATATAAAATCAAGCATGCCATTACTTGGGAATATGCAGGCCTTTTCCTGAAACAGCAAAAGCCTCTTCTAATCCTGAAGTGTTTTGAACTGTATTGGTTCTGAATGCATGCTGAAACAACTCTAAATAAAGTAATGCTGGAACATCCAATAGAAAATGTCACAGCACACAACAGCAGAGTTAACCAATTAGAAGGAAAAAAATGGCAAAAATCAGGCTTTGTTTACAGATCCTTCTGTAGTTAGATCTTTCCTTCTACTTTGTTTTCTAGATCCGGAATAGCTAGATACAAGGAATCAAGTACTAAATATCACTTAATACATGAAAACATGCAAACAGACATATCAGATATGCTTGTTTGCTGCTACATGACAACACAGCTTATATCAACCTTCATCAGAGCTGGTATCAAGCAGCCGTTAACCAAGCTCCAGTGTATCAGTTTTAATAGTGTTTCCTACTGCTAGCTACCAGTGGCCATTGCTGAGGCCAGCAGAGAGAAAAGCAGCAGCAACACTTCCGTTGTGCTTAGATCCAGATTCGTCACCTTTTGAATTTAGGCTTCCAAAACTTTAGGTAAGAATCTAGAAGAATCTAGAAGCTGCTTACATGTTGTTTGGTTAATTCTTGATTAATGTGATGTCTAAACTATGATTTCTGATTGTTTTGTAAAGCCAGGTTATTACATCTTATTTAATAAATCATAGTTACAGTAATTGTGACTCAGTGTGTTGTGTAAACCTGTATCTTCCTTTTAAGCCTACAGGCAGAGCCGTTCTTATTTACAACCTTTACAAGCCATTTAGGGAGGTATTTCAGCTGGCGAGCAAAAAAAAATTTGTGCTAAATTTAATAAAACATCTGTAACCCACTATGCTCTCCACTCAAATAAGTCTTAGCATTGGAAAAATATATGACACCGAATAATGATGATGCCGCATGAGGGAAAGCCATCCCTTATCTTCACTCCCTTTATAAAAAAAACACAGAAACCAAGTTAGCTTCAAAGGGGGAACAACATGTCCTCAGGTAAATAATTGTGATAACCTTTTCCTTTCAAACTGTCCCTTTGCTAGATGGCACATTCTTTTGATTCCTACTCAGTTTCATATCTGTACTATAACAAGTGAACTCCAATAATAGAAATCCAGTGATTTTTTTAAACTTCCCCAGCCTCTCCCATATCCAACGATTTCTAGGATATCATTGTATTGCTAGGATCTGGCGCAATGATGGCAATACATCAAAGCTAAACGATGGAATAATATAAAAGATGATGTCTTCTATGAACCAGAGGCGATAGCACAGCAGTGTTGAATTTCAAATATTCTCCTCCAGACGGGGCATCAGCAGCAAGTTTTAATATTGTAGGTAAGCTGTCGTTTTTCTTTGTTCACCTGGTATTTTTAGCAGTAGTAATTCACCAACAGCGTACAAAACCGAGCCATGCTTCGATCAGAAAAAAAGCTTACAGTATTGGCAAGCAGATATACAACACCCTATTCCTTTTCAAAGGCTGGGAAAGGCCACGGGCAGCAGGGATAAAACCCTCCCGATTGGCAAGCAAAGCCATCCCGTTTCAACCCCCGGCATCGCTAACCGAGGCTCAAAGCCTCTGGGACCCCAGCGAGCTCTTCCCTTTATCTGTGCCATCCGCTGAATTTTGCAACGGCCACCCCGGATAAGCCCAGCTGGGACGCCCTGCTGCCGGCACCGGGAAGAAAGAAAGCCTCCTGCGCCTATTCAATTGGCAGCTCCAGCCACGCTCTTCCCCTCCCTTTGAGGCTGGCGGGAGCAGCCCACTATGACTCAGTCATACCGTGACATCCAGCAAAGGCAAGGCGAAGAGAAGGGAGCTCAGCAATGGCTGGCTCTCCTCAGGCACGGCAACGGGCCTCCTAGCGGTCCCCGCTCGCTCAGTAAGTACTGTAGGAAGGCGGGGAGAGACGGGCGAGAGAGGCCTGTAAGGCCGACCTAAAGCCGGAGCCGCCGTTGCCCCTTTAAGAGAGGCCGGACGCGTTGTGTTTAATGTATCAAATTGTGGCGGTCACGTGAGGCCCTGGAGAAGGGGTTGAGGAGCAGCGCGGCGGCGGCGGCAGCAGGAGCAGCAGCAGCGCCAGCAGCCATCGTCGCCGTCGAAGGTCTACCGAGCTGGGGAGCGAATGGCTGGCGCTGATTGCGGCTAGGGTGGGCGCAAAGCCGGCAGGAAGGAGGGATTGAATCCAGGAGAGGGCCCGAGCTAGGACGGCGGCTTTCTCCGGACTGCTCGGCGATTCTTTCCCCTCCCCCTCCTCTCCTCTTTTTTTTTTTGTCCTTGCGCTTCTGGGGGCTCCACGCTTGTTATTCATCGGAGTCGATTGATTGATCGATTGACAACCGCGCGTTAAAGGGGCTCTGGCGCTGGGTAACTAAGAAGCTGGGCTCGGATTGAGCTCCTGTTCCTTTAATCCAAGCCGGGCGGGGGAATCCTGC
Source organism: Diadophis punctatus similis (assembly GCA_023053685.1). NCBI lineage: Eukaryota > Metazoa > Chordata > Lepidosauria > Squamata > Dipsadidae > Diadophis > Diadophis punctatus. The sequence goes on along the minus strand of JALIGW010000005.1, from coordinate 38,564,057 downwards.
GTTGCGCCCTTGATCTTTAGTCATCTTTCCGCCCTTGAGTTCCTTCAGTCCTTCCTCTCGTTCACCTCGACCCTTTAAGGCGCCTTCGCCATCCCGGGAGAAGCGGAGGGGAAGAGGCAGCAGCATCTCTGCCTGTTTCCGGCGCCTGCTCCCCTTCACCTTGATAGCGACCCTTTCGATCTGCTCAGCATACTTCATTTAATTGATTTTATTGGGCCATCCACTCCCTACTTCGGACCTGCTTTATATTGCAAATCTTAGGGGAGGGGAGGGGAGAAGGTGGTTAGGTTTTAATTGGTATCTGTGAGGGGGGAGGAAATCTTTGCGAAGCAGGCAAAGCTTCTTAGTTAGCTTAGATTCATCACTCCTCTGCCTTGAATGGGGAAAAGATTTTTGAAAATCCATGTAAGCTTTCTGTCCTGGATCTTAATCGATAAATGGACCTGCTTTTTAATTTATCACCCTATTTTCCTCTTCCGGAATTCCCATATTCATTCTTGTCTTCGTTGTGTGCGATAGTGTGGTGATAGTAGCCCCCTCCCCCGGTTTAATTTTCCTTCTGTTAGGGCTGAAACCGTGGCTGGGTTTCCTGTTGTTTCTTTTTTATGTGACACAGGTCCGATCCGTTGGTCTGCTAAGCTCATTCTGTTGTGACTGAGGGAGAAAGGTGCTGAAGAGAGGTGTAGATACAGATATTTTTTTAAAAAAATACATTTTTATTTAAAAGGGGGACTGAAGGGACCCAAGATGGCTGGAGATGATTGCAAGGAGTGTGTAGGGGTTTCTTTGATCTGATAATAAAAACTAAAAGAGACAGCAGCTGCAGCTATATAAACCCAATTTAGAACACTCGCTTCTCCCCTTCTCCTTCCTGTTTGCCTTTTCTCTCTCTTTCCCCCATCCGGACTCACTTTGCAGGGTGGTGCCATTCACCAGCTCCCCTCCCTTATCTTTTGCACGTTTGTTTCTATTTCTCTCCCCTAAATCCCACAAATTAAAAATAAAACCAACTCAAAATGGCTGAGGACTGAGTAGGTCCTCTTGGAATTGTACATTTCAGCAGTTCCCTTCTAGCTCTTGTCTGTCTTCCTCTTCTCCCACCCCCTTGCAGGCTGGTTCCAAAAGGAGAAATAGCTTTCATGTCAGAAGGGAAAACAGAGAAGCAAAGGGGAAGAGGCGGGGTCTGGGCTTTTCATTAGCAGTTGAGAAATTCCTTTTCAGTTTGATCAAGGCATACTTGTTTTCCTTCCAGCAAGAGCAAACCATCACTCTCCAAAAGGCTGAGGATTTTGGAGTTGGGAGTATTGTTTTCACCTTAGTCTTAATGAAAGATTAGAAACAAGGCAAATCTTGAAAACAGAATTCCACAGAGTATTAGAATAGGTTGTTTTTCCATTGAATTTGTCTCTGATTATTACTGTTCTTCAGACTAGACATTTTAAAAGTATTTTTCTTCTCCTCATTCCTATTTGTAAAAAGAGCAAAGAATGGGAGGGTCCTTTTGGCTCTAGGCTGGAATTTCATCTGAGTGATTGACCGTCTTCCTACTGCGATTGCACTGTCCCGAAGCCAAGGAAAAAATATCCTTTTGCACCATTCAGCTGCATTAGAAAACTAGCTGCTCCTCCTGCCCTTTGCATATGGATTTATCTCCAGCTTTTTAAGTGATTCAATTAAAGACTCAAATTCTAATTTCTTACTGAGGAAAAATAATTGAAAAGGGAGGATTGAATTTAGTCACGAGGGATACAAATTCCTTTCAGATATTAAATGGTCAAAAAGTGGTAATTAGGAGTATTTAATATAGGAGGTTTATATGGCATTTGGACTTCCTTCTGGATTTTGTATGGAGTTTTTTCAATTCTCGGTAAGTTTTACTTTTGCTTTTCAGAATCAGAAGTAAAAACCTTATAAGAATTAAGAAAGTTTGGCGTCAAACTTTAGAGGTATCTATTCTGCAATTTTAGTACTGATTGTTAATTATATTTAATACAAATGGGCTTGTTGGGAATATATTACTTTTAATTTTAGGAGATCCACATTAATTGCTTTCTTAATTTTTTGGTTCATTAGCAACTTAGTGGCCTTTCTGTTGCAAAAGTGGAAACTCGTCATCATCTGCTTTAGTAGACCAAAAACTGACTGTTTAAAGAGATTAAAAGGAAAGTTCTGATCTGGGTGAGACATGGCTGAAAACTGGAAGAACTGTTTTGAAGAGGAGCTTATATGTCCTATTTGTCTGCATGTCTTTGTGGAACCTGTCCAACTTCCTTGTAAGCACAATTTTTGTAGGGGATGCATAGGAGAGGCTTGGGCCAAAGAGTCGGGGCTAGTGCGTTGTCCTGAGTGTAATCAGGCCTACAACCAGAAGCCCAACCTTGAAAAGAACTTAAAATTGACCAACATTGTGGAGAAATTCAACTCTCTTAATTTGGAAAAGACTCCCTCAGTCTTACATTGTGTCTTCTGCCGCCGTGGGCCACCTTTGCCTGCACAGAAGATCTGTCTAAGGTGTGAAGCTCCATGCTGTCAATCCCACGTTCAGACACACCTGCAACAGCCCTCTACAGCACGTGGGCACCTCCTGGTGGAGGCGGATGACGTCAGGGCTTGGAGTTGCCCCCAGCACAATGCTTACCGACTGTATCATTGCGAAGCTGAACAGGTTGCTGTTTGCCAGTTCTGTTGCTACTACAGTGGTGCACACCAAGGGCACTCAGTATGTGACGTGGAGATCCGACGCAATGAGATCAGGGTAAGTAGGAACATTGCTTCATATTTAAATGCAGCTTTCTTCTTGACTGCAAAATACAACTGGTGCAACCTCATTATTAGTCAACCAGTTTTCTCAGATGGTGGGTGGGAATTGCTGAGGAGGGGTCCTGAAGCAGCCCCCACCCTTTCCCTTCTGCTGTGGTACATTATTGTGGGCAGCCTAGAATCCATGCTGCTGCCTGTCCAGATAGTGTAATGCTTTCAGTTGAGGTGGTGGATGTTGACAGATAATGTTCAGTTTAAGTGGAATAGAGGTTATTTGAATTTTTTTTAAAAAAAATGCAAAATAAAAACTTTTCCTTAAATTACTAAGCTTTCTTTTGCCCTGGCAGCAAAATATCTTTGGCCAGTTCAGTGCTTGGTGCTGTACCAAAGAGCATCAAGGAATTAGTACTCTACTTCAGGTAAAGGCCAGTTTCTTAGCTGTCTAGTCTTCCCCAGTTCTTTGTTTACCGTCAGCTATGGTTTACTTTGTCCCTGTTTTGATCTAAGGCCAAAGAGGAACCATTTGACATCAAATGATAAATAGTAATTGAAAGTGCAGCAAGAATTTTTTCCTTTTTTTTCTTGATTGCTCATCAGCAGGATCACTATTGTTTTAGTAGCTTTGCTCCTTAATTCTGCTAAGAACAGTTTTATCTTCAATAAGAAATATGACCCCTTTTGCTCAAATGTACATTTTTGCAATAATAAAAATGATCCATTGTACCCAAAGGTGACCTTTATTTATAAATAATTAAAGGTGAAGCTAGAAGTGGTTGTTTAGTTTTGGGTTTTTTTGCCTTTTGCCTTTTTTTTTTTTTGCAAGCCTACAGAATACCTCTTTCATTGTTGCTAACTAGATTTACTGCAGGTTGCTCTATATATTTATCCTGGTACTGTTCCCATATCTTAAATGTGAAAATGAAGAAGTAAACAAAAGCTGACATCTTTTCAGACCTCCTTAGAAATCTGTCAAGGAAAACAGGCCTCTACTGCACAGGATGTTGGAGGAGGGGGAAGGGAGGGATAAAGTAGTGGGAATGTGTGTGTGGGGAGGTGTCTTTCAATGTAACTAGTAACTCAAACAATAAGGTATAAAATGGGTGGTGGTCGTGTAGCAATAGTATTATATCTTTTCTTTCCTGTAAAAAAACCCCAGTTATTTAAATCTGAGATTCTGCAAATCTCAGAATAGCAATCTAAAGTTGTGGATCATTTTATGCTATTAGAGATAGGTATAGGAGTATTAGCAGATATAACATTCTATATAGGATAGATTCTTCTCAATGGTATAGCAAGTGAAACTGTAGAATTTTCAGCAATTTCTCTTACTTTCAAAATAAAATGCCCATTACAGTACTCTTTGGTTCACTCTAGGAACTATTTCTTCAGATGCAATTGCCTTTTTTGCTCTTATTCAGAAATGGGATGCACAAAAAGCCCAATGGACCTGAAATCTGGTTTTATGCAGTTTTGTTTCCGGTAATTGGAAGCAAAGACTTTATAAAATTGCAGTCCTCTTATTTTGTAAGACTTGTTGTCAAATCACCATTCTTCTACCCTTCCTCCTTTCTGGCCAACTTCCTAGAAAGGAATACTGTACCATATGAACTCAAACTTCTCTCCTACACTGACTTCATGCTATGAAGGTAGATATGAGATGGGCTCTTCACATTCATCCAAAAGGAACAAAAGATATTAATAAGTCATAATTTAGTGGTGGAGCAAGGGAATGTAACTGGAAGAGCATAAACAGCTTCAAATTAATATTTTGTACCTTAACAATACAGTAAAGGTGGGATAGTCAATCTGGTATTCTGTATTCTTTAGATGTTTTTGCCTGCATTCCTTTAAATTCAAGCCAGCATGGTCATGAACATATAGTTGGGACTGTAGTTGCTTTAATTTCTGACATCTCAGTGGTTTCTGATATGCTGAAATTTCAGGGGTCTTTGGAGGGGAAGGGTTCTATATATGGAAGTTGTTCAAAAGATTAAAATATCATGGAGGGCATGAAAATTTATTGGACTACAGTCATAAGATCACCTAAAGTAGTTTAGCTAGCTTTTGGCAACATTAAAAATGGCTATGATCGACTTTTCCTCTGTGTCATCATTTCCCTTCATGCATCTATGAAATGAAGTTGTAATCTGTACTGGTGATCATGAGGTTGAAACCAGGGAGTGGTGTTTACTCTGGATTAATACTGAGTTTGAGGGTGTGATCTTGAGTATGTGGCAAAAGTCAGACTGAGGAACAGCTGTGTGACAACACCTGCATGTAAAGACAGGCTGACTGGGCCCTGTCTTCTCTTTTAGATCTGATCCAGTTACTTCAAAATCTGCACAAACAGGTCCACAGATTCCTTTCAAGCATCATTGTGTAGGATAAATATTTAACAATAAATGAACAGCAGTGGCTATAAAACAGACAACTTGTGTATATTCCAGTGTTGCCAAAATGACTCATCATTTAAGCTGCTAAAATGGGGGAGTGAATAAGTCATTAATAAATTTGCTTTTTTATTATTTTCCAGTTGGAGAACTAATCTTGTGGTTGGGATGAGGGTAGTATTCTGAGTAGAAAGAGTGAGTTTGAACAGAAAGATTATTTTTCCCCCTCTACTTTTTGCGGATTTGGGTGGGAGTAAAGAGGAGAAGCCAAATTCTTCTGTTAGTGGCTCTGCACACCTATATAGGAAGAAGGGAAGAACTGGCAGAACTATTGAAAAACTCATAGGATTGGCTTCTACCCTCCTCTATTCTTTTTATTTATAGATAGACGAGAGAAAAAGAAGGAATGTTGAATAAAATAGAAACTATATCTTTTTCCTCAAATCTAGGAGAGGTTTGGCAAATGACTGATGAATTGAGACTGGTAAATCTCACTAACAGTTCAATTCAAAGCTTGCTTTTTGATAATGAGTCAATTTTCTGGAATTTTTAGTTATGTCCACACTCAACTTTTTCTAGAAACTTACCTTGTGTCCTTCATTATCTTCCATCATATAATGTGGTAAGCTGTATTTATTTTGGACCTTTCTGGTGATAGTCAGGCTGCATATCAAGTGAATTAGTAAAAAGTCATCCCAGATTGTCTGATAGTATTTCCCTGAATAAGCAGACATTGTCTGGAAATCAGTTGAACTCTGTGTCCTTGTTTGGGCTTGGCAATTCTTGGTTTTGACTTCAATGTATAGTAATGAACAAAACCACTACATGTTGAGTTGAGTTTATTGTTGGGATAAAGTTTTTGCTTCTCTTAGCCCTGCTCAACTTAGCACTTTTCATGGGAGAATATTTTGAAAGCTAACGTGATTTATCATTAGTCTTTTTAAACATACATAACCCTATCTAGCCTATCTGAATCATTTCTCATTCAAAGTTCTGAGGATGTGTTTAAATGAAGTTAACTTTATAGTTTTATTTACACGTAAGTTTTCCAAGGATGTGAGCTGCTCAGTAAACTCCTGCTGACAAGATAAGTGGTCATCCATTTGTCTTTTTATACTGTTTTTTTAATATGGATTGAGTCAAGTATGTGTAAATACAGCACTTACATTTTGTCCTTTTGATGAGTCCATATCTCGCTCCATTTTTTTTCTCCTGCAATGCTAAATTTTAAACTATAAGTGAAATGAAACAGCGACTTGCTACTTTTAGAGATTTTGTGTGTATACCATCCATATTTTGGTAGCATATTCAATCAATATCCATCTGTAACGGATGTAGTCTATATCTCTTCCTGTCTCTGAATAAGTTTCTTTCCAGTGTTCTTCATTAAAGAATGCCAGTCTTCCCATGGTATCCTTCACGTGTCTTCTTGACTAATATCCTGGAATATTCATCATCTCAGCCATTGTCTAACTTCCTTTTCTAACAATTTTTAAATGCTGTCCATATATGCAGTCAACGGACATCTCTTTCTCTTTTGTACATTAACACAGATTGCACAGTTTTCTTAATGCCCATGCACTAGGGTTTAAAAAAACCATTTTTTTTCATTGCAATAGAAGTAAAGAAAATGAATTAAACAGGAATATGGAGATGTTATGAAATGAAATGCAGACATTCTAAGAATAATGGGAAAAGTTTTGGAAAAAGTGAAGTCTACGATAATAAAATTAAAGCCTGTCTCTTACAATTGAATAGGGGTTTTTTTTTTTGAATGAATTAAGGATGTTGGGTTTGTTTCTACAATGGGCATGCTTGTATATTTTTTTTATCACCCATAGGTAGTTTTGATTATAGAAATTTTTCCAGTCCTGAGGTAGATAAGGCAAAAAAGAGATGTAAGATTTCAAGCATTATTAAAATTAAGACATTTGGTTCTAAGAAACAATATTTTTTATGGTTTGATTAGGAGTTTTTTCATGGTATATGCCACATTCATGAGCGCTCTGAGAAATATATAAAATTGAAAAAGAAAGCTATTATTTTTTAAATGTATTGGATAAAAACTAATTGTATCTCCTACATGGGTCTGTCCAAAGTATTTATACACCTGGGCAACCACATGTTCCATTCAGATTTATTAAAGCTTAGTATATGAAGTTGGTGCAACAAGATGGTCATATCAAGTATGAACTAATTTCTAGTTCCCATGGATTAATTTTTTCCTTTATTAGTGACTTTGGACATTAAAATTAGTGATGAGTAAAATAAATAAATGTGTGATTAATTTAAGAACTCTTAATAAAAAAATGCAGTGAATTAGCCTGCTTGGAACTAGCAGATACAGTCATTTCATGTGTTTGCACGAGCAGCAAATTTTGTATTTTTTAGTACCAGAATACAAAAGCAAATTGTATTGTTTTATATTTTCTTAAGTTCTACAAGGTTCCAGAAGTTGTGAATTCTTAATTTGCAGAAGAGCTAAATATTTGCAGATAGCTTGGTTTGCCCTCTTATTAAAAAAAATAAAATCTTCAGAAACCTCAACAAAGAGGAAAGAAACTTGAACACACATCTTGAACCCTTTTATGCTTGTTATCTTATATTGTAATGTTACTGCTATTTTTGTCGCTAAAAAGTTTCATTAGGTTTCTTCTATGTTTAACTTAAAAATCAGTTTTTGAGACCTACAATAAACCAGCTCATAGCATTTATACATTTATTATTTCCTTATTGATTTGATTTCTATGATGATCCATCTTGCTATAGCAAAACTTGAAAAAACCCTCTTAAAAACAAATAAAAACTAAAACAGAATAAAATAAACACCTTGAAATTATCCCTTATTCTTCATATATATATTTATGATAGACAAACTTTTGTAACTTGCTTTAAGATGAGAGGCATTGAAGAGTGGTGTGTCAGTCGTGTGGATGTCTTTTCTTAGTCCTTAGCCCATATTTTAAATTTTTGTTTTAAAATGCAATTCCCCATCACCTTGGTTTTTTATGTGATCATATGGCAAAGATTTATATCACTATGAACGTAGATTTTCTTGCAGAAGGGATACTCTGTTCTGCCTACCAAGTATGAAAGAAAGACTCTTCAGACTTTGAAACATCCTGAATTGCATCTGATGTATTCCATATCTGCAATAAATGAAAAAAGTGGTGCTATTCATGTTCATTTAAAATGAACAGAGTTTGTCCAAAGCAAATAGATTTTTATAAGGGAAGAATACTCAAAGCATCTTCAGGATTGAATTCTAATGATAACATAGCAAATGGACAAAGGAGACAGGAGGAGAGATTGCCTGAACCCTCAGTATGGCCTAGTCTGGCTTGCTTTGCCTGTGGAGGCAAGGAGCAGTTAGTTTATGTCCTGCAAATTGGCTTTTCATGCTCTCGTCAAATGCTTCCCCCATTTGGCTGCATTGCCAGTAGCAGTGTGTGTGTCACAGAAGATGGCCTTTGTGCCAGAGTACATTCTGACAGGAATTTCGTTACCTGGCCCCAAAGAGGCCCAATGCTTTTTTTGTGTTGAAAAAGGCAGTTACAACAGCTCCACCCAAACCGCATGCAGGAACCAGCATGTGAGAGAAAACAAAATGGTTAAAGAGTGTCGCTCTGAAGCCTCCTTTCGTCAGGAGCTGTGCTGAAGTGTCGTTTAAAAATCATTCAGCATAAAGGGTATTATGGCCTAAGCATGATTTAACACAGTCGTCCTTTCTTCCCCTCTTCCCCAGCCGCCTTCTGTCTTCATCTTTCTTTTTGTGGGTGAAAATGCTTATAAGGTCACAGTTATAATTTTGCACAGGCAAGCTGTCTCTGGGTGGCCTGTAAAACATGTTGCTGTCTGTTTTTCCAGCTCCATTTTCTGCTCTGCCTATCACTTTAAATGTGATGTGAGGCTGCAGGCCTTCTTCTTCACAGTAGACCCCTCCCCCTCCCTCCCTCCCTCCCTTTTTTCTTCCCTGAAACTGGCAAGGCCTGCTGAGGTCTTCTAATCCCTTGGCTTTCTGCATCCTGAATTTTCTCCTACTTCCATAGTTCATAGTTCCCTATTCTATGCAGCCATTTCCATTTCCCTCTACCTTGGCCATGCTTCCCAAATGCTCTTTAATGATTTGTAATAGCCATTTTGCTCCTCCTCATCTCTCTCGCTGATTTTCTGACTGGTTTGGACAGCCTCTGCATTTTTTTGAGCTGGGGTTCTGTTTTTATGGAAATTAGCAGTGAGAAAATTAAATGTATAAGATAGAATGAAGGACTGTTTCACAGAAATTTTGGAGGTTAAGGTCTAATTATCCAATTACCTCCTGGATGTTGCCCAGGAGTAAAGGTCTGACCTAAAGAAATGTAAGACGAAGTTATCTTGGGAATTCTTACATTTGCTTAAAAAAGGAGTGTTTTGTATGTTCATAAAGCTGAATTATTTTTCTTCCCATTTCTCCCCAGACAACTTTTGTAGTAAGATCTATGGGATTGCAAAACCTCTCCATGTGCTTTATTCTGGGTCATCATGCAAATAGGCAAGGTGAAACACATGCTGTGAAGGGAAGTTGCAGATGAGGATCAAGCACATGGAGTTTCAGAAACAAGCAGACCACACTAGTGTGGGTAGAAGGCATGCAATGGGGCAGTTGTCACAAAGACTTTTTTTTAATAAAAGGTTTTAAAAAGTTAAAAACTAAATACAAACTAATATAAAGAAAGTAAGAAAAAAATCAAAGAGAAAGCTAAATGTGCAAGAAAGGAAAACAAAAGAAAAATAAAAAAGAAGAAAAAAGATTAAAAGTGGTTTCTGATTTTTTTTACAGCAGTTAAAAGTACAATTATAAATTTATCTCTTTTTCTAAAGTTACATGTCTCTATAATCTATCCCAGTGGTTCCCAAACTTTTTCAGTCCACCGCCCCCTTGGTGCTACAAACTCATCCTCAGTGCCCCCCACCCCCTTCAGGTGGGTGTGGCTTGGTGGTCAGGTGACTGGGTGGGCGTGGCCAACTTGTAAAATGTGGTGAAACTCACTTAACAATGCTCTTGCTTAGCAACCAAAATTTTGGGCTCAATTGTGATCATAAGTCTCTTCCTTCCTTCCTTCCTTCCTTCCTTCCTTCCTTCCTTCCTTCCTTCCTTCCTTGCTTGCTTGCTTGCTTGCTTGCTTGCTTGCTTGCTTTTTCTTTTCTTCCCTCCCCTCCATCCTTTCTTTTTCTATCTTCCTTCCTTCCTTCCTTCCTTCCTTCCTTCCTTCCTTCCTTCCTTCCTTCCTTCCTTCCTTCCTTCCATCTTTCTTTCCTTTCTGTCTATCTTCCTTCCTTCCTACCGTGTTTTCCCGAAAATAAGACAGGGCCTTATATTTTTTTTAACTCCAAAATATGGCCTTGGCCTTATTATCGGGGGTCTTATTTCCCTCCCTGCCGGTATGAGGCGGGAAGGGGCGAGCGGTCCCTCATGTCAGCTTCCCAAAGGATCATAGCAGGCCATCACATCGTTTACGAGCAGCTGATTAGCAGGTGCCGCTCAGGCCGCGGCCTCCAGCAAGCGTGGCCACTTTTGCAGCAAATTGCAGCTGCAAAAGAAGCCAGAGGCCGAGCAATTCACCCCACATGCCTCGCGCTCTCCTTACCTGCGGTGACAGTCACAGCAGGCAATTCCATCCACAGAACAGCTGCCTCATGGGTGCCGCTCCAGGCGGCGCCTCCAGCAAGCACGGCCGCTTTTGCCATCGATTGCAGCCACAAAAGCAGCAGGAGGCCAAGCGATGCACCCCACGTGCCAGCCTTCCGAAGGGTACTGTAGCAGCCACTATCCACAATTTTCTTACCGTTATTTTGTCCTGGGCCACATTACTTGGGATGAAATAAGGGTAAAAAAAGTGTGGATAGCTGCTGCTACAGTACCCTTCGGAAGGCTGGAGCAAGGCACGAGTTTCCTGCTGCAGAAGTGGCTGCGCCCGAGGAGTGCTTTTGGGAGAGAAGGCAAAGGGGAAGCGATCAGCTTCCCCTTGCCCTTATCCCCCCTTCGGCTCTCCAAGGTTCTCTCCCAGAACCAAGCTCTAGTGGAGCTCAAGCAGAGAAGTGGCCCGCAGGCTTTCAGGAGCAAAGTTCAGGCTGAGAGGAGCTGGGGCGGGGGGGAGGAGTCCAGTGCCACCCCAGCGCTCTTCTTTCCTTGGAAATGGGAGTCTTGGGAGGGGGAAACGGCATCCCCAGGCTTGGTGGGTATGTTGGTATGTATATAAAAAGCACAAAGGGAGGGAGCAAGCAGCCGCAGATTAAGGAGCTTTGTGAAACGTCATGCCTACACGCAAAGTTTGGTGAGGGAGGGGGAAGAGATACTTCCCTCTCTCGGCAGTGTTTTGCTTGAAAATATTTGAGAACCAGACCAGAGAGAAAAAGGAAGAAGCCCTGCGAGGAAACGCTACTGACGCTTGCTACCTGCAAGACACAGACAAACAGAGCGAAGTTCATTGAAGACGCTCACCCCTTGGGATGAATCAGACACTTCGCTGGAGAAACCGCCTGCCAGCCCAGGCTTCCTAAATCTCTTGCTCCCCAGATGGTCCCCCTCCCCTCGCGAAGAAAGCCCAACCCGAAGCAAACTCCGCCTCCAGCCACCTCTTCGTCCTGGTGAAACTCTCTTTGAAAGGACGATCTGCAAGTGGTGGTGGTGGGAGATTTCCTGCACATCGGCAGCAGCGTCTCCTCCCAGGGCTTCCTCCTTGCAGGGCTTCTGCCGCCCCTCTTAGCGCCCCCTGCCACCCCCCTTGCCTCTTACCGCCCCCCCAAGTCATCCCACCGCCCCCCAGGGGCGGTACCGCCCCCTTTGGGAACCACTGATCTATCCTGTCTAATCAAAAACCCCATAAGTTGAGTTTTTTTTCCTGTTTTCTACAAAAAGTCCATAAGGGGTTTCCATCAGCAATAAATGTAGATATTATTTTTTCTCTAATCAAAGACATCAGTTGCCACCTCAGCAAGCTCCATAATCTTCACCTCCATTGTAGGTATTGCCGAAGCTTTCTGTTTTGTGCAGACAATAATCTCATTGTAGCTATCATATACAAAAACAAGGTTCCATGACTATGTCCATCAATCCCAAAAGGCTGACCTTTGCTCTCAACTATACATTAATCTTTAAAATCCTCTAAATCAGGTATATATTTGAATTCAACATTTTCTAGCTTTTTTACATATCCACCAAACAAAAAATCTCTTGTTCACATTTCCAACATGAATTTGAAGTGTTTTTATATTGTACATTCTAGACACTTTCCCCTGCTGACATATATCAATGGCGGCACATTTTATAAAAATTGTCTTTAAGATTACAACATAATGCAAATTTCAACCCTTTTAATCACATATTTTCCTGTTGTTCCATATGTATATTATAACCAAAATTTTTAGCCCCCTTTTGACAGTCAATTGAGGAAACTGAAATTCTTAACAATTGTGTGTGTAGCTTAAAAATCATATGATTCACTTATTGACCATGGTAAAAATAGTTGTAAAATCAAGTCCAATCATGTAATGAGCCATTTAATAACTACATTGTATAATGATAAAAATTCCAATCCCAATCCCAATTATAGTCAAAAGTAGACTACTGGATTACCTTTGCAATTTTTATTTCTTCATCTTGTTTCATATTTCAATAAAATTTTATATATTTTAGCAATTACATGTTCATTTGTACATAATTCCATTTCAAACTCAGTCTTGCATTGTTCAAAACCACATTTTTGTCTACTTTAAATCTTTTCAATAATTGTAAATAAGAAGACCATTGGCAATTGTGTCCCTCTGCCACCAATTCTTCTCTAGATTTTATTTTGTATCCCTCGTCACAAAATTCTAGTATCTCATAATAAGTTAACCATTTGTGTTTGCCTTTTATTTCTGGTCTATAAAATGTTTCTTGTTCTGAGAGCTACAAAAGTGTTATTGATACAGCCTGGATTTGTATTTATTTCATAGTCATAGTCACAGAATACAGTCTTTTATAATTGAAAGAAATACAAATATCCCCCGATCCCTGCAAAGTAGACCCATGATGTATTTTTATATCAAGCTTGAAGAAATATATCTGTTAATTTTGGTTTGCTTCTCCTTTTAACCATCTGACAAAAAGAAAGCATATGGAAATAAAAGTAAGTACCCTCAGTGACCTTGTGGTTAGATGGGAGAATGGAGATCAGACTGTGGCTTTCATTGATGCCCATCCTCATCAAGCCATGCTTGAATGAAGAGCAAAGCACAGAGTAGTTGGTTACTGCCACCATGAACCTTGATTGAAGGGCAAAAATTTGCTGTATCCTATTTCACAAGATGATCATTTGGTCTTCTCTCTGAAATAACTGGTGCCATTCCCTGTCCAGACTTCTATAGCTATGCAGTTTTGGAAGACTCGGGACATTCCTTTGGCAATGGTAAATTTTGGTGCTGTACTTAGTGCAAAGGGATGGTAAGCCATTCTTTTTTCCTGTATGAATCCTATTGAAAAAAAGACCTAAAGCACCTTCATTTAAAAGTCTAATTTTCTCCTCTGAAAAGAGGAACTCAATGGCAAAGCTTGACATTCCCACTGACCTCCCACTAATTAAAAGGGCAGAAGATGTGCTTTTTAGCATTGTCTACATTGTTCTGAAGGCTCTTTCTCATTCATCTCCTGTGTCCAAGGCTTTGTTTTGCTTAGAATCCCCCCTCCCTCCCTCTCTCTTGCTTAGAATCCTGTTTTCTTCTGTGTGTGTGTGTTTTAAATATCCTGATTTTCTGTCCCTGCTCATATGAGTATGCTCATTGGAACCATTTGCAAAGCAAAGTGCTGTTTGTTTTCTGGCATTGAGATATGACAGAGAGGAAGAAGAGGTGGAGGGAGGGAAGGAGGAGAAAATGATTATGATTGGATATAAAAAAGAATAAAAGCTGTTGGCTTCCCCAGGGCCCTTGTGTTCCTAGCTCTCCTGCCCTCCCCTACCACCTACTTTGCATGTTTGAAGTAGGTTACTGGCTGATATGTTATGTGGGAAAACAAGGGCCTTTCTCGTTGAACCAGCTTGGTATTTCCTAACTTATTCTTCCTGCTTGATATATAACATCCCTCAGGATTCTCTATATATACAAATGCATATGCATGCTGTAGATTTAGTCTGGAGATAGGTTTTCAGATTTGCGCAGAATTCTGTACTACTAAAATGATATCTAGAATATAATGTTCACCCTCCTTATGTAAATAAAGTACGAAAGCAAGTGGGTCAGTTTCAATTCAAGAAACATATCAGCTCTGCCCATTCATCCATCCATCCTATATACCAGTGATGGCGAACCTATGGCACGGGTGCCACAGGTGGCACGCGGAGCCATATCTGCCGGCACGCGAGCCGTTGCCCTAGCTCAGCTGCAGCACGTATGTGTGTGCCCGCCAGCTGATTTTTGGCTGCATGGAGGCTCTGGGAGGACGATTTTGGCCTCCAGAGGGCCTCCAGGGTGGCTGGGGGAGCGTTTTTGCTTTCCCCAAGCTCCAAGAAAGCCTCTGGAGTCTGCGGAGGGCAAAAAATGGGCCTACAGGGCCCACTGGAAGTCGGGAAATGGGTGAGTGGGGGGGTTGTGCACGCATGTGCAGGGGGCTGGGGTGAGTGGGGGGCTTTGAATTATCGGTGTGGGCACGCACACGCGTGCAATAGCGCATGCACGCACTATTTTGGCACTTGAGGAAAAAAAGGTTCGCCATCACTGCTATATACCGTAAGTAAAGGTTATATAAAATGATTATATAAAAAGTTGTATAAAATATTTCCTGTGTATGATAAACTTTCATTCTGAGGAGACCATATTAGTTTTCTATGTAGAGGAGGAAATGTTTTGATTGAAGTATCAATCTATTCTCCAAAGAACCTGAAGGCAGGACAAGAAGCAATGGATGGAAATTAATCAAGGAGAGACTAGCCTAGAACTAAGGAGAAATTTTTGACAGAACAATTAATCAGTGGAACTACTTGCCTCCAGAGGTTGTGGGTGCTCCAACATTGGAGGTTTTTAAGAAGACATTGGACAACCATTTGTCTGAAATGGTATTTTCCTGCTTGAGCAGAGAGTTGGACTTGAAGACCTCCAAGGTCCCCTCCAACTCAGTTATTCTATTAATTACAAATATATTTCCAAACAGATGTGGTCCCGAGTTCTATACTACCTTGAAATGTATAGTATGCATATCATGTGTCTTCTACATTATTCTGTATGAGATATCTGTCAGATCTGATTTTGAGTTGTGGGGTGAAGTATTCCAACAAAAGAGACTTGCTTTTATTTTCTTTAAATGCATTTCAAATCCTCTTAGCTGCATATACTTTTTGTTTTGCAAGTGCCTCTAATTTCATTATAAAACATGTTCTGGTTTAACAGAAAGAAAGATAACTTATTTCTTCAGGGCACAGAAAATGCAACTAGGAGGAGGAGTGATTTCAGAATAAGAAAAGTGGGGATTTGGTAATGGAAGGCCTCCCAAAAACATGCATGAGAGAGCATTGCTGAAGATTCTTCTGTGGTTTTCCAGAAAGGCTAGTCTAGTCAGCTGAGTAATTTCTATGCTGAATAGCATTCCACAGCATTGAACGAGGAAGAATGCTTTGAATTAAAAACCCAAGTGTGCTTGTATATGGACCAGGATAAAAACAAAGAAATAAAACACATGCATTTATTAACATCTTGGTACATCTCTACTTTTGCTATGGTTTCAAATGACAAACTTGGTCCAGGGAGATTTTGTTGTGGGTTTAATGACTGGATTGTTGCTGCTTTCTGAGCAGAGAACGGAAAGACTGATGGATAAGGCAGGCCTTTTGGGGATCACATGGCTTAGGAAGAAAATCCTCACATGCTTTATTTATATTTTTAACAAAGATTGAATCGTTTCTAGAATTAAAATAGGAAGTCCAGTCTATTTTCATGTTGTAGAAGCCACCCTTGTGCTTATAAAATACAGGTGGTCCTCAACAATTGAACCCAAAATTTATGTTGCTCAATGAGAAATTTGTTAAGTGAGTTTTGCCGCATTCTACAACTTTTTGCCACATTTGTTAAGTGAATCACTGCAGTTGTTAAATTAATAACACAGTTGTTAAGTGAATCTGGTTTCCCCATTAACTTTGCTTGTCAGAAGGCCGCAAAAGGCAAGCACATGATCCTGGGACATTGCAACCGTCATAAATGTGAGTGAGTTGTCAAACATCCGAATGTAAATCAAGTGACCATGGGGATGCTGCAATGGTCATAAGTGTGAAAAATGGTCATGAGTCACTTTTTTCAGTGCTGTGGTAACTTCAAACAGTCACTAAGCGAACTGTTTTAAGTCAAGGACTAGCTGTAGTGAATATCTTCATTTTACTGATTTTTTTTCCTATTGTAAGTAAACTCTGAGCTATGCTGGTAAGAACATAAGCTGATTACTCAGAATTAATTAAGTTTTCCTTTGTTATAAAGATGGGCAACCTTTTGATGGCTATCGGCTGCATCTAGCTTTTTGGAAATAGTAAGGGCCTTAGTTGGCCAAACAATAGTGCAAAACTGGTGAAGCCAGAGCATGTATATTATCTTCTAGGTTTTATTGGAGGAGGGGGTCTAGATACTTTTGAATATATTACAATGTTTATTTTAATTTATTAAACACTTAAACCTACTTTAAAGCACACACATTTTCTGTATTTTCCATATAAATGACGGGAAAGTAAACTGTTAAATGTTCAGAACAGCAACTGAAAGTAAAATGGTTAAGAGGCCATAATTTTTAATTGTAAGACATTTTTTAATATGCAGTATAGAAATGTTTCAAAAATATTCCAAATATTTGGCTATATAGAGCAACATTTTTTGCCTAGTGACAGCCACTTTTTTTTTTGTTCTCACAGTTATGGGAGTGGTACGACAATGGTCTGGCTATGCTGTCTGCAGATGCTGGGAGTTTTAGTCCAATTGTTATGAAGGTCACTAGGTTGGAGAACGTAAATGTCCTTGGCTTCCCAAAATGATCCAACAAAGTTAAAGACAGTGACCACCATATTTTTAAGTACTTTTTACAATAAATTTTCCAGTACTTTTATAACCTAGAGCAAATATATGGAGCATATACTATGTCAGTCCTTCAAAGCAGACTCCACAAGGATTAGAACTCTCCTTTATTGTTGCAAAGTGGAATAACTGAATGTTGAAAGTCTGTCAGAGAGTTCCCCCCCTCTCCCATATGAAGAAGTGGGGCAATCTTGAGATTCCCCCTGTTCCTTCCAGAACTAAACTGTATTTAACAAAATGGCTGTTGAGTACTGTATCTTTTTCCAGAATCATTTTCACACTCCTTTGTATATCCTTTCAAATACAGCAATGCTGTGCTAGAGTTGCTAGCGGTCCAAAACAGTATGGTTAATGGTAAGATTGCTGGGGGTTGGACAGAGGTACTGAGTCACAGGTTCTTTACCTCTGATCTGTTGGAAAAATATACTTATCCCAGGTACAAAAAGATATATGGGTACAAAAAGATATATGGGTACAAAAAGATTTCACAGAGGTATAATAGAAGTTAAGAGAATATGGTATGAAGCAGGAAGTCATTATACAAATTTCTGCCTAGCCATAAACTCAATAGATGGTGTAAAATAACACTAAACCTCAACCTCCTGTCTTCAGAAGTTTCAAAATCATTGTACTGACCTACCTTAGAAACAAGGTATAAAGATTACTGGAAAGGTGTGGGAAGTACTTTGAACACTAATCTGTTTTTAAATGCCTAGTCTTCCCATGCAGTTATATAAAAATACTCCGAAACCACCTGATCTTGGCATGTGCCAATCATATGGATGTTATATCTAGATTGCATCTATATTTCTTTCTCTGTGACTTGTTTGATTACAAGCCTATCTTATTGCAGTATTAATTTTCTGAAACAAGGAGATTGCAGCAGAGTGAGAAACCTATTTTGGAACTTGAGCTATTCTATTTCTAACCTGCAATTTGTGCCTGCAGTTGTTAGCATCAGTTTAGGTTTGATCTATCAAGGGCCATTACTTTGCTGTTCTCTATTTGCTTAGAAACAGACACATATTGATCAAACATATGGTTTTCATAGAAGAATCCATAATACAAGAAAAATGAACAATTCCAAAATGGTGTTTTAGAAAAGCCATTTGTACTGTTGGAATTCTTCCTTAAATGACATTTTACAAAATGCATGGTATGTTCAAACATGTATGAAGCAGATTAGATAACAAAAGTAGACTGGATGCTGCCTGCAGAAACAATACACCCTTTCCTATAGCTTCTCAGACCTTTTGTAACTGAAACTATTCCATTTCAACCATTCAGGTAAGTAGGACACGTACATTTCATTCTTTCAAGCTAGTAGTAATTTTCCCTTGACCTTGATCAATCTTCTCTTCTGTTTCCAACCTGTTTCCTGTTAGAGCATGGGAATCCAATCTTAGTCTATCAAATTAAAATTTTGCAGGCCTAGTTTATACCCAAATTCAACATGATAATTGTACTCATTAGATTTCTTGCTAAGTCATGGGATAAGGAAGAGATTCTCCTGGAACAAGTACTAGCTATCTTCAGTAGACTAAATGTTATCATTAACTCCAGAGAGCTAAGTAGGAGCATGAGGAATTTTCCTCAAGGATGGATGAGTCATGGCTCTCATCTTCACATGTGTTAATGGTTACATAAAACCATGGATGTGTCCTTTAAAGCAGTGGTCTCCAACCTTGACAACTTTTAAGACTTGTGCACTTCAACTCCCAGAATTCCTCATCCAGCTTTGCTGGCTGAGCACCTCTGGGAGTTGAAGTCCACAAGTCTTAAAGTTGCCAAGGTTGGAGACCACTGCTTTAAAGGGCTGAAAAAGTGGCTGCTGAATTAAATCTCCAGTGTGACAGAAGGGGAAAATAATAAAATATCTGAAGAGCAATCTTAATAATTGAACTTGATTTTTTTCTTAGTTCTGCTCACTTTTTGCATGGGCGGAACTACAGCATGCCACTGAAAAGCCAGGTGTAGCTCCCATTCCAAAAAAAGTAAATACACCACAGTTCTTCAGTGTTTAAGTCTTTAAGATTAAGACAAAGTCCTGCTAGTGATTATACTATATCTTGCTAAATCAAAGAGGCACATGGTTGATATCTGCACTTGATAATCTTCAAAAAGGATGCATAATCTAATCTAATTCTGCACTGGAAAATTCCAATAAATACCTGAAACTCAGATTCATTTCCATAAAGACCATACTTCTGTAGTAGATATGAAAGACTGGGCAGGATAAATATGAAGAATGCTTAATTTAGCATTCTGTAAGAAATTTTTGGTTTCGTTTTAGTATCAATATGTATCTTTGATTTTCTGCCTCATAATTTAATAACAAATCTTTATTAAAGCTATGGCTCTATGCACAAACAGAATGCACATGTTTTATCCCTATCTCTGTAATCTTTTGTCTAATTAAAAGATAGCCGAATCTGCATGCATTGTTATAACAGGCTTATATGGCTGGCTATGTTCATCTAGGAGTCAGTGATCAGAATCCATGATCTTGGTTATTGTATATCATGAAAAAGTTTAGATTATGGACATATGAGTTCTTATCAATATGTAATTCATGTGTAAGGATCTCTGGTTTACTTATTGGAGTCACATGTCGAGTCACATGGCATTTCTTGGAAACAGAAACCATCAAGTCTGATACTGTATTATCCCAAGGGTAAAACAAATATTTTGTCAAATCAAGTAAACCAATCATTACCAATGAAGATAATCTAGGATTTGATTGTCTAGGATCTAAAAATGCCATTTTGAATAAGAATCAAGTGTTAAAACAAACGGGGATCCAGATAAGCATTCAGTTACCATGTATAGAAAATAACCTTGTGCTCCATCATGTTGTAAATAACTGTATACAGATTTACAGTAAACCTTAATGAGTAGGGTATTTTTGTATTACACAACTATTTGATATAATTAAAAAAAAACTTTTTCAAAAATACGTATTTTATTTCAAATGTTTGAAATGCTTTGATCCACCCATAAGATACGGTAGCAAAACTAAATTGAAAAGGTCTAATAGAGGTACTGACATATTTTCTTATCATTTTGGATCTCATGTTCACATAACCCAAAACCTGAAGTACCGTATTTTTCGCACTATAAGACACACTTCCCCCCCAAAAAAGTGGGTGGAAATATCTGTGCGTCTTATAAGCGAATATCGCGGTGGGGGGAGGGGTGGTGTGGCGGTGGCGTTTGCCGCCGCCAGGGAACACTGGGGCCTTCACTGCTGAGCAGCTGATTGGCGGTTGGATTGGCCTCCCGGAATACTGCTGATTAGCTGTTGTAGGTGGCGGGGATCGCTGCCACCTGTTCACAGCCGCCTGTTTGCCGCCACCTATTGCCACCGATTGGTGGTGGCAAACAGGAGGCAGTGAACAGGTGGCGGCGGCGATCCCCGCCACCTACAACAGCTGATTGGTAGTATTCAGGGAGGCCGATCCAACCGCCAATCAGCTGCTCGGCAGCGAAGGCTCCAGCGTTCCCCGGTGGAGGCAACATACACGGAGGAGGCAGGCTGTTTATGGACGCTAGCCGGATGGATGCTGGGATGCAGAGACAGATTTTTTTCTTGTTTTCCTCCACTAAAGCTAATATGCTTCTTATAGTCCAAAGCATCTTATAGTGCAAAAAATACGGTATATCTTTTTAAAAAATTTCCTTGCCTGTTAATTTCTTAGGTGGCCTTAAGTTGAATTTGCATTTCATGCTAAATAATAATATGGTTTGGTTGATTTTAACCAACTGCTTTGTAAATCCAACCACTGAGGTTTGTAAACTAGGTTTTCTAATCTACAAAATGATACATTTTTGCCTGCCTTGCTTAAAAATAGGATATTATGTACATTACAAATGCTCCACCAAAGAATTGGTGGCTTGAATAATCAATGTCTTGGCTTTGATTCTGTACTGTATGTAGAATCTTCTGTTGCTTGGCTTTCTCCCTGACACCCACATAAATGCTCATATGCATATGCAGTAAAGAGCTTTTTGTAATACCCTCTACAGACACTGAGGCTAAACTGAAAACACAGCAGTTGTAGATAGATCCAGATGAAACAGTTGGCAGAAAGTAAAGGTTTGGATGACTGTCTTCTTTCTCTCTTTTTGAAGTAGGAATAAATACTGGCAAGCCAATCTGCTTGGGCAGTCTGTTGCTTTTAAGGAGAGATATGATTTGTAATTCTCTTAGCCTCTCATCTCAAAACAGTGTACCGTTAGTCCATTTTTTTTTAAGAAACCAGTATGTTTGAGACTATTTTCAAAATTTTTAATTTGAATAGCTTCCTTGGTGCTTCCATTTAGTGAATTGATTTTTAAATCTCTTTCTGGAGACACATTTTTCATTTGCTCTACTTGCTTCCTCAGGTTCTTCCTCCCCCTTGCTGCTATGTGTTTCTTTTTGCTGACCTTGCAAACAAGCATGAGGTCAGATGCTCTCTTGCACGCACAAGATTATTGATCATGTTTTACTGGGAAGTAGTATTTCTTGTGCCTCTATAAGGAGCTAGTTGAATGGATGGGAACAAAAAGCAAAATTAAGTTTTCCAGGAATTTCACTGTATTCTCAGAGTGGATGGCCTGATCAGCAAAAACTGCATTTCTGCATCTCACTGGAAGCCAGGAAGGGATGGCCTTTCCCAGACAAAGGACTCGTGTGTGTGTGTGTGTGTGTGTGTGTGTGTGTGTGTGTGTGTGCGCGCGCGCGCGCGCATTCATGCACACCAGCCTGCCTGTCCCTTTGTTCTCTTGTTCTGGTGTACCATACGCTGACATAGAAAGCTGCTTTCCTGTGGCTTGGGATAGGGGGAGTAAACAGGGGTAGGTTGATTGAATTGCAGGCAGTGTAGGGTAAAAGACGTAAGATCTCTGGCTCCATTATGACCCCAGAAATGTTGGAAAAACCACAGGACTGTTTATGAATATCTCCCAACCAGCTTCATCATCATTACTATAATTTAACATAGTATTGCATATTAGAGAAAAGAAATCCCCTTTTTTTAGGTGAAAAGCAAGTTCAGAACGCTGTTGTGAAATAAATGTGTGTTATGGAAAGGCAAATCTCTGGAAAGGTTAATGCAAGCTTAAATATGGGACTAATCATGATTAAAGGAATGGATATGAACTAGGAGACCAATTGTATGTCTAGTCTATTTGATAATCGTCCATACACAGAAGTACAGTTTTTCATTTTATTTCATTTTCTGGGCCACTAGCTTGGGAATATTATTACTGAAGGACCTCTTCAATAGTTTGCCAAATGAACATGTACATGATTCTGGATGTTAGCCAACTTTTTTCAAGAAAGATATAATTGGCAAAGCTTGATGCTAGTTTATTTCCCATCTCCTCTTTCTATTACTGATTTTGAATTTTCTTCCTTATCAAGTATGTGCTTCCTTAGATAGAAAATAAATTATTTTGAAGTTTCATATTGTGCATATATGCTGGGCAATCAATGCAATGGAAATATTTCCAAGGAAATATTCATTGAATACTCCTGTCCATATGTTAATAGTTAACATGCCTTTATTTTTTCCTCCTAATTTTTATGTTTACAAATACTTCAGTAAAATAATAGCCAAATAAACCTTTTCTTTAAATATAATTGCATCTAGTAGAGTATTTCAGGAATAAAGTATTCAGGAATGCTAAAGTATTTTTAATTTGATTTTTAGCTACTTTACAAATTAAATAAAATGAAAAATTAATAGTGTACAAGAATGTTTCAGAATCAAATCCCACTTGGGCGCTTAGTAAACCAATTATCAAGAATAATTGTTGCTCCGGATGACTAAAAGTAAAAATATAGCAGAACTGATGGATTTAAAACTTAGTTTTGTCAAATCATGTATGGGTGCATGGGATTGTGCAGCAAGAATTCTGGCAATCAGTTTTCTACTTATCTTCAAAGATAAAAAAAGCATCCTAACTTTTATTGGTACCTCTACAGTAACAGCAAAGATTCTGGAAATAAGTAGATTGTACAAAGAATTGTAGAATATTATCTCTCAGTTTTGCTTTTTGGACAGATTAATTTTATATTGCATTCACTATTTTTCTATAATTGTCATGGAAAGTAGACAAAGTTACATATAAATATTATTTGTTAACAAAATAGAAACCACTAAAATGTAAAAAAAACTAAACTGGAGAAATTTATCTTAACCCCATTTCAAATGGGGGAAATCAAAGAGAAGTATCCCAGTTTGGAAGTGATGCTAAAGAAAATCTTTTATGTATGCTGGATAAAAATGTTTCTGAGCAGAAGTTTCTTTAGAATGGCCTCTTTTGCATAATACAGATGCTTAATCAGTTTCTTGCCTATCCCCTGCCTTATTTTCCTTAAAATTTAAAAAACAATATTTTAAATTGAGCTAAGAATGCAGCTAGCATATGGAGATGGTGTCAGATTAAAAGTAAAAGCCATAGAGATTGAAGCTGTTAACCGAATTACCAGCCTTATAACAAGAATAATTTATTTAAGCTAGCTATGTAATACTGTACTTGAATTTGAAGAACTGTACAATACAACTTTTTCCTTTCTTAGCTTAAAGTAGAAATCTTCTGATAGATATTTAGCTGAGGTTACCTTGACTAAACTGACAACTCCTTATTCCTGGTCCCAAAGGTGCTTTTTCAGGAGGCAACTGGACTTTCTTGTTTTTTTCTTTTTAAAACATTTCGCTTCTCATCCAAGAAGCTTCTTCAGCTCTGACAGGATAGTGGGGAATGGAAGAATTTATATTCCTTGCAGACAGCTGGTCATTTGCATCCTTTGAGAGGGTCGTTGACGCATTTGGAGGTTTATCTGTGTCCTCTGGGTCACCTTGAGTAGTGCTCCTGGTTCCTGTAGACTGCAATTTTTCCTCTGGAAATTCATTCCTACTACCACACCATTCAGTGTCTTCAAAATAAAAACAAGAAAGTCCAGTTGCCTCCTTAAAAAGCTCCTCTGGGACAACCATGACCTGGATGACTGAGAATCTCTACAGGCTTCCTTATTCCTGGGTTTTTCTTAATCTAATATCCTACTCTTTAAACTTCTTATACAATCTTATATGGTTGATCTTAATTGATGAATATGATGCATCTGAGCATCTTGACAGGGTCCATAACTTGTGCACAAGGAGGAGTAAGGCTTGTGTCTGTGCTTAGTAATTTGCACAGAACCTACTTCAAGTAGAATGAAGTTGTAGGCTTTTTGAGGTTCAATGTGGTTGCATTGCAGAAGCAAAGCTATTCTGAACCAGACCCTTATCTCAGTTAAGAGACACTAAACTAGGTTTCCTTTTTTGTCATTCTGTGCTCTCTTTGTGGACATGACAAAATAGATAATGTAAATGAAACAAAAAGCAATGGGAAGTGACTCAGCAGACGGACCCCCCATTTCTTAAGACGAACACCTAAAAGAAAGATGATTGTCTTTGAATTTTAAGATCAGTGATGTCAACTTAATGATAAATCAGTGATTGAAAATCAAGAATTGAGAATGCAGTGTTAATACAAAAAAGTTACACAAATGTTTATGTCAGCAATCGCATAATGAAAAAGAATCTGTTGAACAAAGCTTGCAGTTTGTTCATAATATGATTAGGTAATCTAATTATACAATGCTATATGCAGCATTAATTTTAGCTATGAAACTCATAGAAACAATACAAAATCCTTGAACATTTAGAAATAAATGACAGTTTTTGTTAGTATGAGAAAACAAGAACATAGGGGACTTTTCTGTTAAAGAGGGAGTAAGAGAAAATATGCTGGTTACTTAAGAGGTAAAGGTAAAGGTTCCCCCGCACATGCGTGCTAGTCGTTTTCCGGCTCTAGGGGCAGTCCTCATCTCCGTTTCTAAGCCGAAGAGCCAGCGCTGTCCGAAGATATCTCCGTGGTCATGTGGCTGGCATGACTAAACGCCAAAGGCGCACGGAGCACTGTTAGCTTCCCACCAAAGCGGTCTGTATTTTTCTACTTGCATTTTTTACGTGCTTTCGAACTGCTGGGTTGGCAGAAGCTGGGACAAGTAACGGGAGCTCACTCTGTTGCACGACGCTAGGGATTCGAACTGCTGAACTGCCGACCTTCTGATCGACAAGCTCAGCATCTTAGCCACTGAGCCACCGTGTCCCCTACTTAAGAGATCCAAGGACATAATACAATAAAAAATGCTGTCTCTTGAAGTGTTATGCAATGTAATTCTATATACAAAAGTCAGTCTCAGTAAATGCAAAGAATCTTAGTCTCTGAAAAGTGCACTTACAGTCATAAACATAATGTCATAATAAATGGTTATAACATCAGAAGAGTAAGCCACAGGAGGTGGGTTGCTATTCCTTTTTCTGTGTTCACATCTTTTAGCTAATTGTGAGTTTAATGTTTTAGTAACAAGGGATTGAATAATGGATTTTTGGTCCATTATATTTTAGATGCTTTCCAGGAAATATTTTCAGAAAATGAG
This sequence comes from Diadophis punctatus similis, assembly GCA_023053685.1. Classification (NCBI taxonomy): domain Eukaryota; kingdom Metazoa; phylum Chordata; class Lepidosauria; order Squamata; family Dipsadidae; genus Diadophis; species Diadophis punctatus. The sequence goes on along the minus strand of JALIGW010000005.1, from coordinate 38,538,368 downwards.
TGGAAATTACATATTTTAAACCAGAGGTAAGTTGCAGATGTTGTTCAGTCATAGTGCCAACAGCCTTAGTTAGCTTAGACACTGTTAAGGAGTGTTGAGCGATACGATTCAACAACATCTGGAAACTGACATGTTGCATTATCTCTGACATAGTCTTGATGCTGCAAATTCCAAGCTAAAAACTGCTGTTGCTTTTTGTAATCGGAACCATGTTGATTTTCATTAAACCAAATAAAGCAGTACCTTCACAATGTTGAAATAATTTTAAGATAAGTTTATACCTGTAAACTGAGTTCTCTATGGAGGCTTGTTTACATGTCTGCCAGTAAGATCTATTATGATAGAGGCTTTGGGAATTCTTTGGAGTGCATGATTGAGAATAATTTTCCAAAATTAAATATATTTTGTTTTTCTAGTATTTGCCCTTGATATAATAGTCATTAATCAAAATTTGTTTCATAAATAAAGTTTTCTAAATCCTACGAACTGTCATGTTGAAAGATGCAACAAAACTCAAACAATTTATTTGACCTGGTTTTTTTAAAAATAATTTTATTCTTTTTTTGGCCGATGGAGGATAAGATAGAAATCTATCATTGGAGATTTCTATTTGGATGGTCTCGCCATGTGTTTATTTCTTTCAACCAAGATGAATTGGACAGTTTCTTGTTCCTTGCTCCAAATGAGAAGAAGAGCAGAGGGAAGCAAGACAAAAATGCAAGAATTTTGGCATGTGGAGTATGGAAACAAAACAATTAGCAAGCACTTAGCTGTTTGACAATATTGTCTTTTTTAATGTATGGTGTTTAATCAAGAGGAGCCTTCTCCTTAAATCTTTATAAAAAATAACAAAATGAAATCCATTTTCTAAATTAGCCTTCTCCAACGTGGTGCACCTATTAGCAGTAATTCAGTACAACTGGAACTAGTTTGGAGAATGCCATTGAAAAAAATGGAGTAGTTTTCCTTGTGGCTTATCAATATAAGCTAGTTACACCACCATTTTAGTCTGTTATAAGCAATGCAAATAAGTGTCCCTATAAGTTCTAAGGGGTTGATTATAAAGTCCTTCTTTCTTTCTTGCCATTATTACAGCTCTCCTGCTGAATTCATAGGAAACAATGTTTTCCTATCATTTAAAGGGAATTGCTAAATAGGTTATATGAGATTTTATAGAGAAAGACCATGTCAGTAAGTGCCCAACAAATTTAGCTGCTTAGTCAAAAACTTATATAATATGATCCATGATGTATACCAAAATATTCTTTTTAATTGCTTGGGAAAAAGTCTTCACTGGTGAATTATGTCAACAGGCAAAAAATCTGGGAGTCGCAAACTTAATTAAATTTTCTTGTCTACCTTTGTTTAGAAAAGTCATAATAAATAAACTCAGCATATATTCTTCAGTTAAACCGTTTAGAGAATAGTGGACTTTTAAGGGAATTAGCATACTGTACTGAATAAATATGTTCTAACTTTTATTATTGTTCCTTCCAGCCTCATTTTCTAACAAGAAAACAAGAAAAATGAATATTATTCTATATTCTGGTTTAGTGAAGCAAAAACTGAACAACAGTATCAACTGCAATATAATGAGTTACTCCTTCAGACTAGATTTAATATAATATTTCTGAGGATGAAAGTAGTCTAATGCTCAGTTAAATATGACTACTTTCAAAATATAACGATGCCCTACTATTCTTTCCCCATTGCTCATTATTATTGCAGTACAGCAGCATGTGTAAACTTATGTACTTTACTTTGGTTCAAGCTCCTTAAAAACTACATCCTGATGTTCTGGGTTGAGTTTTAGTGGGACTGCAAAGATACTGTTTCAGGTGAATCCCTTCTATACTTCATGAAAAATAAAAGCAAAGGTGTTTTCTAGTAATAATTTTTTTACAGAAAGCAAAGCTGTTCATGGTTTTGATTTTCTCTCATTATTTCTATGTAATGAAATCTGCAAACAATCCGTCTCAGAGACCACTAAGGACCCCATAGATATCTCTTGCAGTGTTTTTGTATTTTCTTAAATATAGGCAACCCTATACTGTTGGGGAGGAGTACAAAATCTACTCCCTCTAGTTGTGTCACATGGAAAGCAATGGGAAAGGATGTCTATTCATTGCTGCCTCTGATTTTGTTAAATATTATATAGCTGTTCTTTTATCTACTTTTAATTTTTCTTATCCTTGGAGATTCATGTTGTGCAGCTTGGATACATAGATGTTCAGGCATTAGAAGTGACTTCTTCCAGTGCTTAGTCTCACACTATATTTATTTATTTATTTTATTTATTTAGACGCTCTTATAGGCCGCCCAATCCCGTGGGACTCAGGGCGGCGTACAGCATGAATAAGAACGTACATTTAAAAACAATCATAATTTAAATTAAAATATAATTAAAAAAGAACATTATAAACACAGCATTCAGGGGGAATCTGATTGTCCTATTCACCCCATCTGCCGGAAGCTACGTTACAAAGGCCCTGCCTGTTCTGCTCGAGGCGGTAGCAGGGCTGGCGATTGAGTTCCCCAGGTTGATGGTGCTGGGGGACTTTAATTTGCCATCGCCCGGTGAAACCTCGGAGGCAGTCCAGGAGTTCATGGCTTCCATGACAACCATGAACCTGACCCAAGTAGTTCAGGGTCCGACTCATGAGGGAGGTCACACGCTTGACCTTGTGTTTCTCTCGGGGCAGTGGAGAGATGATCTGAGGCTGAGGGGTTTAGTCATAGCACCCTTGTCGTGGTCAGATCATTTCCTTCTGAGGTTGGATTTCATGGCTCCACTCCTCCACCGCAAGGAGGCGGGGCCGATTAAGTGGTTCCGCCCCAGGCGCCTAATGGAATCTGAAGGATTTCAGAGGGAACTTGGGGAAATACCTGACTCCCTGGTACACGATTCATCTGAGGCTCAAGTGGCTGCCTGGAATCAGGCGGCAACGGGAGCCTTAGATCGGATTGCGCCTTTGCGGCCTCTCCGTGGCAGCGGATCCCGGAGGGCTCCTTGGTTTACTGAGGAGCTCCGGGAGATGAAGCGCCTAAAGAGACGCCTAGAGCGACGATGGAGAGCCAGTAAAGCTGAGTCTGACCGGACACTTTTAAGAACTTACATTAAGTCTTACTTAGTGGCGATAAGGGCGGCAAAATGCGCGTATTTTTCCGCTCTTATTGCGTCCGCCGACTCCCGCCCAGCCGCCCTGTTTAGGGTGACTCGCTCCCTCCTAGCTAAGGAGGGAGCTGAAGATCCCTTGCAGGGCAGAGCTGAGGAATTTTCTCAGTTTCTGGCGGATAAAGTCGTTCAGATTCGGACAGAGCTGGACTCCATTTGGACAGGGCAAGGGGTGAGATGACAGGGGTGAGTCTTAGTCCTGTTATATGGGACGAGTTTGAACCTGTCACTCCTGAGGATGTGGACAAGGCCATAGGAGCGATGAGCGCCTCCACTTGTTTATTGGACCCGTGCCCCTCCTGGCTGGTTTCTGCCAGCAGGGAAGTGACACGCGGCTGGCTCCAGGCGGTTGTGATCGCTTCTTTGAGAGAGGGATCCATCCCACAGCCTTTAAAAGCTGCGGTGGTGAGGCCCCTCCTCAAGAAGCCTTCCCCGGACCCAGCGGATTTAAAGAACTTCCGTCCAGTCTCCAACTTACCCTTCTTGGGTAAAGTTGTTGAGAAGGTGGTGTCGCTCCAACTCCTGCGGCTTTTGGAGGATACTGATTATCTGGATCCCTTTCAATCGGGTTTCAGGCGCGGCTACAGTACGGAGACTGCTTTGGTCGCGCTGATGGATGATCTCTGGCGAGCCCGGGATGGGGGTTATTCCTCCATCCTGGTGCTACTTGACCTCTGAGCGGCTTTCGATACCATTGACCATGGTATCCTTCTGCGTCGTCTTGGGGAGATGGGAGTGGGAGGCACTGTCTTACGGTGGTTCTCCTCCTACCTCTCTGACAGGACACAGTCGGTGTTGACAGGAGGACAGAGGTCGATCCCTAGGCCCCTGGTTTGCGGGGTGCCACAGGGCTCGGTCCTCTCGCCCATCCTGTTTAACATTTACATGAAACCGCTGGGCGAGATCATCCGACGACATGGGGTGAGGTATCAGCAGTATGCTGACGATACCCAGTTGTACATCTCCACCCCGTGTCAGTTCAGTGAAGCAGTTGATGTAATGTGCCGCTGCCTGGACGATGTGAGGGTCTGGATGGGAGTGAACAGACTCAGGCTCAACCCAGACAAGACTGAGTGGCTCTGGATATTGCCTCCCAAGGACTATGTCGACTGTCCCTCCTTGGTTCTCGGGAGAGAGAAATTGACTCCCTCAGAACAGGTTCGCAATTTGGGTGTCCTCCTAGACCCACAGCTAAAATTGGAGCAACATCTTTCAGCTGTGGCTAGGGGGACCTTTGCACAAATCCGTCTTGTGCACCAATTGCGACCTTACTTGGAGAGGGAGGCCTTGCTCACAGTCACTCATGCCCTTGTCACCTCACGGCTAGACTACTGTAACGCGCTCTACATGGGGCTACCCTCGAAGAGCATCCGGAGACTCCAGCTGGTACAGAATGCAGCTGCGCGAGCTGTAGTGGGTGTACCAAGATACACCCACGTAACACCTCTCCTTCGCCAGCTGCATTGGCTACCAATTAGTCTCCAGTTGTAATTTAAGGTGTTGGTCGTTACCTTTAAAGCCCTACATGGCTCAGGGCCAGGTTACCTGCGGGACCGCATCCTACCACATACCTCCCTAAGACCGGTTAGGTCCCACAGAGAGGGCCTCCTCCGGGTCCCGTCGGCCAAACAATGCCGACTGGCGGGGCCACGGGGGAGGGCCTTCTCTGTGGGAGCCCCGTCCGTCAAATATCATTTAAGTGATCTTCTAATTTCAGAATATTTTGCAGTTTAGGTCTGTGGATGTTGTGTACCCCTTTCTCCAAATTATAGCAATGTTATTTTCCCTCTTTTAGAAATAATGCATTAATCAGCTCTTTGCTGTTACAAATTATATAAATATTAGTATATCAGGACAGCATAACAACGTATGCTGAAACATAGCTGGAGGTACCATATTTTTCGGAGTATAAGACACACCTTAGTTTTGGGAGAGGAAAACAAGGGGGAAAAATCTGCCTCTGTTTCCCAGCAATTTGCCTCCCAGCAAACAGTACAGATGATATACACTGTTTGCTGTGTATTTCTGTGCATGTGTGCCTGATCCATAGAAATAGCAAAGAATTGGAGAAATGTACATTATGCCAGAAAGTTTTCTTAAATGTAGTCACACGAACTCCTCCCAATTATTTAAATAGATTACTCCAAACATGACTAAGTCAGGGTTTAACTCAGCTGCCTTATCTTAATACTAAAACAGGACACTGTTACATTTCAGACTATACTTGTACAGATGCTGTTAAAATTGATGTGGCTTTCTGGAAGTATACATTATTCTCTGCTATTTAAAAGAAGATACAAAAGCACTGGGGCTCTTCAGAGCAAGCATTTATTTTAAAAAGCTTCTTCATTTTGTTAAGTTGTCTAGAACAATAATAAAGCAGTCTTTAAAAAATAAGTTTGATAATTTGAATATTCTACAGACATTTATAGTTATTGACTTACCTCCTTGCATCCAGTTTCAGCAGTCTGAATAGCACAAGAAAATAAAATTCTGCCTCTGACTCTCCCTCCCAGCAATTTGCCTCCTTGCAGCTAGTTTCAGTTTCATTTTAGCACGTGGCCGGGCCTGCTGCCTCACTCAGCTGAGAGGCGGGAAGCTGATAATGAGTTGCTTGGCTTAACAGGCTCTGTTCTGTTTGCTGAAAGGAGGTAAATTGCTGGGAGGCAGAGGCCAAAGGACTGGGTGGGGCTACATTCGGTGTATAAGACGCACCCAAGTTTTCACCCTCTTTTTGGGCGTAAAAAGATGCGTCTTATACTCTGAAAAATATGGTAGTTTAATCTTTCAATTATTGGATGGGCATATGCAAAATGTAATTGGGATTCTAATTATGCTTCCCTCTTTCTCAATCCTGAGTAGGTGACTTGAATGCAAAATCCATCTTTCTACCTGCAATTTGGCAGGTTGCATTAGAGATGTCATACCCTACCAGTGTGATTATAAGCTGGCTTCAGTTAAGGAAGAACCTGTTATTTCTTAAGATAGAAGATAGTTTGTGATACTGCTGTGAAAATTTACTCTTTGAGTACAAATGACCTGGCATGGATTGGTCCAAGTAGATATGCATTGAAGGCATCCAATCCAGATGTTGAAAAAGCAAAAATTTTGTCAATGACCAGCTTGAAATAAAGTATAAAAAGTTCCAGCAATAGAGAAATAACATATTTAAGCATAAATAAAACAATGCGTAACATTGTACATTGAACAATGTAACATTGCGTTCTATTAAGAACTGGGGAGAGAATAAATTAATCATGGGTAAAATCTAAAAGTAGATTTGAAGTATATAGTGCAATGAATTAAGCTTATAGGAATAAAAAGGCCTGTAAAATCCAGTAAAAAAGAAAAAGTGAAATGCTCTTATATCTACTTTTCTATCCTTTGAGATAAGATTAGAATCAAACAGGTGGAAGGCAGTAGTAAACTATCCTCCATATTCTGCCTGGACTCATATCTCTTCTGTCAAGTTTATAATCCTCTATAGGAGATGTATATGCGTGCCAGAAGGAAGTGTCTATATAGCAAACATCACATAATTTAGAAAACAAACAGAAACAAATTGCATAGTAGCCCCATCCCAAATCTCATTTTGGTTATTACCCAGATACCTGGGCAGAAAATGTCCCCTCACCAAAACACAGCCAATTGTCTCTTGAATATGAATTACATGGATAAATGTTAATAGGAATTTTTTGGATACATTTTAATTCTCTCAAGTCACTGTCTTCAACTTCCCCTCCTGTCTCACACATACATACCGGTAATACAGTATATATTCCAAAATACTTGATTTTAAAAAGTTACTATAAAAACAGGAGTAGAGCTTTAAATCTATTGAGTCTAGTCTATCCGGTACAGGGAGAGAGTATTGGTTTTGCACTGTGCTGCTTGTTTTCTTTGGCTTGTATGGACAGGCCTTCAAAAAAGGAGTATCCCACTCTCATCAAAAGCCCAGGTTTTGCTCTGCCCTTGAGGAGGGGCCCAGGGAGGAAAAAAAGGTTGATCCTTTTCAAGATTCTCTCTACCTCTGCCAACCCCTAGATAAGAAACACCCCTCACCACTTTGTATGATGTTATAAAGCCTGGCAGTGTGCTTGTTTAAAGTAGAGATCTATATCATTTTGCTTTTTAGAAGTAACAATAACAAAAAACCCTGTGCTACAAGCTATAGCCAGCTGCTGGTTGGCAGCTTTGCTTGAACATCTGGTGTTCCTGGGCTGTTCTAACGATAGGATTCATAAAAGATTATAATTCAGGCCTTTAGAATTCTGAACCACCACCCCCTCAAAAAAAGTAAAACCCAAGCTGATTTTACTGCATTTTTTTAAAGGAGACAGCTGGAGGGTGTGTTAGCAAAATAGTCAGGATGCTTCAGCAGCTTTGTAATTAGCACTGCTATACGGAGGTTGAATGGGAAATCGGCCCTGATGGGAAACTTTTTTTCCCTCAAGAAGTAAAAATAAATTTAAGAATCATTGTACATCATGGTTACAATTTTTATTAGTTCACGTCTCAAAGATTCTGTCTCAGAAAGAAGTGATTGGCTTCTGTTTGATGGAGAGGATCAAATATATGTTATAACATAGCACTGAGATGCTGAGGTCAAAGAATCCCAAATTCTTTTATGCATTGGCAGCAAAATTATATAACAGCAGTTTTATTTGGAAGTGCAGTTCCATCATGCAATCAGTACATCATATATTCCAGTCCTTTCCCTAGCCCTTTACTTCGATAGGAATTAATTGAAGCTTGAATACAAAAAAATTTGAAAGTACTTTTCCTTGAATGCTGTCCAAACTATAGACTAGGAAGGAAGAAGATAAGTCCAACCACAATGATTTGATCAGAAATCTAGATGGCAGTTGCAGCAACTTTTAAAGTCCACAGAAAACAAAAAGTCCCATTGAAGTGAATAGCTGTATCAGTATATAGTATCTATTTTGACCTGCATTTTTAAAAATATATTCTGAGGGTTGAACATAGGAATTTTTTTTAAAGCTAATAATACTAAATACTTTCTTGAATTCTGATGTAAATTTTGAAGCACCCCAGGCAGTCAAGGACCTGTGAATTTTCTGCCCAGCTTCCTTCTCCACCATTCCAACTCCTATCACAGATTAGTTGTACGTTTTAGATTCATATGTACTTCTTTTAAAAACAGATATATAAATTCAGTCACAAAGCTGAAACGCAGGGCCCAGGAAATAGCATTGGAGCTCTCAATATGGCAGCATTGCTAAAGCTAAGTAGATGTGAACTTGATCTGCTAGGAGAGAGCTCTGGGATAACTAGGAAAAGACCAAATTACAAAGTTGATTCAGTACCTAAGATCATTAAAATAATTCTCCGGGATTTTGGAGTCATAAGTGGATTGTGGATTATTACAATGTAAGTGTTGTAGTAATGCAAGAACATACACTTATTGAGAAATTTTGTAAAAGGCTTCCCAGAAATACAAAACCTATATGAATGGATCTTGAAACCAGGGATTGTTAGAGCATTTGCTCTGCTTCTCTTTGGGCATCTTTTTAGCTGTTTCAATGCCTTTCTGTGCTAATTTGTTGTTGGACAAAGTTTGTAGTCTTCATTAACAACATGGAGACTTAGCACACACCTAGGAGTCCTAGGTACTTAGCTTATTGTTTATTTATTTGTTAATCAGACTGATTGCCACTTGGTATGTATTCTATTGAAGGTTCCCAGAACAAATTCAGTGAGATTTGGAGGTTGTGTGAAACTTTGAAAGATGTACACATGGAGGTGTAGAGCTCAGCTGATGAGGAAGGGACATAGAACAAAAACATGGAATTGTACTATCCGGTCAACAGATGCCGGAAGTCTGATAGGGGGCCTGGCCTGCTTGCAGCTGCTCTGATCCTGAAAGTTCCAGGAGGTAGATTGGAGAGACAGAAACTTTTAAGAGGCAGGAAACTGGAACCCATGTATGTACATATTGCATTTCAGTCAACATCATCTTTCATGCAGCACCATAAACGCTATCTGAAATATTTATTTGCATTGGTTTTGTTTTCTAGAAACTGCCAACACAGAGTTGCTTGATTATGTCATTTTCAAAACAGAAGCCAGATTATTCCATAACACAATTGCAAAAAACATTTTGTCGTTTGAATGTCCACAAACACAGTATTATTCAAGATAATCCTTTGCCTTGATTGCTTGATTGATATTCTTGGAATGGAGACCTTTCTTTTTCTATCCCTCAATCCCTTGAATTAATAATCAGTCATGAAACACTACTTACATTCCGAAGCAGGAAAAATTAGGAATAGCTTGACATCTTGGTTTGGTAAACTATAATTTTACAAATATTTCCTATATTTTTTCTAAGGAGACATGAATAACATACGTTAGAAGGGGTTTTTTGAAGCTGTTATTTGATGTAAAACAGTGCAGCTTCTATGTATAGATACAACATATGACAAATTCTGCTTATTTGAAGATTAAATCCAATTAGAAGAAACTGAAAACGCAAGGATCCAAATGATTTTAAATGAGGACTGTAAAAAAACAAACACAGCAAAAACAAACAAAAAACTAATTGTGATATGAAAATAATATGTAGGAAATACAGAAAGCCAAAACATTACAATCTTTAGTTTTGTGATTCTGAAAAGGAATAAAAAGGAAGAACTTCATTCAAAATAAAGAGGTGCATTACTCTTGGCTTTCAGTGCTTCGTTTTATAGGAAGCATAATGAATTTTCCCTGTTGCAAAAAGTACTTTATGTTCACCAGATCTTTGAAATAGGGCAGGCGTGAACCAACAGTTGGCTACATGTTCTCTTTGAATGTTGGATATGAAAGGGGGGGGGCATTTTTGTTTGGGAGGAATTTGAGGAGCAAAAATGGGTGCTTTAACTGCTTAACCAGCTCTCAAATAAAGCTCTCATTAAAAAAAATTGCATGCTATTGTTCACCAGCTCTGCTAACATCACTCTGACCACTTCTGGATGGCCCTAAGCAGCGGAGGGTTCCGGTTATTTTTGCTACCGGTGCGCATCGCGAGCATGCACAGAAGTGAACTCGCGTTTCATCGGGCGATTTCACTTCCGCGCATGCTTAGGACAACATTACAAGCCGAAACACAGCTGAGGAGCTTCTCAGCTGTGCTTCGGAGGAAGAATAAAGGTCCGTATTGAAACAAGAGCAGGTGGGAGGGCTTTTTTCCAACAGCTCAGGACGCAAAGAAGCCGGAAAAAAGCGCCTAAAAATGACATAATTGCCGGGCTCCTACTGGTGCGGCGTCCCGCACAGTACCGATAGGAACCCACCACTGGCCCTAAGGCTTGGCAGACAGAAATGTGATGTCCAGGCCAAAAATAGTTGCTAAACCACAAATAAGGAGCATCTTTTTTCCTATGGATAATTAATATGTTCTCTGTAAAACTGAACTGCTTCCAAAGATAGGAAGCCAACTGGTCAGCAACATAAGTATTATTGTAGCATGTGACACTAATATCTTCATATAGATTGCTCCAGAGATGTTTGTTTCTGGCTTTCGAAATCACGACAGAGTTGTATTTTACAGCTACTTCTGAACTCTTATAGGCGTAAACCTCAAATTCCTGGCATATTGCTGTGCAGGTATCTTTAAATGACAGGTGGTAAATTGCTTGCTTTAATGTATGAACAGTTTGAGGTGCAAGACTTTACAGATCTTGGAGAAGTCCATTTAGAAATTAGAGACCAGATTAGAACTAATGATTGCCACCCCTTTTTAGGTGATTGTTTCTGAATTCTCATCCACAAATTACTAACTTACATAGCAGTTTTGGCTTTTTGACTTTATTGTCCTTATTTGCATAACATTTTACCTGAATGCATCGTTCCTCACAAGGTATCCAAAGTTACTCGGGAAATAACACTATTGTATTAGATCAAGATGGTAAAAATGTGGATGACCATTAGATGGCAACAAAGAATTAAGGATGTCTATATCTCTTTGCTGCCAATTACTGATTTTTTTTCTGATCTTCAGTAGGTGATCACATTTCTTTCTCTACTCTTTTTTATGATTGTGCTTTTAAATATTTTTTAAAAAAGTATTTTTAAAATATTTTAATATTGTTTAATATTTTAAAAATATTGCAGGCAATATTTGATAGTTCTAGCCAAGTAATCCCTATTCATTTTAATAGGGAGTTCCTTTGAGGTAAGTGTGTTGTGTATTTCCATTTTATGACCTGATATTTGGCAGATTTACTAAAGTCTGATGGCCCTTAATCCTTGGTGAGCGTGGATAAGAGTGCAGCCTCATTTACCTGATCAACAGGCAACAGTACAGTGGGGCCTTGATGTAGGTTACACTAATTCTAAATTCAGGAGTAGGGTTGGTCAGTGTCATTTGGGAAATGTGAGTGGAATCTCCTCCATGCCAGTTCCTCATTGTTGGTCCTAACTCTTGGTCCTGTTTCAACAAGTAAGTCAGGAGTGGATGACTGACTTATTATTCTGAATATTATTCTCTCCCCCCCCCCAATTCCAATTTTCTCTGAGCTGCTTTTCAATAGGGCATATTCTTTTCCTTACTTAGCAGAGGATAAGGTCTGCTCTTTTAGCCACTTATCTGCTCACTTGGCCACCAGCCTAATGTTACTGTGATTGACGAGGCCATACAATACTGCTGACCTCATTCCCCTCAGTCCCCTACCGAGCCAATGCACATGGTGACGTCCCCCTGTTGCCTTGGCAACTGGGCCAGAGCAAGCCGCCTTCCCACATAGCCTTAGGATAGATGGATTGCAGTTTGATGCAGGCCTTTGCATTGGGTGTTTATGGCTGGCAACATTCCACTCATTTTGCTGCACGAGGGAGCGTAATCTAATTAGAATCTGAGTAGACAAGTTCCTCGGTGGTCAGTATCATTTTCTTTCCCCCAGAGCAGAAGAGGAAGCTATAACTATTATGCAGAACTGCAGCAAAACACAACGCAGAATTCTAGCCCCAAGCAAGAGCAGGAAAGGGAAGAAAGGGATGGGTGTAAAGTTCTGTATGTGTTGTAGTTGGTCACCCCCATTTTTCTCACTTGTAGTCATGTTCTTTCTGAGCGCCAACAGGGTTTGACCCAAATGTGCATCAAAGTTGCATGACAATCTGGAGTGTTCCACTTCAGATTACATGCTTGTGGGCTGCATTTTTAGCAGTCTGCCATTAAAGAACATTCGGAGAACAAAGAGGCTGTTCTTTGTGTGGAACGGCATTCAAAAATATAACTTGGCCCTCAATCTGCCTTGGTGTAGTTATGTATGTGCCCTCAGGCGCACGAACCAGTAGTAAAGGGTTTTAGAACCCACTACTGCTAGGAGGGGGGGAGGCGAGTAGAGGCCAGCGAGGCACCCCTCAAAGTGACATCAAGTTGGCCACGCCCACCCAGTCATATGACCACCTAGCCACGCCTACCTAGCTGGTCATCAGGCAGATCATATTAGTGGTCCACGGGATTTAAAATTATGAATTTAGTGGTTCCTGAGGTCTGAAAGGTTGGTGACCCCTGTTTTAAAGAATGGAATCTGCTTCATTGGATGCTACCTCCTCACCATTTGCAGGATAGGAACCCTCAGCACACTTTCCTTCAGTGATTGTAAGGATTAAGCTGGCTCTATGTGGAAAGAGGAATCCAAGTGCTAATTTTCCTTTAAAACCTGGCCTGTCATCTCTCTCTGCCCTATTTTTGCACTCATCCAATGAGATCTGGGTCACATTACTACCACAAACAGAAAAAAACAGTTCAGAGCAAAACGTTCCATCTGGCGCACAGGCAAGTAAGCAAAGCCATAAGGTATCTTTTTCCTGCATGTGAAATAAGCAGCATAATGTGGAGATTAATAATGGAAACTAACAATGGAATATTGATGGCAGGGATAAGCAAACCAGGAGTGATCAAGGCCTAAGGAAATTATAGTCCAAAATACCTAGATTGTACTTGGGCCACCTACTCATTCTTGAGGTATAAGCATGGGTCAGCCTCTGTTCTGGGTCTAGATATAATTCATTGTTTCAAAGGGAAGGAACATGGAACAGAATTCTCTCGCCTCCTCCCCTCCCGCAAATGTTCTGTTCTTGAAGGCATTCACATGTTGACCTGCCCTTGTTCTGGATCTTTTGAATGTGTCCTTGGAAGCACCTCACTCTCTGCTGCACTCATCATTAGTATTCAAGGTACTACTTTTGAAATAATCCTGCTGGTGCCAAAAGAATCTGTCAATTGCAAATAGAAAAATCAACCTGCTGGAAAAGAAATGCAGATCTCTTCCATGGCAACGTACAAAAATATCAAATCTTCCAGGGTCTCAGTGGGCTGATACCTCTTTCTTCTGCATTATTTCAAACTGAGATATGATGACAACTGGGCTACAGCCTCTGCAGATAATGCTAATTATTTTTTTCTCCTATGTCCTTGAAAAGGAACCTGAATAAGATCAACCCGGCACTCAGTAGCAGGGATGGCACTCAGGTTTTAGAAGCCAAAGGTCACTCCCCCTCCCCCCTTCTCTGAATCCCATTCATTCTACTCTACTCTCATCTTGCTGTAAATAAATTATTATTAACCAATAAACTGTTCTTGTAGGTTTTGGGATAATTGGTGTGTGCAGCCATCCTTCCCCAATCTGAGAGCCCCCTTGTATGTATTAGCCCAGGGGTGGCCAAACTATGGTTCTTTGAGGACCTGTGGACTTCAACTCCCAGAATTCCTGAACTAGCCATGCATGCATGGCTGGTTCAGGAATTCTGGAAGTTGAAGTCCACAGGTCCTCAAAGAACCATAGTTTGGCCACCCCTGTATTAGCCTCTTTTCCCAGAATAAAATTTGGCCGCTGCTGAGAATTCTGGCCCTTGGAAGTCTGTATGTCTGGAGAGCCCCAGGACTGAGGATACATCATGGCCAGGAAGCATCTTATTAGTGATAACAATAATGAGTGGAGTTTTCTATGATATGTTAATCTTAAAATCAGCCATACTTCATTTCAGAGAGATGCCCTAGATTTCTATTACTATCCTTGGGGAATCCTCCGGAAATTTTACATATGCTAGTTTTCTGTCAAGAATTCTTTGCCTTATAATTTATTTCTATATTTTGACATTTCCCTTTATAAACAAAATAATCTTCTACTCTGTATCACAAATATACTTGGAAGAGGGGGCTTTGTGGAGAACTAAAAATAGGGCGAAGCTGCAACTATAAGAAAAACAAGGATGGGATAAAGTCTGAATTGCAGGGCAATTTCTGTGGTAGCTTTCCTAAATCTCATTGTGGTATTCATGCTTCTTTAGTATTCAGTATTCTTGAGTTCTAGCTTTTGGGAGCAAAAGCAAGAAGGGTGTCGATGGATTTTTTTTCTCTTCCATTCAATTTTATTTGTTTTTTTGGACATTGGCTGGACAAGTCCCTGCAGTTTTCTTGGCTAGATTTGTCAGAAGTGTTTTGTTATTGTCTCCTTCCTAGGACTGAGAGAAAGTGACTAGCCCAAGATCACCCAGCTGTGCCTAAGGCCAGGCTAGAACTCATGTCTCCCAGTTTCTAGCCTAATGCTTTAACTACCACACCAAACTGGCTCTTGTCAATGGTTTAGTTTTTGGCAAAAGAGGATGGAAAAAATGAAATGAACAAGCTTTCAAGCAATCTCTATTCTAATTTGTTTTGTGATACTTTCTACTTAAAATCAGATGGGATTTGTCCATAGAAAAATGACAAGTCCAATGCAGCTGTTGATTTTTCTCTGTACCTGACCGGGCCAAATTTTTGAGAAGAATTATACAGTTGACTGGGTGATGCAACATACAGTGTAAGGATCTGGGAACGCCTTTCTGACCTTGGATTTCTAAAGCATGAAATTTAATTATCCTGGTCTTACCATGCATGACTTAAAGTTATGGCCCATTAAATTATGTAGTCAGCACACTTGACTCCATTACTCCTCAAGGGTGTCATCTCATTTGGTTTGGCTTTGTGCCATAAGACTAAAGAAAGGAAGTTTCTTGAATTGCCCCAGCCAAGTTCAGCTCTTCCTGCTTGGTTGCCATGAGGTTAGCCTACATTTCACGAACTCTTCAACAGAAAATTCTTGGTAGAGTTCCTGCACAAATGTATGAAAAGTTATGGAATTTTAGCCAGCTGCAATAGATTTCTATATGCATGTAGTTGGCTTAAATTGTGTAATGTTTATGAACATGGCAAATATTGAACTATCATTCCAAGACTTTCTTTCTCAATTGGATTCTAATTCATGGCTTATACAATGCATAGGATTCTAATCAGTCATCACTGGGTGGGCTGGGAATTTCGAGAAGATAATAGTTCTTACACATGGTTGTTTTCTTTAAATTCCTAGGTGGAAATGTTTGTTTATTTAGAGAATTTATATGGTCTCCCAACTCACTCTCAATGATTCTGGGCAGCTTACAAAAATAAAGTTATTTTATGTTAAATGCTTTTACTAACATTATTGTACATATTTGAAAATAATTAAAATATAATTATAAATGATACTGAATTGGGAGATTATTTTTTTTTACTTTTACAATCACTTCACAAAAGCTATTCCTAATGCTACAGTAATGTAGTCAGAACAGACTTCTACACACTTTTAACAGGGTGTTGTGTGAATATTCCCAGAATCTGATGCTGCCCAAAAGCAGGGTTAATAATCAGCTCCAATTGCCATACAGAAACATTTTGTACTATTACAGTTGCCTCTAACCCTAACCCTCATACTTGCACTCCAGTGAATGTAGGCAAGAAGACTCTGTGCTTACAAGTCTGCCACTGAAATGAAAGCCAAACTTGCTTAAGTTTCTACTGAAAGCGACTTTCCAATAAGCCAGCGGTTCTCAATCTGGGGGTCGCGACCCCTTTGGGGGACAAACGACCCTTTCACAAGGGTCGGGAGACTTCACCCGGACGCCGCCATTTGGGTTCTTTTAGGGTAAAAGAACCCAAATGGTGGGGGGGCGGGGGTCGCGGTGGCGGGCACGGCGGCGGGGTGGGTTGCGGCGGGGGGGCGGGTCACGGCATTAGGAAGGTTGAGAACCACTGCAATAAGCACTGCAGTCACAATCTTTCCGCAGTCACTTTTTTTGTGAAATGAGCAGCATATAAATTTGGTGTGTGTGTGTGTATGTATGTGTGTGTGTGTGTGTGTGTGTGTATATATATATATATATATACACACACACATACACACACATATATATATATACATATATATATATACACATATACATATACATACATACATACATACATACATACATACATACATACATACATACATATATATATATATATATATATATATATAATTTGATCATTCAAAATGGTCATTTTTATTTATTATTTAAAATATTTCTTATATCACTTTTCAATCAGTGAAATCTTACGGCAGTACATAGTATGTATATCAATCTAAAAGGTTCTTAACTGAGATTTATTAGTCAAAAAGAGTCACTTAAAGTAGAACATGTAAGAAGCTAGAATAACAGGCAGTGATAGGTATGTGTCTATCAGATTGTCTATGTAGTATTCAAAAATATTACTGTTGCTAATGAAACTATTGAAAATAATTGTAATTGAAACAGGATGGCGGGGAAAGAGATGGAATTAGGTTGTTCAAGCACATGGTGCTCTCCTGTTACAGTCTGTGGAACTTATCTGAATGAGTCTTGTCTCCAAATCAATATCAGTGTTAAACTGGGATCTCCAATAGCTAAAGCAGCTCTAAGGAAGTAGAATACTACTTCCTTTCATTTAGTAGTCTATTGTTTTCAGACAGCAGAATTGTGTCTGCACTCTTCCTGTCTACCATTGTGTCACCGGTTGCTAGGAAACCAGCTATAGTAACTTAAGGGAGATTTTACTAAATGCAGCAAAGTATTCTGTTGCATTTAATAAGCTTGCCTTGTGTAGGGTGGGGATGTAAAACTCAAAACACTTTAGTAGAGGTCGAGCCAAGGATTGCTTGTTATCTTGTTTGGAGTTTCAACTTTTACTTTGTCTTTTGAAGATAAATGTAGTATGTCTTTCAGTTGATATGACTTTGCTGAGGGGTAAAGCAGATTTGTCATTTATGATCTATAAGGAAGTAGTCATCAGATGAACCCTGTTGTTGAACGAGCTTCTGTAATTGTTCTTAATCTCTCCTTCACTCACCCAATGCCCTCCAAGTTGTGTTAAATTTGAGCTCACTGCATACCTGTCAGCACTGGCTGGCAGTAAATCGGGATGGTAAGAGTTGCAATCGGACATATCTAGAGGATTCCATGTGTGGAAAGGCTGTTGTGGTCTAACTGAAACATTATACTAAGCATTTACATTGCCCCATTTTTGAAATCTTGCAATTTGCCACAGGAATAGGCAGATAAATAAATACAAGTTTCTGATCCCATTGTTTCTAGTTATAACTAACTCTCACATGGGAGTTTAATATTGCTTCCATTTTTTCTAGTTTTTTCTTTCTTTCCCTTTCTAATTTTCTTTTCTTTCCTTATCTTTCCCATACCAGAAATCTTCCCTTCTGTTTTGCTGCCTTTTTCACTCTCTGTATATCAATCATCTCTTTGCTGTATTTTATTTCTTATTGCTTATTTCTTGGTTCTTCTGTTTCTTTCACTTTTCCAAAGTTCTGCATCTTTTTCTCATTTGTCTGAACTGCATTTGTTATTTTTTGCATTATAGAGAACTGGACTCCAATTGGGCAAAGCAAGCCGAGATGACAGAGGCAGATCTCAATCCCATTTTATGGGAAGAGTTTGACCCGGTGACCCCTGAGGAAGTGGACAAGGCCATTGGAGCGGTAAGCTCCGCCACTTGTATGCTGGATCCGTGCCCCTCCTGGCTTGTTTCTGCAAGTAGGGAGGTGACACGAGGTTGGTTCCAGGAGTTAATCAACGCCTCTTTAAGTGAGGGGTTCTTGCCCCAGCCTCTAAAGGTTGCGGTGGTGAGGCCCCTCCTTAAGAAGCCATCCCTGGACCCAACTGATCTTAAAAACTATCGACCAGTCTCCAACCTCCCCTTTATGGGGAAGGTGGTGGAGAAAGTGGTGGCGCTGCAACTCCAATGGCTCTTGGATGAAACGGAGTATCTTGACCCTTTTCAGTCGGGTTTCAGGCCCGGTCATAGCACAGAAACTGCCTTGGTCATGCTGATGGATGATCTCTGGCGAGCCCGAGATGGAGGTTGCTCCTCCATCTTGGTGCTACTTGACCTCTCAGCAGCTTTCGATACCATTGACCATGGTATCCTTCTGCGATGGCTCGGGGAGATGGGAGTGGGAGGCACCGTTTTGCGGTGGTTCTCCTCCTATCTCTCTGACCGGTCGCAGTCGATGTTGGCTGGGGGACAGAGGTCGACCCCGAGACCCCTCGTATGTGGGGTTCCTCAGGGGTTGATTCTTTCCCCAATGCTTTTCAATATCTACATGAAACCGTTGGGTGAGATCATCC
Organism: Diadophis punctatus similis; assembly: GCA_023053685.1. Taxonomy (NCBI): domain Eukaryota; kingdom Metazoa; phylum Chordata; class Lepidosauria; order Squamata; family Dipsadidae; genus Diadophis; species Diadophis punctatus. The sequence continues at coordinate 38,519,731 of JALIGW010000005.1, read as the reverse complement.
GTAGGCATGGGGTGAGGTTCCAACAGTACGCTGACGGTACATGTCCACCCCATGCCAATTCAGTGAGGCAGTTGATGTGATGTGCCGGTGTCTGGACGCTGTAAGGGTCTGGATGGGGGTTAACAGGCTCAAACTCAACCCAGATAAGACCGAGTGGCTTTGGATGTTGCGTCCCAAGGATTGACATCTGTCCCTCCTTGGTTTGGGGGGGGATTTGATCCCCTCAGAACGGGCTCGCAACTTGGGGGTCCTTCTGGATCCACAGCTAAAATTGGACCAACATCTAACAGCTGTGGCCAGAGGGACCTTTGCACAAGTTCGTCTTGTGCACCAGTTGCGTCCTTTCTTGGATCGGGAGGCACTACTGACAGTCATTCACGCCCTTGTTACCTCACGTCTTGACTATTGCAACACACTCTACATGGGGCTACCCTTGAAGAACGTTCGGAGACTACAGCTAGTGCAGAATGCAGCGGCGCGTGTGGTGATGGGTGTCCCTAGATACACCCATGTGACACCCATCCTTCGCGAACTGCACTGGCTGCCCATAGGGCTCCAAACGCAATTCAAGGTGTTGGTGATTACCTTTAAAGCCCTACATGGCTTAGGACCAGTTTACCTCCGAGACTGCCTTCTCCAACATACCTCCATAAGACCGATTAGAGCCCACAGAGTTGGTCTGCTGGTGGTCCCGTCAGCCAAACAATGTCGGCTGGCGGGCCCACGAACGAGGGCCTTCTCTGTGGTGGCACCGGCTTGCTGGAATACACTACCCCCCGAGATCCGCATAATTCCCACCCTGCCAGCCTTCAGAAAAGCATTAAAAACATGGCTTTGTCGACAGGCTTGGGGCCAATGATTTTAACACAACACCGATTATTCTTGGCCCCATGCGTGAATTAATGTATGGGTTTTTAAATTGTGGTTTTTAAATGTTTTTAATGTTTTAATACTTATTGTCTTAATACTTTTATATTTATTGTTGCTTGTGAATTTTTATTGTTGTGAGCCGCCCAGAGTCTCTGTGGAGTGGGCAGCATACAAATGCAACTAATAATAAATAAATAAATAAATAAATAAATAAATAAATAAATAAATAAATAAATAAATAAATAAATAAATAAATAAATAAATAATAATATTTTCCAGTTTCAGTTCTATATGGTCCATGACTTGAAATATTTCTTTCGTTCCCATGCACTGCTTTTTTTTTACAAAAGTCTTAGTGTCTTGGGGTATGCTTTCCACATCTTTATTTCCACTTGGTATCATTTTTGCCACAAAGTTTAATCCACATTATTTATCCAACAAAAAGGAAAAATCCAAGAGTCACACCCTCTCTTTTCCCCCCAAAATGGCGCTCCTGCTTCAAATCAGAAACTCCTCTTCTTTGTTCTGTGTTCTCAATTCGTTGTTTTACATTTATAAATCCAATATGATAGTCAGTTTATATTAAACCAAAACAGCTTCAGTTGAAATATCAGTGTTTTTTTCCCTTTAAGATAGGGTATTCAAAGCCACATCTTTAAATCTTCCCAAAAAAAACCTTTCCAAACGTTCCCCCCCACAGTTTTAACATGCTTGACCCGCCGCTAATCCTTAGCTTCCTTATTTCTCCCCCTCGTTTTTCCCCCCTTGGGGATTGTTTTAAAAAACAGTCTTTTTTGTCCCAGATCACAAATCACTCACTTTTCCTCCTGCTCAAACTTGTTGATTCTGGTCCTCCTTCAGCTTCGTGGCAGCCATATTTGCTACTGCAGCTTCTCACTGTCGGCTAGGGGTTTGCCAGCTCGGGAAGGGGAGATGCGGCTCCCCTCTACCCTCCTGGCGGTCCCCCTTCGCTTCGCCCCCTCTACTTAGGTCCCCCTCTACTTAGGTCCGAATTCGGACCCTCAGGCATGAAGTGTTCGGAACCGGCCGCAGAGGTCATGGTCCCGGCTTCCGATCTCGCCGAAGGAGGAACCGGAAGTCTCACATGGGAGTTAACAGTTCTAAAATGAAATTCTAGTATATGAGTAGTGTGCTTATGAGCCATGGTTTGTCATACAGTTGGTTAATTACAATGATGAGAAATGTAAGTTTATTTTTTGCAATATGTGCTTTATCAAGACCCACCTGTCGCAGTTTTACATTGTAAAATATTTTTTATTTTTAATAACACATTTAATGTTGTGGAAGAAACCTCTTTTTTTCTTAAATTCAAGGAGTAGGAATCTGGAAGAAATTTAAAATATGTAAGAGGAGAGTGTACCATTCTGTTGAGTAAACTGTAAAATACAAGGACAATCTTAAATAGTAATTTTCTGTGTGTTCCCTTCATTTGTTTGATATATGGTCATCTCCCTTATAAGAGGCAACTATCACTATCTTATAATAAATTGTTCATATTGAAACAAAAAGAAATGGGATGTCATAGACTTAAAAAAGAACAGTTTTATGTGGCTATGTAAATGAGAGCAGATCTATCTATGTGCGTGACTAGGGAATTAAAAGGTGAAGTAAGTTTTGTTACTCTTCCTCTGAATTAGAGTTGATCCTGGATTCAGATTTCTTAAAGAGGTCCTGATAAACTGAAAATGTCAGGATGGAAAACGAATACCTAAATAATGAATCAATGTCACATGGTTTTCTTTTGTCTTTGATTTGTTGGTAAATTTTCCAGGGTTTCTAACTCATCACTAGATACTCACCACTTTATATAAATGGAACTGGATGAGTCATTTGGCTTGATTTATGTCAGGGGACATAAGAAGAAAAATCCTATCTCAGCATAATATTGGAACTGATCCTCTCAGGTCTTTGACTCCTTTTTAGTTTTTTGAATCAGTGACATAGATCGTGCTTTCATATCAGTGGGTTAATGACAGACAGGAGATGCTTCATTTTTCAAGACAGCATCTCTTCCAAATTCACCTCTACAAATGATTGTGATTGATTGCAACAGCCCAGCATTAGACATTTTGGCGAATATTTTATTTTAATTTAAAATATTTTTATTCTGCCCACCCTGAAGTCACATCATTGACACATACACTGAACTTCCAATGATTGCACTAAAATAGAAAAATAATTCCAATAAGTAACATCAAAAAAATAAAGCATAGTAGCAAAACAACAAAAACTCTTTTTGCCCTTTGACAGAAAATTTTGCATTATTTCTGGAAAGAAACGAGACAAAAGGTGTATAGGACATTATATTGCTGAACAGTTTGTGGCATTTATATTAAGTTTGATTCTACTTACAATTATGGTATATAAGGATATGTCAAATACTGATCAATATCAAATACTTTTCATTCCACTTAGTTTATGAAATATTCCATGGGCTATTTTAAAAAATAAAGATCTTTAATACTAGAAACTGCAAAATTCTCCACTGAACCTCTTATTCAAAATTAGTGAATAAGTCTCAGAATTGTTATAATTGTTTGCTAGATCTGAGCAAAAGATTTACCCAGTTTTGAAATCTATGTTCATCTAGAAACATTGGAATATTTACATTGTACTTCAGCTGCGCTCAAAATCAAAGATTATTGTATTTGTACAATGGCAATCCAGTGTGATTGCCATTGGTATCTATAAATATTCCTGTTAGTGATTATTCAACAGAAGGCATAGCAAATACGGGAATTACTTTGTATCTGCATAAAATACATATTAAATTTGCTCCTTCATTCATTTAAGGGACAGGTAATTTTCATCATATCTGTCTTCAGATGTTTGCATCCTATCCCTCCTCAGTGCCAAACCCGAAAGCAGACATGTAGAGGTTCAGATGTCAGCATTGGGAGAAACAGAAAGGATTTAATTTGTTCCTGAAAAAAATAAATAGGCTCATTGCACTTGGTTTTGCTTGTGCAAGGATGGTCAGTAGAACAGCCTTCAGCCAAAGCTCCTCTGTTCTATTAACTCTGTTGCATGAAATACAATTACAGCAGTAGTGATATTCAAAAATAAGGGGTCTCAGTTACTGGTAAGTTAAATATCAAGAGCCTTCCCCATCCCCACTCCCGGGTCTATTATAGCTTTCTCCCACCTAGTTTCTAGGTGTTTAGACTACAACTCTTATCCTCATTAGCCGCCATGGATAAGCCTGGATTGCTTCTGGTTCGGACCGGTTCTTAGAACCAGTAGTGCTGGTGGCGGGAGGCTCCGCCCACCCACGCGCAGAAGCGTCGCGCCCACACACACGCGCGAACCGGTAGTAAAGGGTTTTAGAACCCACTACTGCCATGGATGGTTATGTGCTCACTGGGAATTATGAAGCTATAAACACTGGGAATGATAGAGCTACAGTATATATCTATGGAGGGAGTTATAGTTCCTTCCAGAAAAGGAACCAGGTTGGGAGAAAGTAATCTCTGATATTCAGCAGTTAATGGTACAGATGTTGAAAACTGATAGATATGCATATACTTCACATTGTTGCCTCCCACATTTGTTACCCTGTTTTAAATCTTTCATTTTCTATTTAATAGCTTTGCTCATGAATACTGCGAATGTTGTTGGTCCTACTTCAACATATCAGTTGCTTCAATTCAGGGAAAGAACTGAGAAGTCTGCCAAATGTGGGATGTCCCCATTCCTTAATGAGGATGAGCTGAGAGGAATGCAAAAAGTCTCAGCTTTTGACTTGTACTGACAGGAAAGTGAATAGAATTAGGCCAGGAACTGATAGCATTTGCACCCTAACCAGCTCACATTTCTAAATGGATGCTGAAAGATCCCCCCCCCCCTCTGTTTGGATACACTGATATTATCCATGTCATGCCGGAGCCTTTCACAGAGCCTAGTTTAGTTTTTCTTAATAAACTAGCAAAGTAGCTGAGCTTTTACAAACAGTTCTAGTTGTACTTTGTCTAGACAGAATGCAGCTCTCTTTCAAAAGCCTAAGGATTCCTCAGTGAAACCTGTGGTATCACTTTTGGGAAATCTTTTAAAGAATAGGTTAGAGAGAGCTGGCTAAATAGGCAAAACAAAATGAATTATTTTCTCCTTAAGATGCATAGTTTTGCAAGCAGTTTTATTGGTTGTGTTGCAGCCCTCTATTATTTTATCACAACTTCTGTAGATAACAGGGCTCAAGGTACCTGAAACCTGCAGGAAACATCATGAAAACAAGGAAAGAGTTCCAATATTTTTGCTTAATGGATAGAGAAGATAGTGGCCTTCTTTGCACTTATATTGATTTACTCTTCTCTCTACTTGAGACAAGAATCAAGTACTTGATTATAAACCTTAATCGGCTATTTATGATAGCAATAATCCCTTCAGAACTGGTTTTCCTATTGCTCCTCTGCCTATTCTTCCTTGATCTTCCTTACCCTTATTGCTTCATTGGGGGTGTAGTAAAAAAGTTAGGTAGATTTTCCCTTCCAGAGGATGAATGGATAAGAATGGGGGGAATACACATGTTCTCTCTCTCTCTCTCTCTCTCTCTCTCTCTCTCTCTCTCTCTCTCTCTCTCTCTCTCTCTCTCTCTCTCTCTCTCTCTCTCTCTCTCTCTCTCTCTCCCTCCCTCCCTCCCTCCCTCCCTCCCCTCACACATACGCAAACTATTTGGAGACTAGTAAATTAGGTTAGCTTGTTTTCCATTTCCCCCACTTTTATTGAAATGGTAAATGTATATTTTTTTAAAGTTTTGATAATGAAAAATACGCTGTCACCTGAGATTTTCTTCCCCAAAGGTCAGAAATGTAAATACATCGTGTTATATTAAAATATTTTGCTGTCTCCTCTATATCCAGTTCCTGGAGATTTTGTTATCAATTACTAATATAGCTTTGAGTAGGAAACAAAACTATTTTGCATAATGTTTTGAAAAAACAGATTATTTTAAAGTTAAATATTTAAAATAGCTTTTCCAAATGTGTTGTTCATCAAAGGTGTTAGAATACAAGTTACATCATCTCCACTTAGCCTGGGCAGCTGTTCAGAAAACTGACTATGGAGATTTATTTTAGGAGATTTACCCTATATTTCTTATCCCCACAAAAGAATGAATCTTCTAGTATTCTGTTACATCTAAATGCATTGTCTATATTATTTATAAATTATATAGATATTTATAATTATCTTTGATGCTGATTCTCTGCAGTTTATATAAATTGAAATAGTTAGAATTAAATAACATACCGACTATTTTAATTACACGATAGCCCTGGTTTGTATTATTTTTAAATGCAAATTTTTCCATTTAAGTTTTATCACCAGTATTTGAGAATGGGCAGCATACAAATAAGATAACAAAATAATCTATTACTGCTTAAAACTCCCTAGTAGTGCACAGACAATGATTTCCTACTGCAGAACCCAGCTTGAATGGTGTCAGTTGAATGTCATTAGTTGGAGGAGGTAGCCAGAAAATAGAGAATGAAATGAAATACATAGATATTTATTTATTTAGAATAATTAATTTTTGATCAATTTAGTATAGTCAAAAGAGCACATGATAAATCTATACCATGGAAGCTTAGGGGATCTAGCTGTTCTTGAAGAGGTGGCATCTCCAGGGGACCAAGTTCTCAATTCTCAGGAGGCAGAACGGGTTGCAAATTTTGTAGATAAATCGTTAGTGATATTTATATATTTATAAAAATTATATGACCACCCTGGGCAAAGCAGTGTACTAGGGCCCATACAACTACTCACAGGAATAAAAATGTAAATGGTCGATAAAATTAAACATATATTTGCATGTTAGTATTAATTAAAAATGCAGTAAAATGTAATAAATATGTTGCTGTATTTATATGATACAAGGTGCATTGAAGGGTTAACATACACAGATTAGTATGGGGCCCCTATGCTCATGGGGCCCGTGGGCAAGTGCCCATCAGGCCCATGCGTTAAGATAGCCCTGTGACCACCCAACTCACTCATGGTGACTCTGGGTAGCTTACAGAAATAAAAACCCAAATGCAAAACACAGTAACCTCCCCAATCTCTCCCCCTCTCCCAATAACAGTCAAAATCTTTGGAGTGCAAAGCTGAACCTCCGGTTCAGCTTTTTCTCTAATCTTATCTTTTACAGGATTTTCCTAGCCAGATTTCACATATATACCAATCAGACCACAATGAATGAATATGGTACTTACACTACACATCCACGTGCTTGTTGCAGACAAATATAAAATGTGAAGGTCATTTCTCCATAGATGTCCAGAGTTACGTTACTTGTGAGTCACATCCTTGCACAGATTCAGTATGTTAAAATGCATTATTTTAAGCAGTACCGTAATAGATTATTTAGTTATCTTATTTGTATGCTGCCCGTTCCCAAATGCTGGTGATGAAACTTAAATGGAAAAATTTGCATTTAAAAATAATACAAACCAGGGCTATCATGTAATTAAAACAGTGTTAATCCTCTACTACTACTAATGACAAATTTTAGGGTGTGGCACTGATTTTTTCATGTATGGCATCAGCATATTTATTTGAGCTATGTATCAGTCTGTGTTTCTAAACTTTTTCTAGCTTAATATTTATTGCCAGCTGGGTGATATACCATTTTATCTAGTGAGTAATGACAATAGGTTGATGAGAATTCTTCCTCAGTGTAATGTAAGAATTTACTGCTGGGCTTGAACTAGGATGACTTGAATCTGCTGTGACAAGAATCTGCCTGGGTGGCCTTGGGCATGTCAGTGTCTTTCAGCCTAGTCATCTTCATAACAATGAAAAAAATAAAACAACTTCATTTCCATGGAAGTAGGGCAGAGAAGTAACCTGCAGTTACCTAAGTGGTCAAAGGTAGACAGTTCATACAACAGTTGAAATTTCCTTAGTCATATAAAAATAAGTTTCATATCTGGGTAATATTATCTGAAATTAAAGTGCATTCTATGTGTATGTAGAACTGCTTATTGAAGCAAAGGGAAGAAATTCTACAAGACTGGTTTATCTGGCTCTTCATGATCACAGAAAACTCATTTGTTTGAAATTACAGTAACGTTCTTTGTAACATTCAACAAGGAAGCTTAGTTATCTGAAGACCTGTTTGCCTAAAGTGTTTTCATAAGTCCAGTGTCTTCTGAATCAATGGGGAATCTTTTTCTTTCTTTGCCTCTTTTCCTTCTCCTACCCAAATGACTCAGGGAAACAGCTTTTTAAGTAGGAAGGGCCTTATCTGAAGTTAGTGCATAATAAGTGGGCAAAGTAGTATCAAGAATTTTTAGGTGATGTAAAATGTTATCAATTATTTATGTTTATATTGAAGTTTCCTAAAATGTGCTATAGTTTAGACCAGTGGTTCCCAACCTTCCTAATGCTGCGACCCACGCCCCTCTCCCGCGCCCCCACCGTGACCCACCCCGCCGCCGCCATTTGGGTTCTTTTACCCTCTGCGCATGCGCAAAGCATGCTGCGCATGCGCAGATGGTAAAATAACCCAAAAGGCGGCAGCAGGGTGGAGCGCAGTGGGGGCACGGGTTGTGGGGCGCAATATGGCCAGGCTTGTGGCAGTGGCGGGGGAGCTGAGGATGCCGGGGCGACCCCTGGGAAATGGTCGTTCGACCCCCAAAGGGGTCCCGACCCCCAGGTTGGGAACCGCTGGTTTAGACACCTGAAGTAAAAACTCTCTTAGCTTACACAATAGTTTATAGCATTTCGGAAATAATTTCCTCAGAATTGGAAGAACGTTGAAGGTGAAAAATAAGATTATAATAATAGCAAGAATAAAATAAATACAAAGGAAATTATCTAAGGATGATTTTGCATAGTTAAGTATTTATTATTTTTAATTTCTTGTTATCATAGCTGTATTTATACAATCGAATATGTATAGAACAGCTAGTCTGCACTTCAACTGAAAAAATTATTTTGGGTGGAAATTCTGTATTTAATCTCTTAAAGTTTAAGAAACAAAGATATAGTTTGGTAAGATGGCTCGTAGCAAAGATTTGAACAACTAAGGATGTAAAAGTCCATCTAAGAACAAGATACCCAATATAATCTTTTCCTGATTGGCAAAATATTCATGTGGTGTGTGTGTGTGAGAGAGAGAGAAAGAGAGAGAGAGAGGGGTGGGTGGGTGGGTCTTCTTCCACTCCTGGCACATACCTGTTGCTTACAAAACAAAAAATAAATGATTTGAATAAGGTCTTATGTAACATAATGGATTTACCTTTTCTGAGGCACATGAGTCTTTAATAACTTCTGCATGGCGTTCAAGAATTTGAAAAAAAAAATCAGGAGTTCAAGAGAAGCAGCATTCACCCAGTATTTGTATGGCCCCAACCTTGATCCTTTTTCAAAAAGCCTATGTTTTTCGTCAGGGTCAGGTGATTTGCAACCCAACTTTTTGATCTATGTTTTTGATGATACGTTGTTTTCTCAAGGTGGTCCTTAGCAGTTCTACTGTCCTTAATTGTTTTCACTTCATTATTTCACTCTTTTTTCTTCTTTTTAAAATTCTAATTATTTATATTTTGTAAGTCACCTAGAGTTGCAACTGCAGTTGAGATGGCCTGTAAGTTGATTGATTAAACAAATAAGAGTCACATTTGTAATATCTACCGTTCTAGTTCATAGTATATTACCATAGAAGCAGTGATGGTGAGTGGAAGAACAAATCGTTTATAGTTTTTTTCTTTTTCTAATTGACTGAACACTTTCCAGATTAGCTACTGAAATACAAATCTAGGCTTGCCACTGTCATTCTGTTACTTTTTACAGAAAGAACAGTGGAACGCAATGAGCATTTCCAGCATTCCTTGTAATTATTATATACCTTTTCAGTTTTTTCCCCTCTCCCTTAAAGCATCTTAACCGCCTTTCTTATGCTTGTTCCTTCTCTTGCAGAAGATGCTGGTGAAGCAGCAGGACCGTCTGGAAGAGCGTGAACAAGACATTGAGGAGCAGCTGTACAAGTTGGAATCTGACAAGCGCCTGGTTGAAGTAATTCTAATTTACTTAAAGCTACAACCAAGAAGAATTCTGTTCATCTAGCAAGAAAGTGTTCTTGATAGGGGAATTTCCAGTGAAGGTTTAGTCTTTGGAATCCCTACAAAATAAATGGCATAGTCGTATATTATTGTTCCTCCATTCATGGAACAATTAGAGAATCCCCACCAAAGACATCATTCACTACAGCTTTCTAATGTTAATTATATCATTTCAATATGTCTTATTATGATATGCATGAACATTGGAAACCATTAATCTACAGGTATTTTTCATAGCTTAGACCAGGGGTGTCAAACTCACAGCACGCAGGCCGGATGCATTATGCGCTGGCCACGCCCACCCCCAGTTTAGCAAAGGGGGGGAAATGTTGCGATACATCACGTGACAACAATGTGTCGTCGCGAGTTTGACACCCCTGCCCTAGACCCTTTTTCTTAAGCCCCTGTCTTCCAGTGCAGCTTCCTCTCTCAGGGCACAAATAATCATCTGAATATGAGATATAAAATAATTTTATTTTACTTCAACCTCATACTTCAGCTGATGGTTAGATGGGAAAATTGTATTTCTAGCATATTTGCCTGGTGTAGTAGAGGAGGTGGGGCTAAGGGGGTGCATTGATGTACAACAATGTGTCTGTGAAAAAGCTCTATTCACTGCTGGAATGCAGTCTTTGCCATCTTGATCTAGGATTAATTTGGCGTGATCTTGATCAAGGACAAAAGCAAAAATTATTTTCTTGTAGATGATGCTTCACAGCTGCTATGTGCCATGTGCTAAGATGTGCACCCTCACCACTCTGTTGAATTCACATCTTGAAGTAACTTTATTCTTTTAACATTTATATAGGCCAATAGAGCAAAGCAAATGAACCTGTGCAAAAAATAAGTGTGAAAATTGCCTAGAATAAATTTTCTGAATCCAGCATTGCCACTATTATCTGTTATGAGTGATGTGGTAAGTAAATAAGAGAGGACATTGACTCTGGGCACTCTTCTTTGTCTGTACCAATAGGAGAAGGTAAGCCAGCTAAAGGATGAGGTGCGCCTACAGTATGAGAAGATGCATCAGATACTTGATGAGGACCTGCGCAAAACAATGGAGATCCTTGACAAGGCCCAAGCCAAATTCTGCAATGAGAATGCTGCCCAGGTGCTGCATTTGAGCGAACGCATGCAGGAGGCCAAGAAATTGCTAAGTTCTGTTCAGGTCATGTATGACAAGACAGAAGACATCAACTTCATGAAGGTGAAAAGTGGGATGTGTTTGGAGAAGGAGAGGTCTGGGTTGAGCGCTTACAATAAAAGAAGGGTTCAGAGCTTTTAAACAGTCGCTTCAAGCCAGTACTGGGTGCATTAAGCTCACAGTTGTAACTTCATTTCTAATCTTTGTCTCCCATTTTGGCAATAGAAATTTCTTCTTTCTCCCCTCTCTTCATTATAGCCTTTTCAGCTTGCATATGCCATCTCCCATCTCTTTACATTTGTTTTTCTCAAGTTACCCTGATGAATCCTCCCATATTTACCTGGCAAAACTATATTAGATTTGATTAACTTTCTTTGTTTTATTGTTTATGGCTTCTCTCTCTCTAATAATTTTTAATAATTTTCTGCAGCAACACGCAAAAATATTGTGCAGAGAGAGAATGAAAGAATATATGTTCCTCTAGAAAAGAGTATTCAATTATTATTCCATTTCCCTGTTTGATATAGAAATGCTGTCACTGTTTCTGCATGTTTAAATGCTACTTTGTCCACAACGGATGAGAATGTCCGAAAAAGGTTTATAGAAGTAATAAGAGAAGTAGAACAAAGTTTGATAGAAAAATTCTGGACTACAGTAGGAGAGGTTTTTACTCTTGGCTCTCATAGATGGATTTAAACATTCAGCATTCCAAACTAATGCTAAGACCCATACAGTTTCTGCATATGAATTAGCAGGATCAAAATTAACAGTAGGAATTAAAGTTATTAAGAGTTGAAAATTAGCCCATGTAGAAAATTATTTTATCTTTCATTTTACCATATAGCATACCATGGGGGCATCCAAATATGTGGTTAATCTTACCACTTGGCCAGGAGATAGAATTGATAAAAGGACTTAATCAGTGATAAATGTTAAACTTGGGTAGTTTGGTAGCATAATATTTTTTTTAAAGTTCCTTCTTTCTTATCTATGAACACAATATATGTTCTAGTTTTAAGTAGACCTGAAGACTTAAATTGGACAAATGCTAAACTATTTTATATATGATATTTTCAGCCAAAATTATGTTGAATATACAGCAGAAAAGATCATAATATAACAATTTTTGATGATTTTGGATGGGTCATCATCTCTTGATCTAATCTACTTCATATTATTATTTAGTAAAATGTTCTCCTAGGTTACAGTGTCCCAAACTGCCTAAAAGAACTAGTGACCAGGGATACATGGATATCAACAAAATTACCCGTAATCTTGAATACATATAGCACAACAACCTTGTTAAACCTCTGGTTGCTCTGAGCCCATTTATGGCCCCACAGTTTCTTCTTCCTAAATGGATAAGATTGAAATTTTACTCAGTTACAACAGCAATGGGTACATTGTGGAAGCCCATTAAGGGCCAGATTGAGGATATATCTTCCTGGAGAAAATCTGTGTGGCCACCAAGAGTTAACATTAACTTGATGGCACAAAATGAATATTTCTCCTCATCTAAACCCTAAAATTCACACAAAATTCAATCCTGCCTATTCTAATGATATTGCAGCATCACCTATCACACCATGCAGGTCTTACACAGGATAGAAAGAGATGGATTTAGATGGATATTTCAAATAACATTAGTTTAAAATAGGTTAGGGGATTCTGTTGACTGTTTTTGAAAATAGTTACACATCTGGTGTCCAACAAATGTGTTGGGCTAGAAGTCCAAATTCTGTGGCAAATTTTGGGTGTTTTAGCACCATGTCTCAAAGGATATCAAGTTGAGGAAAGTTGCCTTAAGGATTAAGGCAAAGATAACAATATTATTACCCACCATAAAAGAAATTGTAGTTGAAATAAAATAAAACTATTATAATTTTGGTCAAGTGGCCCAAGGACAGAATCCAATCAACATCTTTTAGGTTTATGTATTTGGATTTGAGATTCAAATGTTTTAACCGGCTTATTGGGTTGGATATGCCTAGTCAACCCTCCTATTGGTTTTCTAAATGTAGCCTTCTTAGGTCATACAGCAGATGAATGAGTAAAAAGATTACTTCAGACCTTACTTCAGATAAGGTTCCACTCAGCATTCTTGTCTAAAAATCTTTTCATGTACACCAAATGGCCTAATACTCAGTTTAGGAAGTTTCTTCACCTCATGAATATTAATGCCCCTATTAAAAAGAGGCTTCCTTGTAAATCTCAATAATTGATTGGCAAGGTATTTACATTCTACTAGAATATCTCATTAAGTGGGTTGATACATCATATTACGCTTAATTGTGCTTCAGCAAGAGTCCCAAACTAGACTACTAGAAGAATGGCAGAGTGAGTTAAAAAAATTAATGTGCCAGAATGTGAGGTTATTCTCAGTATTAATAACGTTCAGTAGATGCATGAAGTCAAGGAAGAGTAGTGAAATGACAGCAATAGTGGTAATCTTATGCTCTAAAATCCTGGGTCTATCTGCCATATACTACAGCTAAAATGATAAAAACTAGAATCATTATAGAGCAATAGATAAAGTTATTTGGGTTTTCACCTAACTCAAAATATTTGCTTAGTAACTTCTGCTATTTGTTTCAGAGATAAGATTATTTGTAAGGTCAATTGAATGTGTAAGATTAATTAAGAAAGCTCTCTTATTTTCATTGTTGTAGTCCAGAAGATCATAGCAAATCTACCTAAAACTAAGAAACGTTGTGTAAACTACTAGTATTTTTTGCAATTAACCTAAAGTATATTGTACACCACTGATTGAACTTGAATAGCTGATTCCATACTGATCCCATGTATTTCAATTACAACAGAGAAATGAAGAGTTATTGGTAGAAGCATAATGTAATACTGTATACCAGAGGGAGGAAAAGAGTGGTAACATAGTACTTCAGAATGCTCTACATATATTTTCATGAACTTTACAACAACTCTGAAAAGAAATCCAGATTATCTTTTATGAGAAGAAAAATTTTCCATCTACCTTGACAGTATCCATAATGGTGCCCACTAGATTCCAGAGTTTTAGCCAGAAGCCATTCTTGTAAATTGAAAAACTTTGAAAAATGCAGAGAATGAATCTGATAATATGCAAAACACATGCTCTATGAGCTGTAATCATCAGGTAGTTTGGTTATAGAATACTTACAGGTTGTTGGAGATGAATTTAATAAATTTATATAATCAGTGGGAACACCCTAGATATCTGCAGAATTGGGAAAACTGTAGCTTATGTGCCATCAGAGGTTTATATGATTGACAACTACTAATTGTATTTCTTTATTCTTTTCTAGAATACAAAGTCGGTGAAGATCTTGATGGATAGGTAAGAAATCTATTGGCGGCAATTTGGGATTGCATAATAGAGGGTGGTTTGAAATGCAGGAAATCCAGATAACCATCTGAGTGGCTGTAAAGATAACATTAACAAAGCTGATTTCTTTCCTCAGCTGCCATTATTATAACCATGGGTTATTGTTGCACTGTAATGGAACTCTCTGTTGTGTAGTTTACTCAGAGAGAGAGAGTTGAAGAATATGACAACTATATTTCTCAAACATGAGAAATACAAGTTTTGCTTCTGCATTGATGGAACTAAGTTATGATTTGGGGGGATTTGTGCTTTAGTTTCTGCTATACACTTGTGTTACTTGTGTTACAAATCAGAGCCCCCCAAAAAAGATGCTTTGAATTATGCCCTGTATCTGCAAAACCAGAGAATCCCCATAAATAAACTGTTCTCTGTTTGTAGTGACAGAAACATGTAAGAAAAAATATTAATTTAAATGGTGTTTGGTAGTTGAGAACACCCTTTTCTTTAAAAGACATGGGAAATCTTAAATTTACAGAATTGTTTTGCAAGAAGAAAGAAGGATATATAGAGGAAAGAAAGTTCTTCTTAGGGATATAGGGGAAAAAGTTTGCCAGAATCCACTGGGAGAGAAAATTTTGAACAATTGAGGCTTCCCTTAAATTAGCAGAAGGATGGAGCTGTAAGAAAGAATCAGGTAGCCTAATAAGAGGTACTATGGATATTTTTCCAGTGGTTTTCGTTTAAAAAAAAAAGTTGTAATAGATTGTAATGCACATTTTAAGGACTCAGAACTGCACGGGAGGCAGTCTGCCCCCTCCTAAGATTGGCCACCTCAATTCCAAGCTCTTCCTGAATGAGATTGCCAAGAAGGAAAAACAGTTGCGGAAGCTCCTGGAAGGTGAGTGATACTTCCCATGACATTTCATCGTTTGAATACTCACTACTGAATTTCCATTGGCATGAATCGGGGACAAGAGTATCTTTCGGCTCCCTTTTTTTAACAATTCTTTTTGAAAATCGGAAACCACAGGAAACAGGGTAATGGGAATGTGACATATATGTGAGCAGGACCTTTTTTGGTTTGGGAGTGTTGTTGGTTTGAGTTTTACATCTCTTTCCCTAGGACAGGGGTCAGCAACCCGCGGCTCTGGAGCCACATGTGGCTCTTTCATCCCTCTGCTGTGGCTCCCTGTTGCCCAGTCGGCTCCACAATTGATAGGGCTTTTGGTTAGGACAGGTAGAGGAAAAATGACACCACACAGGAGACTTTATGGTGGGGGAACCAGACTTCCGGTCGGCAAAGGAAAAAGGATGCCGTGCTAGGAGACTCTATGATGGGGGAACCAGATTTCTGGTCGGCAGAGGAAGGACGCTGCGCTAGGAGGAGACTCTATGGTGGGGGAACCGGACTTCCAGTCGGCTCCAGAATTGAACGGGGGGTTTCCGGTTAGGACCTTTGTGGCTCTTTGAGTGTTTAAGGTTGCTGACCCCTGCCCTAGGAATAAGCAAGAGACTGCACAACATAGTCACAGATTTGCTTCTGTATTTCAAGGAAATAATCCCAGGAGAAGAATCTGGGTTCTATAGAATAGGGATTTTAAATCAGCCAATGACTTAATAGCTGGCCATCAACACCCCAATCAACAACTAAAAAGCTACAGACAACCAGGTATCACATACACACGCATAGAATAGCCCAAAGCACACATTCTGCTAGAGAGAAGTTCCCTGAGTGTGGACTCCAGGACGAATCCAAAAGCTCGGAAGATTAAACCCCTGGTCCCGGTGACCAACTCAGATTGGACCCCAATCTTAAATCTGTACATGGTTTTCCAACTATCTATTTTTAGGGGGGGCGGGATTAACATTTTATTTTTGTGTTATTTCTTTTAATTTGTCTTACATTCCTTACAGTGTGCTGCTTTTTTAATTGGCAATTTAATTTTAATTCAAAGAGGTTAGGGAATTGTGGCATAGATGTGGCACAAAACGATATTCTTCCCACAATATTTTCACTGTATATTGTTAGTTCCAGATGCACTAAGATTAAGGTATATTTTAGAAATAAAAGGCATTCTGCATTTTTTTACACAGTGGTCTTAATAGTCCTGGAAAAATAACTCAATCTGACGTCTTGGCTATTTTCTACCTAACCTCTAGAATAGGAATGGAAAAGCTGTTTCCTTCCAAATGTTGTTAGACTCCCAGCTCTCACAATTTACCATTTTGATTGAAACTGGTAATCCAAAAGCATTGGAAGGGCCATAGGATTTCTCCTCTGTGCTACAGAGAATGGCCTTAATCTAGGAAAGAAGTTAAAGAGGTACAGTCTCTTTTATTTAAGATATTCTTCCAATTGCTACTATACTACTGATGCCCCTGAGTAATTCTGTAGCAACCAATATGTTTTTATTATTATTTGTCAGGTACCAGGGGGTGAGGAGTGTAGATTATTATCCAAAACATTTGGAGACTATTTTCACCAGCTGTAATTTGGCTGCATTCAGTTTCACTTGGAATAGCTGTTAATGGGTTAAAATCTATGAGGTAAGGATGAAAAGGGGTTATAAATGTGTTGCCCCTTGGCTCTAGAACAGTGATGGCGAACCTTTTTTTCTTCAGGTGCCGAAAGCGCGTGTGCGTGCGCTATTGCACATGCGCGAGTGCCCACACCCATAATTCAATGTCTGGGGAGGGTGAAAATGGCTTCCCCCGCCCCCCCAGGGGCCCTCTGGAGGCTGGAAATGGCCCATTTCCTGACTTCTGGTGGGCCCAGTATGCCAGTTTTTCGCCCTCCCCAGGCTCCAGAGGCTTCCCTAGAGCCTGGGGTGAGCGAAAATGCCCTCCTCCGCTCCCCAGAGGCCCTCTGGAAGCCGAAAATGCCCTCCCAGAGCTTCTGCGTGAGCCGGAAATCAGCTGGCTGGCACGTACATATGCACTGGAGCTAAGCTAGGGCAACGGCTCGCGTGCCAGCAGATATGGCTCCGCGTGCCACCTGTGGCACACGTGCCATAGGTTCGCCATCACTGCTCTAGAATGTTGAGGACATTTCTGAATGGCATTTCTATATTCTCCAAAATGATAAATCATCAAGTTTTAAGATTTCAACATTGAATGTCAGTATTCTCATTAGATTTCAACTAATTATATTGATCAATGATTTCTGCGTTACTGCATGAGAGCATGCTATGGTGATGGAAAAGTTTACCAATTCCTGATTTATAATATTGGTGAATAATTATTTTAATGTTTATGCTCTCTGCTTATATGGGAATATTTGTATATCAGAAGAATACTTCTATGAGATGATATTAAATGGGCAAATGTTCCAAGTGTAATATGAAATGCTATACAGTCTCTTCAAATATATATTCATAGAAATAATTCATTAGAAAATGACATTGTAAGATATTACCGCCAAAAATCTTTCTAAACCACTCAATGCATTAATATTAAATAATAATACATCTTGCCACAATTGCAGACTTCCTGATTATTTATGCACATTATTATTATTTATGCACATTATTATGCACATTATTATATGCAGGTGTAATAATAATATGGCCCTTTATTTGAACAAAGCAAAAAGTTGAGAACCGCATATGTGAATCTGATTGAAGTCAGTTGGAGGGGTGACATGGAAATACAATTTGCAGTTTCTTTTATTCTATTTTTAATATATGGTCTTATTATTATTACTTCTACTATGTATTTTATATTTTGTATTCTGTTATAACCTAATAGTTAATAAAATTTTACTATCCCAAAGGTACTTTTTCAAGAGTACCAACTGGACATTCTATTTTTTCTTTGAAGACATTTTGTTTCTCATCCAAGAAGCTTCTTCAGCTCTGACTGAATGGTGGGGAATGAAAGGATGCAGTCAGAGCAGAAGAAGCTTTTTGGATGAGAAGCGAAACGTCTTCAAAGAAAAACTAGAAAGTCCAGTTGCCTCTTGAAAAAGCACCTTTGGGACAACCATGACCTTGATGACTGAGAATCTCCATAAAACTGTTACTATGCATTATGTGTCAGAGAGTTATTTTATGTTAGCTTAATATTGTTCTGAAATTATAACCATGTTGAAAAGAGATAGCTTCTTTACATACCGACTTTGCCTAATCCATTAGTTATATAATAATAGAATTTCTACAAATTTTAGGTAAGACCATATTGTCAAAGATTTCCATTGAGGCCAAAGTTGGGGGGGGGGGGCGGGTTTATGCATCCAAAGCTACCTTTTACCATTACTTGTAAATGATTCATGCTCAAATGATTATAGGCTACCGAATCAACAGTTGGGCCAAGTGCAATGTAAGTTACTCATAAAGGACAATTTCCAGGCACTTGGGGCATTTTGAGGTTTTTCATAAAATGTTCGTTTCCATTTTTGCTTCCATTTTTATATACACTGGATAATATTTGAAGAGTGCATCATGCATGAAAATGGCCAGCAACCTAATCTTCAGAAGATGAAAATGTACCAAAAGTGCCTTTTCACTGAGTTTCCTGGTCTTCAGTGAAGTGTTTCTTGCTGGAATAATATAGTGTTTGCTTGTATATTGTGTATATGTCCCAGATTACATATTTCTGGTAAAAGTGCATAGTATTCGTATTATAAATATATAGTGTTAGTATATTTCCTATTTGATTTAATAGGACTTTTTAAAATTCAGTCTGCAAATGGTACATGTTAGTTGAAATTGTTTGTTACTTTAAGTTAGTGAATAAGAATCTGCCTCGGATCAGATTATTTATTTTCACCACATAATCATTAATCACTTAATCTGATTGAGGAAAGGTAAATAGAAAATAAGTTAGAAGTGAAATAATGAGCAACTAGGAGGTTAATTAGTTGTAGATAATGCAAGAGTCAAATTTGGCTGATTCCTGAATGGATTACTGGGTCAATGATAGGAAATTCCTCAAGGATCCAAAATTGTGTATTGCAAGGATGAGACTGGATGATTGGACAAGCATTTCACATTGCCTGTTGTTGTGGAAATTACTATGAGAATGCACCCTAGCTCTTTCAGGATTGTAAACCCCCATTCCATTTTATCTTTATAGAGGTGAAGAAATTAATACATTGGAAAGCTTAAACCTTTGAGCCCATTGTTCTGGGTTTCAGAAATCCAGGTTCTGCATCAAAATTATATTTGACTTTGTTAATGCATATTGGAAAACCCTGCCGTCTTTCCCCCAGATTATAGATAACAACATTTTAGTGAAAAATATTTTCTCTTTCTATTTGTTCATTATAAGAACAGACACCCAGCAGACATCTCCATCTAAATGGAGGAGTAGGCATTACTTTTATGGAAAGCATATAAGGGATAGCTGGAATAATCAGGGGTTCTTTTCCTAGTTTCTGTTAGTTTTGAGATCATGTCTGTCTTTGGCATTATCTGCCAGAGTTGGTTATATTTCTAGCAAACATATGGATTTGTGCTGTTGCATTAATCACTCAGCTGAAAAAGCAGAGTGACATTTAATGGAGATGTCACCTATTTTCTCTTGTTTCATTTCAGGTCCCTTCAGTACCCCTGTGCCATTCCTGCAGAGCATCCCTATGTACCCCTGCAGCGTCAGTAACTCAGGAGCCGAGAAACGCAAGCACTCCACAGCTTTCCCAGAAGCCAGTTTCTTGGAGCCATCCTCGGGACCCGTTGCCAACCAGTACGTCAGCCAGGGGGCTTCTGCTGGTGAAGGCCAGTCTGCACAACCCATGGTGCCTTGTAGCTCCACGCAGCACATAGTAGGACTCTCCAGTGGCCCCCAACCAGTTCACTCCAGCTCCATGTTCAACCCTTCTCACTATCCCAACAGCACATCATCTCAGCAGTCTGTGCTGTCCCAGTATGGTGGGCGCAAAATTCTTGTCTGCTCAGTGGACAACTGTTACTGTTCCTCAGTATCCAATCACAGTGGGCATCAGCCCTATCCACGATCCGGCCACTTTCCATGGACAGTGTCATCACAGGAATATTCCCACCCACTCCCACCTGCTCCATCTGTACCTCAGTCGCTTCCAGGATTGGCAGTGAGAGAATGGATTGATGCATCTCAGCAACATGGACGCCAGGATTTCTATAGAGTTTATGGTCAGCCTTCCACCAAACACTATGTGACCAGTTAACCATCTGGTTTTGGTAGAATCCTGTTGATTTTTGAATTTTTTTAATCTAGTTTTTATTGATTTAAATCAAATCCATTTCCATCTATCCCTACCACATGCCAGATTCAGAGTGGGGCATTGTTGTCGTTATTTCTAATTTAATTCTTTAAAATTCCTTTCTTTCTATCAGGTTGGGGGTGGGAAACTGGGGGAAAAAATTAACAAGAATTTCAATCAAGTATTTGCTTTGGATCATGTGACATTGCTACTTTCCTGTGGGGAAAACTTAAAGGGACAGAGGATCCTTTTTATTTCAAAGTCTGGGCTCTTTGGTTTTCCTTTTAATTATTTTTTCCTTCCCATTTTTAAGACAAATTTCTATCATTGATTCATTAAGAAATGACACTTGTAGAGGGTTTTTTTTAAGGCTGATTTTTTTTGTGTGTGTTAAAAGGCCACGTATCGTACATATTGGCATTTTTTTTCTTCTTTCAGAGATTTGTAAATACACAATGGCAGGAAATGAAATGCACAAAAAAGGGAAAAGAAACTAAAAAAAAAATAAAAAAATCTGTTTTAGTTTCCAGGAGGGAAGTGTGTGCCTAAGTACACACATGGCTTCCTGTGTTTTGTTGATGCAACTTCCTCTAACAAGCACTTTGTATTAAAAAAAATGGACTTCCTGTTATAAGATGCAGGTATTTATTCTGTAACCAATTTTAGAACACACACACAAAATATTCAAATAAATGTGATCACTTAGTGCAATGCCTTGTTCTGGTTTGCCTGTGTGGGCATTACTTTACCCAACTGTGTCTGGGAATAAGGATACGTTGCTCAGAAAGGAATCCGATAGCCTTTAAAAAATAGATCACACTCTGTCTCTGCATGCCCTTGGGAATAACTCTAAATCAGGAGTGTCAAACTCGATTTCATTGAGGGCTGCATCGGGGTTGTCTTTGACCTTGGGGCTGGGAGGGCGTAGCCAGGATGAGCGTGGCCAGCTCAACGTCACTCGTGTCGGGGGCACCTCTGGTGGCTTGGGCGGGGCTGGGGGGATCCCCCTGCAGCCCTCAGCCAGTGAAAATGGAGCTTTGTTTTCGCTGGCTGCAGGAGGCTGTCGCGGCTGAAAACAAAGCTCCATTTTCACTGGCAGAGGAAGCACAGGCCAGTCCTTCGCTATTTCCAGGGCGGTCCTGCGAGCCAGGTCTAAACACCCCACGGGCCGGATTCGGGCTGCAGGCCTTGAGTTTGACACCCCTGCTCTAAATAGATATTTAATAATGGGGTAAATATTGAAAAAATGGGTTGAAATATCTGGCAATACCCTATTCCTTACTCTATGAAATAGGAATGTCATTTCTGTTTGGATGTAATGAAAACACATGGACCAAACATGAATCAGAACAGTAGTTCAGAATAAAAGATACATATAATGTATATGGGTGCTATAATTAAGAATGATATGGACATTGCATAATGGTCAGATTTTGCTTCTTATTTGCTAAAACTTGGCTAAAATGTAAAAATGTGAGATTTGCAAATTAAGAAAGATACGGTCATAATAACTTGACAAGCAAAGCAGATTATTGATATAGTACCGTATTTTTCTTTCTGGGGGTATCTCCTTTATTTAAAACAAAAATATCACATTCTAAGCTTTCTCAGAGTTATACCAGAGGTTCTGCTTATAAACTAATCCTGATTGTCCATATGTTTCTGTTATAACACATTTATGCAACAAACCTATGCACACTTCCGCAACATTTGATTACTTAACTCAATGGAATACGCTTCTACATAGACCTATAGAGGATTGTACAGTTGTTTTTTTAAAAAACCTATGGTTTAGAGCTGCTTTCTATTGGCCATTTTTTGAATCAATCTTCTCAATCGATTTTTCTTCAGATATATTGGATTAAAAATCTCAGAATCCTCAACCATTGAAAATGCTGAATGGAAATTTCAGGAGTTGCAAATGCCCCCGGTGGGAAAAGTGGGCTTAGATTCCTTGAGGCCCAAGTAAAAATAGATTCCTTTTTATGTTTGCTCTTGCCCCAACTGTTATATAGGAAGTATCCTGATGGAGTTAAGAAAAGATTTTGTAATACCAGAGCCTAGGTTCCAATTCTCTGGCATTTTTTTTAAAGGCACAGAATTTATTTTTATAAAGGGAGGGACAAGAAATCCACAGCTAGTACCAGCATCAACCATTCGGATTTATTTATTTATTTACTGGAACTTAGATGTTGGTCCAATTTAAACAGGGCTCAGTGGCATACATTCTTCAAAAGAAAATTAAAGTAATCAATATAATAAAAAGCAAACAAGCCCAGCACCCAAAAAGCAATAACAGCAAAACAAGAGGCTCTCTTTATAACAAATCTGCTCCAAACTTATTTGGAAATAGCCTTATTTAATGTCTCCAGCATTCCCCTTCACTATCTAGTCTATCAAAATATGTGGGAGTTAATACATTATATGATGCAAGCAGAAAATGGATCCTTTTTTTATTAACAAAAAAATAACTATAATCAGGTTTCAGAACTCTGGCAGTACCATTAACTTCTAGATTTGCTTAAGTTTGTCTTCTGTTTGATTTATATGAAAAAGACAAAATGTTTGCTAGAAACTCATAGACTAGTCTGTGGTTTCTCCTGGTGAAGAGCTTAGCAAATAGTGTCTTCCATTGACAATTAAATAGCATTTAATTTCACTATTTAAAGAAAAACCACTGTTTAGCTTTTAATGTAAAATCATCTTGTTTGTCTGTTCTGTTTACCAATTTTGATTGCATATCAACTTTTGATCAAATGTTACGTCAAACAAAGTTTTGTAATATTGAGTGGTGGCTTAATAAGGGAGTAGATAATCATCCCAGAGTTATTTTAATTTTAGATTTGCAAGATAATTAAAAGGTCAGATTTGGTAGTTTTTAAAAGCAAATTACATCTGTCACAGGCCTGTCATTTTTTTTACATGCAGAGGAGCATTAATTCAACACAAAGTGTGGGCAATGTACATGGAATGCAGATTTCACTTTAAAACAGTGTTCTGGTGTTGTTTATTCTGGAGGTCCAAATAGGAAAGCACATATGGATGAAATATTTTGAAACATCCCTGGCCCTCATGCACAAATCTCTCTTTGTTCTTAAACCTTGGTCCTATTATATGAATTGGACACAGACCTTCAATACAGACATGGATCTCCTGCCATGGACTATACGGCCCTCAAATTCATCTATAAGATTTGATGAAGCCTAGGAAACTCCTTAAGGTCCTGTTATTGATACTGTGTTGTAAAATGACAATGAGCAGGCCATAAACCCACAGAAGACATTCAATCATTTTTTCACACATTGTTTACCTGTGTGTGTGTGTGTGTTTTGGTGGAAAGAAACATTTCCCCATAGGAACCGGTACTCAAAGGTTCAGAGTTGAAGCAGGAACTGCTCTTTTCAAAGAAACAAGTTTTAATCCTAACTCAACTTGATGAAAAAGACCAGATGCATTCTCAGGATCCGGTGCTTTTGTCAAACAGTACAAAACAGCATTGTACCTTTGCAAAACAAGTTTCATCTCTTTCAAAGGTCACCTGCAGACACTATCACAATGCATAAAAAGGGGAGTGGGGAGCTTATGTCTCTCCGAAACAATGCATTTTCTTCCTCTTGATTTCCTTATGGACACTTCTGGAAGAAGCATTACTTCTAGACTTGGTATTATATTGAGGGTTGCCCTGCATTTGACTCAGAATAGATTCTTTCATCTGGAGTTTCCTGCAGTCTACTGTGGTACAGTGAATGGTAACCATGGATTAATTCCAACTCACTCTTCAGGCAGACTACTATATCAAAAGGCATTGAAGACTGCCATGTAAACAACCCCTTTCATGCCCATCTGAGCATGCTAGATAAAAACCGGCAATTTTGGATTTCCATTTCTAACCGGACAATCTTGAAAAAACTATTGGTTTTCATTGATATTATTCTAACGGCCACTATTTAGTAAAAAAAACAACAATTGTTTATACAGGATGTTTATAAATTGCAGAGGAAGTAATATACATTATGATACTATACAAAAGAGTTACTTGTTATATTTTCTTCTAGAAGTACTGCTTTTCCGCTTCCTGTTGAGAAGGGCACGTCTGACTTTCATATACTTCGGCATTAAACAGTGAAACCTTGTGTATGTCTTTCGGTCACATTTGGGAGAATGCACACATCATAATGCCATTATAGTTTTCTGCATCTTTATTACCATTGGGGTAGCATTTTATTAGTTGCATGTTTCTGAGGAAGAAACTAAGGATGGTGCCATTGCTATACCTGACAAGGCTCTGAAGTGCAAGAGAATCATCAGCGCCTCCTTTACAAAGCCACCTGGAAAAAAAGTCATATAGTTGCTAGAATTGTGATGGATAGTGAGTATAACTTATTTATTTATTTATTTATTTATTTATTTATTTATTTATTTATTTATTTATTTATTTATTTATTTATTTATTTATTTATTTTGCTGTTCTTATATGCCGCCCTACTCCCTAGGGACTCAGGGCGGCGTACAACAGAATATAAGAACAATATAAAAACAGTAGCAAAAGATTTAAAACAATAATTAAAAAATTAAAAAAACCAAACAACACATTCCTACCAGGGGGAGACCTAAGATGTTCAGCGGTCACATCACCCCGCCTGCAGGAAGAGCCATGTCTTAATAGCTTTCCGGAAGGCCAGTAAGGTGGGGATAGATTGGATCTCTGAGGGTAGTTGGTTCCAGAGAACCGGAGCCCACACAGAGAAGGCTCTCCCCCTTGGTCCCGCCAACCGACATTGTTTGGCTGAAGGGACCTGGAGGAGACCGACTCTGTGGGACCTAACTGGTCGTAGGGATGTATGAGGTAGGATGCGGTCCCGGAGATAGCCTGGTCCTAAGCCATGTAGGGCTTTAAAGATGATAATCAACACCTTGAATTGCAACCGGAGACCAATGGGCAACCAATGCAGCTGGCGGAGATGGGTGTATCTGGAGACACCCACCACAGCTCGCGCAGCCGCATTTTGTACAAGCTGCAGTCTCCGAATACTTTTCAAGGGTAGCCCCATGTAGAGCACATTGCAGTAGTCCAATCGGGAGGTGACAAGGGCATGAGTGATCGTGAGTAAAGCCTCCTCCAAACTTAGTAGGGCAAAGTTGGGCAACCAGGGGCCCTTTTTTATAGTATACAGAATCTCATTTTATCTCTTGAATGATACAGTTTCTTGCCATTTGGTGATGAGTGATTCAGAAACGTCCATGTAAGAACTCTGGCTCTGCCCATGCCTGTGATGCAGCGCAACCTGCTCTGCATCATTGGCTGTTCCACTGCAGCTCTTGGCCTTCCCCAGAAATATTTTATGGCGCTCCAAACACCAAGTTTCCTTACCTGTGCATTACAGGAACTATGGAATGAGGAGGATTTCCAAAAGAAGTGGATAGAAAAAAAAGACTAGATTATAAAGACTAGCTTCAGTAGGGAGGAGAAAAGTGCTTAATAATGTTCATTCATAGTATAAGAAAGTAGGATGTAAAATACCAAAGTCTTTCTATAACCTACATCTGATGACCTTCCTATAATTCAGGTATTTTTTCCAGCCACATTCTTAGTTCTTGATTGAGTGAATGCATTAATCTTATTTCCTTTTAAGAGCCTAATCAGTTCACAGCAAGGGGCTGCAGGGGCAGAATGACATTTTTGCTAAATATGCATGCTGTTTTTGTTGTCAGAAGAAAGACGGTAACTTTCCTAAGAGATCTTGCAGCACTGAGCCTCATGGAGCTGAGTATAAATGGTCTGAACAACCTTGTCCTATTCAAATGCTCTAGGAATATAAAAAATGGAATCAAATAGATGACAAAAAGACTAAAAGAGCTAGCCTTTCCATTATCCAAGTAATAACTCTTACCTTCACTAGAATATATTCAAATACTCTTTTCTCTTTATAGTATCTTGCAGCAATAACATACAATACATTAATATAAAAATATTTAAAATACCACGAGTTCTTTGCTTAAGGTTCAAGCAACCAAAATAGATGGGAAAATCCCTGGTTCAAATTTCAGTACTCATTTTTTTTTACCTTTTATTGCCAGGTCAGTTTGCAAAATAGTTTTTTAGGGTGTTTCCTAGATCAAACAAGTGTAGGGGGGAAATGACAATATTTTTCATTGGCTATAGTTTAAAAGCATAGTGGAACAATCATTTTCTACCTCCTGTGAAGATTTCTTCCGTGGGACTATTTGAGGGTGGATTCATCAAATTGAAATTTTTAAAAAAGATGCCTTTCAAGATGAAGCAAATTCACTTTGCTAATACAGAATTTGTCCAGCAAAGCTCAAGTAAGAATAACAGCAGCAGACATAACAACAGAGTTAGTGATCAACTTGCTCTTGATCAAAAAATGGTAATGTTATTCTTCCTGGATAGCTAACAGTACAGAGAAGTTTTATTGCCTGTTATGGTGCTTCAAAGTTAGGGAAATTGTTTAGCCAAAGGATTTATGTAAAACACCCAGGAATCCCTCCTGGTTTCCATATTTTCATCTTTTGCTGTTGGTTTGAATGCTGGCCTATGGCAAAAATGTTAGTAAAAAATAACTTGTAATATTGGAAGATGTTTTAACTTCTTTGCTATCATTATACCCAAGAGGTAAGATAAAGGTGAAAAAGTTTTTTTAAAAAACTGGAAAACAGACCATAGAAGGTCAGTGTCTCCAGAAAGTTTGCTGATTCTGATATGGCAGTGGAATCTGCATTATTTAGGCCAACTACATTAGAACTGTATGCTTGCGGCTCTAATGTATATCTGACAGAAAGAACTGCCTAACTAGCCTTCAAAAGGTAATAATCCTAGCTCATCATTCTACTGCCTTCTAAATCATTTATAGACTAAAGTATGTGATAAATCTGTTGAAAGGGGGAAAGGGTGGCCTGGTTGGGAAAAAAAGGATTGATTTATTAAGACTGAAATGGTGATATTATCCAACTTCTTAGTATGAGAAAAGATGGAAAAAAGATTGGAAGACTTCCACATGCTTTATGAAGTCCCACCCACAGTGTTCATTTCTCGCCACAGCAGGTCTGCTTTGCTGCCATATTTTTAAGCAAATAGAACAGAGGTAACATAATAGGTACAACCAACACAAGGGCCGACAATGTTGAAACCGATTCTCACCTGATCCTGCATCGCCAGTGGGAAAGAGATTTCAGCAGCTGTAGTCCAGCATTATAGAGGCTCCACTCTATACCTGAAGGGCAACTGAGGCCAATTCAGAATAAAGTCCATGAGAGGTGCCTCATCAGATCTATCCTTTTTTTATCACATAGATTATTTCTTTTGGGGGGGGGATAAAATAATGTTGGAATTGAGGGATAAAACTTCTCAAGACATCTTGTTCAACTGAATATTTCAGTTCACCATTCAGGTACCCAGGGAACTCTGCAGCAGGGGCGGGTTGCTCTCTTACCTCGCTACCAAAGCCCTGCGTGTGCATCGCCACATTTGGTGCGCGCGTGCACTCGCTATGCGCGCGCGCCCCTCGCACGATTTTGCTTCCGCGCATGCGCAGAAGCAAAATCGCCCAAAAATACAGCACCGGAGCGAGCACGTGCAAATAGCGCCATCTGCTGGCCGCTACCGGTACTGTAGAGTGGGCCGCACCGGTAGCAACCCACCACTGCTCTGCAGGTAGTGGGATAGCATAATTTCACAGTCGTCAGGGTCCTGCAAATTCAAATCTGGATGCATTGATCCGTATATTATGCGCTGTTAGAGAATGACAATGTGCGTGTATCTGGAAAGTTTGCTTCTTTTCCCTCTCTCTGACGGTCCCAAATGTTAATGAGGAAATGAGACCCCTCCAAACAGTCAGAGGGAATATCTGTTCAAGGGAAAGGCACATGACAAGTGATCCAAATACATTCATGAAAATGAATTTGTACATTGTTTACATGTGATATACATAAAACGTACACATACAATTGTCTGGGAGCTGTTAAAGATACTGTCTTCGACCTATTGAGCTAGCACAAGATAGAATACTGTATTTGCCTGTCCAATATATGTCATTCATTCAATCAAAGAAATTGCAAAATTTCTTCAAATGCTCTCTTACCTCTTTAAAGAAAAGAATACTATCTAGAATATTGCTTGTGTCACTTGTTCCTACTAACAAGTGAAAGGAATGTTACATGGATTACTATATACAGATAGTAAGAATCCATATGTGAATAAATACATAAACGAATGATTTAACATGAACATGATTATTTTTGAGATGATGATGTTACACACTTCTTCTCTAGTGTGCCAGCTTAAAGATGGGGGACTTGATTTTTGCCAAACATTTTGAATACCAATTCCTATCATCTTTAATATTGACCAAGCTACCTGGAACCTATAGGAACGATAGTCCCAAATTGTATATTCCCAGAGCAATGGCATTCAACACCCTGAAATAAAGTATAAGCAAATCACAGGTTCCTAGGCCATCACCAAGACAAGTTAAGAGGTCACAGTTTATTCTGGAAGGCTGCTATTACTGGAAAAAAAAATGTAATCACTCCTTTTAACATCTGCATTAAGACAGTACTTTTCAGTTAGCGGGAGAGATTGCACAAACCAAGAAGTGCAGTTCAAATTTTTGTAGCCGTTTTGGTGGCTTCCTTTCTCCTGCAACAAAGCAGCAAGCATGCTACTTCAGTGAGGAACTTGCAATAGTTTTCTCTGTTGCAAGCAGCAAAAAGAAAAAGGAAACGTTACCGAGAGTTTACTGAATACATGGACAATCATACAGTTTAGCCTTGCCAACTTTGGGAATGCTTTCCTGTTTGCTAGTGAATTGCCCAATGACCCTTACGTGTGTACTAATCCGGCACAAACCTTCTTAGCTTCTAAGTCCAAACCAGGTTGCCAGGTACTCAGCCAAGTGTACCCCTTTATACCAAGGACAAGCTGTGATTGGTTTTCCCTGATCTGGCAACTAACTAGTTATTACTAGCTCTAGATTTGGGGTGGGGGTGAGGGTTGTAAAGAAAGCCATTCCTTCCTTGTTAATTGAATTTGTCTGTGGGAAGCGGATGTTATTTAAAAAAAAAGGCTGGGCTTAGTAATAGCAATGTCTTAATCAAATACCATAAAAGGGTGGAGCCCCTGTTCCTCACTAGAGAACAGTATCTCTTCTATCAACAGACAATTTTAGTGTGCCAGGCCAGATAGTGAGAGGCCAATGAATTCAGTGCCCTGGAATGACTCCATGCAACAAATAGTTAAGCCCCCAAGACGTTTAATGCAAAGCATGCCTCCCTGGAGAAGAGTGCGGGGGTTGCTGCTTGTTTTTCTCAGGAGGTGCAGATGTGCCAGAACATACAGCTGTGCACATTGAGGATTCAGAATGGAGAATGAGAGGCTTTGTATTTCATCAGAATTCTTTTGCAGTCTTTGTGATGCAGCAGCGGCTTCTAGCTTCCTCCTGTTCCCCCCAGTCGCAGATCCAGCCAGAATCTCTGCTTTCGGTGGCCAAAGGAATCTCTGCCTGCATTCAGTGTTTCCCGCTGTTTGAGAAATGAGGCTCCCCCAAGGGGCAAAACCTAAACTGATTCCCCATTTTAAAAAAAAGTTGTGTATTTACACATGCATATATACAAGTTCACATACAGAAAGACAAATTTTTCTAAGGAAATTGTCTTACTCTAAAATGTACTGCCTTTTACTAGCTAAATTGTAATCTCAAAACGTTTACTGTAATACAAAGTTTTTTTCACTACTATAAACTAAGGATTAAGGCAGTGCTAGCTGCAAAATGCAACTTTCGTTTTATATAAAAAGCAGTTTGGGAGAGCAATGATAATTCTAGGCTACAAATCCCTTATCCCTTGGAGTTTTTCTGCATTTATTACTATTCCAGACTTATTCATCTCTTTGCAAGTAGGATCAGTTCTGACAAAATAACAAAGAACTGAACTAGAAGTCTTGAGTCGGTCTAAATTGTGGGTGTTCAATCTTTTGGCTTGCCTGAGCTGCAATGAGTGAAGAAGGCTTATTTTTGGGCCGCATTTAAAATATATAATATAGTTAATGTATATAAATAACACATAATAATGTTAAAAGTTTATAGTCTTGTGGAGCTGCATTAATTGCTGTCCAGGGCCACCTCAGCCCTTGGGCTATGGGTTGGATATGCCTGGTCTAAATTATATTTAAATTTTAAAACTTTTTCTCAGTTTGGTGACCTCCGGGTATGTTGGAACTGAAAATCCAGTGGGCCGTGCTGACCAGGAATGCTAAAGACTTCAGTGTCACCATATCTGTGTAAGGGAAGGGAAGGTGTTCATCATTTGTGCCTTAATATTGGGTCAGCCTAGGTCTAGGACATAAATGTTGGGCATAAGAAGCTTTCCTGAAAAACTATAGCAATAGCAATAGCACTTAGACTTATATACCGCTTCATAGTGCTTTACAGCCCTCTCTAAGCGGTTTACAGAGTTCAGCATATTGTCCCCCAACAATCTGGGTCCTCATTTTACCGACCTCGGAAGGATGGAAGGCTGAGTCAACCTTGAGCCGGTGAGATTTGAACAGCTGAACTGCTGCACTGCAGTCCTGCACTTTAACCACTGCACCACCTCGGCTCTTAATCTGCAATACTTTCATTTAACCATAATATTCTGATTTTAACAATCATTAGTGCTAGGTTGTCCGTAAAGCCACTTTTTTCCAGCATGAATTCTGTATTAGAAACTCACCAGCAAAGCACTGCACCAGTCGTTGTATAGCTGTAGCATGAATTAAACTGCTATTAGTTCCTTCACTTCAAGTTGCATGCTTTAACTTTCTATTATTTGCTTCATCATAGGTGATAACTTACAACCTCTGGGTAATTGCTTAACAGCTACAGTAATACACAAATGGGTTATGAATCTCAGCTGTTCCCAGCCTCTCTAGCTTCTGCAGTGCTTTGGATGTCAATTTCCATAATTCCCAGCCAATATCATCTTCCCATTCATCATCTCTGGAGAGTACCAAGATGGTGAAGGCTGATATTTTATACAAGCAGGAACATTAGGAATTCTTACTGATGTAGTAGGCATCATCAGCCTGTGCACAGAGAAGCTGGTTTTGATTTCTTACTAGGTCTGCTAGCCATCTTTAAGATCTACCAGCATGATCCAAGAACAGCTGCTGAGCATCTGCATAACAGTCCCATAAAATGTGGCCATAAAACACCTCCCAACATGACTGATTTCAGCCCAGATATACCCAAGAGCTTACAACGCAAGTTCTTAGTCCGTCAGGGTACAATATACTTCTGCCATATTCTATTGAATATAATAGTATTAATGATACCCAGGAGAGAATTTAAGAGAAAGGACCCAACATTATTCAGAATCTGGCAGAAAAAAACAAATTCAGCATGGGATGGGAGGGGTAGGAAAAACTGGGCCCACCACATAGAGTGGGAAATGGACCTAAAGAAGGACTGTGAATGAATCATAGGCCTGCCAGCGTGGGAACAGGGCTGGCCCAAGATACTTTGCTGCCTGAGTCAGAGCTGCAAATAGTTCCTGCCCATGACTGTTCCCCATTCAACTCAGAATGCCTATAATCAAAGACATCCATGTTGGTTTTGGCCCGTAATGGGAAAAAAATTATTGACACCCTTCTCTCTATTGGTGAAATGCAATTACAAATTAAATAACATAATTTGTTGATTTTGACATTTCGTACTATCCTATGTCTATTGCATAAGGCAGTTGCTTGTCTGCTTAGCAGCAGCTCCAGTTTTATGAGGTAGTAAGGTGCTTGAAGGAGAAGTTACTATCCATATTTCTTGAAAGATATATGTGATAGCGAACATCTAGGATGACTTGATTTTTTAAAAAATGTAGTTTATTTCTCAAACAAATATCCACCCAACTTACATACAGTGACTCTGGGCAGCATACAACATTAAAAGTCCATAGTTAAAAATTCACAATTTAACCTACCATTATTTAATATTCTAAGACCTAACCATAGGTCAGGTGAAATCTTGAGTTTGCCCAATTTATGTTCATTTCTTGTCAAAATGATACTACTGGTAAAGGTTCGGGATATTTTCTTGAACAGTTTGGAGCCAGAAAACCTAAAGGAAGGTCAGCTGTCCAATATGTACCACATGCTTTCATCAGCTTTACAGTTCTCTTTCTTAATCCTCTAAATTTGGGAATTTGCTTATGGACACCAATCCCAATAAGACTTGCTTGGTGCCTTGTTGTGTGTTTCCTTTTTTCCTCCAGGAATCTTAAATATTAGATTGTTTCTGTTGTCTTAATTTCTTGATAATATGTTATGGTAGTGCTTTTTTAAAAGTTTTATTTATTTGCTCTCATACTATGTATAGTTTTATTTATGATTTCATTGCCTTTTATTCTTATAACAACCTTTTAAATCCTAATATTGGTTGGGTTAAATCTATGTTCAATCAATAAATGTTAAAAAGAGCCTTTTCAGGCTGAAGAGATTTGTGTAAAGATTTGTGAAGAGGTAATCAAAAATGGGCTGACAAGATAAAATGAAGGGGCTGTGCCACCTGCAGCAGCTGGACTTCCATCAGTAAATGGGTTTCACTTACTTTTGCTACCGGTTCGGAGATGTGCGCGTGCCACTTCTGCGCATGTGCAGAAGCTTCTGCGCATGCGCAGACCATCCGTGATGATGTCTGGGCAGGTGGCCGGAGCTTCCTGCCCCTGCTGCTACCGGTTCGCCTGAACCGGAGCGAACCGGTACCAACCAGGGGTGAAATCCTCCCAGTTCGCTCTTACCTGTCGGTCGCCGCAGAGCCTTTGGAACTGGTGGCGTTTGCGGCATGGGGCTGCCCCCGCCCATCTGGACACCGCCATTTGAGTTCTTTTGCCCTCTGCGCATGCGCAAAGCATTTTGCATGTGCAAAGGCAAAAGAACACAAATGGCGGCGTCCAGGCGGGCGGGGGAAGTGGGCAGGGGCAGCCCCGCGCCGCAAACACCACCAGTTCCAAAGGCTCTGCGGCGCCCGACAGGTAAGAGCGAACCGGGAGGATTTCACCCCTGGTACCAACCCACCACTGACTTCCATGAAGAGCAATAACAAGAAACAGATTTGATAGCTGTATAAGAAGCTGTTTTGGGACCACCAATTCTGAAGGGGAGGGAATACTCAAAATCTTAGATAAATAAATATTCCTTGATGTGAATTGCATTTCAGAGTATTATACAATTTAAAACGTAGCTTCAGCAAAAGCTTACAAAATGTGATGTCTTTTCCTTTTTTTAAAAAGATAACTTTATTAGATTTTTTTTAACTAAAAAGATGAAAATTTAAAAACCCTAATACTTAAGATAGGAATTTAATCAAAGCCAAACGTGTAGAAAGAGTACAACACAATGAAATCACTTTTGGCTTTCTTTTACAATAGGTTAATTTAAATCAATTTCTTATTCTTAGGCTTCAATATAACTTTCATTGTTTCTATTATCTACTCAAAATGCATTGCTTTTCCCCCTGATCAGTTTCAAATATACCTACGGTATATACGTTTCGAATCATTCTGTGAAACTAGGTGACCCGTTTGGCCTCTCCCAGCCGAAAGCAGAAATGGCTTTGTTCTTTCCAAACTAAACAGCAGTGTTCATTGTGGCTTGTGAAATGGGAAGGCATTAAGATGCAAATACAGCTGAGAGATAACGGCTGATTTCCTTTTGCTTTTTCTCCTGTCACTCCTGTCCAATCCTGCTCTTCCTTATTATTCCCACATTTGCCTTTTGAAGTCCCAGGTGAAGAGTAGGTGAATTACCATAGATTGTCCTTTCACTTGCTCATACCCACATTTGTGCATGAACACAGACCTCAGAATGAAAGCCTGGAAAATTGATTCCAGCTAAATCTTGGGATATCACAAAGCAGAAATGGAAAACCTGATAGCTTTCCCATTTAGTTATAGCCTTCAAAGATCTGATGTAGGAGAAATTAACTCATGTGATTTATTTACAGCATCAGGATTACAGAAGTGAAATTGCAGAAATGGATTTCTGTGTTGGAATAAATAAAATTGTATGATTTTAAGAAAGATATTTTGACAATGTTTTTCAAACAGTGGGCCACAGCATCTTCTTGATAAGTTATCGTAGCCCATCATTCAATGACTTCTTCAGGCAGTTCTGTATTCAGCATAAATCCATACTGCCGGAGAACTGTGATTAGGCTGTGTGAATTAGGTGTTAGTATAGTGGTTGCCTTATGCAGCTGATTTTTATTATTATTTCTTTACTATGGTACTCTTGCAAGCAGGGATGGAGGAAGAACTAGAAGTCTTAATTCAGGAAGATAAAAATGATTTTGTGGGTATTCCTGAATCATAATGGGACAAAACGGAATTCAAGGAGTAATGATACAACTTACTCAAGAAATATTGGCAGACAAAAGGAAGGAGGAGCAGCATTTAATGTGAAGGAGATATGTATCGTACTGGTTCTAAGAACCGGTAGCACCGGCAGTGGGAGGTTCCGCCCACTCACCTGGGACACTTCTGCGCATGCAAGTGTCACACGCGCGAACCGGTAGCAAAGGGTTTTAGAACCCACTACTGATTTATATATATATAAATCTCTAATATCTAAATATTTTTATTTACAGTCACAGACCAAAATACAAATGCAACAAAAAACAAAAAAAGAAAAATACAATCACAAACAATTAACACCAGAAGCCTTGGCTAAAGGGAATACACACACACACACACACACACACAGACACACACACACACACACACACACACACACACACACACACATATACACACACACACACACACACACACACACACACACACACACACACACACACACACACACACACATATATATATATATATATATATATATATATATATATATACAGTACACACGCACACGCACACACATATATACATATACATATACTTCATATACATATACATACACACACACACACACACACACACACACACACACACACACACACACACACACAGACTGTTTTCCCCAAAATAAGACATCCCCTGATAATAAGCCCAATAGGGCTTTTGAATGCATGGCAATAAGGCCAAGTGCTTATTTCAGGGTTCAAAAAAATATAAGACAGGGTCTTATTTTCAGGGAAATACGAGAGAGAGAGAGAGAGAGAGAGAGAGAGAGAGAGAGAGAGAGAGAGAGAGAGAGAGAGAGAGAGAGAGAGAGAGAGAGAGAGAGAGAGAGAGAGAATCTATCTATAAAGCAATACTAGGTAGGATCTTATGGTCAGAATCCCAGGTCAAAGGATGAATCAAAGTACTGGGAATTACTAAAATAAGATATTGAAGTACACTCTCACACTATTTCACTCTCACACTATTTCAACTGCACAGCTGGGTAGAAAATAGCCCAAGAAAGTGGGTGAAAATGATATGGCGCATGATCACAGATGCACTCCTCAGATTAAACAAATATCTGCATACCATATCAAACCTCAAGGAACAGTTAGAACAGACCATCATATCAGAGCACATGGAGAGACTGGCCACAACCATCATGAATACTTCCCAGAGACATGCTGGGAAAAGAAAAACCAAACTGCAAAGCAAGTTCCTTAAATTCAATTCCAAAACCAAAGAAGCAGCAGAGCCTGAATGGGTGGTCAACATGTCCACTGCAGAATATAGGATACTACAAAGACGACTCAACTACAATATAGGTGATACCAATTACTTAGAATTTTTTGCAGGGGTATTTAAAACCACTGGACTCCCCAAGAAGGTTCAAGAAAATTTTAGACGAAGCATCATTCCACAGACCAGAAGAAGATGAGAACAGAATCAACTCACAACAGCAGACAAAACATCTCTCAGAAACCTAAAAAAAGGACCAGACCATCATCATCCTATCCACAGACAAAGGCCGAACCAAGGTTATTATGGAGAAAGCACAATATTGACAAAAAGCAAAAGAAATATTAGAAGACAAAGAAACTTACATCCCAGTGAATAGTAACAGAATACAAAAACTAGACAACCAGATCAAAAGAAGCCTCAGTGACCTCACTAAGAAAGGCCACACTACCGAAGAGGAACAGTGGCAGATGAGAAGCAGTGGACCATCTTCCCATGCTTCTATGAATGCCCCAAAATACTACCAGGGACTCCTACATACAATATTGCAAAAGAATTAACAAAAAAGCTTGGGCACTTCAAAAGAGGAAGGAAACATTCCATCAACTCTCCACCACAGTGCCTTCAAACAATTGAGTGTGATTATAGATGAAATAATGCTCTCATCCGATGTCAGAGCCCTGTTCACGTCCATAGATCCAGAATTAGCCAAAGAATCTATGACCGAATTGCTCCACAGCACACCTGACTTAACCAAATACACGAAGATTGAAACACCCAAAATTATGGATCTCATAAACCTCTGCCTAACCACGTAATTCCAATCTGATGGACAATTTACCAACAAATTAAAGGGATGCCTATGGGATCACTGCTTTCAGGACTTGTAGCGGAAGTTGTCATGAAATGTCAAGAAGCCATAGCACTTCCAAATACAACCCAAAATATGGATCAGATATGTAGACGACACCCTCAACATAATAAAAAATTAGAGAACACCCACAGAATAATTCAATAACATTTTTAAAGGAATCCAGTTTACTACAGAAGAAGAAAACAACAACTCGCTACCCTTCCTGGACATCTTGATCAGCAGAGACCACAATGGCAAACTAAATACACAGGTGTACAGAAAAACCACCCATACCAACCAGGTGCTCCACCACCAAAGCAACAACCCAACTTCCCACAAGAGAAGCTGTGTAAGAACTTTACTAAATGAACAGAAGAAAGAAAGAAAGAAAGAAAGAAAGAAAGAAAGAAAGAAAGAAAGAAAGAAAGAAAGAAAGAAAGAAAGAAAGAAAGAAAGAAAGAAAGAAAGAAAGAAAGAAAGAAAGAAAGAAATGGAGCATCTATACAACATATTCCAACAAAATGGATATTCACACAATTTTATCAAAAAGTGTCTCAATGCAGCACAATCAACACAAACCCAAAAAAGAATTACACTGCCATACATCAAGAATATATCAGAAACGTCCAACAGACTACTACAACTGTGTGGAATCAGTGTAGCACACAAGCCAATTAAAGCCCTTCAAACCATTCTAAGCAAACCGAAAGACCCAGCAACCCCAGAAGAAAAAATTATCTACAACATGCAATGTAATAACTGCAACAACCACTATTTAGGACAAACAGGCAGAAGACTGGCAGAATGCATCCATGAATATCAACCAGCAGTCAGAAGACATGATGAAAACTCTTTAATTTCACAACATATAGTCAGATTTAACCATAGTTTCAATTAAGAAAATGTGACCATCCTAGACCAAGTCAAGTCCAAAAATGTTAGGGAATTTCTCGAAACCTGGCACTATAACAAATTAGACAAATAGACAGTAATAATATTAATATTAATAGAATATGCAAAAGAGACAATCAATTAGCCAAAAAGGGAACAAAAAGTTCTAAGCACCTCTCCACCAGCAATCAGCACCGAGATCAGCATAGATAAATTATGGTGAACCTTTTAGGCACAGAGTGCCCAAACCGGAAGGCGCACGCATGTGTGCGCCAGAGCACCAGAAACCCAACGACCAGCTCATTCGCGCCACGGAAACCCGACAACCAGCTAGCTGAGCTGGGGCGACAGTGCACGTGCCCACAGAGAGTTCTCTGCGTGCCACCTCTGGCACGCGTGCCATAGGTTCGCCATCAACGGGCATTGATCAACAGTTAAGAGTTAAAAGAGACATGAGGAATAGAAATGGAGGTAAGTGGTTTGTTTGTTTGTTATTTTTTTAAATATAAACAACTCAAGGGGTCAAACATATCTAATACTCCTTCTTCTAGCCTGTTTTGTACCAGGAAGTAGCTAACCTCTACAAAAAATAGGAATGAACTTGCAAGCAGAGTAAACACAACAAAAAGGGCTAGACCCAGACCAATTAGACTCAAAAATCTTGAAGAATATATTGATGTAGGCTTTCATGGATGACATCAATAAAGCAGTGATTAACTTTCAGGATGTATAGCCACGATCTAGTTTCCTTTTATACTGACATTTCAAGGAACCAATCAGGGACCAGCTTTCTTGGACTCCCTTGACACAGACCAATCAGATATCAACTTGCCAGGTTCAAATACAAGAGCCCAGTCAGCCGAATTTAGTTGGTTGTAAGCTGCTAAGGGGTTAACCACAAAGCAGCTCAATCTGCTCCTGAAGATGCCAGATACAGCTATTGGCAAAATGTCAGTATAAGTCTTGAAGGACCTTGTAGATGTCATATCAGTGAACCTTTTAGTGACTGTTAGGAACTCATGGAAGATGGTCATAGTGCCAAGACATTGGAGAAAAACAAACACAGAAAAAAGAAGAGCGAAGTACTGCACTACAAACCAGTCAGTTGGACACTGACAAAACTCCGAAACAGTTCATTAGGCAGTTAGTTTTCTGAAAAGTTTTTAAAAGAATGCCTTGGTAGATGGGATCTAGCACAGATGTATTGAGAATTAATCATACCAAACAAGTATGATCTCCTTCTTTTAATAATTTGGGTGTAAACTGCAAACCCCAGACATCCATCTGTCTAGCATTGGCTGCTCAACCAATGTTCCTTACCTGGCTGAGCTCATTACAAATTGGTTACATAAAACAAGCTGATAAAAAAAGAGATCTGGAGTCACAGACAGCTGTGAAAGTTGTGACAACATCCATATGGTGTTTGTACTGAATTTCTATGTCACCTTGCCTTTTAGAGATAAGTATTCTCTGATCTATCTTGTGATGATAATGGAAAACCAAGAATGTCTTATGTCAACCCAAATTAGAACACCTCTGAAAATCTCAGAAATCCTTCCAATCTACTGCATTGGGGCCCCAACTTTGTCTAACTCGTGTATTTCTAGAAGAACTTGACCTTGTCATTCAGAATTTATAGCGGAGGGAAAGCAAGATTACAGATATGTTTAGCGCAGTGTGTGTGTGTGTGTGTGTGTGTGTGTGTGCCATTATCATGCAATATCTACATACTGTATGAGTTCTAACAACTATTTTTTGTCTCCATAGTTATTTTCCATGTTAATTCCAAAATAAAATTTATACTGGAAAGATCACAGAAATAAATGTATGGTTATAGCCTCCCATAAATATATGTAATTTATTCTTCCCATGCTCACACTTAACCTATGGAATACCATATCAACCACCAAGGAACCAACTATGAGAAAGTCTGAAGCTGTTTACTGAACTATAGGACAGTAAAATAAAGGTTTCAATATTGTTGCTATTGTGTTTTAATCTAGAGCCTACTAAAATAATATTTGCATTTGTGAACATTTGATATTATTTATGTGCTTCAGGAGTTTAAAATGGGGTAGGGCTGATAGTTTCACCATTCAAAGTATTTAAGACTGCAGCATCATACATGTAGTTCTTTTTATTGAGACATAATTGTCATTGTAATGGAGCCTAACTGAGCTGTGATGTTAGTACATGTGAACTGCATAGCCCTGAGGCTCTGAATATGCGCTTGAGCAAATTACTCCAGATCTGACTTGTGATTTTAGACATACTTTCCCCTGGGTTGACTGGGAAAAAATTGGCTTATTCCTATCTTTTCTTGAATGCTGTTAGTGAGGCACAAAAATTTAATGTTAGCTGCAAGATACTGTACTGCTGAAACATATGACAGCAGATCTATGTGATAAAACTGTTTTGTTATTTCTATATTAAAAGTACTGGCTGTTTTCACATGACATCATCAAACTGGTTGATATAACCCTGGCTTAAAATTTCACCCTATATTTTGGGTTCCCTCGAATATTACAAGATACACTGAACAACTACTAACCACATAGGCTGACATCACCCCCCACACTAGGCCAATCAGCTAGTCTATGTCTCAGTGGGTTGTACAAATAATAGAGCTTCATTTTAAGATGACTTACGGTAGTTCAATAAGTGAAGTGAAATGTTAGCTGGCTCTTTATTGAGTCAAATGGTACACACTCATGCTGCTACTACAAACACTCTCATAGGCTGTTTCTCAGTCACTCCCTCGTGCTCCCCCTCACACACACACACAAAAGAAAAAGCTGGCAAATATGCCAAACTGTACAACATTTAAATGGCTTTGCATTTCAGCACCACCCTTTAAAAGTTCAAGCTTGTTTTAAAATCTTGGGATTTCAAAACAACACATTTACAAATTTTCCTTTGCCTTCTGGTTTACTGTAAAACAGTAGGACACTCCAATTCAATACATCACATGAACAGATGTGACACTTCCCTCTGGGAACAGAATTGGCTTTCTTTGAGGAGAAGCCAGCTGTCCTGTGGCAGCCTTACTGACAGCAGCCTGTCAAGCTTTTTTTGGACCAGAGGAAGGTTTAGTCAAGCCAAGAGGTCTCAGCTCACCAAGTCCCTAAGTGCTCCAACATTTTGGCATGGGAACTAAATTGGGAGCTTTTCTGACCCTGCATAAATATTAACTTTTTATTTAAAAAATGCAGGTACACAGGGCTACTGAAAATAGAGTACTTAGAGCTGATCTGTGGGTAATATATCCTGTTTCTTGCTCAGTGGAGTAGGGTTTACCAACAATTCAGCAACCATCTTCAAACTACAGTCTAGGATCACAAATGTGGCTGTTTACTTGGGAGGGATGTGAATTCCTTGCAAAGGCAAAGTTCAGTAGTATTCCTTAAAGGATAGCTTCTGAATGTATAGATCAAACACTCATGCACATCATCCATATATACTAAGACTGTCATGCTCCAAGTATGACTAAATTACAGAATAAGGCTATAGTTTTGAGATTATTGCCAGAATACTGACTCAATTTCACATGCACTCTTAAGTGAAGCAAAGAAATCAGCATACAGGATGGGAAAGAGAAGACACACCCTTCTAGTGTTGTTAGTTGTTGTAATAGTAAGAGGCTTGACTGAATGTGCCTAATAAGAACATGACAAATCTAGATGATTCAGAACCAATTCCTCTCCCTTTACGTCTCTTACATATCACATTGGGTGTGAATTTAAGTCTCAGTTGGAAGGAACAGAGAAAACAAAGCGAGTGCCAACTGATCCATCATAGTCACACCTAATGGTGTGAAAACTAAGCAATGGGTGGAAACTAATCAAGGAGAGGAGCAACTTAGAACTAAGGACTAATTTCCTGACAGTTAGAACAATTAATCAGTGGAACAGCTTGCCTCCAGAAGTTGTGAATGCTCCAACACTGGAAGTTTTTAAGAAGATGTTGGATAACCATTTGCCTGAAGTGGTGTAGGGTTTCCTGCCTAAGCAGGGGGTTGGACTAGAAGACCTCCAAGGTCCCTTCCAACTCTGTTATTTTATTCTATTCCATTCAAATTCTTTCTTTCAGAAAACAGAGAATTAAACAGAGTTATGATCAAAGAAATAAGAGGAATTCCAGAGTAACAACGGTCTCTAAAACCAGAATATTTTGTTTTAATAGAGACTAATTGCTGAGACTAATTGCTCATAACTCAAGGATTATGAAGTATATTTCTATGAATCACACTGCTTTTTCTATTCCATAAGAGCCTTACCAGGTTATGTAGATTATAGAAGGAGGAGAGTGGACTGGGAGAGGAGATAATTTAGAACAGGACTGTCCAACCTTGGCAACTTTTAAGACTTGTGGACTTCAACTCCCCGAATTCCCCAGCCACTCCCAATTTGAACTTTACAG
This sequence comes from Diadophis punctatus similis, assembly GCA_023053685.1. Taxonomy (NCBI): domain Eukaryota; kingdom Metazoa; phylum Chordata; class Lepidosauria; order Squamata; family Dipsadidae; genus Diadophis; species Diadophis punctatus. The sequence goes on along the minus strand of JALIGW010000005.1, from coordinate 38,477,359 downwards.
ACACTTCTTCCAAGTGTTTCCTGTCACCAGTCAGGCTGAGACTCCTGAGACATCCTGATCTAGTTGGTCTGGCTGAGACCTTTCTCCGCCTTTTGATCAAAGGTTCTCCCTTCTACCCAGTTCTAGGAAAAATAATAATCCCTCCCCTTAAAAATATCTGCCTAAAACCTGGGAAATAGAGAACAAATTTTATGCCAATCCACAAGGGGCAGCCTACTAATCATGCAATTTATATGTGGAGATTTTAAATGATTATTTATTTATTTATTTTAATGAAGCCAAATCTTAAAAGAAGTATACTTTGAAAAGGACGATGTAGGAAAAAATCAGGAAAGTCAACCATCACACCTAGCATTTTCAATAAAAACAGTACAGCCAGCACCTGTTGAATAAGTTGTTGGTTTCAGTAAATGTTCATTACAGAGAGGGTGGATGTTAAATTGCATCTCTTGCTTGGATATTGTTAGTCAGGCCTCTGAATTCTTCTTCTTAAATATTTCAGAAGACGACAATAGCAACCAAATGGTGAAATGCTCTTAAGGGAACAATAGAGATAGAGGCCTTCATAAAGTCAACATGTGTCAAGTTCAACTTGAAAGATCTGTTACTTTTGATTTTCAATTTTATCAAATTTGGAGGATAAGCATCTTTATAGAGATTGTTGCCTTACCCATTCAAGGAAAATGTTTATCTTTGATAACCTGGATTTACCCAGCACATTGAAGATTTTTCTTCTGAATTACCCTTGATGGAATTATAAAGGTGCAAATAGTTTCCCCCAATTTTGCCAATGGACAAATAGGGATCAGGTGAATAAAAAGGGTTTTTCTGAAAGGTGAGGAACAAAGCTGAATTCCACTTATTTAGGCCCCTCCACAAATTTTTAGAGGCCTTTGGTGTGCTATACCAAAAGCAATTATCTTTTTAGAAAGTTGGATTCTATTTAGAGATACTATTTAATCACAGCAAAGACCTCTAACCCAGACTTCAGAAGCCCAGTACCAAGAAAAGAAGTCTCTTCAAACTAGTCTTTCTCAAAAAGTGAAAATCTGTTTTGATACTGCTAAAACAGAGGTGGGTTTCAGCAGGTTCTGACCAGTTCTGGCGAACTGGTAGCGGAAATTTTGAGTAGTTCGGAGAACCGATAAATACCACCTCTGACTGGCCCCACCCCCATCTATTCTCTGCCTTCCGAGTCCCAGCTGATCGGGAGGAAATGGGGATTATGCAGTATCCTTCCCTTGGAGTGGGGAGGGAATGGAGATTTTACAGTATCTTTCCCCTGTCACGCCCACCAAGCTACGCCACACCCACCAAGCCACACCCACAGAACCGGTAGTAAAAAAAATTGAACCCCACCACTGTAAGGCATAGAAGTCTAAAAGGGAACCTCATGGTCAACTGGCTGTTGTGATTTCTTTAGTGAACTAAAGGGGGGAAATAATGAATAGCAGATTTTGTATTAATAAAGCACCGAGACCATGCATCTGCATCCTATAAAATAAGCGACATAAGAGTGAACTATTGTTGCCAACTGTATTTTTTTTATTAGAAGTTAATAATTATCCTTACAAGCCCATGATTGTTACTAACAATATAAATAATTGGGAAGCATGAAGTCTGTAAAATCTTTCTGCACAGTAATCCTTTCTACAGTAATTAATGTTTAGCATTTGGGTAGTGCATCCACAAATGTCCTTCAGTGTCAGTATATACCCAACAAATAATAAAGAGAATTGTATCCCTGTTGGGGAAGGATAGAGCCGGGGAAGAGACATCATCACTTTGGCCACCCTATTAAGCTCAGTGAAGACATTGGACACATTGAGTGCCTATGTTTGTGCATCCTGCAAATCTGTGTTAATAAACATGCTTTACTTTTTAACCCATGTTCTGTTTACATAATATCTCAACTTATTTACAGTATTAAGATGGGTTTATACATTATGCTAAAACAAGATGATTAGTTTGTAGATCAGTGCGTCATGTTATTGTATCTGCTGAATCTTTGGGGATAAATACGAGGTACTGAGATGATATCTAAAATTTTACACAAGCTGATATAGACAGAAAAGGGGAGTCATATCTCTCAATAACTTTGCTCCCCCCCCCCGACCATAAAATGGTCATTTTTTAAAACAATGAATCGGTTGGGAAGATGTTCAATCATATATACAAATCTGAATTATTTTGTTTCCCTGTCACTGCCACCAAATTTAGTATTCTATTTCATCCTCCATCTTCAGTTGGCAGATGCATTAATCAGAAGTTAAATGCTAATTTCAGCATCACTTGATGTTTCCCAAACCTCATCAAAACCAAATGTCATACTATTAGATGTTGTTGAAAGCCATAGCGCAATATTTTATATGTTGGGGCTGACTGGTTATTTTAAAAAGCAAGTGATTCAGTCTAAGTATCATTGTAGAGATAAGGGGAATGAGAAATTGTCATATTGTATTAATGCTGGAATTATGACCTGGATTTATTCTTGGGATAAAAGGTTCAGCTTTGATTAAGTAAACAGCGTGCTATAATTTTCTAGAGTGATTCATTAGTTGATATATTTCTCTATAAAGGTAGCCCTCGACTTACAATCACAATTTAGGCCAAAATTTCTGTTGCTAAGTGAGACAATTGTTAAGTGAATTTTCCTCCACTTTATGACATTTCTTGACACAGAGGTTAAGTAAATCACTGCAGTAGTTAAGTTAGTAACACAGTTGTTAACTGAATCTGGCTTTCCCATTGACTTTGCATGTCGGAAGGTCACAAAATGTGCTCATATGACCCCGGAACACTGCAACCGTCATAAATATGAGTCAGTTGCCAAGCATCTGAATTTTGATCATATGACTATGGCCAGGGGTGGGTTCCAACTTACCTCGTTGCCGGTTTGTTTCCTCCCGCACTGAGCATGCACAATGCAAAAAAACCTGATTTTTTTTAAAAGCCAAAAACAAAATGGCGACGCATGTGCAGTGCAAAAAACTCGGCTTCTGTACATGCGCAGAAGAAAAAAAAATTAAATTTTTTATAAAAAATTCAAAACAAAATTCAAAAAAAGATGGCAGCACCCACGGACCAACACTGACCGACCCGGTTCGGTGACATCATCATGATGTCACCAGCAAGTCACTACCAGTTCAGGTGAACCGGTACGAACTGGGAGGAACCCACCTCTGACTACAACGATGTTGCAATGGTTGTGCGAAAAACGGTCATGAATCATTTTTTTCAGTGCCATTGTAACTTTGAACAAACCCTAAATGAACTGTTGTAAGTCGAGGACTTACCTGTATTGTAACTATCTTGAGAAACAGATTGGGGGAATGCCAACTACATCACTAGTTTGGAAAGGGGAAAAAAGTTCTCAAAATATATATTTTAGTGAGAGACAGTCAGTTTTATATAGCAAGCTGGGCACCTATCAAGTCAGATATTAGGTTAATGTTACTAGATAATAACTTCTAATAAAATGTTGGATACCAAACATGAGATACCCTCATTTCCATATCAAGAAAAGGAATCCAGAATAAGAAGTGAAAGGATGAACATGGCAGACCCAACATTCATTCAAAAGTTGCAAAAACTTAATTTTGCTGCTTTCAAGCAATACATTTATTGGGCCTCTATCACTCCATTCTATGCAGGCACATTGTTTCTATGCAATCCTTCCAAATTTTCCCAGTGCTGCTTCTATCACTTATCATACTGCAGAAAACCTGAGGACACTGCTACTGAGGAGAGAAAAATAAAACAATCTGCAGCGTTGCAGATTTCATTAGCTCTACTCTTCCATCTTTTTTTTAGAAGGCACAATTTAAATGTAGGCAGTAATGTACATTACTGCACAGTGACAATAATCACAGTCAAAGCTAATTTTTATTTCCTTATTTGTTTGCCAAGTGTATACCGCTGCCCCCATCTAAGGACTGGTGAAGCAATCATCTTCTGAGAATGAAACAAGAGCTTCAGAAATTGGCTGGTGTGGACTTGTTAAGGGCAACTCCCCACTATCACCTTCACAAGGACAAGGGGGTACAGCAGCAGACTCAAAAGTACGGCACAGCTGTAGTTGCATAATGTACCGAATTGCAAAGTGAACATTTTAACTGGATATATTGTGCAAATGTAATCTGTACGGATAATTTATGATTCAGTGAGTTTTGCAAAACAAAACAATTTGTATAACTGTGGGTCATCACATGATCCAAATGCAGACACCGAGACTTGTGGGGATTTCAGAATGCTGAGGACACCAAGTTCAAGGACTTTTCAGGCTGAGTGGCCTGTAGGAAGGAATCCCTCAAGTGTATCAAGCCTACTCATGAGTAAATCTCTGTTCACAAAAAGTGTCAATTAATTTTAAAAGGCTAACAGCTAAACCTCAATGGGGCCTTAAAACAGAAATATTAGTTTCTGTATTGTGAATATTGTGGCAGACCAATGTTGGAACAGTCTGATATCAGTCTAGCTAACCTGACTTCCTCATAACTCTGAACCTGGAATTGTCCATTTTGCTTTCATTCTCATGCGATATTGGGCCTCTAAAAAGATTTTGATTACTTGGATTTTGACTTTAGATCTGGAGAACATGCAGATTCTTATTTACCACTGTTTTCTCTGTAGGCTGTTTTTCTGGCAGCCTTTGAACAGAATAAATTTCACAAGTATATTTTTAATCGAAGGTACTACTATAAGAAGACAAGACGACAATTATCAAGTACATTCTCGGAAATGATGCAAGAGTTGAATCTACGTGATGGTTGGAGGCAATTGAATCCAAAGAAGAGACAATATACTTTTTTTCCTTATCCCCACAACTCCTGGTCAAGAATCGATATGCCTTGGATAAAGTGACCAGATTTTTTTTTAAGGCGGGACGGGGGGGGCGGGCCCGCCTGGGCGCCGCCATTTGTTTTGCCCTCTGCGCATGCGCAGAACGCTGCGCATGCGCAGAGGGCAAAACAGCAAATGTCGGCGTCCAGGTGGGGGGGGGGGAGGCGGGAAGCCGCTTGGATGTCTGCAGCTCGTGAGAGGTAAGCTGCCGGCTGCCTCCTTTCCCCGTCTCCGCCTCCCGTTCGTTGCTTGCCAGCCCGGCTGAAGGGGAGGCGAGAGGCGAGGAAAGGCCTCCCGTCTCCCCTTCGGGAGCCGGCAGCCCTTCGGGAGCCCGCCTCCCCTTCGGGAGGCCTTTCCTCGCCTCCCGCCTCCCCTTCAGCTGGGCTGGCAAGCAACGAACGGGAGGCGGGAGACGGGGAAAGGAGGCAGCCGGCAGCTTACCTGTCACGAGCTGCAGGCATCCAAGCGCCGCGGTCTCCCGGTCTCCCGCCCGGCCCCAGGGCAACGGCGGCAGCGAGGTGACGGAGGGAAGGAAGGGGAGGGGGACAAGGAAGGGCTGTGTGCGCCGCCGGCTCCTCGTCCCTCCCCCCGCATCCCAACAGCAGCAGCGCCTCTGAGGGCGGGGCTAGGGATTGGGCGGGGGAAGGAGAGGAGGAGCAGCCCCCCTTCCCCCTCTCCCCAGCAGGCAGACGGCTCTCTGAAATTCTGCCCAACTTGCCCGACCTCTCTTTTGCTTCCCCTTATTAAGGTGACCAGACGTCCCGCTGTTTCCGCATTCTTTTCAAAAAAGCAGGACTTTTTGAAAAGAATGCGGGACGCGGGACACACGCTTGAAAAGCGTATCTGTCCCGCCAAAAGCGGGACATCTGGTCACCTTAGGCTTGGATGAATTTAGAATTGATAAATGAATAGAGGAAATGGAGATATTGCCAAACACATGGGCTGATCATAATCCGTTAACAATAAAATGGAGGGGACAGAGGGGGGGGGGAAGTGAGATGGACATTAAATCAGAGAATTGTAAAAGAAAAAGCTTATATGCAAATGATGGAAAAAGAACTAGAATTGTTTTTCAGAGAAAATAGAAAAGAACAAACAACAGTGCAGAACTTATGGGACACCACGAAAGCCTATGGGCGGGGATTAACAATTGCCTATGTAGCAAAGAAGAACAAGGAGAAGAAGAAACAACAAGAGATATTGTATGCAAAATTTAAAAAACTGGAATCTTCGCTGCAGAAAGAACCACAGAACACTGTGGTTTGGAAAATTGGGCTAAACTACAAATCTCATTAATTGGAAGAATCACAACTACTGTATAAAAATGAACATTTTACCAAAAATTCTTTTCTTATTCCAAATGGTACCAATAAAACTTGGGGGAAATTTTTTTTTAGAGCTAAATAAGATAATTCTGAAATTTATTTGGCTAAGGAAAAAGGCCCGAATAAAACTGAAATTATTACAGGACAATAGAAGTAAAGGAGGTTTTGAACTCCCAGATTAGGAACTCTATTATCAAGCAGTAGCCATAACAT